>CM036239.1:13087262-13687262 GCA_020698575.1 Bostrychus sinensis
GTGCTCTGTTTTTCCAAGTGATTTTATGAACATATCCAAGTTCTGCATAAAGTTATACAAACCTTACAACTCCATGGTGTGAAATTAAACTCCAAGAAGTGTTAGTTGTTCCGCAGTGAGGTTCGATATGTTGGCTGCTTGGAGTGAAAGTAGACCTCTGGAGATTGAGGCTGTGCAGTCACTTAAACACAAAGGGCCACAGTCCTGAGCTATTATTGGATGTACAGTATGTGCAGGAATTTTTGCGCATTGCTAAACCTGTGCTCCAAGCTAAGTCTGACTGAACCAACCAGAGCAAAATACCCCAAACAATCTTCAAGAGCTGCAGTACAATGGAATAAGAAACATAATGAGATTCTTGAACGCTTGACTGACATGCAAACCCAGCCACCAGTGTTTGCGTACCCAGACTTAACCCACCCCTTCATACTCCACACAGATGTGTCCCAAAAATATCTCAGACCCGTTTTTTATCAGAACCAGGATGACAAAATGAGAGTGACTGGGTGCGAGTCATGCTAACACCAGCCGAACAAAACCACCAGCTTGCACAGGGACAACTAGTTTTTAGCCAGTTTTAGGCAGTTTGAGACAAGTTTAAGGGCCATCTTTTCTATGCCCCACATTTTACAATTTTAGGGATAATAATATCCTGACATATGTCCTACGTACAGCTCAATGCAGTCGGACACTGTTAGATGGGACAACTTGCAGATTTCAGACTTTGAGCACTCTTTAATGAAGGCATTTATATCGAGTAGACAAGTGTGACAACACATTGGTGTCGATGTGGACATGGGCGATACTTTATGTCTGAGGAACTGTCAGAGGAAGCAGTTGGTGCTGTATGGGAAGTGAACTGGAGAGCCAAGCAGGGAGGTGTATCTTGGGATGCAGCCCTGAACCCAGCCTCAAAAAAACAAAAAAAACAAAACAAAAAAAAACAATGAAAACAACTTGTCTTGCCTGCTGTTAACAAACAGACAGCTCACAGACATCTTCATAGCAACATGGGCCATGCTGGCGTAGAGAAAGTACTGAGCTTGAGAGCAATTCTACTGGTCTTACATGAAAAGAGAGATTGAGGAGTATGTCACTAGTAAGTGCACATGCATTAAGCAGAAAAAGCCAGCAACATGGGCCGTATACCAACTCGCCACTCGAACTCATTTGCATTGACTTACCTGCACTCAGAGTCCCGCAAAAGTGGGTTTGAGTACAAATTGTGGTGGACCACTTCATCAAGTTTGTGTGATCTTTCCCCACCAAGAATATGGCTGCCAAGACAGAAGCTGACCACCTTTTCAATTACTTTACTCCCAGATTTGGATACCTATCCAAGATCAGGGTAGGGAATTTGAAAACGAACTGTTTAGGTCCCTCACACAGCACACACGCCCTATCACCCACAATGCAACCCTGCTGAAAGACTAAATTGCGCTTTGTTACAGATGCTTCATACAAAAGGAGAAAAGGAGAAACAATACTGGAAGGATCATCTGCCCTAAGTTATCCGTGCTTACAGTCAACAGTCAAGTTCCAAACAAACTCCAAAGGTAAACCATACTATGACAAAAGATGTAAAGGAGTAATTACTCTATGTACATAATCTGAGTAAAAAGAGGTGGACCTGGCAATCTAACAGCTTGTTGGAGACAGCCCATTCTACAAAGTAAGTTCATAGACAGGAGGCTATCCCATCTTCACTCTGCACAGAAACCTGCAGTTACAGATGAACGGCCTGCCAGGAGACATGGCGCAAAGTACAGCTGCCAAGCCACACACAAAAAACAAAACAAAAAACAAAACAAACAAAAAAACAGAAAGTCTTCAGAAAGACCAAAGGCTCCTGAACAGTCATTCAGTCCAGAAGCAAAAGACTCACCCTTCACTTGTTTTGTGTACCCATAAGTCAACCACAAGTTGAGAGTTAGCCAGCCTAACAGCCTCGTCCCACTGTGAATGCAGTCAGCATCCCGACTACACTGTATTCTTTTCTGCATTACCCTTCCCTTTTCCCCATCAACCCTTTTCCCCATTATCTCTTACACCTTACTTACACCAAATCCCTTACCGACCTGTTTCATATGCATGGAACAGGTCGTAAGCGTTTGTAAGAGTCAATTGTCACAAGCCTCTTTTGTTGTTCGGGGAGCATATAATGTGTGCAAAGATGCTCAAAAAACCTCTGACAAAAGGAAACCTTCCAAATCTAACATGAAAGATAAGCAGTAGCCTAAATCCCAGCCATGCTCTGCCTTAGAGTCAGTAAGTCACAGGACAGAAACTAACCACTTCCAGCCAACAATAAGATTGTTGATCTTGATTATTAGTTATCAAGTGTCACTCAACTATACAATATTTTTTTTTGAAAAGGACAAGATTTTTATTGTGGCTGCATGTACATAGACTTCTGCTTCTAGCTGGATGACTTGAATGACATGAGCATTAAACAGCCAGCTTCCAAGAATGCTAGCATATTTGCTAATTTGAAAATTACCTACAACACTGAAGGTAGACTAAAATTATAATGAATATGACAATAATTTAGGACCTAAATCAGTGGTGTCCAAACTTTTTCCAAAGAGGGCCAGATTTGAAAATATGTAAAGGTCCAAGGGCCCACAGTCCCTCCTGATGCTTTTTACAGTAGGAACTGATCGCACACGTTATTTTGTTTTCAAAAACCATAAACTTATCATTTCTTTTCTTTGACAACAAAATGTGAGTCCCAACAAAATAATTTCTTTGAATGTAAAAAAAAACATCTCCTCTAAGTCATATATTTTAACGCTTACTATGAGTAATGACAGAATTTCTAATACTTCAAACCATACAAAACTTGCACTGACCTTTTATACAAATTGTGGTGTAATCTAGAGACACAACTGCAAGTATTTTCCAACCAACTAGTTAGAAGACAAAAGGCAGAGTAGTTGATGAGATGCACAAATGCACAGGTCAAGCTACGGAAACACTGGTGGGCCATAAGTAATATATTTTGTCATGGAATCTGAGGGCCATGAAAATCTCGACCAGTGCCACAAATGGCCCCCGGGCTACACTTTGAACATGACTGACCTAAGTGAACAAAATCCAATACTTGGCAATAAAAAACAACTTTTACTGTTTTGATTATCACACCATTAAACCGAATACCTTTTTAAGACTTTTCTTAGTTGAGATTAGAAGAGGCAATGTGTCGGCTATCATGTACATTAGCCTTTCTCACAAAAACAAAATGGTTAGTTTATTACTTGAACTTGTTTTGCAAAGTTACTTTAACAATGGTTTTATTATACAGCCATGAGTCATGTTGATAACAGTTATACTTGATTTTGATCTTTGCTAGTATTAGTATTTAAGAGGCAGATCAGTGGGAACTTTTTTCCTTGCACTACACAATGTTAAAGTACAGTGGATGATAACTGAAAGACAAACAACCGACAAAACAACATCGGGGTATAATTACTTTATATATTGTTAATTCTTAGATCCATATTCCCTTTGTCTATCCTAATATTAATATCAGTAAAAGCACGGATGTAACACACTGCATACATGAAACAATTGCTTAAAGAAACAGTAAGATTCTGTATATGTAATATAGAAAGACATACAATTTACATAATTAAAAGTTAGTAAAGCAATTCCCTGTTTTCTAAATACTTTAGAAATATGGCTTTATGCATAATAGAACAAACCAAACCAAATACAGGTATTTTATCTTGGACATTGGTGTAGGTTAACATTTTAGATAAAAACAACTTGCACTGTTTCTACAACTACACTGTTTCTCTTCAATGCTCACATTAACATTACTTAAACACTTAACATAAGCGTTGCTACTTCACTGTCAGTAAAATGCATAGTGTGTGACTGTACTGAGACCCTAGATCACACCATGCAGCAATAATCAACAATGTAAAGTGTAAATCATCCTTTCAGGTGTTTAAACAAAGAAGCTGTAGGCACAAGTTGGCTTTAAGGAACAAAGAAGATCCTCAGGCAATGGGTTTAAAAATTTCCAAGTAGTTTTTCACCCTCAAACATGACCTTTAACATCCTTGTGGCTCAACCACTTTAAGTGTCTCTAGTAAAACTAATCCTTTAACCAAGCCAATAAGTGTCGAAGGGTCTACATGAAGAACTGAGCCAGAAGGTTGCCTATGCCCAGCAGAATCAGAAAACTGTGAAAGACAGCAGATGGCCAGGTGAGTGTACCCTGCCTATGAAGCGAGATCATCCGAACTAAGGCAGGAAAGACGAATACTAAAGCCAGACCACACATGGCACCGGAAAATCTACAGAAAAAAAAAAAAACACAGAGGACATAATCAACATGGCATAATCAATATAGAATCTTAACAAGTTCATTGGGAAGTTAAAAATCACCAATCAAATATTCATATTCATGGAAAAATGTGAGTAGATTTCAATTTTCACTAACCACTTTTTATCTGGTTGGCTTATTTAATATACATTTTAACTATTTTAGCCCAGACTTTCTGCAGCTATGCTTACAAATGTCTAATTTAAAACATTTAGTAAATGATCACTGAAACAAAAAAATGCTATTAATGCAGGCTTATTTAAAAACACATACAAATTATGAATTGAGAGATATTACAGAAAATATAAAAAAAAAAAAAGTCTGACTATGAATAAATGTATTATGAAAAAATGTGTAAAATCAAATTGAAGCACATTATTTTTTTTACCATATACTGCATATGAAACAACATTTCAAGATCTAAATTGTGGCTAGTGAAAATCCTGAATAACACTTTACACAGTGACCAGTGAGCAAAGAAGTTAACGTCAAGCCCTGATTGTAATCACACTTAGTACTTTACAAACAATTCATATTTGTACTACATCATGAAGTCTATACATGTTTACTTAAAAGCTTTTATCTTTAGCATTATTCTGGTTTCCAGGTAGAAGACTACATACAGTATATATTTTTAGTCAGTGTATTTACCTTATAATAGTGCCAATATTGGGATAAAACATGGCCATAAGGACCCCTGCTCCAACAATGAAGACGTTCAAAAACAGGACGTGGAAGAAACTGAAAAAAACAAAACAAAAACTAAATTTATCATATACATTTACATATTACAAGTCTTGTATAAATCAAACTGGTTGCATTAAATGTGTTGCAGAGAAAACAAAATAACATTTCTTTATCAGCTAACCTCAGTTTGCTTTCTAAAGAATATATTCATTAATATATTTACATTTTCAGCTACAAAGATGGTTTACCCATTGTGTTATGTAGTGTTACCTGGGGTAGCTGTTCCCAAAGAAGTGATTCATCACTTGGACACGCACCAAGTATCCCAGAAGAGGATAGACAGTGATCATTTGAAACAACAGAAAAGCCCGAGCTACAAACACCATTACATCACTGCTGGGGAAATTATCTAAGAAGTTCTGAAAAAGAAAAGCAGACAGAATAAAATATCTACAGACTGTATAAACATTCGTATAATTGTAATTACATTCGTATAATTGTGATTACATGCAGCATGACATTGGTGATTAAAGTGTATAACTTACTGATTCAATGCAGTCTTTAGTTAAGGGAGGAGAGGGAAAAGCTGCAAAAATCAAGATTCCTACATAGAGGTAGGTCAGTCCTACCAGGAGATAGGCCACAGAGAGGTCCCGAACCTTAGGGGGAAAAAAAAGAATAAACTTAACAAATTACATAGTCACAAGTGTAAGGCCGGGTGATATAGCGTTTCTTACAGTTTCATCCCTTGATTTTATATATTTTTCATATATCGTGATCCCATGTAATAAAGAAAAAATTGCTGGCAGAACTAAGACGTACTAGCACTTTCTTCTGTGATTTTTGTGTTTCTTTTTAGTAAAGTATAACCCTTTAGAACTCTTAATATTTGACTGTATATTTATTTTTATTTCACAACTATATTTAATAATATTTCTGGATAATGTGTTTGCTTAGAGAATTTAAAACCTGCTTTATATAAACATTTAAATCTAAATAAATATGTAAAAACAAATCGTGAGACTGCCATAATTTTGAAAAATACCATGATCTAAATCTGTGGTCCTATCGCCCAGTCCTAGTGTAAAGTATGTCCTGATGAGACAAAATACATGTCACTCACATTGTTTTCTTGATGCTTGTTGCTCTTCATTAAAGTAATGATACAGTTGTGAATGAAAAAAGCCAGAGTGAGAACCCCAGTCAGCTGAGGAAACTGAAGTCTAAATTCTGGGAAAAACATACAAAAGGATTGACTGTAGGTTTCACAGAATAAGGGCTCTGACTTTTAAGTTGTAAAATGAGAATGTTTTATAGAAGTAAACCAGTTAACACAAGTGAGGCGTTTTACCTGCAACAAAAAACTGTGTGTGATCAAACCAGTGGAACTCCAGGTGAAAGCCGAGGCGGATAGCTTTGTAAGTAACTAGTGCAATGAGGTAGATGACTGAGATTGTGCCTGAAAGACAAAAACATATCCAAGAATAGGGATAAATGAAAAAAAAAAACATAAATAAGTTACCAACATAAAAGTAGTTTGTATTTCTGTCATACCCAGGAAAGTGAATCTTGCAAAGAAAGAAGCTGAGCGAAAGCAGAGCAGTGGCAGCAGGAGCACAATTAGGTAAAGAGGTATGGTGTGAGTCTTGCTCCACCAATGTGCAAAAGAGGTGCTATTAGTTGTATCATTTCCATTTTGGTCCAGGAAAAGTAGGCTGGCATTTGAGTCAGGGTGAATATTTGGATACGGGCAAATGACTGTAAATAGACAACATATAAATTCAACAGTTTAAGCATTTTAATCATGTATTAAAATGTATTTAAGTGATTATTTATTTTTACCTCTATCTGAGCCATTTGTTCCAAACTCTGTGTCTGACACATTGACATTGTGAGCATAATCTAAAAAAGAAAGTGGCTATTGTAAAACCCATCATCAGTATAATGTGCTGTATGTTCTCTGTATTGTTACCTACTGTAGATAAACTGCCCACTGTTAAAGAGAAAGTTGGACATAAGAACCCAGTAGACTACCATGGCTCCTATAAGGGAGACCATGGAAAAGAAAAGACTGGACCACTGGCCAAACTTTCCAAAGTAGTACCGACAAACATCAGGAAATTCCCAATCTGATGTGTCCACATAGGCTGAAAAATAAAAGTGTAAGCATGTATGAAAACAAACAACAACAAAGAATAGGTAATATTCTTATCTTTACTGCAGTTCTATTTCTTAGTGCATTACTGCCATCAACTGTTGATGTGCAGAACTGTGTGTAACAGTTTGCAGCACACTTTATTCTGTTCTATAGCTGACATACAAATAACTCAATCTAATCAATTTATATAACGTGAGTAGCAGAGGTATTAATATGGCATGGATAGAATGGATACAGTATCATTATACACATTATTACATACATATCATTATATACGGTGTTTATAATAAAATAGTACAACTACCAAAATACAAGCAAAAAAAAAGAAAGCAAATAGTGGCTGGATTGTAGAAAATATTTTAAAATGAACTTACGTATTGACTTTGGTGATTTGAGAACAATGTAACAACAGTAGAGCAAGAGCAGACCAGTAAAGATGAGAATAAGGATCCCCATAGTGAAACCTGCCTGGTGTGTCAAGACAACAAGTTATAAATGATAAATGATTGTAGTTTTATATAGTTTTGTGGCTGACCTGCTTTGATAAAGATACAACATTGGTTTGGTTACCTCACCTGCTTTATACCCCATGGCATGCTCAGTATGGACGTACCCATCATTGTGTTCCATATCGCAAATCTGTGACGGAAGAAAGAAAAGTGTTGAGAAAGCACTGTAAGAATACAGTAAAGAGAAAGGGTTAAGGCTGATTATTCTAGTGCTCACATAGTGATTATACTGGGGTTTTTTGATGATTGGTCACTGCCTGTAACCTTAAAGGCAGTACCCAGTGGGCTGTAGATGTAAATCTCCTCTGGTCGTGGTATCACATGGTCTGGAGGACTCTGGAAAAACAGTTGTCTAAATTATTACGTACATACTAAAAATAGACATCACCTACTCCCAAAAAGCTTAAATTATCTGCATAAGGATTAAATAAACAAGTCGCCAAGTCCGTAGTGGAAGCTGCCTTCCGGGCGTACTGACATGGTAAAGACTAATTTGGTTTACAGTAATAATAGTCCAAAACATTTCCAGTTTAAGCGTTAGGTAGGGAGCTAATGATTGTGTAAAATTTTGTAAGTAAAAATTGAAAATGAAATCACAACTATTTGACTAGAAGTTGAATGGTGTGGACTGACACAATTTAGGCAGTCAAGGACTGAGCTTAGGATTGGTTGTCCAATACCCTGTTGAATGCAACAGATTCATTCTTTTGTTAAACAATGACTGTATTGTGAATGGACTTGTTTGTAGCTCCTATTACAATTGTGTATTTTGAAGATGTATGATGATGGTTTGGGTTATGACTACTGTACAAAAATGTAATATTTTTGAGAGAATTACTGATCTGTTTGCAGATGTGTACACAGTACACAGCGACTAACCAGAAGTCTGTCTGAGGATCCAGTCAGTTTACTGTAGTAATGCACTCGGCTGTTGAGGATGGCCGCTTCAGCAGACACTCTCTCTTGTGGCTCATCACCAACAATGTTTCTAGGCTCCACATGGAAAGGTCTGAAAGAAGATACATTGGATTTATTTACAGTTTAGAACATGCTTCAAATGCAGCTTATGAGTGTGAACTTCTTAATGCTTTATGTGACAAATAACTCGTTGGTGACTGTGAAATTCCTAACTGGATTAAAACACACAAATGCTAACACGACTGCATGGTGCTAAAAACACAAATATACAGTAGGTGATTTGGTATTTGCTTGTTAAGTCACTTCCTGGAAGCTCACTCACTGGAAGCACAGTCTGTTTATCATGAAAAAATACCCATGCACAGACCTAGGTCTGTGCTTGTTTGTAAAAGGGCTACTTTAATATTTGTTTTTAGGGGACCTATTAGATAAAATACAGTAAAATGAAAATTTTAAACTCTATACATGTACAATAACGCATTAGTTAAAAACATTGCACATGGTGTTTACATATTTGTGTAAACACAACATACCATGTACAGTGTAAACAAGACAAGACTACACGCGATGTCGGAATTTTTTTTTAACAATACTGAAAAAAAAAAGTTTGATCTTTTTAAAAATCCTCTGTAAAAGAGATTGTGAATCTCAGTGGGACATTCCTGGTTAAATAAAGGTCAAATAAAAAATAAAAAAATAAAAAAAAAACCTTGCTGAAATCATATGGCTGGACTGAAAGGACTTATGGCTTATTCTCCATGAGTAAATGTGTGATTTTGTGTAAATCTTATAGATGTCATCTGTTTATTGTAGAATAATTTAGCTTCTTGAATCTCAGATAAGTTTTATTCGCCGATATTTTACAGAGACGTGAGAGCTGATTTGTACAGCACATTGATCAGTGACGTGTCTCTGGGACCTACCTCTTGACCTTGATGTCCAAAGAGTCTGTGGAGCCTCGGAGACTCTCTCCCGTCTGCTCTGAAGCCAGCAGAGGTCGGCTGTCATCTTCCATGATGGATCAGTTTTTCAGCAAGACTGTCTCACTCATCACCTTACACAATCACAATTCCTTTGGTCATAAAAAGAGAATAAAACTGTGAGTCACATGTAGTACAGAAGTAAAATCATTAACACCTAGTTTTTGTTGCAGTGTTTCAAACTTTAAGTTGCATAGGTGTCACATTCAACACAAATTAATAGAAACCCCCTAAAACTAAATACTGCATTAACAAACTTTTGCTGGATGGAAAGCTGATATTTGTCTTTTTGTCCAAAAAAAGGCTCAAGGTCAGACATTTGTCAAATAAGTGAATACTAGAACTCAAAACTTAAACAGGAGTAAATAAAGCTGCTTATCGCCAGTGGTGGAATGTAACAAAGTAAAAGTTCTTAGTTACTTTATTTAAGTACAATTTCCATGTATCTATACATACAAAGGATAGTTTTACTTCACAACATTTTAGAGCTTTTATTTTTTACTTCACTACTTTTTTTTATTGGTTTGAAGTAAAAAATGATTTCGAGTTTGATTTAAAATCATTAGTTTTTGTTGTGTCATCGCTGCAGACATAGTACATAATTAAAACAGATGCAGTAAAATAGTACTTTTAAGAAAAACCTCACCAACAGATTCAGTCTCTTAACCATTAGATTTCATCAGTTTTTCAGCAAAATCCCTTGCATTTAACACATTCATCAGTTGAATCTGTGCAAAATACTTAGATTTTTTTACTCACAAGTACATTTGAAAGTAAGTACTTTTATACTTTTATTTAAGTAGAATTTTTTATGTGATACTTTTACTTGAGTAAATATTTCTCTTTTATCTGTACTTTCGCTTAAGTAAAAAATTGTGTACTTCTTCCACCACAGGTTACAGCCTACATGTGAGATTTCATTTTATATTAACATGTCAAAGTAATGACATCTTCCTGAACTACAAGAGCTGCTGCCCCAAGAGCAAACAAGAAATAACTCCATACAGCGATACACAAGAAACAACAAAAACAACAACAAAAAACTTTACCACAACCATCTCACAACATTTTAACTGGGGAGCTTTTGAAGAACACTTATTATCTAGTCATATTATTATAGTAGCCGTACTTTAAATTATAATAACCATAATCAGATTTTATGTCCACATTGTAAAGACATGCCTAAGATAAGAACAATTATAGTCTCGGTTGAACAGCTTCATAATTACAAAGCAAAAGTTTATAATTTCCTACCTTGTAGAAATGTAGCTCTTCCTTGAGATTTATCTCATTTCACGTTTGCTTTGTCAGCAAGTGGTAAAAAAAACCAGCAATTTGGCAAAAAAATATATATATACACGCCGACGCAGCAGCCAGGAAATGATTCTGACTTTCCAAACCCGACCCCAAAAAAAAACGACACGGTAAACGAAATACTGTAGATGCTGTTAACCCTGTAGATAATAAAAACTGTAGCAGCACTGTCGGCTGTTTGCCTTTCCTGAGACAAGTGTAGTGTTATTATCAGAGTCCTTCCTCTTCTTATTTTTATTTTTTTTCCTTTTAGTCCCGCCTTTGTTTCTTCTTCTGCGCTGGTTACAGAGTTGGCCGCGCCGACAGTGCCACCTTCTGGGCACCGTCCACGCGGAGCGCACGTCCAACACGCACAGGAGATATTTCTGAGGTTTTACGCAAAGAGTTGTGGAGAAGAAACATGTCACGTGTCACATGGATTGACTCGCACAAACTCCTCTGTGGTGAGATAAACAGATCAGTAGCTGATGATGAAAGCCCAGTGATAAGGCTCAGTCAAAATGATTACAAACAGTGTCTCGCTATTTTTCACACTAAAATGTATTTTCCAGATATTAAGAGTGCCTGTTTGAGTTCTAAAGCTAAATGTTCAAAGTGGAAATAGGGTATTATACATTATACTTCATGGTCTTGATCTTAGTTAGCATCATTATCTACTAAAACCTGTTGTGTAAAGGATTGTCTAGCTCAACACAAAAACTCACAGTTACATTCTTATCATCTTAATGTAGGGTGAACAGATTTTTAGACCCAAAAACTGGGACACTTTTTTTTTGCTTGAACTCACAAAGTGATAAAAAAGCTCCTGAAATCCATACAATTTTCTGTCATGTACATGACACTAGGGTTTATTAATAAAAATAATGACAATGTGAATAATTTTAGTGACATAAGTTTTTAGATAAAAGTGTTTTAAGTTTTCGGTGTGTTTCTGTTGGTTAAAATGGGGGCAGCTGGGACATGGTTTGTAAAAAAACTGGGACATTTTAGTGTTTTTACAG
Source organism: Bostrychus sinensis (assembly GCA_020698575.1). NCBI lineage: Eukaryota > Metazoa > Chordata > Actinopteri > Gobiiformes > Eleotridae > Bostrychus > Bostrychus sinensis. The sequence goes on from CM036239.1 coordinate 13,099,163, forward strand.
ATATGCTGCTGGGACATGGGACAAGGGGCCTATGTTACAAAATAACTTTTGATTCATTCAGTGGATTCAGGATGGAACTCCAGATAGACCCACTGTATGATTCAGCCACAGAGGCTCACAGGTCAGTAGTGCCAGTCCCAAGCTTGGATAAACCTATACTAGATCAATATGTTAATCACTGAACTCTAGGAGGCAGATGATTTGTTGTGGCGACTTAAGAAGGGAAAGGTCAAGACCACGGATAATCCTATGAAACATTTAATGAACAACATAAAAAGAAAGATGATCAGTACAACCAATAAACATAGGCTTTTCATTTTCCAATTTCTTTTTCAGCCAACAATCAATGCAAATTCTTCCAAACTCATACAACATTAACCATTTTACAACTACATAGATGTTTCTTTACCAACAATTCTTCCACATAAAATATTGAACACATAACCATCTGAAGAACCATAAGTACAAAATTATGTTTATTAGATTGTCTATAGATCTTTCAGACCTTTCTCACAAAGGCAGTGTAACAGGACAGTTTGATTGCTGTTTCTTTAGTTGGAGATAAAACACGTCCAATGATGGCCGTCTACTTTGACTGCTATGTGATGCCTTTATGAAAATGGTCAGGTATCATCAATAATAAAATACAGGGTCGCTTACTGTGAGGCCATGGAGGCGCACCCTGCCCTTCTACTCAGTTACAGATGTTGGAAACTCCCAGCTGATAAGAAACATTACAGTGATATAGTTCTGAAGTCATCTATGAGAAAATGGACAACAAATACATATTTTCACCTTGAGTTAAAATGCCACTTCCCAACAATGAACATTTTGGAAGAATAATCGCTGGAGCAAAGGTGACTGTGTGTGTGCTTAGATCAGTGGAAATCCAGAGATCAAGCTTCCAACCAATTAAGGATTTCAGCTTTAAGGAACAGTAGCATTTTAACCCAAGTTGATATTTCCGACATCTTTGGAAAGCAGCACTATATGGGAACAGCAATAGGATATCAATTTTCTCTTTTTAATCCTCTTTGCATGCATTCAGCTGGGGTCCGTAGAAGCACCTTTATAATGTAACATAGCACCATTTTTTCATACAGTATTCCTATAGTAAAATGGGACCCACCCTTAGGCATGCATACACTCTAAGACTTAGTTTTCTCTGATACCATTTCTAAAATTAGCATTGTTTCAAACAGTACAAGGCAAGTTATGAATATCCATACAGTACTTTACATGTAGAAGATGAACAAATACATTTTACATTAAAGAAAGTGCTACCATACAAATCTTCCTTTTTTAGCCTTACTCTAGAGGACTATTATAGGACACACCAATGAATTACGAAACATTTATGTAAATATACACCTTTTAACATTTAAATTGTCACTTCAGTTCTTTTGAAAATATAACATTTCAAAACCTTGATGAGAAACAAAAGGAAAAATAAAACAAAAACAAAATCTGATCTGTTTAAGCATACATTCACATCACTCTACCAACACAACCAAAAATGTACAATTAGATTTTTGTAAAAGTTATTGTCACCCCGGACGCAGGCGTGGCGTCCAGGTCAATGAGGCGCAGTTACGGTTTGCTTGGACAAGTTTAACTGCTAAAACAAAGCACATGAATGAAAATATACAGTCAGTCTGTAAAGGTGCTTTAAGGCGTCAGGGTTGGAAACAATACAAGACGATCCGGATTTCTTTCCTTCATTTAGTTCACAGTCCAACCACATTTTCAGCCTCTTCAAGTGCTCTGTGCTGACAGGTCAACCTCATTGAGAAATTCTAAATATCATAACCTGTCCTGGTGGCGTATGCTTCACTGCAAAGCCATTGAATGAATCAGAAAGAGTATTTTCCACTGATGGCTACACACACAAGCATGACTTAAGCTATAACACTTTATTTTACAAGTGATGCGTATGAGCCCAGATTTTTTATATAAGGTACTGTGCAAAAGTTTTATGCAGGTGTGAAAAAGTCCTGTTAGACTATGTTTAATAAATACCAAATAACTGTATTATTTATTTTTGTTATGGCAAATTTGAAGTAGTGGTAATGGGCCAAGGAAAAAAATATTAATTTTAGTGTAGCTCCAGATTGTTATTTAGATCCAGGACTGTTTTAACAGATTCTGTACCATTTTAAGATATTAATTTCATTCACTAAAAGAACAATTGATTAGTTTTAGTAGAGTCTTTACCATTGTTATACTTTATATAAGGCTCATTTGAAAAAGCATTTATCGCTAAACTAAGATCTTTGAGGTTGAGTCGAGGTCTGGGCTCTATACCTTTACCATCGCCATATTTTTGTGTATCAGTGTATTTTGGTACACTGATACACTTTTCTTTGTTCATAGCCTTTCTTAGAAACCTGCCTTAGACTTTTGCAGAGTACTTTTTTAGTTTTGGCTTTTGCATTATTTTTTATTTTATTTATTTTTTTGTCATGGGAAAAATATTTGTAGATAAAAAAGAAACGTATATTGCACAGGAAACATAGTTGGATAGGATTGTTCTAACTACTCAGCCCTTTTATTTTCTCCTTTGTTATAACACCAAACCTGTTTTACTACTTCAGCAAAGGTTTCCATTCAAAAGTGTGAACTGTAAAAAGGTGTGTGAGTTGGACTTATTTAGGTCAGTTACATTAGCGTATGCTTGCTGGCTATGACTTCATGAGGACTGCATGTTATTGTAATATGTGAGGTAAATCAGTTGAGCGGAAACTAAAAGATTGGTTGTAACTGGGCTAAGACACATATTTCAGAGTAACATTTATTATTACAGACACTAAAGACTTAACTAAATGACCAGTGACTATATCTTTTGCACCATAAATTATGTTTCTATAATATGTATTATAAATCTTTTGTTTAAATTTGAGTGATAATTAGCTAAAGTGCTTCCTTTTTTAAATTTGGGTTGCTAATCTTTGCTAATTCTGAAGGAGCAATAATAAATAATAAAATCAGGACCTTTTTGGCTCCAGTGAGTTTAGATTATCTTGCATTGAGCTCTTCCCTCAACTCTTAACAGTGACAATGATGTTATAGCAAGCTGCAAAATAAGCACAGATGAAATATCATTTGTTAAATTTGCCCAAAGTAAAACAACACATTTGATGGTTTTAAAACCCATGGCCACTTCCCTTGAAGCATCTACAAACTAATGTTTATGGAACTGATGCCTATCCCATGTGTCCTGATTTTACCTCGCAGTTTCAGTACAGCTTTAAAACCGAAATGGGCGCTGTTGCCATGGCAACAAGACAGACAATCAGCCTGGCGTGGACCGTTCACTGAGCACTTTATGAATGTTAACAATCTCTGTAAACAAATGACTTGTCACTTTTGCCATAATGAGTTTGATTAAACTTTACCAATTAGTGTACTCAACAATTCAATTTATTTTCTGCAATGCCACAGGTTAAAACTGATGATCTGAAACTTATATGACTGTAATATTGATGGAGAGATGATTGTCACTTTGTACCAAAGGCCTGAACAGAAATGGTCCCTCAACAGAACAAGTGTAGCTTATGCAAAGCGATTAAAGTGCTATTTTTGAATAGATTTTAGATTTGAATAGCATGACCCTTTTACTTGTTAAGGGGATACATAAATTCCTATTTACAATAAGTGCATTACATTACATTTATCTTGATATACATCTTTTCTATGTAAGCCCAATGTTTAAGTAAGTAAACTCTTTTTCCTAGGTAAAATAAATTGTGCTTAAATTATACTTTGTACACTGCTTTTATAACATCCTAAACCACACGCATTAAAAAGTACAGCTAACGTCGCTAGTCCTGTGCTTCCATGCATCTAAAGGCAACAGAGTTAATGAATTAAGTGCCTTTAAGAATCTCTTTTAACAGGAACATTTGCTGAGTGTACAAAATACCTCAAAGACCAAGACCAATGGATAAACTATAATGTCACTGAGACAGAGGGCCCCTGTCAGACATCATGTGCTGTGAGATGTATGTTTGTAGTGATGGGGCTAAGACGTGTGCCAAATGTGACAACCTAGCAATGTTGATCTTGTAGTTCATATAACATGATGACTTCATGGTCATTAACTGGGTTTCTTTTACATTTTATAATCAGTTAATATAGTGACTGTAATATGTAATACAGTGGCTGTAAGTGTTGTTATAATTTGAAGGAAGCTTCTAACATTCCCTGCGTAGGAACACTGAATCAAATTGCAGGCCATGTACTCAACATTACCTGCAAGTGTTTTAGTTTTCTCCTGGGCTTATTTCAGCTTACATGATGTGTGACACAACTTTAAAATAGGCCCTATATTGTTAGTGACCAAATGGTTTGCTATATTACGTAATATTAAATCATAGCACACTTCTTGGCGAGCTCCATGACAAGAACAGCACTTGATGGATCTACTGACTGTCATTATGAAGAAGAGATAATACTACATTGTACATTTTCAGTAACTACAAATGGTACAGCAGGAGCACTACTCAGACTTGAAGCCCTTTCAGTGTCTACTACAACTCAGGTGTTGGCTAATCACTACAACAGCGCCTGCTCAAATTCATCAATGTTTGCTACGTTTAAAGCACAAAGGTTTCTAATTCTCATCAACAGCCATCCCTTGAGCAGCAGAAATGGTTATTATAGCACCGAGCAAGACTTAACTATTAGGTTTTCTTCCAAATTTAGGTTTGCACCTATCTCAGAGGCATTTCCATGTTTGCTATGTTTACTTAAGAAGCCCAAAATATTTAGTATTTGTAAAAAATTAAATAAATTAAAAAAAAAAAATTCAAGTATACAAGTTTCAAGGCTTCACTAAGGTCACTTTGTAAGTGCCTAAATACAATTCTGTAGAGGCATTGATTTCAAGAAAGCTATTAGTGAGATCCAATGAGTGATGTATAAATGAGCCTCATTTTAATCTTAAGAGCCAGTGCATGTACAATTTCTTTTGCTGCCTATTCTATTTAAGATACATTTAGGTTTACATCTGCTTTGATGGTCACGTGGTTCTGGGACTAACAAGTACATGTCCACAAAATGTAAATAAAATTAAATATCTCATCTGCTCAGAGGTCACCATGAAACCTTTTCTTAAAAAGAAAAAAAATATTAGGCCTAACCATATCTATAGACTTTTAGATTTTCCTTCAAGTAGCCTAAATTTCATATTCAAGTATTGTTAGTTGAGGCTTCAATTCATTTGGATCACAAAAAAAAAGAAAAAAAAAAAAAAAAAAAGAGGGGTGTAAGTGCGTCTGTCAAGAAGAATGATAGTCATTACATTATATTGCACAAGCAAAAGATGAAAATATGTGAACTGTTTCACAAAATGAAAGCAGGGCCTTAACAGGTTGTGCTGGTGTCCTGCCTAAGCCCGGTCTGCTCTTGGAGCTCATCATACATCAGGGCACTGTGGTTCATTACTGTTCATGTGGTTAACAACTGTGGCGCTAATGAGGAGTGATGAGTTTTTAACTGAAGGGCACTGGACCAAGCCTGTTTAATTAATAATGGTATTGTAATTCTAACTTTATTGTATAACTGTATTAGGTGTAAAAAGTAGTGTTAAGAGGAAATCTTTAAAATGATAAATCATCAAGTAGGCTATTAGTTATAATTTGTTCATAGATACGGTGGATATTGTTAGATCTATGTCAAAAGAATGTGTGGCCCTGCTGCAGCATAGTAATGTGCCTTTAAGATGACTACACCAAGAGTCAGACCAGGACACTGGTACTACAAAGAACAGTACACCAGAAATGCTGCCACATGTCTGCATCTAATACAACTCTATAGCTCCCGATCAAACTCGGTCTGAGACCCATTCTGTGCCATTAGCACTGATGCAACCTCAGTGTGCTGCATCCTCCTGTCTGCCTAAATCCCAATGGTTCAGTTTCAAATCCTCCTTTCAAAAACCAAAAAGAATCACATTCTATAAGTAATAGAGCTACAAGGTAGGCCTACATAGGTTAGTATTTAGCCTACCTTAACCCATATAGGCTACAGGACCTATAAAAATGAGGTTGACCGTTGCTTAAAAAAAAAAAAAAAAAAATAAAATAGAAATAAAAAGGAGAAATAAGACTGAAAGGTTTGAGGAAAATTAGATTACGTTTCTACTGAAACGCAAACGGCACTGGGACTTGGATGACTTCTTGGCAGGTTAGAGATTGAGTTTACCAGCCCTTGGCAATGAGCCAGAAGAGTAAATGGGGGCATTTAGGGACACGCAGCAAACATTAAACAGAGTCCGTGTGTTACTGGCTGTTCTGTTCACATTACACCTGTGAGACATGCAAAGCTCAGCCGAGAACCATCAGGCTTCCTGCTCCTCGCTGTCCTGTCGAGCATCTGTCCTCTTATCTTTGTGACAAGAGAAGATGCGTCTCATTTCCTCCTCGTACCTGATGAAGTTCTCCCCGAAGCGGGCCCAGGCTTTGAGCGGGACCGTGATGGTGTTTCTGTAAGGCTGTCGCACCTCGCTGATCTTTAGAAACACCCCGTACCGGTTCGACCCGACATCAAAGTAAAACCTCTTGTTGTCGACCCGGAAAGACGCAGCCTCCGGGAGCTCGGGCTGGTCGTCGTGGTTCCGGGCTGCTCCTTGACCGCGGTCCTCGCCGTCGTCGTCACCGTAGTCCTCAATGAGCTGCGACAGTGCGTCTCTGAACTCGATCAGTCCCTGCGCGGGCAGCACGATGGTCTGCTCAATGCCCTGGCCGTAATAGCCCATGGTACCGTGGCCCTTGCTGACAGTTTGTCGGATGCGGAGGAACCTGCCCCTTTGGTTCTCCTTCAGGTCCAAAAAGTACTTTCTGTTGTCCCTTTCGATAAAGTCGCTTTTGAGCACACGATGCGCATGGTCGTCGGACGCCGCGGAACCAGTGGGAGACAGCTGCTGCTCCTGCGATCTCCTGCGCGTGTCCTCAATATTTGGAGGCGCCAGGCTCCCCCGCAGTCCGATCCGGGCATAGTAGTCTATGAAGTCTCCCAGACAGTAGCGCAGCGCCGGGGCCATGGACATGGACAGTGTGAGCTTACTCTTTCTGATGTTGTCATGGCGCCCCCTGCCAATCCAAACCTCGGCGATTTTGAGGAAGCGTCCACGTACACTCTGCTTCACGTCCAAGTAGAAGCGCTTTTTTTGGATGTCCACGCGTTTGGAGGCCAGCTCCTGGATGTCACTGCCCTGCTGCTGCTGCTGCTGCTGCTGCTGTTGCTGTTGCTGCTGGGAGGCTGTCTGAACAAATTGTTGAGGATATGTTGGTCTCTGTGAAGAAGAATCTGATGCAATCTTACCTCTGCCTCTTTCCATGCTTCTACAACATCCATCAGCCATCATGATTTATTCCTCCACCGCAACACAAAGCGATGCCCCCATCCCAATGACAGTCGAAAAGAGAGCGCTAATCCATTCAACAACTGGCTGATGGCTGCAGGAAAGAACTCAGCCAATATCCTCGAATGACCCGAAAATGGCAGCGAGTTTGGAGTCGTCAGCTGTTCCAATTTCTCTGTCCTGAAAGAAAGGTCAAACAACAGTATTTAAACTACTCCACTGCAAACGCCTGTGCGCCTTCCATCACCTATTTGCCTCAGAGCTACCCCTTTTGCAGAAGGAGTCAGAGAAGCAGCAAACCTGAAATGGGAGGAGGCGTCCAATACTACATGAACCCGTTGAACCTATCCACCCCCCCTCCCCGTCCTGAGAATACCTCAGTTAAAGGGACACGCCGCACACATGCACGCAATGTCGCGCACCAGACACACACCGAGGTAGCGAGTTTATCTGCGGCTTTAACGACGAAAAGGTGCAACATATACTCAAAATGATTTTTGTAAAAAAAAAAAAAAAAACATTACACTAGCATGTCGACCATTGTCCTTCACGATAGATGCCATTTTAGACAGAACCAGGCTATTGATGAGAAACACAATAATTGTCGAAGCAGAAATATTTACACAATCAATCATACTGGTTATATTAGAGCTATGCAGTATCTTAACTGCTTCAAGCGTTTATCAACTATTATGTTTTTAACATTTTTAATATTATGTTTTTTAATATTAGTAGGAGCCGGTGAGACGAGAACGGAGAGTCTCATGGCCCTACGTGAGACTATGTGTTTACAAATTTTACTTTTTTTGTATAACTAAGATAGTCTGCTCTCCATAGTATAGTTAAGTTACTACTTAACTCATTTATGGACAATATTGATAATACCTATGGGCCAGTAGTAAATATTTTGTCTGAAGAAAAAGAGTCAAATAAGAGAACACCAAGACAACTCAAGATAAATCTTTGCATGTCAGTTTTTTGTATCTTTTGAACAAAAGACATTGTAACATAATCCAGTAAAAACAAACAATTCGAACATGCAACGGCATCGCTACAGCACTGTCAGCATTGATACACATCAAAGTGATGTACAGGACAAATACATTCATGTATAGTGTAATACTTTCTGTACATAAGTCACAGTATTCAGGCAACATAGTGACACCTGACTGGTCCAGCTGGACCTTCACAATGGAAACAAACTTTATGGTCAGATCTACGGCAGCTGCAGTGTCAATAATAAAATAACTGTGGGTCACCTGTAATCAAAGGACACAACACTTTCAGCTTTTTTTTTTTTTTACACAGATATGAAAGTACTTTGAATATAATGCTACAAGTGTCAGCATACATTTGAATGCAGTGGACAGTTTTTACGTGGTAATGTGCAAAATAGTCTCTGCCGTCAAACTTGAAATAAACAAATGCATTAAAAAGGCACATATTAATTTACAATGACTCAAGTTTGAAACCATGGCTTTATTGTGGCCTGTAGCCACCCAGCTGAGGCATATAACTGGAGATAGATGCTGCTACCAACAACTCATCTGGCTGGCCAGTCATCTCTTCAGAGTCCTCTCCCACTGGACAAAAGTCCAGCGTCTTTTGTTCTTCCATCTCTAGCTGGTTAGGGTTGTCAGGATTGCCATCACTGTGACTGAAGCTTAGTTGGGGAAAACGCTGGGACTGTCTGCTGCCCTCCAGCGATAGCATGTCCGGATTTTCCTCTGACTCCAGAAGGGGTTGTGTAGACTCAGACCGAGAAAACACAGCTTGCTGGGGCTGCAAGCTTGGTGTCTGACCCTTGTAGCCACTAGAGGCCACCACTGAGGAGTACTGAACGGTGCTGGCAGTTGTGTCAGCAATGTCACCGCCCTCATCACTGTCAGACACACTCTGTCGAGGTGAAGACATACAGGAGGATCCTCCAATACCGCTGCTGTGCTCCTCTGACAAATACTTGTCCTTCTTCAGAGGAAGACAGGCCTTGTCCTCCTCAAAGACTGACTTTCCATCACAAATATCCACATCAAGGACACTGATGTCAGACAGACAGTTTTCACTTGGAGTCTCTACCTGTTCACAAGTCAAAGAACAAACCATGGTTTAGGATCTGTTGCAGTCATTGATATTCTGTTAACTCTGGCCCTTCGTGTGAATATTAAAGTTTTTCTTGTCATTTGAGAGTTCATAGTGACAGATAAAATATCAGGTGCACTGAGTATAGGTGAAGAAACCTATTTCTTGTAGAAAAAGTTAACATTACCTTTAGAGGATAATCAGGAGACCAGTTTCCAATCATGCTTTCTCCAGGATTTGGGATTTCAGGCCAAAGACTCTCCTTGATACTATGAAAGATAAAACAAGATCAACCTTGAGAAAATAAAGACAATAGTGAAACTGAAAGCTTAAGCAATTTTAGCTTCACCTATTTGCCATTAACTAGAAACAAAAAAAAACAATTATGTTGCATTCACTCAATCATTTTATATTTGAACTTACATGTCTTTTTTGTAGATGCAGATCAGCATAGTCAGAACAACAACAAACACGAAGCCAAGGCTCACTCCAACCACAATGCCCTCGATCTCACCAGGTGCTAAAGAAAACACATAGAGCTTTTTTATTAGCTACATATCACATTGGTTGGGTAAAATACAAACTAAAAAGACACTGGATAACCTGCATGAGCACACTTATTCCAATATTAGCTTTTTTTGAAGTTTAAGAATAAACTCGGCAAGGTATATAACAAGACATATCTAACATTATGCTCTACAAATGGAATATAGACTGAAGACTAAGAAATACCTAACAATAAAACAAGATAATGTCTTATACAGGAGGACTGAGCAGTCAGTAATCAAAAATAGTACTTAGGTTGGCAGTAGAAGTAACAGAAGAAAGTCAAAACAAGACAGAGGTTTACTATTGTTGATTTTTCAGTCTGATCATTTGTAGCCACCCAAAACCACCCAAAACATTTCTGAATATTGACACAAGCCTATCATCGAGTGGATAGAGTGGACAACGGCTCTAGAGAAAATAAATGAAGGCTATACATTTACCATATTTCAGAGTGGTGAAAGAGTGGTTAATGCCTTTTTCTGAACCCTTGATGTTTGAAACCGTAATCCAGGTGTCATATCTGGTGTTGCGGGCCAACGATGTCAGAGTATATGAAAGGGTGTTACCTGGGACTGAAATAGCTGCAAATAAACATATTACCTGTGATTAATTCTATGTTCCATGCAATATAACACATGCATAACCCTTGGTATACCACGTGATCAGTCCATACCATGAGTTGTAGTTCCATCGGTGTAAAATATTGTGTAGTTTGTAATAAAGCCTCGGAGTCTGTCTACAGGAATTTCCTCCCACATCAAATGGGCCTCTGTACATCCTGGCTTACCATTTAGTTTAACAGAAGGGCCATTCAGTGGAGCTGTAACCACAAAGACCAAGTATGGCTATAACATCACTCATTTCTACTAGGAAAAGTAATGGTAATAAGACAAAAATAAAATGTATTTAATAGACAGGTACCTCCTTGCTCTAGGTATGCTTCTACATGCGCGGGATTCCCAATCACTCCATTATAGTACAGTGGATACACAGACACATTGTACCGAACAAATGGCTCAAGGTTTCCTCAATTAGAAAATAATTAGGTTAGCTCATTAAATTAGAAAAAAATATAACAATGTGAAGATTATTACCTCTGATGCTAGTTTTCCTAACAGTCTTCTTTTCTCTCTGCCAATCAATCTGATTGCCACTGGTCCACTGCACCAAATACTCCGAAACGGCTGCCCTGTTCGGAGGGCTCCATTCGACAGACAGTTTGCCTTTGTCAGGATATACTTTGAGGTCCTGCACTGGAACAAACCCTATATTTGTAAACACAAAACATTATAAACTTATTATAATTGCCCAATAGTAAATAGTACATACTGGTTCGGTACAAGGACTCTGATCTGGGCAATTGCTGTGACTAAAGAGATTTTACCAAAAACACGCAAGCACTTCCACAGCTTTGAGTGATTTTTTGATCACCCTTTTACATCTACTAAACATCCACACCACAACACGCACACCATGCAGCCAAATACATTCATGTAGTTTAGTCTGTAAATTAGTATGTACCATTTTTCTTTTCAGGGATCACCATTGTTGCCTCGGGGGACTTGCCCTTAGAATTGGATGCTGTGACCTTGACCATAAGAGTTACTTTATCAGGAAGGTGAATCTGTTTCAGTAGAGTAATTCGCTGAGAGTTGCAGTCTGCATCTGAATAATTGACAGGGATAAACTCCCACTCAGAACTTTCATTTAAGTCTTGAATCTTGATTTCAAATCCTTTTATCTTTCCATTGGCAAGCTCAGGCTCCTAAATTGATAGAATTGTACAATCAATTACACAATTTACACTTTAACTAGTAATATTTTAGCTGTATGCATGTGTGATACCATAACGATCTTCATTTTAATGATCAAGAGCAATAATGTTATTTTTTTTTTTACCTTACTGAGCAACTGCACTTGACGGTCATCTGTGGCCTCACTGTCAGTAATAATTTGCCAGAGATTTGGTTTACTTGTTGGTTCTATAAAAATAAAAAAAAATTAATATTCGTCATTGAGCAGACTGCTAACTATCTGCAGGTAAGCCAAAAGTGACACTCACTCCGTGCAGGTGTTCTCTTTGTAGAATTGGTGCTCCATTCGCTCCAGTAACCATCTTTGTCATTTTTGCACCGCACCTGAGTAATGTAAACGGTGTATGGTCGAAGGTTTTGGAGCCTGAAGGACTGTATGTCAATACTAGTGTCTGCCTGAGGCACCTAAAGGAGAAAAAATACAATTACTTTCAATAATTTTACAAACTGTACAATAAGCAAAGCATGTCATCCAACATAGCACTGGTCATTTTAACCACTTTAACAATAGGAATAATTAAAAACTATATTTTAGACACTTACATAAGACCAGCTGTGAGATCCCTCTTGAGTAAATCTAATTTCATAAATTAAGTTTAACTGTGTTTTATCGATAGGACGTGTCCAGTTTAAGAGGAGAGATGTAGGAAAACTTTCTTCTGAAATCATACTGATGTCTGAAGGAGGGTTTGTCTTTACTGTAACAAACAATTAAGTTTCAGAAACAGATGTTAAGTTTTGGCCAAGAAAATTAGATCAAGCAGAAATACACTGATTGCAAATCTAAACTTTACTTACTGAATGAATTGGCTTCCATTGTTAGATGCTCTGACTCCACTTTTCCTAGCTCATTCTCTGCTTCCACCCAGATGTCAAGCATCATAAAATTTGGGAAAACCTCTGTGTTTATTTCAGCACTGCTTTTACGTGTCATCTTATTGAAACTTCTATAGCTGTAGGCAAAAAAGTACATACAAAAATATTTTAGATGCACCTATATAGTATATATTTCAGCTACTCTAACCGTGTTACTCACTTCAAAACATGGACAGTCAGGTTGTATACTGTTTGGAAATTCTCATTTTGCTGTTGTTCTGGTTCCCATTTACAGCTAATGGTTGGAGAGATGTACGTTTTATCTTGATTTGCCATACAAGACAGATTCTCTGGCTTCTCTGGTAGATCTGGCAATATAAATAACATTTTTGGATTGTTAAATTACGTGGGCATATTGTACACACATTAGCATAAAACATGCAAACAGATTATAGCAACTCGCTTTGTGATGTGAAAAATGAAACTTACAGCCTTTTCTGAGGAAGATGCCATGTAAGTATCTTACACCCGCTAGTTTAACATGAGCTGAATCTTTTTTGCTAAAGCAGAATAGCCACTGAGGTGTTTCATTGGTGATTGTGATGGTAACATTGAGAGCAGAGTCACTGATCTTTGTATACTGCTCTTTGGGAATAATGTTCTGTGCGAGCCTCCAGCTCAGGTCATTTGCAGTAACTTCGGTCGTGTTTTTGATCAAACACGTTGCTGTGAACTTTGTTCCAATCTGTAGCAATGGATTCTGTGGGGCTATCACCAAATAGTTCACATAATCTAGAGAGAAAAAAACAACAAAAAACACACAAACAAAACAAAACAAAAAGACTATAGTAAATCATCAGAACAAAAACAACCAAAACAATACTGGAAATCACAGATGTCTACATTATCCAGTAGGGGGCACAAAACCTCTTCTCGGGAGAGCTGTCTCTCCAACAAATTGAATTATAGATCAGTTGTAGGTACAAACCTTAAAAAGTGGTGAATAAAGAATGAAAAGAACAAGGTTTTGCAATACTGGTCACACCTTCACCTAATATTGAATTGTTTATCAAGTATTATGTGTAGTTTCAAGTCACTATGTTTGTAAAACTGTAAAAGCAACTTCATGGGTGAATAACTCATGTAGCTGTATCATTTTTCTTCACTGATAAACCTGTCATCATATTTTTATTAGTAAAAGAATTTCAAGTTGCTGTTGACTAGACTATTTAATGCACAAATTTAGGGCAAGTTGAGACATAAGTCTGATTACAGTTCACTGAACAACAGTCAAATCAGGGCTAAATTCAAGTGTCCCCTGGTATTTTGGATGGGTGAGCAGCTGGATATTATACATAAAAACAAAACAGTTTGAAAGTATAAGCAGATCAATGTAAAAGCACTACAAGATTGGCTGACTTGGTCTGCTCTGGTCATGCTGTTGCACATAATCTCTCTTTCAAATAAAAAAAGAGAAAGATCCTTTTTACACTGTTTCTCTGGATTTTGTGTCTCAGTTATTCTCGTACTATATTTAAATACAAGTTGAGGCACTCTGAACATTAGAAGGAGACCTTACGAACTCTGTTTTGTAGGGCCAGGCTACGAGTTGTCCACAGCTGGACAGAGAACTCTGAAGCTCCTGTATTTAAGGCGAGACACTGCAGGTGAATAGGGACATTCTTTTAAACTAACAGATATCAGTGTGAAACTTTTCCTGTAGATTACTGACATAAAAATAGGGGAAAAAATGTATTGCATGTTTGGAAAAAAATCTAAATTTGCATATATTTCAAAAAACTAAATCTGAATATTGGAAAGAGCCAGGTTTAAAATTCTTGATTCATATTGTTGATATGATACATAAAAAGGCTTTTACAGAGGGAATTATGGATATACGATTTTGTCTATCAGTAAATTAGAAAATACTGAAGAAAAATATTTTTATTGCCTTAAAAAAAAAAAAAAAAAAAAAAAAAAAAATTGCCTTGTTGATGACCAACAAATCAGATGAGGACTTACATATCAAGAAAACCTTTAAAGGCCTTCCAAATAATGTTATGTCCAAGGTGGTGCTTGTCTGTACAAGTGGACTGACTGAGAAAACATCTATTGAAAAAAAAGTGCCTGTACTGGCCCCTGTACTGGCCCCTGTACTGTCTCCCCATAAGTTACTTTCGGGCGTGTTTGAATTGAACTCTGAATCATTTACGAAGTGATGAAAGCGTAAACAAAGCAGACAATTGTCATCATTAATAATGTAAAGAAATTCTGTAAACATCAGAAAACAAAGTAACAAGTCATATTTGACACTGACCTTCCAGGGCGGCGATGGTGGAGACCAGACACCCCACCACAACCAACAGCACCACTCGGACGGACACCATGATATGAACCACTAAAAGCAATAATGATTATATTAATATATGTCATATTTACCACACCAACTGAGCCTACATGTAATGTATTTACAAGTGAGATTTATTTATTGTAAGCATGTAGCTACACCTTAGTGCTACGGTGTCACACCATGGCTCTAAACGTCTCCAAAAAACGTAAAAGTAACAAACACAGACGTAACGCCAGCTTAATATGAGTTTTTTTTATAAACTAACGGGTATAATTTACAGTTATAATTTGATATTTGACAGTGGCGACAGTAACCTTAAATTGGCATTTAGCATTTCAAGCTCATGTTTGTGTCGCAGGCGCGCAGCCCCGCGTTGTTTACGCGAGCAGAGCTTTCAGAGGTTACTTACCGAAGAGTGCCTCGTGTAGAAAAGCTAAACTACAACCACCATTTCTGTTCAGCTATCCCAGAGCAAGATATAATATCCTACATTTGGTTCATGTTAAAAGTAACGTACAGGCCATGGACTGGTTCGGAAGTAGTTCCACCCACTTCCCGTCAGAGGAGGCCGTCTCTGTCTCTGTCCCGGAGGAGCTGCGCCACTTCTCAGATCTGTAAACCATGTGGATGAACGCCAGCCATAAGCACTGCGCTGCTTTTGCTTTACTCATCTGCGGAAGACGGCTATAAGTGTCCTCTGATTGGCCGGAAAAGGTCTCTATCAAAGCTTTTTAACCAATCCAAGGTATGTATTGTGCCTTTTTTTTTTTTTAAGTAGGCGGTAGGCAGCGGTCACTTCCAGTCTGTCTCCGCCCCTCTCATTTTGGCACAAACCCAAATGTCCAGAAACGAGAAATGAAGGTAAAAACAACTGGGAAACCGTAGGGAAAAATGATTTAAGCATTATTATGTCAACTGTAAAGGCAAAATTAAAGCTCACCTATACACATTCACACTTAATTATAGTGTAACAATAATGTGCCTGCACTGGAGTGTGCGTATGCTTGATATGTTACTGTGAGAAATAAACAGAGGTAGGCACTAACAAAGTAAATTTACTTGAGTACTATACTTAAGTATAGTTTTTAAGAATCTGTACTTTACTTGAGTAGTATTTTTAGGAAAAATTACTTTTACTCTACTATATCTAAAATATTAATAGAATACTTTTTACTTCACTACATTTCTAAAAAAGCATAAGTAACTTCTGCAGAGAAATTGTCTTAAAACTGAAAGACAACTGACTACAAACCCTAAGGATAATTATTTACTAATTGCAATTTATACTTTAAGACTTTTTGCAAAGTAAATGTACATAAAGAACCTCTGGACAAAATCTGGAAGTGATTTAGCTTTTGCTTTGAACATTATTTGGAGTCTATAAAAATAAAATAAAAAACATTTAAAAAATAATGGATTAGTATGATTGTAATACCAGGCCTTATTTATAAAACGTATGGCTCGTTTTTGCTGTAGAACAATCTTATCTATTATGGTTTTATAAATTGATCCCCACATTTCCTCTAAACTAAATAAAATGATGTAAAATGTATTTTATTCATATTTTTGGAGCTGCAAATTTGTGACTTGAATGTAGTTGAAATTTTACAGAAAATTCTTGACTCATTTGAAATACATTGTAAAAAAAAAAAAAAAAAAAAGTTGTTGTAGTACTTTGATTATGTAAGTATTTTTGAAAGCACATACTCCAGTACTTTAACTCAAGAAAAATTTGACTTAGGAACTTTTACTTGTATTGAAGTAATATTTGACCAGGAGGATTTATACTTTTACTTAAGTAATGAAGTTGAGTACTTTGTCCACCACTGGAAGAAAATCAGTGACACTAACTAACTACCTAACTAACTACCTAACTACCAAACTAACTACCAAACTAACTAACTAACTAACTAACTACCAAACTAACTACCTACCAAACTAACTACCTAACTACCAAACTAACTAACTACCAAACTAACTACCAAACTAACTAACTAACTAACTAACTACCAAACTAACTACCTAACTACCAAACTAACTACCTAACTACCAAACTAACTAACTACCAAACTAACTAACTAACTACCTAACTAACTACCAAACTAACTACCTAACTACCAAACTAACTAACTACCAAACTAACTACCAAACTAACTACCTAACTACCAAACTAACTAACTACCAAACTAACTACCAAACTAACTACCTAACTACCAAACTAACTACCTAACTACCAAACTAACTACCTACCTAACTACCAAACTACCAAACTAACTAACTGCCTAACTAACTACCTAACTAACTACCTAACTACCAAACTAACTAACTACCTAACTAACTACCTAACTACCAAACTAACTAACTAACTAACTAGCTAACTGCCTAACTACCTAACTAACTTCCTAGCTAACTACCTAACTACCTAACTAACTAACTACCTAACTACCTAACTAACTAACTAACTAACTAACTAACTAACTACCTAACTACCAAACTAACTAACTAACTACCTAACTACCAAACTAACTACCAAACTAACTACCAAACTAACTAACTAACTAACTAACTAACTACCAAACTAACTAACTACCTAACTACCAAACTAACTACCAAACTAACTAACTAACTAACTAACTACCTAACTAACTACCTAACTACCAAACTAACTACCAAACTAACTAACTAACTAACTAACTACCAAACTAACTAACTAACTAACTACCAAACTAACTAACTAACTAACTAACTAACTAACTAACTAACTAACTAACTAACTAACTAACTAACTAACTAACTACCTAACTAACTACCTAACTAACTAACTAACTAACTAACTAACTACCTAACTAACTAGCTAACTAACTACCTAACTAACTGTTCTCATACACTTTTAGGCTACCAGATATTTTAACACTTTGTACACTATGGTACTGTTACAATAAATATAAAATACACAATTGTTAGTCAATGCTTTTATTTTTACATCATAGAGGCTGTGTCTTTATAAAAGCTCCCAGAAAAAAAAAAACAATGCCATAATTTTTGAGAAATGATCACATTATGAAAGGTAGTTAGTGGAGTTAGTGTATTATGCATATATTTCACACAGTTACCAACAATCAGTTAAAAATGGACATGTATTTCAAAATGTAATGTAAAACAAACTTATTTAAATGTTAATTTGCATAACAATATAAAATCAGTAAAATCCACTGACAAGATTTGTTCTCAGTTTATGTTTTATGTAAATAATTTAATTATATAGATCAATCAAAGAAGGTAATTTCTCCCCTCAAAAATTTGCACAAAGGTTAAAGTGAGGCATCACAAATCACATTTGGACATAAAACTGTGCCATTAAAATTTAAGCTCAAGGTGTGCACTGGGAGCTTAATAAGACACACTGTGTCTTGTTTTGTCTGATGGTTCATATCAGACATCTATAGATTGTTAAGCTCCATGAGGGTTTGGTCCAATACCTGATGCATTTCCAAGTTTTCTTCTTTGGCTTGGGCCACTTTCTCTGGAAAAAAGAGATAAACCAACATTATTTTTTTATCCAAGCCACCCCCATGTGGGCTGAGTACAAACTGCCCCCATCAGGAAGCAGCCACACTGCATAAAAAAATGCAGGACAAAAACTCCTGTTACCAGCTGTTACCTCTCCTATTTTTTTAAATGATTCATATAATTGTTTTTGAATATTTATTGTGTATATTGCTTTATGTACAATTTATTGTTTTTGTTGTATGCATGTGTTCTGCTGCTTTTTAATTTGCATTATTAATATAATTTAAATTATGAATAAGTGAAATTAATTAGAGTCGAATCTTATATTACAAAATACATGAGTTTTGGCTGGTGGTAATTATCTCCTTTTTGTTTATATCAGAGCAATAGAAGCAGGCATGTATTTTAGCTTAATCAGCATTTACATAACAGCACAGGAAACACTCCAGCCATGACTGTCATCCCTGCTAGGTCCCTTACTGTAAAGTATTGTTGAAAAGACTGGGTTCACTTCCAGTTTCATACAACTTCATGTCTCCTCCTACAAATGTCTATGGTATATAATATTTTCTACTTTGGCCCATTAGGATTATAAAGGTAGAATTCTAAACTGAAATGGATGTAAATCTCTGGTGTAGTGGTGCATGTATTTGTAAACTAACAGTTCTCCATCTTCACCTTCACCATCTTTGAGTTTACATAGAAAGGCTATTTTGTAGTGTGCAGCTCTTAACCAACCACAGCTTGGTGAATAAAAGAAACGTAGCCATTATGTTTGAGGTAGTTAAAATAAATTACAGTAAACATGGATTTGACTTTGACTCATTGATAAAAAATATGGAGCATGGGGCCAGTTTTACTAGAAAAACACTTAGCCAAAATCCTGCACAGTGCACAAAGTCTCATAATAATCCAGATTTTTCCTGTATTCTGTTAAACAGCAACAACACTCAATACTTTCATGGTTCTGTCTGTAGAAAAATGAAAGCAAACAAAAACTGAATGACAATGAAGAAATGCAAACTGAGTGAAAACAGAAAAGACAGGGGGCTTAAAAAGATTTATTACAGATGAACAAAAAGGAAACATTCAGCAGTGTGACATGAAAAGTGAAGTGTGTTTTCAGTAAATGCAGCCATCTGAAGGGACAGTGACTCAGCCTTATGTGGTAAAACACTAGTGCTGTGTAAGACGAAGGTAACAGAAGTGCTCACTGAAGGGTGGGAGGATTTAAAGTGCGGAACAGAACAAACAAGAGTGAGCAGAGGGGCAGGGGAGGCCAGACGGGAACCAGGAGGAGGAGGAAAGAGGAAGCACAGAGTGGCTACAGTGTAGTCATGTCGTTGAGGGCCAGGTCCAACTCCTCACTCAGAGCCTTGCCTTTCAGCTTCTGAGCATACACTTCATCTGCAGGACACAGACAATCAGAGAGGAGCAGATGACAAGAGGAAAGTCACAAGGGTAAAAGGACAGAAAGCAGAGAAGACAATGAAGAACTTTCAAAAATGTTACTAAATCTAATCTAATCTAATACTCTACAACTATGAATAACAGAGGGTACATATTTCTCACTTGAGTAAACATTTCTAAACAAGTCAATATGGTGACTGGTGGAGCGGAAATGCAATTCTCCTCAGGTTTACTCCTTAGTTTAAAGTTTATTTTTGTCAGTTTAAAAAGAAAATAATGCTTTAGAGCTGAGTGAAAGTGAACACTCTCATTGGTCTCACAGAGACCTGTGTTTTATTGGTTGTTTATTATGTTGCAGTACAAAGGACTGTGGGCTCTTCTATCCTCGTGTTATTCCTCTGTGTCCCTTGGGGACCTCTGTAGTACATCATGCGTTACAATAAGCCTGTTTGTTATACAGTGACTGTGTTTTACCTTCTAGATCATCAATGGTCTTCTCCAGTTTGGCCACAGACCTCTCAGCAAACTCTGCACGAGTTTCAGCCTGGAACAAACAGCAGCTTGATACTTAACAGGTTTTATAACAGTGAGACATAAGATGTTTAAAATTTACCTCTTTAAGTTTTTCAGTAAGAACTCGAATTTCCTCTTCATATTTGTCCTCCTTTTGTGAGTACTGAAAAAAAAAAAAAAAAAAAGGCAAACACAAGATCAAAGAGTGAATATTTTTTGTAGTAGCATTAAAATATGGGGAGGATAATAATATATAATAATTACTGTACACTACCAAAATCTATTATGAAAACTAATTTGGAACTTAGCTCTACAATATCAATAACTACAATGTCTTTGATTAATTGTTTTTATTGGTATCTCTACCACAAAAGATTAGATGTGCAAATAGTTTGTTTCTTAGTTTTTACTGAGGCTGTACCTTCTCAGCCTGGGCCTCCAGTGACTTCAAGTTGTTGGTAACATTTTTCAGCTCTTCCTCGAGATCACCTGATTTACTAAGTATTTTAGGAAAAAAGAAAAGCAAGAAAGAGGAAACAAGGACTAAAACAGTAGATGTATTCACTCTAAATACTATACTACTACTACACATATTGGCCCTCATTTATCAAACGTGTGTACACCAAAAAATGGGTGTATTCCAGGACTACAGTGCACAGGCACCATGGCTCTGACTGCTGTAAGTTAAATTCAAAGTTATCAAAGGAGCTGCACTCTGTAGTTTTTCATACTTAAAGCAACCACAATTTCCTATTTATTTTCACGCTTTTACCAAAAGCAGCCTCATCAGCTGGGAAACACACTCAGCTGAAAGCTTGTGCTACTCAAACCCTAACTAAGATATTTCAAATGCATTTTTTGTTACACTGGACTGTAATATTAAATAGATTCTGACAAAGTGTTTCATGCTCTTATCAATTGTTTTCCTGTGCAGTTTGTAGCTGACTTGAAACTGGCATAAATGTACACCACCTCCTGAGCTGGCATAGGATTTGAGAGTACCGTAGGCTGATGTACATATTAATAAATCCTGACACTTGCGTGGCTTTGGGTGTACACCAGGAGTACGCCCATTTTTTGGAGTATGCACGTTTGATAAATTAGGGCATTGTGTGCAACAATAGAAGTATCTGGTCATGCAGTACAGTATATCTTTGTATATGTTAGAATAAGGACTACAAGCAGAGAAAAATTGTGCAGCCCTAGGCTTTAGCTGCTTCTAAAGATATTTAGCAGAAGTGCAGTGTTAAAACGTGAAACAAACAGATGCAGAGGCAGCAGGTCAGACATGGTGAGATTTTAGTAAGTGAGTGTAGGTATATACCTCTTCCTCTCCACACATCATAGCCTTCAAATTCTGGTCCATTAGTCCAAGCTCCTCCTCCAGCTCCCTCACACGGCTGCAGGAGTTAGTCCACAGCCAAGTGAGGTGCGTAAGGAAAGCCAACATATATATATACAGGCATGCATTGTACAGCATTAAACACACAATAACATCATACATAAAACCACTAGAAAATCAAAAGTGAAGGTGTTTAGAGTACATGTTAATTTAACAAGATGAATAATTTATGTAGGCTCTGGTGACAGTGTAAGTTTCATGGCACAGGTGTTGACTTACGCCTCAGCCACTTCAGCACGCTCCTCTGAACGCTCTAGATCACCCTCGAGGATCACCAGTTTACGTGCTACCTGAAAAGAGGAACCATGAATAAAATTATTACCAAATTATCTCTTCATGTCATGTTAATAATATTGCTTGAAAAGTATGTATGGTCAAATTTATTATGGATAAAGCAGCAAATTATTGTTCACAATTTATGGCATATACGTATCATGGAATGGATAATACAAATTTCTTTCATTATGGGTGAGAAAAACAGCTCGTTAGTGCTGTACTAGGATACTTTTACAGTAGTACTTTCACCACAGCAATTCATTTCATAAAAACATTAATAAGTAAGTTGTGGTTTATCACTACTACAATAAAATCAACTCCACTATCTCCCACCTCTTCATATTTGCGATCAGCTTCTTCAGCAATGTGTTTGGCTTCTTTAAGCTGCATCTCTTGGATTTCCATTTTCTCCTCATCTTTAGTTGCTCTGTTCTCTATGACCTTCATTCCTCTGTTTGATGGGAACAACACAACAGTGACAGTGAGATCTAACATAAAATTTGGGGTTTTAAATGACATGTTAAATGAATGTTTCAGACATATGGGCTTTAAATAAATAGACCATTCCTATGCTTGCCAGAGAAACAGAATCATGAATTTAAAAGAATGAGTCAAATATCCACACGCCTGGTGTTGCTTAAGCCCAGAACAAAACATTAGTCATTAACGCAATCATCCCATGAGAAAGCAAAGTATGTGCCAATGTGTGTATTCTTTTACATTGCAACAGCTCACTTTTACACTAGCTTAGTAGTACTTTACTTTTTAAGAAAAAGTACTTTCTGAATACATTTAATAGAACATACATTTATTTGAGTAAATTTTGGATGATTTTATTTTTACTTTTACTTGAGTAAAACCTTAAATTGTCTATGGAAGTAAAAGTAGTTTTTGTCGTCTGTGGTGTAGTGGGCAGCACATCTGACTTGCAATCAGAAGATTCTGGGTTTGAAAAAAGAAGATTTTGCAAAAACATTCAAATATACTTTTTCACTTAAGTACATTTTATAGTCAATTTTTTACTTTTACTGAAGTAGTTTTCTTGTTGGGTACTTCTATTTGAGTAATATTATTTTTGAAGTAACAGTACTTTTACTTGAATACAGCTTTTGAGTACTTTGTCCACTGGATTTCAGCAACCTAATTCAAACACGTGTAATTGGTGTTTTGTTTCCCTGTATCAAGTGGAATATACATCCACTTCTGTTGCCCCAGTTGGCATGTGTTTTGTTGATTTTGCTTTATAATTCAATTTTAGGTCATAAAAATATAGGAAGTCACCTCTCGCTCTCATCAGCAGCTTTTTCCGCCTCCTCTAGCTTCTGTAGAGCAGTGGCCAGCCTCTCCTGGGCTCTGTCCAACTCCTCCTCCACCAGCTGAATACGTCTGTTTAGAGAAGCCACCTCTGCCTCGGCCTGCACACAGCAGACAGTATTACTTAATGAAGTGAAAAAGTTACCTGGGCCATTTGTATCAGAATGTTACAACACTGTGTGAATCATCACTTACAGCAAAAAGTGAGGAAATCTAACTTAAAATAACAATATACCTGTTGAGTAGGCTACAACAAAGTAGTTTGTTATACTATACTAATATACTATACTAATATACTAGTACTATTAACGGCACTTACTATGTTTTGACATAGTGAACACCTTTTTTTAGACATATGACATTGAACAACTTTACATTTTGAGAACTATGCAGAGGCAGAGCAGAAGGTAAAGAATCAGTACCAGAGCAACTTTGACGAATTGGAGCGAGCGACCCTCCGCCCGCACAGAGGAGATTACAAACATTACCCTCTCTCTGGCCTGCCTCTCCATGTCCGCCTCCCTCTCCATGACCTCGGCCTGGTCCTCCGCATCGTATGCCACTTGTTGAAGGGACAGGATTTTCTTCCTCACTGAATCTATGGATTTGAAGGTCGCCATGATGAAGATGGGCAGCTAGCTTTACCTGTGCCTGTGTTGGCTGTAGCGCTGGGTTACCGTGGCAACGAGAAGACGCTTTTATTTCCGGTTACGTCATTACGCGATAAAATAAAATTACGTAAAATAGGCCTTTGTCTTATAATGATAGCATTTCTCGTATTTTATTTCATAATTCAGTATAAAATGTATTTCAGAAATAGACGACAACTTTTTTGTGGAAGTTCACAAATGAGAGAGAAGTGGTATTTAAGTCTCTTTGCGTCAAAACTTCCAACAAGAACTGCAAAGCTAAAACATTTACGCAGTACAAAAACAACACTTTCCGCCCTCTGCTCATTCTCTTCCCTCTGTAAATACTTTCAGAATTAAAGTGTACACTCGTGAGTGAACTCAGTGTCTGTCCGTCACAATTTAATATTCGTTGGTCATATTGCTAATTACTGGAGATTTCTGTGCCAACTATGTTGTCATTTGCAGCTTATAGTAGGCCTATATAAGTAGCCTACTCTGCTTCAGATAGGCCTACTAGAGTTCTGTGAGTGGTAGTCTACAAAGATCTAATAAAAACAGCCTTCTAAATCACTATGTGAAAAAAAAAAAACAAAGAATGTGAGGCCAAGTCCGAGACATTAATGTTGAGACTACCACACATCTCTCCAATGGAAAAAGTTGAAGTGTAAACAAGTTGATGTGCAGCCACTTCTTTTCCTTCTTTGGTAACATCTCAGTAACAGCACCCACTGGAGGGTCCCTATCCTTTTAGGACAAACTAAGCAAGTCTCTACTCTTGATACGACTATCTTTTATAATTAAACAATAGTTTTATGGCATTTGATTATATATATATGTATATATATATATATATATATATATATATATATATATATATATATATATATATATATATATATATATATATATATATATATATATATATATATATATATATATATACAAAACTTTCTTAGATGTAGGCAACACTAGCCTACTGAACTGATCTTTATTTTTCATTTCAGCTTTTAGGGGTTGGCACAGCACATCATCTGCCGCCTAATGTGTGGTGACTCATATTGATTTGGTATTTTATACTGGATATCATTCCTGACACAACCCTCTTCATTTATAGACCACACTAGCTTGTTCCTGTATAAAATATTTGAGTTTCAATTGCTATAAAGCTGGTCTAAATTCTAGAGAGACAAGTTCAGACAAATTGTTGCTACAACAAGACATGAAATAGTCCCCCTCAGAGGGACTGGGGTGATCTGTCATAGTCATGAGTGAACCCTCTACAATATGTGTATATGATCTAAATAGCTGCCCTTTTGCAGTAACGTGACCCCTGGCATCAGACCCCTTCACTTACATCAGCTGCCTTTTTCTCCGCCTGCTCCAGCTTTTCCTGGGCATCCTTTAGGGACTCAGAGTATTTGTCCAGCTCATCCTCCACTCCCTTCAACTTCTTCTGTAAACCAAGCAGCTCTTCCTCTAGCTAAAACATACAGAAAATCAGACAATAAGACAAAACAAATCATTCACACTGGTAGATATACAGTGTTGAGGAGAGTTGCTAGGCCAGAGCTAGTCTTTAAAATGTTAAACCTTATTAAGACTCAGTACAATGCAAATGACCATTTGCCTGATGAAGGCCTAATGTCGAACTGAGTCTTAATAAAGTCTCACGTTTGTAAGGTTAGACAGTGTGTGGGATTTTTTTGTTGGAAGTGTATCGAACTGTTCCCTCCTGTCCTACGAACCTGTCCTTATAAATCGATGAGCAAAGTTTTTATCCAATTGGGGCCGGCATGAAGTGCACTGGATGGATTAGGCAGAAATGTAATTATACCTGGGTGGCAGTAGTTCTGCCTGTAGAGATGTTCGCCCACTAAACGGAAGGTTAGCGTTTCAAACCCTGATACCGACACTGCATACTGTCATTGTTGTTGTTTGGTGGTGGTCAGAGAGGCCATAGGCGCAGAATGGCAGCCGCATCTCTGTCACTCTGCCCCAGAGCAGTAGCTCACCACCACCAAGTGAGACTGAGGAATTAATGGACTCATGGAAAGTGCTTTGAGAAGCTTAAAAAGGCTTGAATATAACACTAATCCATTATTATTTATATTATTACTATTATAAAAAAATCATCAAGGCACATGACTGCTCATTTGTGTTCATCTGACATTAACAATGTCCAGTGACTTGCTCAGACAGATGGTTGCTGCATGCAGTGACCAGCTTTAAAAAAGCTTTGGAAAGCCAATTGTACATGAAGTAGTCAGACATTACTGCCCCTTGAACAAATGTCATCCTCCTCACAATCTGTCCAGCCTTTATCCATCTAAGGCCTCAGAGTCTCAAATAGCTTGACAGTTCTGATCCCACAGCCGGCATTGTGGCTACTACCAAACTCCTGGTGTTGTCTCTTTGTGCGCAGCAACAATTCAAAGAAGGCGGGGGTCTTAGTGAGACCACAGAAATAGACATGTTGGTATATGATGATCCCAAAGAGAAGTGATTGTGGAGGCATTGTAAAAGCTTCGCTTGCTATCCGCTGGGAACAAAAGCTATGTAGGCAGTTGCATTTGAATAGTTGCTGTCTATTCATAGATATTCTCCTTACACAGTGTGACTGCAGCAAGAGAACAACAGGTCATTCCCAGAAACATTTCCCTGGGTACTATGTCAGCAAACAAAGAGTTTTATGAATTTAAAAGCTAATCTTTCTTTTACTGTTCAATTCAGCATCCATTGGCAGAGAGTGATAAGAGTTAGGTTTTTTTGTCACATACTGTCAAAGTGTTAGTTTTAAGATTAGGATTATTACATTTTATTTTATTTCATATAGTAGTCTATTGTCACTACCTTGTTTCATATAGGTCTATTAATAATCTACATAATTTAGTATCAAATGACAGTTTAACCAATCCTAATCCCTCCACCTGGAATAATAGTTGCACTGTGTGAATTAATGAACAAGTAGGAATTTAGTTTGTCTCCTACACAGCAGTCACAAAATAAAGACTAAAATCTGGGTGTAAAATGCGTAAATTTGGATAATAATCTGGCAACTTGGAGTTTTCACAATAAGCTACATTGTTTTACGAAATAGCAGTTTTTAAACATCGTTCTGACAACTATTTTCTTCCTTGTCCACATATCCTGGGGACATATCCAGGTGAGATACTGCAGACTCCCGAGTGCCCCACCTGTTTGCACTTGTCCTCTGCTCCCTTCTTGTCCACCTCCGCCTGCTCGGCCCGGTCTATCGCGTTCTCCTTGTCGAGCTTCAGCATCTGCATTTTCTTCTTGATAGCTTCCATGTTTGCTCAGATTGTGTGATTTTTCTACCAGAAGAAGAAGAAGAAGAAGAAGAAGTGCGCCGGGTTATCCGAACGAAGACAGAGGCAGCGGCCAGTGGCTTGTCTGAGCACTTAGAGGAGAGCTCTTGGGATGGAGTACCAGCTGGAGGAGCCCCATACTTTTTTCCCCCCTCTCATCCTAGCAGGGACATTGCCCTTATTTAGGCAGTGGTTCAGCCTCTGTGGGACGCCTGGCCTCTGTGTATAAATAAAGAAAGACTCATCTGCCAGCAACTCTTTGAAGCCAGGGGAAGTCGAATCAGTAAAAGAAGAAAACATTAAACGTCTTGTACCTTCACGATTTTGAGCAGAGACCGGGACTTGTTATTTCTGCTGTCATAATTAGGCCTACTTCACTTTTACACACATCGTTAAGTATAACAGTAGCTTACAGTATTTGGTCTTTTTTGGACAAAATTGTTGGCAAGCATCCAACAGGATAAGTTTGTATTTCTAAAATATTTTACCTCCAATTTGATCAAAAAAGTGCTCCAGATGTGATGTCCACTATGTTACAGAGGCAACTCAAGATTTACTTTTTTTTTTCCCCCACGTGGAATTAGCAAATACTGGGTTTCCCTGACCTATTTTAACTTATTTCAAGATAACTGTATACATGTACAGCAATGTCCTTACAGAAATACTTGCTACAGTGCGAACCTTTAACAGAATTACTTGTTATTCTAAAGTTCCAAATGACAACATTACATTGGCCTGTAGTATTTAATTGAGATGGGGGGCAGGCAAAAAGTAATAATATGCAGATATGGACCTTGTAATTGATATAAATGATCAGGTTCAACATTTCTGAATTTTCTTTTTGAATATTTCTTGTGAGCATAGCTTGTAAAGTATACAGGAACACTGGCTCCTGCCCCATCTGAGAGTGTGAGATCACATTCAAGAATCTGAAAATAAACAATAGAATAGAATAAACATTGCAAGCAATTTGATGAAAATTATCTTTATTGTATAGAAATCTGGGAATATTTGTGCCTCTGATGTTGTGCTGCATCACTTAAGCTAAACCACAGTTTTCCCTGTGCCTGTGTGTTTTTGTCATGTTGGTCTTTAAATTAATCACAAGTGAAAAGATTTTTTGAATAAAAATATACTGTTTAAGGCACTTGCTTTGCACTGATAAACATATGGCAAATACTGTACTAGCCTTTGCTAATAACATTAAAATTCAATATAAAGTCGTACATCAGATAAGCATCATAGAGTAATGTGAAAACAGAAATTTACTTGAAAACTCTGCACCAGTAAGGTATTTTGGTAGAAATAAAACATAGTAAGTAAATAAAACAACACTGATAACCCAAATACAGTCAATACAATTTTAGATCTTAAAGTTAAATATATGGCTTTGTGATTTGTAAGCAGGGACATTTACTATATTCGAAGGCTAAATGTACTAACATCAAAATGCTCAGTTTGCCATAATAGAAACCTTTTAATACGTTTCACAAGTCTTTAAAAAAATACTTTCCAATCTGATTTTTTTCATTGGATAGTTAATTATTGTAAATCTAGACTAAAACAGTCAATTAAGTTAACCTTTCAGAATAAGACAGTATCAGAAGTAGCAAACCGAATATCATTACTGTCCTGTGACCACAGACCACTGTCTTACAATAATAACTTGTTTTGTCTGCATAGTACATTTGCATAAAATCTTAAAGCATAGACTGAATTGCTGCATAGCATTTACACAAAAAGACAAGTAAACCATGATAGAAAAAAGTATTAAAATAAAACAAAAAAGTTTTTGTATATTTCAAAGAATATGTTCATACAAACCTCAATCAATGCATAATGCTTATACTGTGTTGTCTTGTATCAAATAGCTCTTGGCGTGGTTTGTGCACTACATCTCGACCATTTTGGTGCATCACTCTGCAATGTCTTGATTCTGTTAAAGTCTTTCTATGCTAGAAGCAGGACTAACTGTCCCGTGGATCACCGTTGCATTACTGGCATGTTCTCCCTGCCGCACACTCACTGGTCCTGGCCATCCTCCCGCAGCTCAGAGGGGAGGAATTTGTACTGCTGCTGCCTGATCATGGCCAGCTTCTTCCTGGCCTCATCCAACTCCCTTTCTTTCCTCAACATTTCCTCCTGAGCTGCAATGATCTGCAAGAACATACCAAAATCTACTTAGTTATCAACTTGAAAACATAATTTCTGATGCCATAGAAAACCTTTTAACAGTCTAAATGATAAATTGATAGTTCAGTTCAAAGCATTAAACTCACCTGAGCTATACCGCCCACCATCTTACTCTTGACCACCACAGCTTGGTCATCCTCTGCCTCAAATGCTGCTTTCTGTGCTGCTTTCACAAGGTTGTCAGATGCTCTCTTCACAGCATTTCCAGCAGCCTAACAAAAGACAAAAATTCAAAGTAACAGGTTCATCATGGTTTATAGTCACTTATGAAAGCAAGCCATTTCAAACTAAATGTTTATATCTAACATTAATTTATGGTTTATTATGCTCAACAAGGCTTTGAAAAATTGAAGCAGCAACAAGAGGTCCAGGAAAGGAAATGTTCGCTACAAACAGAGCTTTTTTTCCCCCCTCTGAGAATACACCCACATGAGAATATCTGTAAAAGGTAAGAGCTGTCTGCTGAATGACATTCAAAGCCAAACAATTGCTTCATTGGTCAGCTCAACTCCTTTTGTGGCTCTGGGGGCTGAACTCAGACAGTCAGACAGTGTGTGCTGGTTTATCTTTGCCAGGAATGCTACTGTTAGTCCATCTTTCACACACAACACAATAACACTGTGAAGCTCTCTTTAATCAAAGGCAACATGTTTAATGGTGAGTCTATTTTCTTTAAGATACTCTGTTTGTAGTGTATAAACATCAGAATAATCCTTAATGTGGTAACAATATTACTGTCTATTGAATGACAATACTTTACTCCAGACATTGCAGACATTTCTACTTGTATACATTTTTGTTTGTACAGTGGAAAATACTCATCAGACGCACACTGAATAATTGTAGCCTTAAAAAGCATCACTGCAAAGAGTGAAGAGAGCAAATGCTGCTGGGAGTAATCATAGATCAAGGCTAATGTTTCCAGCTCTAGGTGCCATGGCCTGATTGGTGGATTGTTTCCAGAGGGCCCGTAGACATAAATGTATGGGAATTACTGTGGTGGCAGCTGCAAGCCCAGAAGAGGAGGAGATAAGCCACTGCTGATTGGACCAGAGAATATGAGCTGGGCCAGGCAGGCTGATGTGCTCACAGCTAGAATACATAAGGCATTAAATATAGTCGTTTTGGGCAGACGAGGGGACTGGACATACTTGTAGTTACTGTTGTGTCTTGGGACTGACCGCATCAGTTACATATAAAGGTCACAAAAGCTCTTGTGCTGGTGAGTTATAATTATAGTGTTCCATAAAGAATGCAAATGCATAAAGATGATACGAACCAGCTGAATAAATCACTACTGAACTGTTTACACAGACAAATACAGTATACTAGTTAGTATATAGTACATATTTAAATTACTTCTTTGCCATTGCAACTGAAGATCTGTTAGACTGGTGCCAACCTTCCACTTTTTATACAACAATAACAAATTTGCAATATATTGTGCAAAAATACAGTTAATAACACATTAACTTCTAGTTATGATGCCATACATGTAACTATTTTGGAGTTCCACTCTAACACTACATTTTTATAGGTTACAACATGGAAACATAGCACAAGAAGATCTACTTTTTCACAAGAACTGCTGTTTTTGTTTACTCAGCATGCTGTGCTGCTCTGTATCATTAGTGACAGATGAGTATCATACTCGTCAGTGTGCATGCTGTTTGTATTAAATGTCAGTGTGACTACGCAGGATTAGATGGATATTGAGCCAACTTTGCTCTTTACAACATGCTTAGTTCCTGTGGTAGATAGCTTTTTAAAAACAGATGATTTCTCTAAAAGGAAGTACTTATAATTCATTTGTGGTTTTGTTTTTGCTCAAGACTTCTGCTTCAAGTTCAGATATAACAAATAAAAGCCACATATGTTCACAATTTATAAAGTGTCTAAATTTTCTGGGGCACAAGGAACAAACATCCAAAACTGAAAAATCTGTTTAACATGATGTTACATTCACATCTGAATAGCTATAACAAGGCGCAAAATAGCAGATAACATTTATGGCAAACAGTAGCAGCAATGTGCATAAAAGCCTGTATAAATCTTAACTCAGAGCTAACCTGCAGTCTCTTCATCGTCTGTGAGTCCTGGTCAGCCTTGACCTTGCACGCCACCAAGAGCTGAGCGGTGGAGGCAGCCACCTGCTTGGCTGAAGAGATGAGCTTCTCCTCACTGGCGTGGCCTTGAACCGCAGAGTTGGCTGCCTCACACAGGTTGTTAGTTGCTGCAGCAACCATACGGGCCTGAGAAAAAAAAAAAAAAAAAAAGTTGTCATTTGTTTCTTGGTTTATTTGCAATATTTTACAATTAACATTGACAATAAACTGACTTACAGCTGAAATAAGGCCTTGAGACCACTGTCCGTCATCCACTGCATTCGCAGGAATTGCTCCCACCTAAAAACCCAAGGAAGATTAGTCCCATCAGTGTTGACAAAGCATTCAACAACAACTAAAAACACAAGACAATTTGTTTTTTTGTGGAGGCCAGAACTGCTAAATTTGGGAACCAGTTGTGATATGTATTGTAATGTAAATATGTAATTAACAATAGTTTGCAAATTAGTTGTGGTAAGGTAACCTAGCAAAAGCCAGATTAGTATGAGTAGCACTGCTCGGCAGTGATTGGATGATGCTCCGGCTAGTGAACGGCTACCCTAATTGATGAATCCGTTGAAAGGGCCAAAAACACTGGGCATTAAAAATCATCAAGTGCATTTTCAAGATTTTTATCCTTTACTGAACATTTTTTGGAAGAAATATTGTAAGCTGTTGATCTGTGATTGTGAATAAATCTATGTATATACTGTATACATATCTGTGTTGGGAGTACAGCTAGTTAAACTGCTTAGCATAAAAATGAGCTGTGAGTGAATGAAACATTAATTTCAGAAAGTGTGAAAGTAGCTTGGCATTTTAGTGACAGTGTGAAGTGATTAAGACATACCTTTCCTTGGGCCACCAGCTCCCTTTGGGCTGCTGAAGCAGCTTTGACAAGAGCACTGGTGGCAGCTGCAATGGACTTGGCGGCCTCAAGAATCTGTTCCTCAAAGTTTAAGCTTTCATCTGCCTCCTGTTTACAAATAAATAGAAAACACTCTTTACAGTGTGACGATAGATTTACACAAATATTTATATCTAGGCCAATTTCAATCTCCGGAATCAAAATTTGCAAAACATGCTCCAGTGCTAACAGGGTAAAGACAGGAACAGTTTATCAACGTCAGTGTGAGTAGGTGATATCCTCAGACACACTGCTTAGGTTAACAGGCTCACTGTGAATGCTGCAGCTCTGTAAAAAGCTCTCTGACCTTGGGCTTGGTCCTTGGCCTCAGCTGCTCCAGTTTCTTGGCAGCAGCTTCAATGGCTGCGGCTGCTCCCAGCAGCTCGTTCTCTGCAATAACAGTAGGATCCTCAGGATCCACCCACTCGGTGCCTGTATTCAGCAAACCACACAAAACACAAAATTAATGTGTGAATGTCTTTAATGTACACACAATATCAAATATATGGATAAATACTTACATATAAATAAGTGTTCTAATTGCAAAACTAACGTCCAAAGATTTTATGTAAGAGATATTATTCAATAATGTTAATATAATAATTTAAATCATACAAACATTTCATTCTTCACATTGGACTTCAAACACTTTTTGATCTACTGAATGAGGTCATACACCTACAGCTATGGTCCAGCAGGATTAGTTGCAGAGAATATCTTGGAATCACCTTTGTACTTTAGCATGAAGAGACCTCACAACAGTGCTGTGTAAAATTGTAGAGGTATATGACGAATACAGCTTAATTTCTGTCAAGACTCATTTGCATCAGAGTCACTAAATAAGACTGGACCCGGAGTTATTTGGAGTTTGAGTTTGTTTTACACTTGTCTGACACACAGTGGTATTGTATTAGAAGAACAGTAGTGGTATGAAGTTGGATACCTTTCATGGCCTCAGCAGCCTGGATGAGCTCTGTGACGGAGTTTGCCACCTTCTTTGAGTAGTTGGCCAGCTGCTGCTTCATATCATGATGGGGCTTTTGGATGATCTGTCATAATTAAAGATGAAACCAATCACTACCAGTAACTAATTACATGTATTTAAGTTATAATATTTTTTATAAAAATGAAGTGAAGTAAAGGCATTTGGAAACATTTTCTTCAGGCTCTTTGTAAACTAACTAAAACTGCAATGAGCACAGATAAAAAAAGGATGTTGACAACCAGAAGTGGAGAATTACTAAAATTCTAAAATAAGATATTTTAGAGGACAACAAAAATCTACAAAATGAACAATCAAACAGCAAAATCTAACAATATGGCCTTACAGAAGCATACAAAATAATATTAATGTGACTATTTGACAAAGCTGATTAAGAATACAAAAACTTGAAATTATATTTTTAATTGTTACATTTTAAAGATCACATAATATTAATATTTCAATTTAATTTTAATGATAATCGATGTTGACTGATTGTTAATTGAATTACTCTGTACGCATTAAGTCATGACCTCAGAGTGTCCTAAGCACATATGCAGTGTTCATATTCAGGTTGGAGAGGAGAGTGACAGGTGCAGAGTATTAACAGGGCTCACTGCAGCTGTGCCCGAGTTTATCCAAATGCGTTGTCATGAGAAGATAGAGTTCAGGACGCAACGGTGCAAGAACGCATGCAACAAGCCAGACACTAACTTACACACAACCACACAAAAACTGTCTACACAAGTGTCCTTACTTACTTAAGCTCCACATGATTCACTGCAGCAGTGGAATAGTTATGTTTGAGTTAGAGTAATGCCATACCTTTAATACCATTTTAACAATAAGTTTTACAGAATTTAATAGTATTGAATTACAGCATATTAAAATAAGCATAAAACCTATTTCACAAACTAGTGATTTTAACAGTATGATGCGCTGTTTTGGTAGTGTCTATGAAGCTATGTACAGGTTCAGATTTCATCTAGCTTCAAGCAGTCAATGATTGTAAAATATATACTGATCAATTTGCACTAAGACCTGCCTTAATTGACTATTGATAGAAATAAAACCTTGTCTTGTGTCGACAACTCAAAAGCAATTTTGTACTTTCAATTCAACTATCTGTAGAATGGTGAATGACACTCCACACCAGGTCAGTAGTGTACTCACCGGCTTGCACCAACATCAATGAGCCACATGTTTAATGACATTTTAAAAGAGCAGAAGAGAAAAAAAAAGAAACTGGTGACCATAAACAACAAAAGTAGAGAAGTACAGAGAAGTTTGAAAAATGCGAGCCAGAAACAGTCACAGTAACAGTAACAGCTATTTACTTAAATAGATATAATAGGAAGTATTGTAAATGTTGACTTACCACCAGCACATGTTCCAGGAGCCCCAAATATCCAATGGCACATTCGTTGCCATAGCGCAGAGCTCTCATCTGCACGTCCTTGTTGACCTCTGGATGATAGGCTGCTTCCTGAAGAACAGCACAAACATTTTTCTTACATTAATAATATTAGACCAAAGTTCTGATCTATGAACTATAATTGATATAAGTTTACTTATATTCAGTCATTCAACTTCTACCACTTATACACGTGACTGAAACCTATACCAGCTACTTTGAGCCTGAGGCAGAGTACAGCTGTGACAACAAATAAACATTAACCAAAAGAAAGTACATGTCTAGTACACACAACAGTGATCAGTGAGCCCTGACACTGATTTTGTTTATGGTCCATAAATCAATTTGAATATTATTTTGTGCGTACCTTGCAGGAGTGCAGCATATCAGCAATGGCTCTTCGGCTAAGGTTAGCAGTGGCAATAATGTCCTCCTGACGACATGAGTTTCCAGCGGCCACTGCCTTTGCTGTCGCCATGGTGATTCCTTTAGTCATACGAATGAACTCTTCAGGAGTTGTTGTCTTTGGAGGTGGATCAGAGCTGCTAAACACCTATTAAAAAACAATACATTAATCAAAAAAACAACAATGGCAGGTTGTGTATGAGTTCTACTTTTATACAGTTGTGTTCAAAATAATAGCAGTCCAATATCACAAAGCAAATCTATCATTGTTTTCAATAAAAATATATATTTCTACATGGTTAATAACAGACAAAACAGTTGCATGCTGCAAATTATTTTTCTTTGAATCATTAATTGAAAGCGGTAGTTCAAAATAACAGCACATCAGGGCCCTCAGTCAGCTGTGAGAAATCAGCTGTTAAACAGCTGTCTCTTATGTAAGGACAAAGACAACACATGTTGTGCAGACTAGTTATATCGCCTTTCTCTCAAAAAGAGTAAAATGGGTCGTTCGAAACGTTCAGAAGAACAGTGTACTTTGATTAAAAAGTTGACTGGAGAGGGGAAAACTTATAAAGAAGTGTAGAAAATGATAGGCTGCTCAACTAATGATCTTAAATGCTCTAAAATGGCAACCACAACCTATAAAATGTGGAAGAAAACAAAAAAAAAAAAAATCATCATTCAAATAGACTGAAGAATAACCAAAATGGCAAAGGCTCAGCCAATGATCAGCTCCAGGAAGACTGAAGAAGTTCTAAAATATCTGAGTACTGTAACAATTAGAAGATGACTTTGTGAAGCAAAGCTTTGAGCAAGAAGCCCCCACAAAGTTTCATTGTTAAATAAAAGACGTGCTGAAGAAGTTAAAAGAACACACTGACTGACCCAGAGAGAAATGGCACAACATTTTGTGGACTGATAAAAAGTAAGATTGTTCTTTTTGGGTTTAGGAGTCACAGACAGTTTGTCAGACAACCCCCAAACACTGAGTTCCAGCCCCAGGACACTGTGAAGACAGCAAAGCCTGGTGGAGCAAGCATCATGATATGGAGATGTTTCTCATACTAAGGTGTCGGGCCTATTTATCACAGGGATCATAGCTCAATTTAAATATATCCAAATACTTCAAGAGGTCATGTTGCCTTATGCTGAAGAGGAAATGCCATTGAAATGAATGTTTCAACAAGATAATAACCCAAAACACACAGTAAAAGAGCAGCATCATGGTTCAGGATCATCAAGATTAACATTATGGAGGGGCCAGCACAATCCCCAGACCTTAACCCAATAGAAAACTTGTGAGGTGACATTAAAAATGCTGTTTCTGAGGCCAAACCAAGAAATGCAGAGGAACTGTGGAATGTAGTTTAGTGGTCCTGGGCTGTGATACCTGCCAGAAGTTAGTGGACTCCATGCATCACAGATGAAGAGCAATTCTCAAAAACTGTGGTTATACAACTAAATACTAATTCAGAGATCCACAGGAAAGCAAAATCTTAAAGCATTTTCATTTTATATCGTTGTAATGTAATGTTTGAGTTTGTTAAGAAGAGCGCACTTTCCACTTTATGTGAAGGAATAATGAATTTAATCATTTTTGGTTCATGCTTTGATTTGGAATAAAATGAGCAGTGTTCTCAGTGCATTTGCTGTGTGGAAATAAATCTAGAATAAGGATTTTGAGATTTTCTTCCTTTGATACACATATTGTTATTATTTATATTATTTTGAACACTACTGTAGTAATCCAAAATATAGTATATGGTGCATCAAATTACAGTAAAAAGTTACTTACAGCCAGTTCTTGCTTGATATGTTCAATGGTGGCCTCTAATGCTCTGGTTCCCTTAGTGGCTTCATCCTCCACTGCCTTTACAGTCTTCAGGAGTGATGTTACATTGGTAACCATCACCTAACATAGGAAATAGTTAAAATATTACTTTTACTTAGTTACTTAGTGTGAATGACAGTATTTACAATGTTTTGTGTTGTACCTTAGCAGAGCTCTTCAGCTGGAGCATGCTGGGGTCATCATGAGGTTTGCCCGCAGCTGCCTTTGTCGCACTAATAAGATTGCCAAGCGCTTTGGCCACATCTTTAACGGCATTAATCAAAACCACCTGGATAGTGCAGAGTATAATTTTGTATTATAGTATTATACAGAGGATAATATTGTAAAAAGTTCAGTTTAAGGTGTAGCAGAACGGTCATTCTTACCTGAGTCTCTGGATCTTCAGACCCCAGACTGGCAGCACCAAGTTTAACCACATCGGCGAGTTTAGTGATGGTGGTCACTGAGGACTGGGCTGCCTGGGCAAGTTTCTCCTGACTGGCACCAGCCCCAGACACTAACAGTTTCGTGTCCTCTACCAGAGCCTTGGCTGTCTTCAAGATGCACTCTCTGAACATAAAAAGGTTACAAGCATGTTCAAAACATTTTGTTTTCAGTCAAGTCTTTTTAAAAAGATTTTAAATCTTAGGTCTCTCATACAGCACCTGTGGTCAGCAAAAGTCTCATCATTTTCTCTGTTTAGAGTACCCGCAGTAGCAAACATGATGGTAGTGTCCAAGTCTGCGATGATTCCTGACACAGCGCTGGCTGCTGTGATACAGGCCTGTGTGCCACGGTTCCCTGCCTGAAGAGCTGCCAACACATGAGAGACCTGTGGAAAGTACATACATTTTGTATTTAATGAAGGAAATGTTGGAACACTAATTGATATCCACATATAAATATATTAAGTGAAAAGTTGCTTGACCTTCTCAGAGACTTTACGCGCACTTTCTATGAGCTCTTTCTTGGTAAATGAATCATTGGGACTACACTGTAGAGCTCCCGCTTTGGTCACTAGACCTGTGCAGCTGAAACCCAGCTCGCCAACCTGCTTCTTAATGTGATGACCAATCTGATCATGAAAAATAAGGTGAAGAGTTAATAAAAAGGCAAATAAAGACTTGTTTACAAAGAATAACCAAACTTATTTACTTCATCACTCTCTGCAGTGACAGCTGCATATTTAGCTTCTGTAGCCAGATTTCCAAATTCATTGGTTAGCTGATTGGCCAGCCCTCCCAGATCATCAGGGTTGTTGTTAGACTTTGTCACCTTGAGAATAATGAGTTACAATACCATAAATCATACCATCAGATTTACAATGTATATTGACTTTCAGA
This sequence comes from Bostrychus sinensis, assembly GCA_020698575.1. NCBI lineage: Eukaryota > Metazoa > Chordata > Actinopteri > Gobiiformes > Eleotridae > Bostrychus > Bostrychus sinensis. The sequence goes on from CM036239.1 coordinate 13,137,700, forward strand.
CTTATCCTATACTTACCATCTCCTGCACTGTGACAGCAATAGCTTTGGCAGTTTTAACCATTGTAGTTTGATAGTCCACAAATGTCCCTTCAGGTTCAAGTGCAGGAGTTTCTTCCATTTTATTGATGGAATCATTGATGGAATCCACCATGCCACCCACAGCACCTGAAGCACTAGCTGCCTCAGCCAGAGTGGCACCAAGGTCGTCTACTGCTTCCTTCATCATCTGCACAGCCTCTTCAAGAGCTTCCTGCATATGTGCCGCCTGAAAAAAAAAAAAAAAAAAGGCTTAAAATGTGTTTAATGTCAAATGTAGTCATTTTTCAGTCTTTAAATAATTATTGATATAATCCTAAATAAAGCATATTAATAAATCCTTCATATTTAAATGCTGAATTTTAATACTTCAGTACCTTAGGGTTTCCTCCAGCCTCTTTAGCAGTATAGAGCATCTGCAGGGCAGACTCTGCCAAGGTTTTAGTCTGGTCTAAAACAGCCATCTGCTGTTGACTGCTGAGAATCTTCGAGGCTGTGCCAATGGATGCCATGATCAGGGGCTCAAAGTAGCTGGCCATTTGAGACACCTGTTGTAAAGTAAAAAAAAATGTGGCACAGTGGCAGTAGACTTTGATCAGGCTTAAGTCAGAAAAATATATTGTAGGGATGCACCAATATATCGGCCAATATGCACATGGTTGACTGACATTGGCATATCAGCAAATTTGGTGTTATTCACCAATACCAGTCAGCTGATGTTAACCTGTTGCAATCCTCTATATTTGCACTAATATCCACCCGAGTGGATTTGTAAGTTGAGTTCTGTCTTCAGTTACAGATGATGTACTAAAGAGATGAATAACTTCAAAGCAGTTTGTATTGGATTTCTTTGTTTCCTTTATGCAAAAAGTTGTTAATGTTAATGACTATATGATCGACATCATATAGTCATTGGCCAAAGCTCAGTTTACAATCTTGGTATAGGTATCGGAGTAGAATTTCCATACTGCTGCATCCCTAATAAAATGTGACATGCGACTCTCGTATTTACCTTGTGCCCAAGCTGAGAGGCTTCAGATCTGGCAGCCACGGCTACAGGTTCAATCAAATTACTAATTTCATGAACTGATGCTGCCATCTGCTCATGAAGAGCCTACGAGAAGCACATTCAAAGAAGGCAGCATTAACATTTTTACAAAGATACAGTTTATTTTAAATATTAGACAATGATATGTAGTGTTAAATATTAGTTAACATTTGGCTTAAGAATAAATAAAACACTTGAGTGCAAAAAATAATATAGATAGTGTTAGTGCCTATTTAACCTTAAAAATAATCTATTACATTATACAGTAAGGCACTTGCCTCCATGGAGATATCATCCCGGGGTGTAAGGTGTTGACTTATAGCAGCTAGAGAGGCTTGGTCCACCTCACGAATGCAGTTATTAAGCACTTCAATAGCATCATCACACTCTCTCTGGCCAGGTGCCTTATCTCTGCACATACAAAAGAAAGTGCAGTATATTAAAATAGAGTAACCCCTCTATTTTACTAATAGTCATATATTTCCATACCTCATGTTGGTAATGAGCTTCTTTATGGAGTCTGACACAGTCCTTGAATGCCCAGCCAACACTGACCACTTGGGGGGGTCTTTAGGGTTGACAGCCAGAGAGCGGGCAGTTTCAATCAGACCTGTTGAACTCTCCAGCATCGTCTGAGCTGCTGCAACAATGGGCTCCATGGCAGCATGACCCTGTGGTAAAATATTGGTTAAAATTAGCATTTATCAAAAAAAATATGTTAATGTGCATTTGGACTTAATGGGTCAGGTGGTGAATGTTTACAGTTCAGAATTACCTCAGGGCTAATTTGAGCAGGAATGCTGGCAAACTCTGGGTTTGAGGCAAAGGCTGTGAGGTTGTCTACGGCTTCTATAAGAGGACCAGTAGCGGCCTTACACTGCTGTCTATTCTCCTGGCTAAAGGCTCCATCCAAAGCCTGCACAAGAAAAATACCATTACACTGAACCTGGAATTCGGGTTGTAACCGAATTACCCAGAGACATTACTAAAATGAAGATAAGGCTAATTGGTTCATGTTTAAACTACTGACCTTAATAGACTTGACCAGGTTGGCAGTGGTGTTGGCCACCTCTTTGGCTGACTGCACAAACTGTCTCTTGGCGACTGGGTTTGAAGTTTTGGAGGAAGCCAGGCGGCAGGCATTACATAATGCAGAAGTGTGTTTGGCCACAATAGTGGCAGCAGATAGCACCTGATAAGGAGTAAGTGAAGTGAATAAAAATGTACAGTGATGATACAGTATGCACTAGTGAAAAGACTCTGTAGGTGAATACCTGGGACTGAGTGCAAGCCGGGTCTACCAGGTTTTGACAGGCCATCTGGATAGACTGATTAGCTTTGGCAAACTGAGCAGGATCCACCAAGCCCTTCTGACCAGCAGTGCTGTTGGGATCAGACACTCCCACTAGATAGGCAGCCTAGAGAGAATTATGTCAGCTATTTGCTTACTTCAGTTCATTTTCTCTTTTTCAAAAACATGTGTTTTCTATACCTGTGCAGCTGCTTCTGTCAAGCCACACAAGGCCTTGGAGCCACCACTGACTGAGTCACCAAACTCTGGCAAGTTGGAGTTCTTGGCATTGTGGGAAATACCTGCCATGGACTCACCAAGTACCTTTGAACAGAGACCCAAAAATAAAAACATTTTTTACAAAAAGGGCCTTTGAGATTTGGTTGAGAATATCCTTTTAAAAGTAAAACAGACAAAAAGGCACATACATACTATGTTACAATCATTACACATACCAATAACGGGAATAAAGTAAATGACTGTGTCCAACCTTAGAGTTCTCCATGACACTGTCGATGCAGTCAAAGTAAGACAGGTCATTGACAGCTTCAGTTGGGTTCTCAAGCATCCCTCTCACAGACTGCACACAAACATAATGGGTTAATTACAAACACACTAAAAATACTACCTGTCTTAACCAAGAAAACACTGTTTGCTTAAAACATTAAGACAATATTAGGATAGATTTACTAAGATGGGTGATAAATTGCAAGTGCAGATTAAAAAATAGCATTAGCTTTTTGTGGGTGTGTTGTGCGTGAAATACGTGAAATATGTGAAACTGAGAAAAAAATGCTGCTGCAAATCTGATATGTAAATGAAAATTTAGCATGTATCCAAGAGCGTGATGAGGTAATTTTAGAAAGTAAGAAAGAAAGTAAGAAAGAAAGTTTTAAGTAACCTTGCAAATATACACACAGTCTTTATTACAATTATATTTAGTGGGTTTAGATTTCATTTACTTATATTATACAATTTCTTTATGCATGTTTATTATTACAACGGTCAGTCACATTCTAACATTTGAGTCACAGGGAAAAAAGAAAAGGTGCAGAGCAAGTAGCAGCTACGGAGCAGAGAAAGGAGGGGTGATAACAGCAGAGAGAAAGAGAGAGAGGCTGCTAGGATAGAAATTACCACTGGGGGATTTAAACAATAAAAAAAAAAAAAAAAAAAGGAGTGGCACATCAAAAATGGGCAGGTTAAGTTGATAACACGTGATGGGTGGTAAAATTCCACTACTTAATGATTTTTTATAACTCCATAATGTTGACCTCAATGAACTTAGGTGGACGTGACAAACTGAGTGTCAACAACAGGTGCAGCTGGTGGCACCAGTCCAGTGGGATGAACCAAAATTAAGGTTTATGAGTAATAATAATAATACATCAATTTTATATAGCGCTTTTCACACAACTCAAAGTCGCTTTACAATTTTTGATCTATTATTCATTCACTCCTCAATCACACTCGGTGGTGGTGAGCTACTTCTGTAGCCACAGCTGCCCTTGGGCAGACTGACACATTCACACAGGCAAGGTGGGTGAAGTGTCTTGCCCAGGGACACAACGACAGCATGCGCTTCAGATGGGATTCGAACCAGCTACCCTCCGGTTGCGAATGCTTAACCCACTGCGCCACCATCGCCATTGAGTAAAATTTGAGTAGCAACTTTCTCAGCGAATAATAACTGTCATTTTCAAGGACATATGTAAATCAGTGTTATCAAAAAGTATAAAAGATCATGTTTGGATGAGTTCGGGGGATTCCTGTGTTGATTGGTCCTAGACCCCGTTTGTTGTGAGTTTTCGCAATAAACCATCTTTTCTGCACCAAACTTGGCTACTTTTGTCTTATTCCAGCAGAAGAATTTGTAACATCACAGAAAAAGGAGATAATTTCCAAGGCTAACAGGGACCTGAGGCTGCTGTTTGAAGAAGCTTTTGGGCCTCAGAAAAGGGACTATTCTGGCCTTTTTACGGAGATACGTGTGGTCAGATAGAGCACAATTTAAATCTGCTCTATAACCTGGGACATTTTAGTTTTAAACACAACAAGCGTTGCAGTACTTTGAGCTGGTCCAGCCTGTCAAACTGCAGCAGAGAAGAGATGAGATGAGATGGATTGTGTGAGATGAGATGGATTGTGTGAGAGACTTTATGTCGAAACACACTGCAGTTTTTACAGTGACTCTTGTACTCAGATTTTACAATACCAAGGGACTATAATGAAAATGGAGATATGAAACATCTTCTCTGCTGAATACTTTGTACAGATGACATCTCTTAACCTTTACTTTGGTATAATATAACCTAAACTAAATCGGAAGTGTAGTATTGTGAATACTTGATGTGTGTATGTAGAGCTGGGAATGCAGTAAAAAGGATCAATCTATAATATATAATAAATGTATTTATTAACCTATGTTAATAAATAGCTGTATTTTGGTATTATAATATTTACCTCCAGCTCTCTAAGAGCATTATCACACTCTTTCTGTCCCGGGGCTTGCTGGGTGCACATTGTGATGAGTTGGTTTATACTGTCTGTAACTGCCCTGTGTACGTACAAACAGAAAAAATAAAGAGACAATCAACAAGTTAAAAAAATGCTATTAGCGAACACTGTCTTACCTTGCAGCAGTTGCAAGCTGGTTCTTAAGATTGGGAGAGTTTGGATCGGTGGACAGGGCCTTGGCTGCCAGCAGAAGCTTACTGGATGACATTGAGATAGTTTTCAGGTTGGACACCACCTGAGTCTGATCTTCTTTTGACTGCAAAAATATAATGATATTTTATCAAATTATATTAACAGTTTCCATACCTCAAACATACTTTCATTCATTCATTTTCTGACTGGGCCTATCCCAGTAACTTTGGGCCGTAGGCGGGGTACACCCCGGACAGGGGCCAGCTTGTCGCAGGGCTGACACAGAGACGAACACAGACAGACAACCATTCACTCTCACATTCATTCACTAGGGTCAATTTAGAGTCACCAATTCACCTAACACATGCATGTCTTTGGACGGTGGGAAGCCGGAGAACCCGGAGAGAACCCACGGTAACACGGGTTGGAAGCCGGAGAACCCGGAGAGAACCCACGGGGACATGGGGAGGACATGCAGACTCCACCCAGAGACTTCGTGTGATGGTGTATATTGGTCCGCCCAGGGCTCGAACCCACGACCTCCTTGCTGGGAGGCGAGAACGCTAACCGCTCTGCCACCTTGCACCCTTTTTGTATTTCATCTTACTGACCTGGGATGTTCCTGCCATATCAACTCCAGCCTCAAGGAAGTTGCTGAAGTCTTTTCCAAACTTTCCGGTGGCTCTTGCCAGGTCCTGGGTGGTTCCTCTGGAGGCCTGGACAACCTCATTTGCTGACTGGTTCAAACCAGCTGCCACCTCATTCAAGTGAGCCTGAACTTCAGGGAAAGGCCTTCCGCTGGATGGGAACTACAGATAGTAGAAAGAAATACGTAAACAAACAAACAGATTATTCGCCAATTCTACATTTGGTCCCAAAAAAATCAAAAATAACCGAAGAGCAGTATGAAAAATAAAATAACACAAAGCTACTACAGACAGAATTAGGCGTGTCCATCCTGTGTCTAGTTTTGACTGTAAATAGGTTGTACTAACAGAATCGGATAGAAGACCCTTGCTGGCTTCGCCCACTGTGCGAATGGCATTGTCCACATCCCTCTGGCCAGGAAGGCAGTTTACACTTCTGTTCAGGGCCTGAGATACTGCCTTTGCAACCTACAGACACAATGTTTACAGTTGGGTCAGGTGAACTCCATTCAAAGTGACTAATAGGCTGCTGTGTATTAATGTCTACACAGCTCAAGTCTTTTTTGAACCCAGCCCCTGAGAATGTGTCTGACCTGGGCCAGCCTTTGCTGACTCTCTGCATCTCCGGGCTTAGCAACTGCCCTCTTGGTCTCCTCAATGAGGTTAGGCAGACTTGTCCATGACATCTCCAGCACAGTCTAACATGGCACCACGTGCTGCTAAGTCTGTTGTGTTGGCAGCAACTCCTCGGGCAGCGGAGGCCAGAGACTTTAGAGCCTGAGCCACATCTCTGGCAGCCATACCTGTATTCAATTGTGTTGGTAGATAATCAATCATATAATCACAGAAAAGTCTGGCTGTGGTATGTGTCTACAATTTCAACATTTAAAAACGCAATGGCTTAAATATTAAGCCACTAAGCAGTGGCATCAAAACATATGACCAAACTCCTGTCTCTCCTGTTTTTTTTTCCTGGTCTGTGCAACACTTACCTGTGTAGTTTTCGTTGCCCTGGGTGGCTTCACTCAGTAGCTGGGCAATGGCTGAACTCACAGCCTTGGTGCTGGTACCAAGATCTTGAGAACATTTCTCCAGCTGAAAAATAAAAAGAATTCAGAATGAAATATTGCAGAGATTTAATCAAGAAATGTAAACTTGACAATAACTAGATAACTGTCACTGTCTGTAGATGTCACCAAACAGAATTGATGAAGTGTGTGAGCCTCACCGTTTCTCCAGGCAGTGGCTTGAGTTTGCCCTCCTCAGCTGAAGTTTTTGCTTCATGCATGTCCTTCTCTAGATCTCGGATCATTGACAGAGCATTATCTATCTCCAGTGGACCACATGCTTCCTGAGCCTGCATCAGACAATATTAAAAGTGGCAACCCAAAAAAAACAAACTACATGAATTATATTAAAAATACTTAGTATATAAAATCTAGTTATACCTTCTGTGAGGCAGTGCGCAGTTCGGCTAGAGCACTGGCCAGGTTCTTAGCGCACTGGCTCAGTTGCATTGCTGAGGCCTGGTCGCTGATGGTCGGAACTGTGGCTTTAGACGCTGTCACCATTTTAGCACCAGGCTGGCAGAAGTAAAGGGACAATAAATCATCTATTTATCATAAAATAGTTTAGTAGGTGGTATTCTAGTAGCAATGACAATAGAAGCTGTGAGAGTCACCTGTAGGAAGTTTTGGCTGGCACTGATGAGAGCAAGCTGAGCACTTGGACTATCAGGCTGAGACTGGCTGCCTCGGACGCCCTGGACCAGCTGAGGGATCTGTTCAGCTACCACCTAATGTCATGCAACAAAAAACTCACTGATGATGATGAGTGATTCATGTAATTTTTGAAATCTAGATGCTCTCACTGTTCTATATGTACTGTAGTAGATGGTACAGATATTCTTTCTGACAGAAACAGTGTGAATTTACCTTGCAGCTCTGAACCAGTTGCTGTTGAGCAGCCAGGTTCTTGTTGGACGAAGCAGCTTGCTGAGCAGCAGCTATTGTCTGAGTGGAAGCTGCAGCTGCTTGTTTTGCTGCATTCTGATAGAAAAAAATCTAAATAAATTACATTAAATTTAGCATTCCACATTTGCACTACACTGTATTTCTTAGTTTTATACCTCCAATTTGTTAATCAAACGTTTCTTAATGGCATTCTGTGCAGCAGCATTGGTGGCCATGCGCAGGCCTTCTGCAGCCTCTCGTAACTTCTGCTGTTGTTCTTCACTGTCTGGGTTTGCTGCAGCACCCTAGGGTGGTGAACAAAAAGTCTTAGCTCTCTAGAGAAAAATGTCTGATTGTTTTGATTGTTCAATTTAGTCACATCAACACTACAGTACCGTATTTTCCGCGCTATAGGGCGCACTTAAAAGCCTTCAATCTTCTCAAAAAATGACAGTGCGCCTTATAATCCAGAGCGCCTTATATATTAATTTATTCGACAAGATATTTAATTTATAATGAGGTTATAATGATGAGAGGGATCCGGGCATGCTGGATGTCGTAATCGCCCAACTGTTTAACTTGGACACTGAAGATGAAGAATTTGAGGAATTTGTGGACGAGGAATGAACTGAAAAAGTGAGTGTATTGTCTTGTTCTTCTACAGGCAAAAACACGGCTGTGCTATGGGCTCCCCAGTCTTCTCCATTGTGGCTAATCTGTACATGGAGGAAGTTAAGAGGAGAGCTCTTGACTCATTTCCAGGTTCGACCCCTAGCCACTGGTTCAGATATGTGGATGACACCTGGGTGAAGATCAAAATCCAGGAAGTGGAAGTTTTCACAAGGCATATTAATGCTGTGGACCAGAACATCAAGTTCACTCGTGAGGATGCCACGGAGAACAGCCGAGCCTTCTTAGACTGTGCAGTTATCATTGGAGAAGACAGGCGGCTCCATGTGGAAGTGTACAGGAAGCCCACTCACACAGACCAGTACCTGTTATTTGATTCAAACCACCCGCTACAGCACAAACTCGGTGTGATCAGGACACTGCAGCACAGAGCCCAAGAGGTTCCCACAAGCTCTGAGGGAAGGAGGACAGAAGAACTACATGTCTGCCAAGCCCTCAGAACCTGTGGATATCCCAACTGGGCCTTCTCCAAATCCCAAAGGACAAGAAAACAGGACAGGAAAGAACAGGAGCAAGAGCCAAAAAGGAGCAATGTAGTCATTCCTTACATCTCCGGCCTATCTGAGAAACTTAAAAGGATTTTTAGCCAACACAACATCCCGGTTTATTTCAAACCTGTTAATACTCTCAGACAAAAACTGGTTCACCCCAAGGACAAAATTCCCAGTTACAAACAGAGCAATGTTGTGTACTCCATCCACTGCAGTGAGAACTGTAATGAACAGTACATTGGAGAAACCAAACAACCTCTGCACAAGTGGTTATACCAACACCACAGGGCCAACTCCAGTGGACCAGAATCTGCAGTACACCTTCATCTGAAGGCCACAAACCACTCCTTTGAGGACAGTGAGGTCCAAATCTTAGCCAGAGAGAAAGGATAGTTTGAGCAAGGAGTGAAAGAAGCAACCTTTGTCAAAAAAGATAAACCTTCTTTAAACAGAAATGGTGGTCTCAGATACAACCTTCCTTCTGTTTACAACAGTCTCCTGAAACCCAAACAAAACAAATCAGTTTCACTCAGGTCATTAACACCTGTAGGAGCTGACCATGGCTGGGGAGGGTTAACAACTCTCACTTCCAGCTGAGGACAAAGGACTCCTAATGACCCGAAACCACTCAGGATATTCATGGTCACATTGACCAATAGAATTTAGTTTCAGGTCTAAACTCCTCCTTCCTAGAAGAATATAAACCAGCTCTGTTACCAGTTCATTTCAGAATTGAGAAAGCCTCTTGAATAAGAGGTGAAATGTCTTCAACTTGAAAAATCCAATCCAGATGACTGCTTTTTTAACTTTTGTTGCGATGTGTTGTATTTTGTTATAACGTTAACTGAACAGTTATGAGTTATTGTGAATCGTTTGATTTAGCCTCAGATTGTGTTTTTTTTTCTTCACGCGTTACAACTGAACAAGTTTGGGAGTTATGGTGAACGCGTTGAATAAAGTTTGACTGACTGACTTATCTGACGGTTTTGTTTCGCCTTTTAGTCGCACGCTTTATATGTGAAAAAAGTTCAAAAATAGACCATTCAATGACAGTGTGCCTTATAATCCGGAGCGCCCTATAGCGCGGAAAATACGGTAAGTCAAAGCAGACCTTAGCAGCTTCCACCATCTTGGCAGTGGCATCAGCCAGGAGCTTGGCGGCTGACAGGAGCTTGCGTGAGTTTTCCAAGTCAGACTCGCCTTCAGCATCCATCTTGATGGCATTAACCAAATCAGACGTAGCCTGAGCAAGGATCCGAGCTTGGCGAACCATCTCACCTAAAGAATAAAGGCAGCAAGAGATTTAAACACTTATTAGAATACAATGTGAATGTGAATGTGAGTGAGTGAGCGGGGACTACGGATGGAAATTGGCTCTGAGCTATAATCCGGTGTATTTACGGCACTAGCCGTTCATTAATACACGCTGTCCCATATAAATAAAAAAAAACATACAAAGCAAGTAATTAGGACAAACGGTTACCACATTTTAGTTCAGTTAAGTATAAAATAACAATAAAACAATCAACATACCAGCATCACCCATTGAGCTGAAAATGTTTTCTGTAACATCCAGAATGCGATCTGTAGCTTCTCCATGGCGTCCAATAGGATGACCTCCGCTAGCGTACTGTTTGATGTGCTGCAGCAGATCGTTGAGGGCATGTGTTACACCTGTGGCAGCTGCACCGACCTGTTTGAGGAGGCCCTCATCGTTGGTAGCTCCTTGTGAGGCATCAACACAGCCTTCCACAGATTTTGCTACCAGTTTGCCTGCCTCAATCAGCTGCTCCTGACACACTGGTGAGCTGATGGTAGGTGCAACAACCTGCAAGCAAAAGAAAAATAACAATTAACTTTTACGAGCATGAACATACATTTCTTAACTTGTAAATTTCTGAACGTGGCATTTATTTCAGAGAGTGCAACTCCAGTCAGTGAGCATTTGACTAACCCTTGTGCAGGCCACTAGCTGAGATGTGGACAAGGCACACTGTGTGGCGGCAGCAATGACCCGGTTCTGCTGGGCTGAGTCCTCGGTCTTCTGGGCAACATTCTTAGCTTTAAGCACAAGAGCTGCAGCTGCATTAGCTACAGCCTTAGCCAACTGCATTAACATGTCCTAGCAAAGAAAAAACACAAATTACAAATGGAAAAAAAAAAAAAAAAAAAGTGAAAAAGAAATCAGATTTATCGCCATCAATTACATTATTTTACAATATCATGCTCTGACATTGGAATTATCCTGAAAAAAAAGTTAGATTTAACTTGTATTGAAATTAAAGTGTTAGTTCTTCACATATAATGGTCTAGGTTTAAATTTACCAAATACCAATTAAACCAGATTTAACTTGATAAATAATTATAACATGATGCAACAAATAAAATGTCAAATTAGAATTAGATTAATTAAAAGTAAACAGTGAATTTAGCAGCTCCAGAAAATAGTTTAAGCAGTCAAATTAAGTTTATGATTATGTTTATATTTATGATTGTAACAATCACTTGTGTATTGGATCAGGCTGATTTGGCCTTTTTGGTTTAGGGCAATTTTTATTACCATAATTTGACAATAGGGTACTCTTCTTTCATCCCTGAAAGATCTTTTACCTGAAAACTGTTAAATAATACATAAACCATTGGAAACAGAAAATGTTGCTGAATACCAGTCCGTATAATTTCCCCCCCAAAAAAATCCCTAAATTTAACACCTGTAGTTATACATAAAGAGTCACCATGAACTTACCTGGAACTGTGGATCAGTGTCTGTTTCTCCAATGTGTGACAGCAGTTCTCCACTGGCCTGACCGACATTTCCAGCAGCCTGCAGCAGATTCTGTCGAGGCTGAACAAAAAAAACAGAGCAGAGCAAAACCGCTAGTAAAAACTCCAATATTGCACCAGCTCTTGATGCAAATGTAATTCTAAGTCAAATGATAGTGTACCTCTGTGTTGGCTGGCTGGGCAGTCTTTAGCATATCAGATACTGCACAAGCAAGATTTTTAGCTGCCCCCAACAGCTGCTGCCCATTCCCTCCTTCATCCTCCATTAGGGCAGCCAACAATTTCACTCCCTTGGACATCTCTGTTAGATTTGACGAAATTGTGGTAACAGCGCAGCCCACTGCAGTGTAGTCTGTCTCTGCTGGGTCACCTGAGGACAAGCATAGCACATAACTTTAATCCTTTAGCCTGACTTAGACCTGTTATTGCAGTTCCTGGACTGAATGCCCATCATAAGAATGCACTTATGAAGTGTGACAGCGCCTTCTGCAGTCCTACCTGCAGTGAGGTTAACCATAGAGGCAGTGCCTGCTGTGATGGCATCAACCTGAGAGTGGATCTCATGTTTTGACTCATCCATTTTGTTTTTACGCCAAGCTTGAGATGCCTTTAAGAAAAAAATATTTTTGGGTTAAAGGATAAAGATAGTAACCTATAAACTACAGCCAAGAGAAAAAGATATGGGGCAAATTCTCACAGCATCTGTTCCTAATGGAGGCAAGGTGTCAAAGTCATCAAGAGAGGCCTGCGCCGCCTGGACCGCCTGCATACTGGAGTTGATGGTCCCGGTCAGGGCTTGCTGAGCTGAGGTCTGTGCAAAATAATAGTGTTAGTACAAGCTATTTAATTTAATTGTTTGTTGTTTATCTATAGCGGGTTCCACCTTCCACTATTATTTATATTTACGTAGAACATATTTATATGTGATTTACCAGAGGGGGCATGTGTCCCCTATGCATCTGTCCACTGGTGATGTGCTGTTTGGCCTGAGGCATAGAGCCCATCTGGAAGCTCTCTGGACCTCCAGCTCCTGAGCGCATGATTGCCGGCAACGCCACAGAGCCTGTTTGCACCTTTCCTGCCTTATTGAATTGCTGTTGCAACACAGTAGACCTGAATGAAATGAAACAAACATCAAAAACAATGAGAAGGATTAGGATTCTATACAAATTTGACTAATTAACATTATGTAACTCCAACAGACAGAGAAGGTGTAGTTGCAGGTTGTGATTTGAGCCTTTTGTTTTTTGAGCATGCATGACCAAACTATACTCTCTCTTTTTTTTTTTTTTAAACAAGACAATAGAAGCACGCACTTTTTGGGTGACACTGAGTCTTCCAGCATGGTTGATTCTTCATCTCCTTCCATTCCGAAGTGGTCTTTACTTTTTTTCTACAGCAGCAAAGGATAATGTAGTTTATAGCATTTGGGTCTTATAAGACTTCAGGGCACCATTAAAACAGATGTTTTCTGTGACAGGAGTTACCTTTTTGAGGATGATATCAATATATCCAGCAATAAGCTGAGCTATCTGCTCTCCCTCAGTGGTCTGGACAGAGTAATAGCCATCTTGATAGTCACCAAAGTCCTAAAAAGAATAAGAAAAACAAAACTTACTACAAAATTTAACAATATAAAAGCAGAACAGGATGGCCTTACTTTAATTGTTTATTATGGTACAATATTTCCTAAAAAAAAAAAAACAGACTATAAGGCCATTCAGAAGAAAATATACACACATCCTATTTAGATTAGTGTAGCAATAGAGACAAAAATAAGATTTGACCAAACTAATACTTTTTTTTTTACTTATAATGGCCACAACAAACAGATACCACAAAGAGCTGAGCCAACATTGCTTCAGAGACTGAATGTTGCTTTCCAGTAATGTGCAGGTCCACACGTGTTAGGTCAGTGAGTTAACCTGCACATACACCACAAGTCTACACACAGTGTAGGGTTGCTACATCCAAAGAATGAGCGGATTTGTTAAGGCAAATGCAACATCCTGGAAAGGTACTTTGTTCTTACAGTTAAAAGCCAAGAAGCACACTGTGAACCTTAACTTTTTCCTACACTTGTTACTCTTACCAAAGTAAAACTTTTAGGTGATGCAGCCCAGCGTTTGATGTTGGTCAAGCTCCACTCCTGGATCACCTCTTTGGTCTTCTCGTCCACTCGCATCACACTCTCTTTTGTGATCCCCAGCAGGCGAGGGACCAGTTTGTTCTTCCCTTTCATTTTTTCCTGATGGAGATAAAGATTGTCTTTTGTCCTTTGTGTACTACCTTCAAGCCACTGTTATTTTTATAGTAGTATTTTGTTTGCTATTTCCAAAAAAATTACACAATTTGAATTGTATACTACTACTTGTACAGTGTACTGTACTGTACAATACTGTACTATACTATGAATGATATGATATGATATAATATAATAGACAGAATGGGCGTTGTTTTTAAAATATTAGCTCGATAACTGGATATTAGACTTTCTTCTCACCTTGACCAAAAAGAAAGACACTCCATATGTTTTTAGAGACCTTGCCAGCTTCACATAACTGACTTTGGCTTCAATTTCTGTCATGTTCTGGCAGTTTTTATGTGCCTACAGAAAGAAAGGAAAAAGCAGTGATTATTAATTTACAGACGTATATTCAGCTACACTTGTGTTCAAAATAATAGCAGTCCAGCATCACAAAGAAAAACAATCACTGTTTTGGGTTAAAAAAAAAATAACAGCAGTGTGGTGCACCATCAAGGCCCTCAGTCAGCTGTGAGAAACCAGGGATCAGCTGTCCCTTATGAAAGGACACAGGCAGCACATGTTGTGCATGATGGTTATATGACATTTCTCTAAAAAAATTGGAGTACAATGAGTTGTTTGAGACGGTGTTCAGAAGAACAGCATACTTTAATTAAAAAGTTGACTAGAGAGAGGAACACATAAAAAGAAGTGCAGAAAATGATAGGCTGCTCAGCTAGCCAAAGAATAGCCAAAATGGCAAAGGCTCAGCCAATGGTCAGCTCCAGGGAGATTGAAGAAGATCTAAAGTACCTGTGAGTACTTTAACAATTAGAAGACGACTTTGTGAAACAAAGACTACAGAAATGAGCCCCCATAAAGTCCCACTGTTAAATAAAAGACGTGCTGAAGAGGTTAAAAGAACACACTGACTGGCCTAAAATGAAATGGCCCATTTTGTGAACTCATGAATGTAAGATTGTTCTTTTTGGGTTTAGAAGCCACAGACAGTTTGTCAGACGACGCCCAAACACTGAGTTCCACCCCCAGGACACTGTGAAGACAGTAAAGCCTGGTGGAGCAAGCATCATGATATGGAGATGTTTCTCATACTAAGGTGTCAGGCCTATTTATCACAGGGATCATAGCTCAGTTTAAATATATCTAAATACTTCAAGAGGTCATGTTGCCTTATGCTGATGAGGAAATGCCATTGAAATGGATGTTTCAACAAGACAATGACCCAAAACACACAGAAAACTTGTGGGGTGACATTAAAAATGCTGTTTCTGAGGCCAAACCAAGAAATGCAGAGTGATTGTGGAATGTAGTTCCAGTCGTCCTGGGCTGTGATACCTGCCAGAAGTTAGTGGACTCCATGCATCACAGATGAAGTTCTCAAAAACTGTGGTTATACAACTGATTAAAATATTAGTTTAGAGATCCACAGGAAAGCAAAATCATTTTCGTTTATTATATAGCAAATATTTGAGTTTGTTAGGAAAAGTGCAGACACTGCTATTTTTTTTGAACAGCCTTTCTTCACTTTTTGAAAAGGAATAACAAATTTGACATGTTTTGGAATAAAATGAGCAGTGTTCTCAATGCATTTGCATGTGTGGAAATAAAAGATTTACTCACTTTTACTCGCTATTATTCTGAACACAACTGTACATGCCATCTGACTTATATACCACACTTTCCAATGTGCAGAGTTCTTACCTGAAATATCTTCTTCTCTCCTCTGTTCTTGATGTACTCTTTAGGGAGGAACTCTTTTAAACTGAGAAATAGAAAAAAGCTATGTTTAATAACAATAAAATAGAATAACAGTAGTAAAAGAATAAAACTTACTCTAAGAATCCCGATTTGTGCTTAGACTCATTGTGGTCACCAAACTGGATCTGACACTGATAACCAGCAAACTCACAGGCTTTGTCAAAGGAGACTGGGTGAGAACCATTAAGAATGTCGTCGCGTGCCTGCTCACACACAAGAGTCAAATTTAATTGAAGTTATAATTTTTCTTTAAGTTGTTGTAAGTTGCGACGCTGTGACAGGATTCGTTTTGGTACCTGTACATAGAGTAGGTTGAGCTGCACAGGGTCTCGGGAGTCCACATTCTGGTCAGAGTAGAAAAATTTTCTCCTGAGCAGCAACATCTCAGTTTCCTCCACACCTTGTTCCCTCAGTGTTCTGCCATGGTCCAACCAGTTCACTGTCAATCAGAGACAATTTCAACCAACTCTGCCACTGTTTTTTATAGCCATTAAACCATATGCTAAGGCTTGCTTTCGATATGTGTACTACTGTAGTTCCAAAGCATTTTGTCACTGTACAATGTTAGTGCCTTACACTCATCATCTGTGTGGAGTTTCTGCTTCAGTTTTTCCATCTTCTTGTCATCTCGAAGCAAGGTCTTGTCTTTTTTCAGAGTGCCTGTGTTCTCCTCTTTCTTCTCCTCGCCAATGTCCCGCACCAGTGAATACTCATCATAGTTTGTAATGCCTGACAAGCAAGTGTTATTACGCTATTTTGATTGTATATAATAAAATGAGAATCAAATCAGATGACCATTATGAGATCACAACAGCATGTAAAAACTGTCCAAGTAAATGTTTTGTATGTAGATCAGACTGACCTATCCTCGCACAGATGGTCATGAGCATGTCACTGACAATTTTGGAGTCGTCCACCATCACAGTCTTTACTGTGCCGTCCAACATGCGGATCTTCAGAGGCCTCTGTTTTTTCTTGTACTCTAGGGTATCCTATAGGACAAGAAGAAATGGTATACTAATACAGACCTAAAAAAACATTATTAATAACTGAAAGCTTTAAGAACACATAATTCATAGTAGATATACAGTATTTCACAAATATACAATTACAGAGACCACAGCCTTCTATTTCTTTCCCCTCAAGAAGCAGTAGTGCTCACATAGTGCTTTAGGTGTCAGGCGTGTTAAGACAAGGTTAAAAATACAAAGCATGAGTGCACAAATGGTTAAAAATAAATACAGAAATGAAAAAATGTAAAATAAATAATCTCTAGAATTCTACTGTTGTTAGTTGTGAGTCTAATAAAATAACCACTATCATCATATTTGTACTAAATGGCGTTTGTGTGACTCACTCCATTCCTCAACATGTAGTAATCAAGGGCCTTTCCCGCCTCCAGCCAGATGCCTTTCTTCGGGTCCTCATCGGACAGAAAAAGGCCATAGTCATTGGCTAAACACAAAGAGATTGCATATTCAGAATTTACTGTTTAATAAATTGTGTTTGCTATTTTGCAAAAAATAAAATGCAATAAACTACAATAACTAAGATTTTGCTCTGTGAATAGACAATAAGGCAAACAAAGCAGTGGTTTGGGTTTTGTATTTAGCAGTGCAAAATGACACAGGATTTAACATGTCTGGCAGAGAAAAAAACCTATGCAATCTGACAAAAACTGCATGCCACACATAGAAGAAAGGTGGTGCATAAACTGTGATCAGTAAGACACCTCATCTGTTCTCTATTTTAGCTGTTGTACATTTTGTACTGCATACCAGTCAATAGAAATACTGGTAATCGTGTGCCACTGGAATATTCCCCAAAGTTATTTTACCGTTTGGTATTTTTGAGGACAGACAGATGACAAAATACTTTAGGTTTATAAAATTAAGTTAAAAAAAGGTAGAAATTAACAAAACAACAAATACCAGTCCTGGGATGTGGTTTCTTCCACATTGTGATCATGTGAATAAATAACAGAAGTGGTGTCAAGAGTCTAATGAAAGCACTTGTTTATGTATCTCACAAAAAGAAGGCCTTTAATAATAAAGCTCCTGTGGAAAGTGTGAGAAATATTTAGCTAAATAAGAAACTATGAATGACACTCACGCTGGCCAAGCTGTGCTTCAGGGACTCTCTCTCTGATAATACGACAGGCGTCATACACCATGGTGGAGGGCTCAAACTGCATAGTCTTTACGACGTTGCCCACGCCGATCTTTAGTGACAGGGCCACCATGATTGCTGCTCTGCACCACCACCCAAGTCACTCCTGGATCAAAAAGGAAGAGAGTGAATCAGTACAAGGTATGAACATAAAGGAATATAATTTCTGCATTTACTTCTACTACATAAAAATACCACAATCTTTTTCTCTTTGAGCAAATAGCAAACAAACAAACATTTTGTGTGATAATAACACAATTTGAAGTCAAGTTAAAGTCACACACAAGTTCTGTTGTATGTCAGTGAAAGTGAAAAATTGTAACCTGCAACAACAAAAACGTCTGTGGTACTGTTTACAGTTGTCCTTATCAAATCAGCTTAGTTATTTTGTCAGCACTGCAAACACCTTCTGCAGACTGACTTCTCAATTGTGAACACAATTGAGAAATATTTTTTCCTTCCAACTGATGATGTGCAAGCTACAGTAAATTTTAGAAGTAGTATTTGCATACATTGCATTCATTTAAATGGCTGTTCAATGAAAATGTATGAATAAATAGCGTTATTATACACCCAAAAAGTGTGTGCGTTAGATTATGAGTTGACAGGGGAGTAATGTCCTGTTGGACCCAGCAACAGTGGAGGAGACAGAAATGTTTATAGTGTAGCAGCAGTCAAGTGACAGCATGGGCACAGTAAAGTGTGGCATGTGTGGGCCTGAAAGTTTACGGAGATTGAATGTCACAACACACACACCCTGCCACCCCCAGCCTCACATCCTGCTGACATTGTATCACTTGTAGTTCCTCCTTTTTTCTGGATAACTCCTTTATGACAAGCGGATATAACATGAATGTGCAAAAGCTACAAGGCATGTCAAGTTCAGTTCAACAGTATTTGGATAGAAAAGAAGGACCATGTTGTGCAGTAGTGTTTTAGTGACACACATGCACAGTCTTCTGGTCTCTTCTGGCTATAAAAAGAGACACAATAGAAAACATCTAAAATCAATCCATACACATACACACCTCACACATGCAACACTATCAAACTCTCTGCACAGCAACCACTGCTTAAAACAGCATGCTAATACCCAACAGCACCTCACACTTCCCACAGCGTGTTCAGCTGCTTTCGTCAGATTGTCATAGATGAAAAAACATCTTCATTTGATCCAGCTATTTCTTTTTGGTGGAATTGAGGGGAGAGTTAGCAGCTTCACTCCCAAATACTTGGGCCTGTCTTTACAATGGAATGAGTTCTTGTGAGATTCACTCAGATGTTGTGATGTAACTTCCTGTTTTAAAAAATCCCTCCAATGCCATAAAAGGGCATCTGAGCTATCTGTATGCTCACAGCCATGATTCAGCTGGGGGGCTGTATCCTGTTTATCCTGGGTGAGCACTGTGTTTGGCTCAAGGATAGATGATTAATGACTCATCTAAAGCTGAATCAGGTATTTGTTGACTGATGCCACAAAAACCTCTGCTTAAAAGATCTTTGATGCCGTCTATTTTTCCTAGAGTCAATGAAATTCATAAGAAAACATTAAACATGCATGGCAGCTTATTTGTTTAATCTTTTAGGGTCATTAACTCCTAAAAAAGCCTTTGAGAGTACCATAAATTGTAGCACAAATTTCTGCAGCTCCACCCTGAGAAGAGGAAGTGCTGGGTCAGAACAGCAATTACTTCAGCTACTGCGGAAAAGCGCGATCAGACTTCCAAACAAGTGTACTACAATACAACTGAAGACCAGGGCTTACAGACATGAGAACATTGATCATACAATGTGTTAATTGTGTATACCTGTCCATAGCATTTCCTTGATACAAAATATACCTGTATAAAGCACAATACTAATTCCTTTTTAAACTGTTGAACATTGTTTTAATTACCTCTAATAAGAATGTTTAACGTTAATTTGTCCAGCGTTAATTTGTTTGTTTGTTAGCTTTAGATTTTTGATTTTGATTTTTGATTCAATCTTCAGGAGATATGCTGATTTTGCCTGTTAGGGCTGGCACAAAGATACCAACTCTAACCACTGTTTTGAACTGGAAAGGTTACACAAAATTATTAGTTATGCAAGCGGAAATTTGCTCTTGAGTGATAAGTGACCCATCACCCTGGGCTGTCAGGGATGCAATACACAAGACGTGTATACAAGACAAAAGTCTTGTATATGTGCTAAACATATTAGCACTGCAAAACAACAATGTAACATAAATAAACCATCACATCAGCACCTACAAAATTAACTACCACATGCACACAGCTTCTGTACACATTCATATTCCTGAGGTTGAGCCTCAGTAACCTCTCATAGACAACATGGCCCTCACAAACACTGTCTTTACTTTTGTTTACTCATGCTTGTGGTGCAATAGTGTCATCAGCGATCATGTTACATTTGTACATTTTTAGCTGGGACTATACAGCAAAGTGTCATCCTAACAGAGCTTAGTAAATTTAATCACATTCAGAGACATGTCTGGACTGTTTCCGATTATTCGGCAAATATGACAATTATTTATCTCATAGCAGCAGAAAAAACACATTTCCTTTTTATTTTTTGTACTGCAGGACTGATAAGAGGAACAAACATTTGTGACAGTAAATGACAAGCTGCTGACTACACTATCCTTCGGTCACACTACAAGACTTCAAAGCAAGTTCCTGTTGTTTATTTGTTTTTTTTTGTTTGTTTTTTTTTTTTTGGGGGGGGGGGTTAAGAATTTTTTTGTTAAAGCTAAAGTTTTAGTAGTTGTAAATAGGGATAGGAATTGATAAGATTTGTCAATGCCATTGTCATTCTTCTTATGAATCCGATTCTTTATCAATTCTCTTATCGGCTCCTGATACATTTGTGAATAAAAATTAAATATATTTGTGGCCATACAGTTTTTTTATGAAGCAGAAATAGAAGCTTAGTTTTATTTTCATGTATGTAGGCCTATTTTAAACTGGTCTCACTAAAACAGAAGTAACATTTATTGAATGTACAGCTGTTAAATTACTGAAAATGTATGCTTAAATGCATGCTATAAATAAACAGGATTGTGGCTTTAATGTTTAGGGGCAGCAAGAGCAGCTTTGCACTATTCTGTCTAAATAAACCGCTCATTAAACTCATTAAACTAAACAGTAATCTGTGTTAACGTGACAGTGCAAAGCAGGGAAGAGCCACATCAGCATCAGACAGGTGGCGCAAGTATTCAGCGTTTTCTATGGTGATCTCTCTCTTTTTGTCCCTCACTCCGTTCCATACTGTATTTATTATTCTCGGGAAATGAGCCCCTGCTGTCACTATGCGCACACATTTAGCTCCGACCTCCGATCTGGTGTGTCCACTTTTGCACTGCCTTGTCCCGTGAATGTGTATATTAATTAGAAAGTGAAGAACAATTGAACGACATGCACTGCCTGAGGAGCGCAGTGCTTTGTAGGCTACTCATCAAAGACCATTTCTGCAGTGAAAGTAAAGAAGTTGGAGGCACTGCTCGGGGGCAGGGCGGGTCTCAGAGCAAAACCCAGTGCTCCCACAAACAAAACTGCTCAAAGCAGCATCAATAAGAGGGATCATTAACAGTGGAGGCAGTAATTTCCGATGGATTGGAACAATTAGAACCTGTTCTCAGGTAGAACCGGGTTTCAATGCTCATCCTATTTGTAATAATTGTGCTTGCAAAATATCAGTAGTTCATTTTTATATGCAAGTATTATTCAAGATTCCGAGATTATTTGTCATTTAGTATATTTATACATTTATTTTTTTTTTTTTACAATATAGAACAAAATTACATGTATTCTCTGTCAATTTGGTTATTCATTACATTTTTATGTTAGAGTAGATAAAACTGAGGATTACTTAAATACACACAGATATACACATCTCTGCTGCAAGTGTGACTTCATAACGAGCATAGTGGAAATGAGTAGGGCGAGGCAGTAGAAATTGTTTTGGAAAGGGCCAAAGGCTAAGTGATACATCCATGACAGGGGGACATGGGGAGGCAGGCAAGGGCAGGAAATGGCTCTTCTTCTGTGGCATTGAATGGACGGGCCAGGAGCTACAAATACTCACGTAGCATCCAGTGGCATGTTGTGAGAATACGCTATGTTATGCTAACTATGTTAGGTCGGGCATCATTTTTTCTAAAAATTACAAATATTTTGAATATTTTAAAAACACAAAACAAAGCACAGAGGGCATATAACACAGGTAAATATGTTGGCACAAAGACATAGCAACCAGTTAAG
Source organism: Bostrychus sinensis (assembly GCA_020698575.1). Classification (NCBI taxonomy): domain Eukaryota; kingdom Metazoa; phylum Chordata; class Actinopteri; order Gobiiformes; family Eleotridae; genus Bostrychus; species Bostrychus sinensis. The sequence goes on from CM036239.1 coordinate 13,159,743, forward strand.
TCCATAAATATCTGGACATTGACACAAGTTTGGTTATTTTAGCGGTTTACCAAAACATATTGAAAATACAGTTAAATAATTAATCTGGGCTTAAAGTGCAGACTCTCAGCTATAATTTGAGAGTATTCATATGCAGATCGGAGGAAGGGTTTAGGAATTGCAGCTCTTTAATGTGTAGCCACCTCTTTTTCAGGAGACTAAAAGTAATTGGACAATTGCCTCAAAAACTATTTCATTGGCTGCATGGGCTATTCGCTCATTAAGCCATCATCTATTGAGCAGGTAAAAGGTCTGGAATTGATTCCAGGTGTTACATTCGTATTTGAAGGCTATTGCTGTAAACCCACAACATGCAGTCTCTCAATGGAAGTGAACCAGACCATCCTTAAGTTGAAAATAATGGGAACAAAAAACCCCTTCACAACATCCACTCAAGTAAAGAACACCCTCGAGGAAGTAGGTCTATCAGTGTCTAAGTCCACCAAAATGAAAAGACATCATGAGAGAAAATACAGAGGGTTTACCACAAGGTGCAAATCATTAATCAGCCTCAACAACAGAGAGGCCACATTAGACTTTGCCAAAAACATCTAAAGATGCCATCCCAGGACTGGAACAGCATTCTGTGGACAGGTGAGACTAAGGGTGCATTCAGGAAAGTTTGTTGGCCCTCTTCTTTGTTCCAGATCGAAAGCGGACTTTATTTATTTTTGGTTCGGATCATATACTCATTGCACTTTTTGCAAGTGGACTAAAATTTGTAAACAGAAGCATGTGTGTGACGATCGCTGCACCCATTGGCCAGAATTGACGGGAGCGGGGCAGGGCAAACATTTCTCTTTTTTTTCCACCAGAACTTCCAACTTCCGAAACCCTGCTCATTCATCTTTTCACTTAACATATAAATACCACCGCATTTCTGTGTCTTCTTCTCAAGCGGCTGCGTTATGTGTGCATCTGCCCAAATATCAAGGAGGGACTGTAGCTCCTTGTTCCTCCAGGTTTGGCTCATGGCTTTTAGTGTGACTTCCACAGCTGTTTATTTCCAATAATGCTCGTCTACAATAGCTTGTTAAAGATCAAGCTGTACCAAAATGTTGGGCAGAGAAAATTATGCAGACTTGGAACGACTCAGGATTCAAAGCCCACCACATCTGTAAAACATGGTGGAGCAGTGTGATGCCTGGGCATCCATGGCTTCCAATGGCACTGGGTCACTGGTGTTTTTTGATGATGTGACAGAAGACAGAAGCAGCCAGATGAATTCTGAAGTCTATAAGTCTATATATAAACATTCTGTCTGCTCAGATTCAGCCAAATGCTGAAAAGTTGATTGGTAAGTACTTCACAAATGAGCAATGATCCAAAACATACTCCAAAAGCAACCCAGGAGTTTTTAAGACAAAAGAGGAGAATATTCTGCAGGATTTTTTATAAAGTATTGAAAATCTTAATTTGTCCAATTACTTCTGGTCCCTTGAAAAAAGGCAACTACATATAATTCCTAAACCTTTCCTCTTTAGAAAAATCTCCACTTTAAGCCTGTATTGATTACATAACAACAGGTAAACAGGTATAATAAAAAAACCTTATGTCAGTGTCCAAATATTTATGGACCATCTGATGCAGTTACAACAGTTTATATTCATGGTGATGACCTTATAATTCAGAGACATTTCAAATGACTGTCCCATTAAAAAAATTAATTAATTAATTAATTTAAAAAAAGTAATACAGTTCCTTAAATAAACCAGGAGGGTCACACCATATTCCACACCCATTTACTCCAAGCTGCTTATTATTAAAATGTCATTTCAGAGTAATATGTATGATAATAGTTGAACTGATTATGTTTGCTTGACACTTGATGCTACTGATAAAACAATGCTTTTTATTTTATTTTTATTTTTTGTTAAGGGTCCATATTCTTACACAGTGTAAATTCTGTCAGATGGGGGACCATAACAAAACATTTAGTTACTTGAGATACAGATACTGTACACAATAACCTAAGCAGATTGTTTAAAAAAAAACAAAAAACAGTTCACCATGAGTTCACTTTGGTGAGCTCTATGCTTAGCCATCTGTGTGAACCCAGTGACTTACATTTCCTGTTACAGTGGTAAAGCTCACCCCACATTGTTAAGCAACAACACTTTGCAAATATCATGACAGCAGATGTAAAAACTGCAACTTTGTTATTGGAGCATTAAAAAAATGCTACAATATACGTACATAATGAGATTTTTTATCCTGTCTAAAGGGGCCATATTAGGCTTTTTGAAAATATTTTGGACATATTTTCACATTCTATAACTTAAAATAATGTATGGAAAGGGTCTTCTCCTGGGGAGCTGTTACCTTGATTTTGCAGAGAAAATGGTCAAAAAAGTGGACTTAGCATAATAGGAGGGTCTTTAGTTTAGAGGGAAAAAGGTTAAACAAAAGAATTGGTAATGGTGCAGTGTCATGCCACAGCATGTGGCAAACAAAAAGAAACAGCACGGATGCATCAGCAACTGTGCTAAACCTAACCCACAACATGTTCTCAGCTAAATTGTGGGCCTTATAATGCCATTTCTAGGCTTGTAAGAGGCATCATTTCTAGGTGATATCAGTCACCTTTTTTGGCCTTGGGATGAGCAAAGAGGGAGAGTGCAAAAGCATCTAACAACTTGAGCATCCTAGGGCTCTAGGGTGCGACTCTGAATCATTATTAAATCCATTCCACTACACAGTGAAAAACTCCTGTGTTCATATAAATGGAGTCCTTGTTTTCACTTGTACCGTATAGTTTTGCGCTAGTCTGTAGCGCCGTAAAACGTGAGGGAGAGATACAGTCTAAATCTGCTGTCAGCCCCAGAGCAGTTCAATAAGTTTAGTTTATCTGTAATATCTGCAATAAGTAGCCTACACTATTAATTATTAGAAGGGGAGAAAAAGGTTAGGCCTGAGTCCTGCTTTTATTCTGAGGGACCACATTCTGTGGGACATAACTGGTGTATGGGACATACTTAGCTCAGAGAGAAACATAATTAGCTTAGTTTTTATATCATATTATATTAAAAACATTTTACACTAGTCAACCAAAATATCACAGATAACACTGCTAAAATGTACCAAAATACATGAAATTTCCTCCACCACCTGTTCTAATAAAAGTTTTCTGGGGAAATGTCCAATGTCCAAATGTCCAACTACTAAAGAACAATTTCATAAGATGCTTAACAGTGCTAAAAAAAAATTTTGAAGCTTATTCAAATGAATAAATGACTATGCTCTCCGCTATCTTCCGATCGGCACTGGGAATGCGATGCGGTCCAAAATTTGGGTTCACCTAACTTTTGGGCGGACCAGTGCAACCAGTGCAAAAAGCTAGTCTAGAGCCCTGCATCCAGCAGACGCTTACCAGAGCCTACATTTGTAAACTCACAGTCACAACATCATCAGCACGAAGAACAAATTGGATACTGCAAGGATAGGAGAGCCTTATGAAGTGGGCATGGGTGGGTCAGCAGCTTACATTCCCTGGCCAGTGACCAGACTGTTTCATATCGTCACAGGCTTCGAGACATTCCATCATGATAAAGCTGACCATGCCATTGCCCACAGAAGGCTTTTCAGGCCATTTCTCTGCTGGGTAAGACATGAGCATGAGGTCAACTGTTGCTGGATCTCAGAGGCCTATTCAGCTTGTCTGGGCAGGGTATTTGATGTTGTAAGACCTGAAACACCCAATGACTTCATGAAACACTACTGATGATTCAGCCCAGCTCATATAGTACTGTGCAAAAATGTTTGAGAGGTGTGATAAATGCTGTTAACTAAGATACTTTAATGAATTTAACTTGATTTTTCTATTATTCTCTTGAAAATGTCTTGTAATAAGACAAGGATAAAATTAATTGAATTTTGGTGGGGATCCAGATCACTGGAGTGTTAAATAATTCTGTTCCATTTAGCCTACTTTTAGCGAAAATACCATCCTTACTCACTAAAAGAACAAATGATTAGTTTTAGTAGATGTTTTACCATTGTGATCAGTAGTAGGGATGTAATGATGCACTAAAATCACAGTTCAGTTACATTTTTTTTAGAGTTCGACTCAGTACATTTTTGGTACAAAAGAAGAAAAAAATAAAACTTGCAAAATATACTTATCTCCTACTAGGGGTGTGATGATATGTTTTTGCAACAATACGATGCGTATCGATTAGAATTGTTTTGATTTAAAAAAAAAAAAATCAAGAATATTGGCTAATTTGGCACAATTTTATTGGATATGGTTCAACACCATCATATCGATAATCAATACAGCAACTTTTTGCCAAAAATCATAAAAGCTTACTCTCAAATGTAGCATCATGGCCAGGGTTAATTATGTCCAGTAGACAAACAGCAAAAAAAAGTTGAATAGAACATTTAATTTCATTAAAACACCAAAATTACATTTAAAAAGCCGTGTCTGGTTTTATTTTAATGATACAATTTGATACAAGATTATGTGTATCAATACAGTTCTATCGTAGGAAAAAAAAAATCAATATACCGATATAGTTACTGTATCGTTACACCCCTATCTCCTACTGTGATGTAATATACTTTCTGTAGCCTGTGATGTCCATCCATCTGTGGTCAGTGACACGGCTATAAGCACCACAGAAGTCACAGAGGTCTGGATCTCAGTATTTATCCAATATGTTTACTGTATAATTAAACCATGACTCAACCAGGTCTAAACCAGGTCTAAACCAGGCCTAAACCAGGCCTAAACCAGGCCTAAACCAGGTCTAAACCAGGTCTAAACCAGGTCTAAACCAGGTCTAAAACTGTTACACCAGGACTAAACCAGGACTAAACCAGGACTAAACCAGGACTAAACCAGGACTAAACCCCGTGTCCATGGGGGTTATTGCTTTAGCTCGATTCAAATAACTTGATAAAGGCTACTTAAATCCGTAATCTGCGGCTTTGCGTAAACAAATTGGATGTGTTGCCTGCTGCATACCTCATCTTCATGCAACAATGTCGGCACACACCTCTCGTCTTATCCACTTGTCTTTGCCGTCATTGTTTTCGACAGGGAAGCCAAAATCTTCTTGAATTCCCTTCGGGATCAATAAAGTAGCTATCTAATCTAAAATGTTCCCATACAGAAGACCGTAGGGAGATAAGAGCATAATGGAGCTCTAGCTTTGCGTTTGCCATGGTAACGGTGTACACAGTCCGTCACTCAATAGCGTCTGTGCGGAAACTTGCATGTGAAATTTTGTTCCGCTGTGCTTAAGCTTGCTGCTAAATCATTAAATTTAATTATAATCAAAATTAACTTAATTTAATTTAATTTGAATTTAATTAATATCAAAATGGTACACAAGTGGACCGAACCGAACATGCTGTACTGAAACAATACACTCCAACCTGGGATACACTCCAACCAGGGGTACTTATTAGGGGTGCACCATTACACCCCTAATAAGTAGTTTGTTTGTTTTTTGCTCAATGGGAAGAGCATTTACCCCTCAACTAGAAGATCTTCATGTTTGAGTGCAGCACTATATACCATAGCAAGATAGGACCAGTGCATTTTTTTTTTTTTTTTTTTGCAACTTTTGTGCATTAAAAACACCACTTTATTTGCTACTAACCTTTCTTAAAAAACTAAGACTTTTGCACAGTACTGTACATATACTAGGCCTATATTAAGTAGTGTTATTGCTGCTGCTATCAAGGTTATGATGTTACGGGTAAATGGACACAGCTGCAGCTCAGTACAATAATAAAGGCTCTGGACAATGAGATGGCACTGACACTACTTTACAGCCCCATGTAAGTCAAACATCGCCCGTGTTTAAACTGCTCAGTCAGCACAGCAAACTCAAATCTTACCAATGCATGGAATAAATTCACCAACACTATTATTCAGTTTTACTCACTAATTTGAGACATTTCCTATGTGGGAACTAAACCAGATAATTTAGATGCATTGATTCTCAGCTGCCAAGTTAACCATTTTCCTTTGATCCACAGAGCTGCCAACCAGAAATCACAGTGCCCTCAAACTAACCACACCGCATGAGGAGAAAAGCTGTGAAGAGACAACAAACTGCAAAGGGAGCTTTTCAATCTAAAGACAGTAGCACATCTGGATTTAGAAGCTGCACTAAACCAACCTTGAACTCCACTAAGGACAGGCTAAAAAAAGTTACCTACCAAATATAAAGAAGTAGTACAGAGACCACTATAATGACAAACATAGCAGCCATATTTTTTATGTTTTTCTTGATTAACATGAATGGGCACCCTTTAGTCAGCTATACAAGTGCCACTCTTGAACACACACAGAGTTAAGCCCTGGCCTTACTCCATCCCTCAAATAAGGACTGGTACGTATTTAGCAGAGCAACGTGAGCTTAGAGCATATAGCTACAGTGATGCCTCGTGCCTCCAGTCCTGTGCAGGAATTCAACGTGCATTCCTCTGAAATACCAGCACCAGGCTGAACCACAGAGACACTGAGCATTGCAGTCTCCCTGTTTTATTTACCTCAGTGTTATTGTGAAGGGTGTGATCTGACCTTAGTGCTGTCTCCTAAAAATGTTGTGGAAATAATGACTTACTTTTTAAAATACAGAGAAGGACAGAGTGAGGTACAACAGAAAAAGACAGACAAAGACATAGAAAAGAAAAAAGGAAGTCTTTATTGCACAGTATGTCACTGGCAGCCTGCACAAGAACAAAATGCAGCAAGTCCCAATGGAAAACAGGAATGTGAAGAGGGAGCAACTCTCTGGCAAAGGACAATAACATCTCATCTACAATCTGAGACAATGCAGACATCCAAAATACACCAGGCCATTTCTTCATTTTTTCATATAAACCAATAAAAGCTATTGCACCCCTTAACTGTTACAATGGAAACCATGACATATGACAGCATTTTTTTATAGATCACAGGTGTGAGATATATGTAATGTCATATTTGTGTCTAGACATTCAGCAGACTTCACTGTGAAGCCTCAAACAGTATAAAGGTAAGCTTCGAAAATCTACTATACATACATAAGATGTGCTCATGTTGCCATATCCAACAGTAAACACTAGCACTGCCTCTTAATACTAAGGTATCTCATGCTGTATGAAGTACAACACAGGGACATGCCTACAGATAAGTCCCCTGTCAGCGTTCCTCTGGCCTGGTGCAAGCCATACAATACACGGTTCACACTGAGCTGATGAACAGTTGTTAATTAAAACCCATTTAAAAAAATACTTATTTCTTCACACTGCTAAATAGATTAAAAAATAGCTTTCTTATCAAATTAATAAGGAAGTAAGATAAGAAAGTATTCTGTAAGAATACAGTCAGACTAATTTGTCAATCCACACCCCACACCCCAACAACACTTGGGGCGTTTGTCTAAAATGATTAATGCTCTTTCCCCATCTGACATGCATGCAGTTTACCTTACAGACTTTTGTTGGTTTATACAGTTCCATATTGGAGCTTTTAAACTTTAGCTTGAATTATGAAACCTACATTAACCCTAACCAGTAACCCTCTAAAATCTACATTTAAAACACAATAAAATATTAAATAATGTTGGTAGTAACCTTCTTTATTGCTGGAGCATCCTTGCAGGGTCTGACTGAACTCCACTGGCACTTGACACACATTTGAGAATTGGCTCCTTTCTAAAACAAATCATTTCTGGTGCTGGGGGAGTGGCAGCACATGTTGCCTTGACCAAATATGGCTGAGTAAAAACACTGCAGGCCAATTTCTCCAGAATCCTGGAATGGAAAGCAGGTCTCCTTAAGTGGTGAGCGTGTGGGCCATGACACAAGGCCCTGACACCTATCAAACAACACTTCTTTGTGACGCTCACAGAGCAAAGGCCTGGCTACCAAAATTATTTTAGGCGCTGATTTCACATCCTCTTGTGTCTGTATGCATGTACCATGAGTGATGCAGCTTGCAAGTTTTACTATGCATTACTACATGTTCTGAAGTTGAAGCTTAAATTATCGCTTAAATAATCACAAAATAAAAAGGACACTCACCAAAAACAACTCTGGTCATTGCTAACTTTGGTCATAGTCAATTCTTTAATGGACTAGTATTAAGTGTATTGTATCACACTACACACAGTACATATATAATAGTTTCTTAAATAAACCACCTCAATTTCAGGTTACAATAAGTGAAAGGCAAAATCACACCCTTAAGTACACCTTTGATATCAATAGTTTTGTATAATTTGTGATTTGTATGATAAATTTGAACAAATACCAAACAAGGTCCTTTTTCTGACTTCCAAGCGGAACAAATTTTTTAAAAACAGGAAGTAACCAACACACACAAATTCTCTGGGTCTGGGGATCTGTGATAGGGTTGGTTAGCCAGAATTAGCCAGACCATGCTTTTAAACAGAAAGAGACATAGTTAAAAAATGTTGCAGCAAACAATAACCATGCACAAATGACTCCTGCAGTAACAAGTAGTATCTAACAGTAAACACTGGTATGTTGAGTAAAAACTGTCTCATCTGGGTAAAAACGTCAAGTTGTAGCCATAAACTTCCATTTCTGTGTTATACTTTTTTTTTTACCATTCTATTAAAACAAGGATCATGATCAGAATTTTCTTGCTTTCTGCACTTTATTCTGTTTTAAGAGATGCCTGAACAAGTGAATTTCTCCACTGTGAGATTAATAAAGTTCAGTCTTATCAAATGATCTCATAGCATGCTAAGGTCATGAATACAGTAGTCTCAAATTTTATGTGAAACGACTTTATAGTGTAGGCCTAATTTAAGTCAGTGTACTTGATTTTGATTAGAGGAAATACATAGACCTCTCAATGTCTGACTTGTGGACTTAAATCTTCACAGACTAGTGATGAGGAACCATAAGAATAGCAGACAGCACAGAAGCATGTCATGTGCCAGCACGTAGGCCAGAGCAACAAGCCCTACAGCCGTGCGCGCAAACTGTTATTAGGCCTTTACAGTATCCTTCATACCAGGCTAACTTTTGGCATGCTTTTAATTACAAACCTGCATTTATTTTTTGGTCTATTGCTGAAAACACACTATAGCTTAAACGTCCTCCGTGCAAATGCTTCTATTGTGTCACACACCACATCACAACGGTGTGAAAATGTACACCCCCAGAGGCTACATTTTTTTCCGTGTTCGTCTAGCTGCACAACACGCCCAGCATACTTCTGTTAGTTAAACCTAGAAGCAAATGGACTGATATGAGGTCAAATGTCAAGATGTCAGCCTGATGACCGTGAACTGTCCGAGTACAAGCAGTGTTCACACTCGCAGCAAACTTTAAAATGTGTTTTACACCAGTGCAAAACTAGGCATTTACACCCGAACCCCATCGTTTAAATCCCTTATTCCTGATTATTGTACTCACGACAGCTCTTTTCCTCTTGGTGGGTTCTAACATACAGTACAATTGTATGGGTGTATGTAGGAATGTGGGGCAAAGGCTTTACTCTATGTCTGAGTGACGCCTGGGGACTAACAAAACCTTCAAGCAAAACCTATAGAGTACCTATAGCATCGCGACACCAGGAAATCAAACCGTGTTTCTAAGACTTTGCGATATTAAAGTGCTCGGTGAACGAACTTGACAGGGTTTTCTGCCTTCCACATAAAAGTCTGGTGACGTCAGGAAGTTCTAGAATGGTGGAAACTTTTCAAAACTTCAAAAAATCGTTAATAAACGGCTGCTTCTGACCTGAACGCGTAACGTCTCTCCTGCTGGCGTCCCCCCGGTGTCTGTGATCCAAAAGTGTTGATGGTATTTTGTAATTCCCTCAGAATACTGCGTTTTCAGCGAGGGGAACAACCATATAGCGACTTTTTTTTCCTCGAGTTCCCCTCCTTATCCGCTCTCGGCAGTAGTGGTGCTGGCGCTAACTCCACCCTGGCGGCCCGCGTCTCCGCCCGTACCGCTGCACTACGGCGGGGCGGTGCTCTGTGCCTCTGCTGCCTGCGGAGGAGCCACGGCTGCACTGCAGCAGCTCTCACTCCAAACCCTGACCTGACAGTCTGCTCCAGCCGAGGCCAACTATTTAGTTTTTTAGGACAAAACGACAGCACAATAAATGCAACAACGGACAACGCACCGTTTTAAAAAAAATATTTTTAACTGTAGAAATTGCATTTTTTTAAATAATTGCAGCTGAAATTAATCAAAATAAACCAAAACAAAAGAAAACCAGACGAATATAAATTCTCCAAAACTATTACTAACTTTAAAAACCTCTGCGGATGGTATCACTTTGGCGGCGTCTTGTGGTGGCTTTAAGAAAATGTCTTGCTACTGCTTTACGTATGTCACACCCAATTGGTCACAGTACTGTATTTCTGTTGGAAAAATGTCCGCACCAGTAGAAGACAGATCCAAGTTTAAGAAGTATATTTTTGCAACAAGGAGCAATTGTTTCTAGGATTGGACGTATGCTGGAGGCCAGCTCCCAGACACAGCAGGCAGATTTTTATATTCTCTGACTATTCTATAACTCTATGCTACTCTATATCAGCACTAAAATAAAAGCTGATTATGTGCACTCAAGTGTCTTATCGTCCAAGGCTGTGTAAGTTTAAACAAGCACAAGACTTTCCTTCATATCACCATCACATTATAGACATTGAAGAAATTCTTAAGAAATTACATGTTATTATGAAGTGAAAAGTATTAAAATGGCATTGCAACGTCAGAGACATGATTGATTGAATATACATTTATTCAAGTTTCTACATGTTTACAATTTGAATACAATTCTTTAGATTACACATCCATTTATATCTACACACCTTAAATAATCTTACAGTTGGTACTGTATAATTGTCAAAATTAACACCTCTGAGATATAAAGTGATCCCACTAGAAGCACTTGCAGCGACACCTGGTGTGAGCAACTCCAACCTCTTGAGGAACAAAACTCTCTGTACAATTAAAAATACTTTCTATACATTGCAAGAAAACAGACTGAACATGCTTATAAGGCTTTTCAAGAACTGCCTTTTTGTTCTTTAGTGTCCTTAAGTTTTTAAAACTGGAAATTGGCATGTCCTACCAGTGACACACACACACACACAAAATACAGTTAAGGCTGCCACAGTTGCTGTGTAGGTTCTCACACACTGCCCAACCTTTGTACTGAGTGCAACTACTGTCAAATTTAGAGTAGAATGAACAGAGAAAAACAAAATGAACAAAAAATAGAACATATGAATCTATGACAATGCAAGTTATAAACCTAAAAGCCCTCTGAATATTAAGGCTTTAGTCAAAGATGACACACTGTATCAAACATATCACTGTAGATCGCCCTTTAACTGCTGCCGTGATTCAGTCTTTAATGTAAATATGTGAATAAATGTTGGCAGTTTAATATAGATACTTCACACCGCTCACCTCAGTGACAAACACAAACCTGCATATTCATTCATTCATTCATTCAAACTGAGCTGAGTGTTGCACACTTTCTCCTAAGCAGACCAAATGATTTGGTGACACACCTTAAACGTTTCCATTACAAGCAAGTGTTCAAGTTTTTTCTTCATCATTAAATATTATTACAGTACATTAAAACAATTATACTGCTTCTTGAATGTGTCACATCATAAAAGTTATTTAAATTAACATTATGAAAGATAGCTGTTCAATAAGTTTATGATCACCAATTATTTCAGCAACGAAAAAGCACACTTAAAAAAAAAGTAGGTCAAACATGGATATGCACATTTAAGCACATTAGTAAATTTAGACATTATAAAAAGCTCACCAAACTCTGTAGCCTGTATTATTAATGAAGCAAGAAATCCCAGAAGTAAATGACCTACACCTACACACAGAAGTTTTGTTGTGGTTCACTTTCTGCAGGGTCAAGAGTGATTCAGAAATAAAGCACACACTACTTTCAAACCACAGCTCCCCAAGCTCAGTTACAAAGTCACAATGAACCTGCAGTGTTCTGTCAAAATAAAAGCTGAGGTAAAGAGTATGAGCTCTGCTTCAAAGTGAGAGCTTTTAGGCTGAATTTCCATGGAAGCAGCATTAGCACCATTTTGTTACATATACAGTGCTACTTCCCTTTCCCTTTCAGTCAGAGGGGATCCAGAAGCCAGAATTTGTTTTGTTTGATGTTGTTGATGTTTTTAAATCATTGTTCTGACACAGGGTGCCATCAGCCTGAAACTGAAATGATAAAATACTTATAGCCAATATTAGCAATGATGGATAAAGGAAAATGTCCAGGAAGTTCAGTTTTACAAACTAATCAAATTCAAAATGAAAATTTTAAAATTAAATGTCAGTCTTTTGATCTCTACAGTTTATAAGTAGTTGGTAACAGAGCATTTAGTTGCTCACAGCAGCCTCGGGACCAGCAGCAGTAGGGATGCGAGGCATTTTCTTGACTGGACTGGGGATATGCTGTAAAATCAAATGGTACAATAAATGTATGAAAGTTACACAAACTGGTATACACTGGCAAGTACAAATATATTATTTATTATTACAGCTCTATTTGGTCATGACATTAATGGAAGCTCCGAAATAGCTGTATTGCCCTGTATAATGATATCCAACCCATTATAAAAAAAAAAATGTTACTCCATTAAAATACATAGAATAAACAAAATATCTGGTCCTTGCTGTGTCATTACCTCTGAGGTTGTACTTGAGCGAATAAGCTCTGGCTCTGCCTGCAGCTCACAATCCAGAGATCTGCGGGCATATTCCCGTCTGTGTTTTTCATCCACACGAGTTAGGTACCAGGTTCCTGGGAAGAGATCATCAACTGGACCACGAGGAACATAGCTGGCTGTATAGGAAAAATACAGATTATGTGTCAATTTTTATGTATTAAAACTAGGGATGTAACGATATCCATATCTCACAGTGTGGTATTATCACGGTATTAACCTCAGAGTATGATATTTATTGCGATATTGTGGGGCTCACAGGTATTGTGGAAATGCTCACAATAAACATTTATTATATAAAATTGCCCTGCCAAGCCCTTGGTGCAATAAATATTGTCATATTTAATTTTTTATCTGCTCTAAAGTGTGAGCAATAACTTTTCATCTGGGTCACATTAGTTTTGTCTGACAACAAAAAGCTTTAAACAGCAGCTCAAACAAGTGACATGAGCAATAAGTGCATTTTCCTCTTCTTATACATCAATGGCCATGAGGCTTTTGTAGTAAACAAACAGCACATCTTTCAGACAGTGCTGCTCAGGAGTCAGTGCAGACGCAAGTATTCAGTTTGCTTTATCCACAAATGCCTGCTCACACCGGAGTTTTCAGTTTAATAGTTTTCAGTGCAAGTCCAGCCTGAGCCTGAAGTTCGCTCCTCTGAGGCTAACGGTGCACATGGAAACGCAGAGAGAGAGGCAATGAACAAACAAAGCAACGCAGTGTCACGGGTGAAAGAAAAAAGTTTGTTTAGTAACCCTTTAGATCCTCCGCTACATAAAACAACCACGAGTCTTATTTATCTTGGTAACGCTACTAAAAACAGTGGCCTCCTCCACCATGTTGGTTCATGTTTTGGCTGTGCTCAGGCACAAACAGAGCAAACAATCATAGTTTATGTAGTTCTCTCTGCTTTTTACCCCACCACTGCAACAAAACCATAACAATGTTGAGAGACTTGCTATCACGATATTGCGATATCGCCAATACTGTTACATCCCCAATTAAAACATTTAGTGGTCAACAGTGTGCATACCCAAATGATGGGTCTCTTCCCTTAGTTTCATGTTTTCAGAAAAGACAGCTGGAGAAACTTTCTTCCTTGATTTGAGTCTGACCTGCAGGTCACTTAAACTACATATAAGTTTGTCCAAACTGGACCCTGTAAAAAAAAAAATAAAAAAAAAAGTTAGAATTAATCCAGACTAATTAGGTGTAAAATCTGAGTGCTATAATTTGATGTAGTTGTCATCACTGAGCAACACAAAACTTACCAGGTGTGTGGTCCTGAGTGACACGGAGAGAGTACAGAGTAGCTGCAAATCCTGATCCATAAGAGAAAACTCCAATTCTTTGACCTGCCATCTGTGCTGGAGTTTGCCTGCAAAACAGGCAGGACGTGAGTACAGCAACATGCAACCTTTAACACATAAACTAACAAAGTAAACCCCCAATCTTCTCACACTGATTGGACCCCAGGTTGGCTGACACCTGACTCCAATTAGCTCTTGAAGAGGTCACTATCCTAGGGGTTCCAATAATTTTTCTACCCTGTACTGTGATCATTTACATAAATGCTCAATAAAAACATAAAAAATGACATTTTTTTGCAGCATTAGTTTAAGCAGACTGTGTCTGTCTGTTGTTGTGACTTAGATGAAGATCAGATCACATTTTATGACCAAATCATACAAAAATCCTAGTATTTCCGAGGGGTGCCAATGCTTTTTCTTTCCACTGTATGTAAATATACTGAACATATGTGTCAGGCATTTGCTTGATTGACCACATATAAAGTATACCTTAACCTTAACATATACCGAAAAAACAATTAACACTAAACTTAAACAAGCTCATCAATACTGTACATACTGTGCAATAAGCGATGCTAGACAACCATAGACTGATGGGGTATACATGTTTCCATTCTGATTTGAAATTAGTAGGGACAGCTTAGTCTTCCTCTCAAACAGGTCAGCACTGGCCTTCATGAAGGCCTTCTCCACATCTCGGTCAAAGTAAGTCTCTTCTGGCTTGACATCTCTGTAATTCAAATTAAAATTACTTAAAACTGAATCAGTGCAACATCACTGTAAAAGAACAAGGCAGTTTTGGTTACCTAAAAGCGTCTAGGCCAGTGAAGGGTCCTGTCTCTGTGTTAGGGTTTGGGTGGCTCAGGAAGTCATTCAGCATTAACCTGGCCAGAGACTTCTGAACAAGTTTGCAGTATGGAGAGTGGAATACTAAATAGCCGAAGTCCTCCAGGCTGAAATGCTTTTCTAAACCCTCTGTCAAAAAATGCACCAAGCAACATCAATTCAGATTACCCAACTCAAACAACCAGCTTTATCAATTTCCTCTATATAGCAGATCCTCTGAAAGCATTGGGCCCAACTTTCACTTGTCACCTAGATCAACATTTTGTCATGTGCCTGCTTTCAGAACACACCGAGTAGTGCTTGCTTTTCTGTACACAAATAAAGTTGCGTTCACTTTTAATATGTCCATTTGACAAGATACCAGAGGCAGAAACTAGTACAACAAGCAGATTTGGAAAAAATGTTACTAATGAGAGCGGTATTGTGCATATTGTGTTAATAAGTTTTTATTAAACTGTTTTCACAGTCACTGAACTTGGGTAAACTTCTTAGCAAAAAAAGCCATGTCAAAATCCTGTAGGTGACATTCTAAACCCTCTTAACTAATTAAACCATTAACTGTCCAGGAGCTCCTCAGAGTCTAACTTATACCTGTAATGAAATAGCTCCTATTGAGCAAAAGCTAACCAATGTACTTAAGCTACCAATTTAGTCAGATTTTTTACTTGATATTAACCTAATTCAAGAGAAATGGCCTCACCTGTTTGCCATTGTGCATGGATCTTGTTGCGGTATACAGAATAACAACGGTCCAAGGCACTAAGGTAGCACTCTATGGAGAGCTTTCCATCTACCACAGGATACTCTGAAACCATGTCTGGTTTATAGAAGTCATATGCATGCTGCATGTGGGTTCCTCGAAGACCTGACATTAGACATGTTATCAACAAGAGCAGAGTAAATAATCAATATGGTACACTTCAATTAATAATAATAATAATAATAATAATAATAATATATAATTTACCTTTTGCAAAAATGCAAAAAGGTAAAGTTGGTCACTGATTTCATATAACTACTTAACTCCAATGAACTGACCTCTTTCAAAGGCTAAAGGAGCATTTGGTCCCACAAGCATAGCCACAGCGCCGGCCCCACCTGTGGGTCGTGCACTTCCAGTGGCATAGACAGCAATATCCCCAGCTACAACCAAAGCATAACGCCCTAAAAAAAGAAGAGTTTTATTACCTTACAAGCATAACTATTTAACAACACATCAACAAAAAGTTTTGGTGACACACTGCAAAGACATGGATATAGGCAAGGTCACTCACCATCCCATGAGCTGGACTCTACCCAGTTGACGGCATTGAAGAGTGCTGCTGTGCCACCATAACACGCATTGGTTGTGTCAATACCCTCCACATCTGTGTTACCACAGTCCTCAAACAACTGCATAAGAACAGTCTTCACAGATTTGGACTTGTCAATAATTGTCTCAGTTCCAACCTCAAGTCGTCCCACACTGTCATAAGACAAGCCATTCCTCTCCATTAACCTCTGGACCACAGTCAAGCACAGAGAGTTGATGTCTTCCCGGTCCGAACAGAAACCCATACCAGCTTGGCCCAAGCCCACTGTGTATTTTCCTGCTGAAACGCCATCAAACTGCTCCAGTTCAGTCTGGTCCACATATTGGGAGGGAATGTACAACTCCATGGCAATGATTCCCACATCTTTGGGCCATGGTCCCAAGCAGCTGATTGGAGCTGATCCAGGCATCCTGTAACAATCAGGAGATATTTTCTCATATGTATGTTTAATGCTAATTTGTCCATATGACTGTTACTAGCAGGACATAAAATATAGCGAGGTGCTGTTAGGAACTATGCAACATATAACTGAGCTTACTGATTATGCTAAAATAGCAGCAAGTCTATATACATAAAATGTATGCGCACTAAACACGCAAAATGTGTAAGCTAACCCGACAACATATTAGATTGTTATTACAGGTTATTTTGTCATAATAAGGCACGCCTCAACCACTGGATGTAACGGATTCACAAACGTGGGGAACCGTAGTGTTTGGAATGGGACTAGACTGGAGACCACAACTAGGTGAAAGGGCAACAGGATTTTCCCCTACTTAAGCAACGTTAAAGTCATTTGAATGACGCATAAATAACAGGAATATCTTAAAATACCTAAAGCCAAGCTTAACGACACTTAAACACAATGTTTGCTGAAACCAAAAACACATTTAAAAACACCTTTAACTATTGCAACCCGGACGAAATATGTGACGGAACTGTTTCCTATGAACGCTTGGGATAAAATTTACTTTTAGACATTACATTAAAATCAATACATATCATTTTATAAGCCAGTTATGTACACAGAAGTGCTTATATTTTTTATAAATAACATATGGCACAACTGTGTGTTTGTAAAGACTTTAACGACAGAAGACGTTGAAGAATTAACACATTTGGACAACTTTCTTTAAAATGTGAGCTACTAATACTTCTTACCTCTTAGTTTGTTCTCCAGGGATGGTAAAAGTTACCAGTCCAATATTATATCCACTCAATCCTTCCGTCCTTGTGAAACAAGCAGCAGAGTATTTATGTGAGACGACGGCAGGGCACGGTCCAGCCTGCGCTCACACGGTGCCTGACGCGCCCTCCAATCACAACTCACTTCCTCTCTTCAGCAGGCGGCGTTACGCATGGCGCAGGTATCTGACCAATCAAAATCAAGGAAACACTACCACGCGCCGGATCCGTGCTAGTGGACCAATAACGTGGCGTGTACGATGTCTGGTGAGAAAGACACGACCAATCTCACTGCAGTTATCATTTCTGGCGCGGGGGGCAGCCCAGTCCAGACAACACTAATGTATGGAAAATGTAACAAGAAACATTCAGCATTTGGGCTATTGCATATCACGAATTTTGTCCAAAAGAAATGTATTCAGTAACAATGTCTAATCCGTATAGTCACATAAGTAAACATAAAACTGCATCTAATGCCCAAACCTCTCCCCAAAAAACTTAAGTTGTGGTCCATAGGCCAATACAATTATTGGACGCAGAATGCATTGTGCTAAACCAATTAATATTTTAAAGTAGGATGCTCTCTGAGAATGACACCATCTTAACCTTTCAATTTGACTCCTGGTGGGACAAATTCAAAGTCTAATTCTAGAGCAAAAATAAATTCATTTTACTTGCCAGCGATGTCCTCGATTTAGAAACTTCAGCATCAACCAAAATAACACACACAAATATATTATACTGTATTTAGCCTGGTAATGAGTTTATACACAAACAAACTTAAAAATAAAGACTATAAAGAACTTTATTTATTTGTTATTAATACATTTGAAAACCTAATACAATTTTGTCTTGAGTATCTTCAAGAACAACAAACTTTGGTTTTGAAGATAAAATGACAAAATAATTTCTGAACATAGTCATAACAACAGTACAGGTTAGGCAGAGTGACACTGTTCACAGTAGATACTATTAAGCATGTCACAGCATCAGTAATGAATAAATAGAAACTCTTCTAACACACAACAAAATAATTTTCTCTGCAGAAGATTGACAATAGGCTGCATTCACTTTTCTAAAGGGCACATAGATGGAGGCAGGCTAAAATTCTATGATACTGATATTTTTATTGAAATTGCAGCTTAAGTGTCAATATGCTGATGTTTTGGTGTGGTTTATGGTCAATATATCTACAATTATTGGGCCTATTGACAGGCAACAAAAGCTGACTTTTAAGTCCTGCCAGCGCAAATTAACTAAAGTGAAAAGATTTTTGTCACTATTGATGGGCGAGTAGTTGTGACGTTCATTCACACAGATGTTATTAGTGGACAGGTCTTCAAGCCATATGAAAAATATTGTTCCAATTGCTAACCAAATATGATCAGGTTCAAACTTGAGGGATTTTCAGTTTGGATATTTAAAAAAATCTTTCTACCCTACAGACTCTTTTAGTGTTAAATGGAGGATTTAGTGCTACCAACATCGTAAATTCTAAATAATCAAGATAGTTTTGGCAACTGGGAATAACTTTTCCAATGCAAGTAACATCAGAGCCTAGTTAGATAATGCAAGTAATGAGTGCTGTGAATGCTAAATGTTTAGCCATTTTATTTAAGTAGCAATTAGCGTCTATAATTAGCATGTAGCCTAAGCTAAACAACACCCAATTTACATTTCTTAATTTCAATGTTCTGTAGAACAAGTAGTTACAGAAATGTGGTGGATCACAATAGTTTGACATTGCATGCTTAGATTTAATTCATAAATCACCATAAAGCCTACTTTAATAAGTTCACTTTAGCAAATGGAATTCAGATCATGACATTCAGGTCTGGATCAGAGTAATTGTGATGAATACATAAACAACAGCCATTCGTTCCTGCAGTCCAAAAACATATATTCATATTTTTATTTTGCTCCCTCTTAAAAATCTATGGGATAGAATGTTAATCTTGGTACCAAGCTGCGTGTGCAACTTTTTAAAAATACATCACTTCTGGAAGGGTCTCTAGAGTAATTACTGGCTCCTACCGTCCATCTGAGTTTTTGACATCAGGCTCTAGAGCGTGAACGCAACCTACTGAACGGTTGCACCAAATTAACTGCAAAACATGTCATAATAAGCTGTATACAGATACAGACATCTTTGAATAAAATTAATTGTTTAAGTGGTAGGTGTGTAAACAATTATGCAAAATAATTAATGTCAGTAATTTCAAAAAAGTTGCATGTAAACATTTTGACTTCAGTTTTGAACTAAAACGTGAAAAAACTTTAAATACAATCCCTTACTGAAGAGTGATTTAAACTCACCCGTTTTGATTGACATAGTTTCATTATTGTGCAAGAATCTGGTTATGTCAACGTGGCAGTGCTTTTCTCTTATTCATTCCCCAACTTTCTGTCCCACAGTAACAGCAGCTGTCTGCCAGCCTGTGGCTCCAATTCCTACAGCATAGATTTATGTTAATTCAGCATTTAAACGTGTAAAATTTGAGTAAACCAAGATTTGGTACCACTCACCTGTCCGTCCCTGCTAATTTGGACCTTCTTGTTGTCATTCCATGGATTGAGAATGTGCTGGGTGCACTGAAAAGGCAGACTCTCTTTGTGAATCCATTCAACACTAAAGACCTCACCTAGTCCCATAAGTCCCCAGTCCTGGCAGCTCTCCTTGCTAATGACTGATGTCATGCGAGCATAGCCCTGGAAAAGTAAATATAATCATTCATACATACATACTTACACAATTACATGTAACCTTGTAGATCTGTGAAACGTGTACACAGACATGAAGAGTTACCTGAAAGTGTCGAGAGCCTTGAACAGAGAATATGAGGATGATTAACTTATTTTCCATGTAAGCTTTGGAGAGCTTAGATTCATTGCTTGGAGTGGTGGACCATATTCCCTTCTGCTGAGAAATCTCTATATTTCTAATGCTGTTGCTTTTCATGATGAAATAACGTATTGATGAGACGGCAAGCTCAGGAGATGTTGGGGTTGAGTGCTGCAAAGAGCAAGAAAGTGGCCAATTAAAAGTATGGATTAAAAATTATAAGTTCTTAAGCACCAAGACATGACACATAAGTTAAGTTAGAATTTTAAAACTATTCCATGATGTAGGCTAACTACGTCATCAAGTACCTTTGCTGAGGAAGTGCAGGGGCTGTCAGAGGGGCTGTCTAAGCTTACACAAAGTGATGAGTTGCTGGAGGATAGAGGGTCATCAGAGAGATGATTTGTAGAAAGTGAGCCCTCATCTTTGATGAGCATCCTTGAATGTGCAGAATTTGCCGACATCCTACAGTGTCTGTGACAGTGACCAATAACAACATTTCTATGCACCCGTGTAAAGCTTTTGTTGTTTACTTGTTTATTTATGGCTTATTTCATAGGGACAGATCCCAACCATGGACAAACTAAAAACCTCAGTCCCATGCAGGCACCACAATACAACAGCACAATAATATAAGTAGTATTAAGAAAAGTGAGTACCGGTCATCTTTGCTGGTAATCTGCGGGTTGGTCCTGAAGTTTTTTATGAATGACTGGGGTCCCTCTTCTGATGACATGGGCCGAGGTCGCTGGCCAATACCAGTAGGCTGTTGTAGGCCAGCACTATGTTCCTCTGCCGAGAGCACCTGAGCACACATCGAGTTTTGTTTAATTGGAGAACATAAACATAATATTTTCCATAAAGGTACAAGTCTGGGAAGAGAAACAAACTATGTGTTCTTAATGCATTGCTTATTGTTTTAACTACTATATCTATAACAGCATGAAAGTTATAGGAACAGGAATGTGACATACAGAAACCAAAGTGCGAATGACAGCCTCATCTTGTTGAGACCAGGGCTTGGAAGGGCATTTGATCCTTTTGATGAAAAGATTTTGCCATTTCTGTCTGAGCTCAAACACCATTTCTGCTGCCTGAAAAAAACAATAAATAAGTAGCAATTGAGTTACAATGTCTAATTGCTGTCATGTATAATCATTGCATGTCAGTACCAAATTCACCACATATAAAAAAGGTTTTAAGCACTGGATTATTTCCAAAAACAGCTAAATTTATATATATATATATATATAAAAAGTCTTCTATGGTTGCCTGCGGCAGTTAACCGTGTTCATTTACCTCTGAATCCAACTGGAAGACAAGCCAGTCATCAAGTTTGATCTCAGCCAACTCCTCTGAGTCACTATCACTGATGTCATTAACTGGGCTATCTGCAAGACAAACCATGGGTATACAGTGGGAAAAAAAAGTATTGGCACCCCTTGGAAATACTAGGATTTTTGCATGATTTGGTCATAAAATGTGATCTGATCTTCATCTAAGTCACAAAAATAGACACAGTCTGCTTAAACTAATGCTGCAAAAAATGACATTTTTTCATGTTTTTATTGAGCATTTGTGTAAACAATCACAGTAGAGGATAGAAAACGTATTGGAACCCCTAGGATAGTGACCTCTTCAAGAGTTAATTGGAGTCAGGTGTCAGCCAACCTGGGGTCCAATCAGTGTGAGAAGATTGGGGGTGTGGGTTAAAGTGGCCCTGACCAATAAAAAACACCCCCCAGTTTTGAGTTTGCCATTCTGAAGAAGCATTGCTTGATGTGAACCATGCCTCGCACAAAAGAGCTCTCAGAAGACCTACGAGTAAGAATTGTTGACTTGCATAAAGCTGGAAAGGATTACAAAAGTATCTCTAAAAGCCTTGATGTTCCTAAGTCCACGGTACGAAAGACCTGTGACCACACTGTCTAGGACAGGCCGTCCTGTAAAGGTCACTGCAACAGCACAGCGTAGAATGCTCAATGAGGTCAAGAAGAATCCTTGAGTGTCAGTTAAAGACTTACAGAAATCTCTGGCACAAACATCTTTGTTGATAAATCTACAATAGGTAAAACATTGGACAAGAATGGACTTCATGGGAGGACATCACAGAGCACTTTTGGCCAAAAAGACTATTGCTGCATGTTTAAAGTTTGCAAAAGAGCACCTGGATGTTCCACAGCACTACTGGCAAAATATTCTGTGGACAGATGAAACCAAAGTTGACTTATTTGGAAGGAACACACAACACTATGTGTGGAGAAAAAAGGCACAGCACACCAACATCAAAACCTCAACCCCACTGTGAAGTATGGTGGAGGGGGCGTCATGGTTTGGGGCTGCTTTGCTGCCTCAGGGCCTGGACAACTTGCTATCATCAACATTAAAATTAATTCCCAAGTTTTTGTTCGCCAACTGAAGCTCAACAGAGGATGGGTGATGCAACAGGACACTGACTCAAAACATAGAAGTAAATCAACAACAGAATAAAATATACCTTCTGGAGTGGCCCAGTCACAGTCCTGACCTCAGTCTTATTGAGATGCTGTGGCATGAACTCAAAAGAGTGATTCACACCAGACATCCCAAGAATATTGCTGAACTTAAACAGTTTTGTAAAGAGGAATGGTCCAAAATTCCTCCTGAGAGTTGTGCAGGTCTGATCTTCACTACAGAAAACGTTTGGTTGAGGTTATTGCTGCCAAAGGAGGATCAACCAGTTATTAAATCCAAAGGTTCCAATACTTTTTCTACCCTGTAATGTGATTGTTTACACAAATGCTCAATAAAAACATGAAAAAATGTAATTTTTTGCAGCATTAGTTTAAGCAGACTGTGTCTGTCCATTGTTGTGACTTAGATGAAGATCAGATCACATTTTATGACCAAAGCATGCAAAAATCCTAGTATTTCCAAGGGGTGCCAATACATTTTCTTTCCACTGTATTAGTAAAACAACACAATTGCTGTTATTAAACTATTACACACAAGTTTATGGCTACCTTTTTGAGTGTCAGGTTCATGTAGAGCAGAGCTGGGTAATTTAGCGCAACCCCCGAATATTACAACAGTGACAGGGGTGACCATAGAGCAACAGCGAACACTAGCCATTCTGTGGCCTCGGCTCATCTCATCATAGATGAGCCAGTCTGTGGGAAGTGCCTGTGCCGCCTTGGTTGAGCTGCCCTGAAGCATTACAAAACATAAGCAAATTGCTTGTCAGCCTTTATGTGTAAATTAGATCAAATATAAACACTTCAGTGTTTAAATAAAAAAAGAGATTAATTAGATCAATAAAAAAAATAAAAAACACAAAAGATGATTAGAATATTTACATACTACTATATATATATATATATATATATATATATATATATATATATATATATATATATATATATATATATATATATATATATATATATATATATATATATAGACCAGGCAACCCCGACACCAGTTACACAGGCTGAGTGAAGTACCTTCAGAAAGTCTCCTGGAAGATGTGAATGCAGCTTTGGGAACAATACCTACGATGACCATCACTGAAACCAATGAGCTGATATACACTTCAGCAGCAGTGATCCTTGAGGAGCTTGGCTATCAACCAAAGAGCAACCATAAAAATCCATATCCACCATGGAAAAGAAGGTTAGAGACTAAAATCAAGGCAACTCGGAGAGAAGTGAGCCAACTGTCAGAGCTCCAGAAAGGTGCAATGAAACAACAAGCACCCAAGAGGTACAGCAAGATGTCCATACCTGAAGCATTGGAAACTGCCAAGCAAAGACTCCAAGCCTTGGCCACCCGACTAAAGAGGTACACGAGAGAAATCGAAGCAAGGCGAATAAACCGGATGTTCTCAACTCAACCAGCTAAAGTGTACTCTCAGTGGCAAGGTAATAACAACAGAGCAGACCCACCAAGGCTGGAGACTGAACAATACTGGAAAGGCATATGGGAGAAGGAGGCGTCACACAACAACAGTGCACAGTGGCTGGAGGATCTAAGAGCAGACCACAGCAACCTCCCTGAACAAGAACCAGTAACCATCACAGTGGCAGACATCCAAGAAAGAGTCTCAGGTATGAAAAACTGGACAGCACCAGGGCCTGACATGATCCACACCTACTGGCTGAAAAAGCTAACTTCACTCCATGAGCGCCTGGCAGCACAAATGAACCAGCTGCTAAAGGATGGGACCCACCCTGAATGGCTAACTGAAGGCCGGACAATCCTGATCCAGAAGGATCCCCTGAAGGGAACGGCCCCATCCAACTATCGACCAATAACCTGTCTCCCCACCACATGGAAGCTCATGTCAGGCATCATAGCGGCTAAGATAAGTGGGCACATGGATCAGTACATGAGCACAGCACAGAAGGGCATTGGTAAAAACACCAGAGGAGCTAAACACCAGCTGCTCGTAGATAGAACAGTCACTCAGGATTGCAAAGCCAGACACACTAATCTGTGCACCGCCTGGATTGATTACAAGAAAGCCTATGACTCAATGCCACATACATGGATCATGGAATGCTTGGAGATGTATAACATCAACAGGACTCTAAGAGCCTTCATTGCAAACTCGATGAGGCAGTGGAAGACCACCCTTGAGGCCAACTGCAAGCCAATTGCACAAGTGTCCATCAAATGTGGGATATACCAAGGAGATGCTCTGTCCCCGCTGCTGTTCTGCATAGGTCTGAACCCCCTCAGCCAGATAATCACCAAGACTGGCTATGGGTACCGACTCAGGAATGGGGCCACCATCAGTCACCTCCTCTACATGGATGATATCAAGCTGTACGCCAAGAGCGAGAGAGACATTGACTCACTGATCCACACAACCAGGATCTATAGCAACGACATCGGAATGTCATTCGGACTTGAGAAGTGTGGGCGGATGGTGACAAAGAGAGGGAAGGTAGTCCATACAGTAGGGGTCCCACTCCCAGACGGCAGAATAGCAGACATTGAGGACAGCTACAAGTACCTTGGAATCCAACAAGCAAATGGCAACCTGGACCAGGCCACAAGAAAAGCAGCCACAGCCAAATACCTCCAACGAGTAAGGCAAGTCCTAAGGAGTCAGCTCAATGGCAAGAACAAAGTCCGGGCAATCAACAGCTATGCCCTGCCGGTCATCAGATACCCTGCGGGAATAATAAGCTGGCCAAAGGAAGAGATTCAGACCACAGATGTGAAAACACGAAAGGTCCTAACCATGCATGGAGGGTTCCACCCCAAATCCAGCACCCTGAGACTGTACACTAAGCGCAAGGAAGGAGGCAGAGGACTAGTGAGTGTCAGAACCACTGTCCAGGATGAAACATCCAAGATCCTTGACTACATCAGGAAGATGGCCTCAACAGATGAAGTTCTCAGTGAATGTCTCAGGCAGTGGAAAACAGAGGACGAGGTGCTGGAGGAACCATCATGGGAGGAAAGGCCCCTACATGGGATGTACCATCGACAGATAACTGAAGTGGCTGACATCGAGAAATCCTACCAATGGCTAGAAAGGGCTGGACTGAAGGACAGCACAGAGGCACTGATCATGGCTGCACAGGAGCAGGCCTTGAGCACCAGAGCAATAGAGGCCAAGATCTACCATACAAGACAAGACCCCAGGTGCAGACTGTGCAAAGAGGCCCCTGAGACAATCCAACACATAACTGCAGGTTGTAAGATGCTGGCAGGGAAAGCATACATGGAGCGTCATAACCAAGTGGCTGGTATAGTGTACAGGAACATCTGTGCAGAGTACAGTCTGGAAGTCCCGAGGTCAAGATGGGAAACACCTCCAAAGGTGATAGAGAATGACCGAGCTAAGATCCTGTGGGACTTCCAGATCCAGACATACAAAATGGTAGTGGCAAACCAACCGGACATTGTGGTGATGGACAAACAGCAGAGGAAAGCCGTTGTGGTTGACATCGCAATACCAAGCGATTGTAACATCAGGAAAAAGGAACACGAGAAACTGGAGAAGTACCAAGGCCTCAAAGAAGAACTTGAGAAGGCCTGGAAAGTGAAGGCAACAGTGGTGCCCGTGGTCATCGGAGCACTCGGGGCAGTAACCCCCAAACTGGAAGAGTGGCTACAGCATATCCCAGGAAAAACATCAGACATCTCAGTCCAGAAGAGCGCAGTCCTAGGAACAGCAAAGATACTGCGCAGAACCCTCAAGTTCCCAGGCCTCTGGTAGAGGACCCGAGCTTGGATGGATGAAACCGCCCGCGGAGGGCGAGAGGACAATTTTTTTTATTTTTTTTTTTATATACTATATATACATATACTATATATACATATACTATATATATATACATATACTATATACATATATATATATACACTATATACACATATATATATATATACTATATACATATATATATATATATACATATACTTATACTATATATACATATATATATATATATACATATACTATATATATATATATACTATATATATATATATATATATATATATACACATACACTCCATATTGCATAATGGTAAAGTGATTTTATAATAACAACAGTATCAAAAACCTTTAAAGAGCAACCTGACAATACAAAAAAGTGCAAAAACTAAAGGTGTCATACCTCCTTTAACTGGGTCTGGCTTAGAATTGATGTTGGATGGAAATGGACTTTTCTCTCTTTGTTGCTGGACATAAGAGAGGTCTCATGGTTGATATGGACAAGGTTTGGGTACATCCCCGACACTAGGGCCGCCTTTACCACAGCCCAGTTCTCAGAGTTCATGTTTACATCTCGAATGTCACTACCACCACGCGCCCGTACAAAACCTAGTAAAAGATAATGGTAATGCTATTTGTAGTATATGCAAAACAATATACATTATTAAGAATAACCACTGACCAATGGCACGAAGCTGCCCTAGTAGCTGTGTTCTCATCCCAAGTATCATATCCATAGTTGCTTGAGAAAGAAAATTTTTCTCACAGAAGGATCGCTCCCAGCCTTCTCTGCGAGCATTTTGCCATGCCTGATGAAAAAGAAAAAGAAGTAATTTTTGTATTTATAGAAATACACTGATGTTGTTCACCAACCTGAAAGGCCCTTAGCAGGGCCATGTGGTCACTAAAGGTGCCTGAGGTAAACCGCTTGCGGCAGAGTAGAGCAGCTCTCTTCTGAGAGCCCTGTGCAGGTAGAACAAATGGGTCTCTATAGGCCAGGGTGCAGGCAATGGTAAGAATAGGATCCAGACACTTTAGCACCACAGCACAAAGCACCATCTTGCCCAAGTGTGGCTCCACAGGCAAATCAGCCAAGTGGTAGCCCAGATCAGTGAGATCTTCATATTGATCCATTGCATCTATGGTCTGAGGAAATATTTGGAAGAAACAGGCATTGCAAACATTGTCTATTTTTAAGTATGTGTGTGCACACAGGTTACCTTTAACATCTGCACAGCATTTCGAATAGCATGTGTTGGTGGGGGCTGTGGCGCTTTAGACAAGAACTCTGCCACTGGACACAAGGTAGGAGCCAGCAGTTTGGTTTGTAGACACAACTCCTTTAAGACATAGTACACGGTAGATTAAAAATGTAGTACATATAAGACTGATATAAAAATACACAGACTCTTTCAGGCCCTAAAGTGCTGTATTATAACTGAAGCACCTGCAGAGGCATTCGCAGGAGCTGTGGAACTTGAAACTCCTGCATGTTGCTGAAACGGAGCTTGCTGAAGAGATGAAAGCAGATGCCTGGTCTACAACGCCCAGCTCTGTTAACACAACAGTAAAGAGAGTCAAATTAATAGAGTTTGCACATGCTGTGACCTGTGTCCTGGGATGGGAAATTGATTTTTGTGATTTTACCTTCCTTTTCGTTGAAGTGCACTAGCTTTTGAGACCCAGACTGTCTTCAACATTGATACATGGCTCAGAGTATCGTAGGATTTCTACAACAGAAAAATAAGTCACATTTCAGTTTATTTAACAAAAAAATGCATTATGGTCTATTTAATCTTTTTTTACCTCTTTGACTTTTCCTGAGTCAATGACAAAGACAACATCATTGATGGTAATGCTTGTTTCTGCAATGTTGGTGGAGAGGATCTAAAAAAATTGTCATCACATAGTTAAAACTATTTTAGTAGTTAATAATCACAAAGAATTAACAAGAACACAGACTCACTATTTTTCTGACACCAGGTGGAGAGGTTTTCATGGCTTTTTTCTGATCAGAAGTTTGCATATCAGAATGTAGGGTAAACACTTGATATCTACAAACATTACAAACACATAACATACTTTGCATTATGTTACATTATGTTATAATGAAGCCATTATAACCCTATCCAATTTCCCCCTTCCCCTTCGCTGTTCCTTTTCATTTTGCGCATTCAGGGGAGACAAAGAGGTGTCTCAATTCTTATTTGGATAGAGGGAAAAGGCGAGGGCTGAGAGCCCTCCAAACTGAGCTTTTCCAGATGCACACTTAGGCCCAATCCCATCTCTCATTCTTACCCGTACCCCTTCCCCTTAGAGCTTAAACAGAGCAGAAAGAGATAGGGCTGACAATACACCCCTAAGAAATGGGACAAATGGTTATACATTATTGTACAAGCCATTTGCTCAGTTTTATACTTTTTTTTACCTATATTGTTTGGAATTAATATTAAACGAGCCTACATTAGACTGAAGGGGGCGCATGTGAACAGGAGAACTGTAGGTGAAGAGCTTCAGCTCAAACACAAATATAACACCAGGGAAAGTGACAAACTGCTGTAAACTAACTTCCGTGGAGTTAATCTTCACTATACACCGCGTGGGGCATGAGGAGCTCACTGTGCTCAGGTTAAGATCATCTGTCTCTTTCTAATGAAATTCAGTGAGTGCATGTGAGTCACGTGACTTGTGCGCTGCTGCTCCTCTCAGCATCAAAGTAGTAGCATTAAAACAAAGTTATAGGACTTATATATTTTTTTTTATTACTATAAACATCAGTTACATTATTTAAAAACACCACAGGTCCCGCTGATAAAGCACTGAATCCTTGTCTACAGCATGTACTTTATAGCAATGTTTTCCATGAACTTTAACGGTGACATCAGTGATTACAAAACAGTGGCAACATAAATGCAAAGGAGATAGTAGCAAAATTAGACATTAGACAAGCTAGTTTTATGTAGCCTACATTACAATATAAACAAGCACAAGATGAACGAAACACAAAATACTCTATTCTTATCATTGTTATAAATGCAGAATATACGTTTTTTTTTTTCGATGCCATGTTACCGGTAAACATGATGTTTCGTTTGAAGTGTGCATCTGGAAAAGCTTTGTTTGGAGGGGCGTTCAGGCCTTAACCCTTGCCTTTTCCCTCAGCTTATGAGAGAATGGAGACACCCCTTCATCTTTATTATTGCACTTTGGAATGCACTTTGGTTCAGCTATTCCTGTTGTAAAGCGCTATACAAATAAAGTTTGATTGATTGATTGATCTCATGAATGTGCAAAATGAAGGCGAAGGGCCAAGGAGAAGGGGAAAGGGGTAGAAATGGGAATGGACCTGAATGAGCAGTAACCTCACCTAAAGGGGGCAGTGCATCAGTGTTTACTGAGAGAAACTTGGGAAGAAGAAACCCTGCTCATCTATTGGTCAAAAGTCCACCTCATCAGCTGCATATATCCCAATATCATACAGCGCACTTTAATTAATATTTAATCCTGTTTCAACCTTTTAAATACATTTTATTTACAGTAGGCTATAGTTGTATTTCTTCTTAATAGTAATGTTAGATGTGCTTATGTTTTTATGACCTTGATGAACAGTGCTTTAGTCCCCTCCCTGCTGTTAGCCTGTAGTTTGGTCTGTGTTGGGTTCATACTTCACCAGGGCCAGACCGCTCGTGAAGCATGTGCTTTGAGCTCCAGGGGTCACTGAGACCACTGATTTCAAGAGGACCAGTGTTAGTTTGGTGCACACCTGAGTCTGATTGCACGTTCACAGCTGCTCAAACAAACTGGACTTTCCCATGACGTGCACCAGAGTTCAATTGAGGCAAACCAAACATAGCAAATGTGAACACACACTTAAAAACAAGGGGTGGAGGAGTTCAGTTGGTAGATACGTTTGCTCACAAACCCAGAGGTTTGTGGTTTGATCCTTGGTACCGACACTGCATATTGTTGTTGGGTCTTTGGGCAAAATACTTCACCCACCTTGCCTGTGTTTGGTGCAGGCTGATGGTGCTTTAGGCCGTAGCCACAGTTCTGTCAGTCTGCCCCAAGGCAGCTGAATAAGGTACAGAAAAAAGCTTACTACCACAGTGTGACTGAGGAGTGAATGAATAATGCACCAAACTGTAATGTGACTAGAAAAGTGATGTACAAGAATAATGCATTATTATTATTTTATTATTATTATTATTATTATTAACATGATGGCGAAAAAATATGCATTTTCTGCATTTATAACAAATTAGAAGTTACAACAGCATTATTTTCTGTTTTGTTGTGTAGGCTACATGAAACTAGCTCTTCTAATGTCTATGTGTTGCCCTGTGTAGCCATTATTTTGTTGCAATTTCCTTTGCATTTATGTTGTAACTGATTAGTCTCTTTTTCATTGACAGAGAGGACATTAAACTTTGCCAGTGCTTCTTTTGCGTCAATAACCCTAGTAATCACTGAGATATTTATCATTAAAGTTTGTGGAAAACAGCGCTATGAATTGGGTTATAGAAGAGGATTTAGTGCTGCATCAGTGGGACCCACTGTGTTTCTTAAATAATAAAATTAATGTTTCAGTCCAAAAGCAAATGAAGAAGCTATATGTAAGTCCCAAAACTGTGTTTTAATGCCTTATTTGATGCAGAGAGAAGCAGAATGAGAAATGTGATTGGGCCTTACAGTGTCCGCTGCTTAATATCAAGACATGTTACCTTTCAGAGTGAGTGGAAAACCATTTGTCATCATAGTGGATGCGGTCCCTGAGTGTCACTATCTCATCATATCCAGGGAGAAAAATCAGAACAGCGCCTAAAAACAGTAG
Source organism: Bostrychus sinensis (assembly GCA_020698575.1). Classification (NCBI taxonomy): domain Eukaryota; kingdom Metazoa; phylum Chordata; class Actinopteri; order Gobiiformes; family Eleotridae; genus Bostrychus; species Bostrychus sinensis. The sequence goes on from CM036239.1 coordinate 13,191,015, forward strand.
AGCCAAACCCCAGTTTATTATATGATATGCAGTAATATTAATATGTTGCACATTGTCGTTTATCAGAAATCTATGTACGGAACAATTATATTTACACATCAAAACAGGTGGAGGCTTTAAATTGTTCTCACCATCATTTGTCGTGGAGCAGATGTTGTGCAGCAGGGCCATGATGAGGTCCAGATTAACATACTCATCGTCAAAGCTGTGGTGGTACAGTTTAAGGAGCTCTTGATCTTCTGGACTCAGCTCTGCATTGGCACACTGCACCAGAGTGCAGTCATCTGTCTGTCCCACTCTGAGTGGGCTGGAACAAGAGAACTGGTGTGAGCTGATAATGTGTCTATCAATTACTTATGACTAATTTACATATCCCAATTAAGGTTTTTTAAAATGAAAAAGAATTTAAGAAACTCACATTGATGACTTAAGTAAATCCACAGCTTCCATCTGTTTAAAGTGCATGGCAAAGTCCAAAGCAGACCTAATACAAATAAAAAAAGGTTTGTGGTCAGGTAGGTGTGACTTGTGGTTAATCTTAAATGACAATTCCACTAAAACCAAAGGTTATCCCTTACCATCCATTGGATGCTTTTATGTTGATGTCAGCCCCCATGCTAAGGAGTTGCTGCATCTGTGCAACACATCCTCGGCCTGCTGCCACCATCAGCGCTGTAGCGCCTGTCTCACTGTGGGCATAGTCCACTAAATTAAAAAGAAAGAAAGAGACAGTATTTTCACATTCTGCAATTATGTAGCAACATTCCAATTTTTTATGTTCAATGTACTGAGTAAACATTTTATTCTATAAAAGGTAAAACACACCATTAACGTTTTCATAGAGGATTAGATTAATAATCTGAATTAATGCATCTTGGTCTTCACCAAGAAAGATGGTGGATATGCACATGTCCATCTCCTTCATCAACCACGGCTCAAGGTGTTCTGTGCTATTTTCTTCCTATGAAGTAAAATGCGCACACAGACACAATGGTGAATAACAGCACAAATTAAAGGATGACATATTTAAGGAAAGGTATTAAAATTATGTTCTTTGTTCTTTCTAAAACTAAAACTCTAGAAAAGGGTTAGGGTTCTTGACAAGGAAGGACTATTGATATGGTTTAACATGACATTAGAAAAATAACCAACAGTTGTTCAATCTTTTCTCTGCGTGTAACAACTTTTCTGTATCGCTCTTACTGGTTTGCTTAAGCTGCTACTTTCTCTGTTTGGGTGGTTGTTGCTTTGCAGTAACTCAGACACAGTCCTATTCGGATCCTCAACAGAACTGCTCTCCACAGCTTTACACCACTCTGTCAAAACCCTCTGTTTACTTTCTTCTGCAATGAGACCAAGAGATCAGACAAGAGTGTTCAGATGGATGAGTGATGAAACAATATCGTCTTTTGTATTTTCAATTAAGTTGATATTGTTACAGTTGTATGTATTAGATTCTAACTTTTTCTGTTAATATGTATTAGTTTCTTACTTTTCTGTTTTTCTTCCCTATAGTTCTTCATGTCTTGAACTTTATAGCCAGTCATTTTCAGAACATCTTCCAAAAACAGTTCCTTCACTTCAAACTGCCTCCCTTTGACTAGAAGCAGATATTTTATTGGTCATTACAGACTTACTATGACTTGTGTCATAACTGTTTAATTTTTCTGAATTTTGCACAGCAGATTGTCAGTTTAAGCATCCAACTGTTTAGGGCATAAAATGAATGTGTGCTCACTGTGAAGGACAGGGCAGGACCCGAAGTACTGAAGAAACAGCCCTACATCTAGAGCAGCACTGGAGAGGATCAGTTTTAGAGTGGACATCTTCTGAAGCACATCCCGCATTTTAGTTAATAAAAAGTCAGTCAGACCATCACGCTCATGAACCTCATCCTGTAAAGACAGTGCCAGTTTACTTTTGTACATACACTCAGGATCATAATAGATAATAAATGTGTGTATGTATAACTCACCACTATAACATGTGTGACTGTTGTCAAACTCGCATCTCCAGCCATTAAGGTCCTTAGGAATACTCCACTTGTGCAGAATGTCAAAAGTGTCTTGGGGGAGACCCTAAAGTTGCATTGTCATGTTAGGATAGATAGCAAAATGGTAGGAAAAAACACTTAACTGCTAGATTTAGTATACAAATTAGAGCATTTAATTCAGTTGCTTTATCAGCATCTGCCACATTTTGCTAGCAGGTAAAACTAACTGTAATAAACAAGAACGAAAACTACAAAGAAAAACTAAACATTTGTGTGAAGGCAGATCAATTTAAAGTTGTAGGTATGTAAATAAAAATTGTGGGTTATAAAACAAAAAACCTTTGAATTTACCTGCTCTCCAGCCTGATGTGATAACCAACAGTTTGTCCAACACTCTCTCCTCTCTCAGCTGCAACCCGCTCGGCCACAGCGATTGCAGCGAGGCGTCTGGGCTGAGTGCAGAAGATCCTGCAGGGCTCTCCCCTCTTAGTACAGTCATCCAGCAGGAATTGGGGAATCTGGATAAATTAGTCCAATTAAAATGGCTTTCTCAATAGAAGGATTGGTTACATTTGCTTATTCATTAAACAAATATTATCATTATGAGATGTATCTGTCTAAATGATTGCCAAATATTTTCCTCACCTGTGTGGTTTTACCAGAGCCAGTCTCTCCCACCACCAGAACCACCCTGTTTTCTCTGATGAGCTGGACTATCTCCTCTTGCCGTTCATAAACAGGCAGAGTGCATCTAAAACTGTCAATATCTGTCGGACTTCTTCTTCTGGGCACCATGGGAATACCATTATTAAGACGACCGCTTGCTCTATTTTTGTCACAACTACTGTCTGTAATAAAATAGAAAAATAAAGATAAAACTACATTGAATGCTGACTCAAATAGGTTAAGATTGATAGAGGTATTAACACAATACATTATCTAATTATGTTTTCACACTTACCAGCTTCAGCAGCTACCATCAGGCTGCTATTGGGGTTGGGCTGAAGGTCTGTGCGCTCTTTACTGGTGATTGGAAACCTCTGAAGCAGGCTCCGAATAAAATATATAGCGTCGTTGGAAAGAGTAAGAGGCATTGTTGGTCGGACTTTTTCTGAACCATTCATTTTTCTGATAGTGAGATAGCGATTTGGTCCTTTTCTGAAAGAAGAAAGATAATTTCAACAGCATGAAACTTGACTCAACAGTAGTTTTTCCTTAACATTCAATAGATTACCTAAACCCATCTGTTGAAGAACCTACCCTTTGCTTTTTGAAATATATCCCAGAGACTGTGCGATGCGATGAATGAAAGCCCTCTCAGTATTTGACAAGGAAGAGGGAAATTCCATCTCTGTTTTTTTCAGAAAATAAAAAATACATAGGCTAGATTATCCTCACAGTACCATCCCATTCAGTTAAAAAGTCAACTGATGCCATTTAAAAATAAAATAAATTTGAAGATTTATAGCAAACCTTTCTGGTCACTGTACCGAAACCTCTCTAGAGAGAGGTTCACAGATATCTTTACTTCTTCATCAATGTGAATTTCTTTAAGGCCATTGGACGCACGACCTCTCTTTGGTGCGCCGCGGCTTTTTGCCTGCGTTTTAGAGGAAACACCAGCATGTGCCATTCTGATATTCTGTAAAAATGTTTGGTAAAACAATATATTGTACATTACAATTAATTTATGATGCTGCTATACACATATATACACATGTATAATGTAAATAACAAAATAATGCGTGTAAAACTAAGAGTAAGACAAACTTCTTAAGTCTTGATCTAAAAGCTCAAGCTAAGGATTTTTTACACTGACTACTGTTAATACAAAACGCCTGCTATAATAAACATGCATTCTTTTTCGTGAATAACTTAATTATATTTTCTTTCGGGAAACATTTGCTGCCAGATAAGCTAGGACATGGTTTAAAGTCTCAACTTATCTACAAGTCAAATGTACTTGTAAGCGAAAGCTAGTACCTGTCTATATACACATGTATTTTAGCAAGACTAACGACTTTACAATGAACGACAGATAGTTATAATGGGCAAATGAAGTCAAAGAATAAATTAACGGTGTTACTGTGCCTGGGGTATTTCTCTGATAATTATTTTGTCTCCATCGAAGACAGGGCTCAGGGCTCTGGGCTCTTGTCTCTGTTGTCTCTGCTTCAATGGCCGCCAAGAAAACTGTACTTCCGGTACAAAATAAAAGTTTAAGTTTAAGTTTTCTCTCTACAGTGACAATAAGCTTTATAAACATTAAATATGAAAAAATCTTGTCGTATGCTCTTCGGTTCACATCATAACTTACTCTCTTCTGATTTACATCCCTCTTTTAATGATGCTCCTTAGTGCAGAAAGGTGATGCTATAAAATACCTTGCAGAGGTGTGGACTTGAAAGTCATGACTTGGACTCGAGTCACTAATTTGATGACTTTAGACTCGACTTGATGAAATGGACTAAGACTTGAGACTCGACTTGGACTTGAACACCAATGACTTGGGACTTGATTCGGACTTGAGCCCTGTGACTTGAGAAGACTTGATTCTTCTCAAAGAAATAAAAGTATGATTTTTTTTTAAGTGTGCGAGAAACAATTAGCCTAATTAAACTCCTTGCGCAGTAATGGTGGGTGTTTTCTGATGCACATTTCAAAGTGTATTGAGCTGTAGCAGCACATGACATTTTGACATAACGGCAGAGGAAATTTTAAGCTTTATGTCAGTCTTTGTTTCGTGTTGATAGACTCAGAAATCACAGAGATACGGAGCCTTAAAATTTTACAACTATTAATAATATCAAAAACACGCGCCTCTAATTATAACGCTCTATCGTCGAGAACTCGCGGACTTTTCACACAGTTCCTCCGATGTTTTACTCCAAACACAATCATACAAGAGTTATTTAGTCACCAGAACTTAGTTTTAATGTCAGAGGGACGCGGACGGAGCTGCTGCCTCTGTGACCCTCCCTCTCCTCACAGCTGAGAGCAGCTCACCCCAGACACAGAAATGAGGCGTTCAGGTGCAGACATGAGGCGTTCAGGTGCAGATTACACTTAATAAAAACTAAAACAAAATCAACAAATAAAAAAAAAGTAATAATAATAATAATAATTTAAAAGTAATAAATAATCATTTGCAATAGAGGTCTTAAGGCGAATATCTGGAGTCTGAGAGAGCCTCCGTGAATCACGTGACGCACACGCGGCTTAATGTGATTACACAGAGATCTTTACCTGTGCACGGTGAGCTCAGACAGTAAACAGTGAAAAATGAACACCAGCTGGAGCTTTCTGCAGTGTTGCCTCTGTGTTGGGGCTGGAGCTCATGGCTCTGACCATACATCATGAACCTTCAGTACCACTTTTTCCCAAAGGTGTCGCTATTCAGTAAACTGAATAGTGAGCAGTATTCACTTTGTAAATCTTCAAATGTGAGAGAATGACTCTTATTTGAAGCCTGTGAACATCTGGCAAGACCAGAAGAGTACAGTTTATTGGTACAGTGAATAAACACTGCTCAAAAAAATAAATTAAAGTGGAAAAACCCACTACAGGCTGATCCAACTTTGATGTAATGTCCTCAAAACAAGTCAAAATGAGGCTCAGTAGTGTGTGTGGCCTCCTCGTGCCTGTATGACCTCCCTACAACACCTGGGCATGCTCCTGATGAGGTGGCGGATGGTCTCCTGAGGGATCTCCTCCCTGACCTGGACTAAAGCATCCGCCAACTCCTGGACAGGCTGTGGTGCAACGTGGCGTTGCTGGATGGAGCGAGACATGATGTCCCAGATGTGCTCAATTGGATTCAGGTCTGGGGAACGGGCGGCCAGTCCATAGCATCAATGCCTTCGTCTCGCAGGAACTGCTGACACACTCCAGCCACATGAGGTCTAGCATTGTCTTGCATTAGGAGGAACCCAGGGCCAACTGCACCAGCATATGGTCTCACAAGGGGTCTGAGGATCTCATCTCGGTACCTAATGGCAGTCAGGCTACCTCTGGCGAGCACATGGAGGGCTGTGTGGACCCCCAAAGAAATGCCACCCCACACCATTACTGGCCCACTGCCAAACCGGTCATGCTGGAGGATGCTGCAGGCAGCAGAACGTTCTCCACGGTGTCTCCAGACTCTGTCACGTCTGTCACATGTGCTCAGTGTGAACCTGCTTTCATCTGTGAAGAGCACAGGGCGCCAGTGGCGAATTTGCCAATCTTGGTGTTCTCTGGCAAATGCCAACCACCTGTGGACGTCGGGCCCTCATACCATCCTCATGGAGTCTGTTTCTGACCTGTTTGAGCAGACACATGCACATTTGTGGCCTGCTGGAGGTCATTTTGCAGGGCTCTGGCAGTGCTCCTCCTGTTCCTCCTTACACAAAGGAGGAGGTAGAGTTCCTGCTGCTGGGTTGTTGCCCTCCTACGGCCTCCTCCACGCCTCCTGATGTACTGGCCTGTCTCCTGGTAGCGCCTCCATGCTCTGGACACTACGCTGATAGACACAGCAAACCTTCTTGCCACAGCTCGCATTGATGTGCCATCCTGGATGAGCTGCACTACCTGAGTCACTTGTGTGGGTTGTAGACTCCGTCTCATGCTACCACTAGAGTGAAAGCACCACCATCATTCAAAAGTGACCAAAATATCAGCCAGAAAGCATAGGAACTGAGAAGTGGTCTGTGGTCACCTCTTGCAGAACCACTCCTTTATTGGGGGAGTCTTGCTATTTGCCTATAATTTCCACCTGTTGTCTGTTCCATTTGCACAACAGCAGTGAAACTGATGTCACTCAGTGTTGATTCCTAAGTGGACAGTTTGATTTCACAGAAGTGTGATTGACTTGGAGTTACATTGTGTTGTTGAAGTGTTCCCTTTATTTTTTTGAGCAGTGTACAATGTACTGGTGAGGTATTTAGCTTTATTGTACATCACTGATACTAAAGAACTTGGCTTTACTTTTAAAGTATTCAGAAACCTGTTTTCTGTGTAGGCCTCTTCTAGTCTTAAGGTGTTACAATAAATTGTAAATAACTAAATAATAAATTAAAATAAAAATAATAAATTAAAATAGTACAGCAAACTATTTACCATCTGTTTATCATATATTTATTTTTCTAAGGTGGGACATGAGAGTAAATTCAACAATATAAATATTGACAAAATTGACAAAGTGACAAATATTAAGTTTGGAGTCCTAAGGGTTAAAGACTTGAAAGGACTCGAAACAGAAAGTGTAGGACTTGTGACTCGACTTGGACTTGTGAGGCATTGACTTGGGACTTGACTCGGACTTGAGGCCAAAGACTTGAGACTTACTTGTGACTTGCAAAACAGTGACTTGGTCCCACCTCTGATACCTTGGACTCTGGGTGGACCCTCACATCAGTGGTGGAAGAAGTACTTAATTATGTTAAAGTACAGATAAAGGAGCAAATATTTACTCAAGGAAAAGTAAAAGTAGAACATGAACAATTCTACTTAAGTAAAAGTATAAAAGTACTTACTTTGAAATGTACTGTAAAAAAGTTAAGGTATTTCGAGATACTAATGAATGTGTTAAATGTGAGAGTGCAACAGAACAGACTGAATCTGTAGATGAGGTTTTCCTGAAAAGTACTACTTTACTGCATCTTTTATACTTGTATTGTGAGTCTACACTGACAAGGTAAAAACACGTTTTTAAGCCAAACTCAAAATACTTTTTCAAACCAACTACAACCAAATGTAGTGGAGTAAAAAGTACAGATACGTGCTCTAAAATGTAGTGAAGTAAAAGTAAAAGTAGTACCCCTTGTAAAATTTTCTCAAATAAAGTACATATACATGAAAACTGTACTTAAGTAAAGTAACTAAGTACTTTTACTTCGTTACATTCCACCACTGCCTCACATAGATAATGAAAAGAACCTACATCACTTTAAATCCTCTGGTCTGGTCAAGTAATTGTTTTACTCAAGATGTTAGAAAAAGAATAAAACGTCAACTAGTTTTACCTATCATTGATTATGTTGATATCATTTATCACGATACATATGATATTCATCTCAAACCACTGAATGTACTGTTCAACTCTCTTTGCAGATTTATCCTTAAATGTCCATACAGGACTCACCATTGTATTCTTTTTGAAAAACTCAACAGGTTGCAACCTCACAACAGACACCAATATCACTGGATTAAATATATTTTAAAATGCATCTATTTTAATTTCCCTGTACCTAAAACAACTTTTAGTTCCAGCAATGTCCACATATTCACTTAGAAGTACAGAGCATGTCACCTTCATTGTCCCCTCGAATTTATAGAGAAGTTTGACGTAGATCTTTTCAATATAAAGCCCTTTCAGACTGGAATAATTTACCCCCTCAATAACAGACCTAACATCATTCAGAGTTTTCAGGCCCTCCGTGTTTACATATCTCAAGACCTCCTGTATGTGCTTTTAATTTATTTTTATTTATTTTCAGGGTTACTTGCCCTTGTATACCTGTAACCTAAATCCTGACAGGACTTGAAGGTGAGACAAGTGAGCATGCCTGAATTGTCTGTATTATGTTGCGTTGTAAATCACGTTATGCATTTTGTCTATAGTATTGTATGTAATATGGCAATTGTAATTTCGTGTGAAAATGAGATGCTGCATCTCAAGGGGCATTCCATTAATAAATTCTAAATTCAACACACGCGAGAAGTGGATTTCAGTCTGATGCTGCGTGATCTGAGCAGATTCCTTTCCCTGTCTCCTGTTGCAGCCGTGCACTCTCGTTTAAATCCAGGCGAGGTGCAATTCATCTCGAACGAGCCTAGTAACAAACGTAACAATTCAAAGTGGTAAAATACCGAATAAATGTGGCATTATTTACCATCATTTTACCTTTGTGAGTGTATGGTACGTTGAGGTTTTTTATCAACATGCCTTACAAACAGCACAGAAGTAAAATAAAAGCTCCACCACTCTTGGGCTGACCAAAATTCATTTTGATTAATGACATATCAAGTGAAAAAAGAACACATTTTATTAATATTCACATTGTACATAATCAATAATAGTAACACTACAGACACTTTAATATACATTGCATTGTGTCTGATGTAATATATGGAAACAAGTTAAAAGAAAACACCATTAGCTTTCTTGCTATTTATGGAGATGGGAGCTGAAAATCTGAGAGGAATCTTTAAAGTCTGTGACAGCACACCTCTGAATAAGGTCTACAAATGTCAATATATAAGTATTAAGATAAGAGTATTAATTTGTAACATTTTATCTGAATGTAAATAGTAAAGCATACATCTGAATTTAATTGTTATTTCAGGCCAAGCAGACTCTTGGTAATATGTCTTTTGAAACTGTGCAGCACTATTTAAATACATACAAAAATACAGTAGAAAATATTTTTGCTAAGACATGATATGCATGTATTTGTTATTATTAGCTTAATATTCCAGAATAAAACAATTTTCAGATTAAATCAAACAAAAAGCCTCTGAATATGTCCAACCAATACTGAGATCTTTCGATTTTAAAATTCAGTACACAAAAGGTTTCACATTGATTTAGGGGCCAAAAAACATTGAGCACAACTTGTGTGTCACAATTGCTTAAAATCCATTGTATTCTCCATGTTTTATATCCTTAGCCATGTTAGTGACACATAAAAATCGGGCATTGAACATGAAATATAAAAACACAAGCAAGGATTGAGCCTAGTTTTGAATTGCATTGAGGACAGAAATTGTGTTTGAAAAAACAACAGCTCTGATTTGCAGCAACATTACTCCCAACTCATTTTAAAATTTTAAGCAAGACAAAAATGCAGGAACAGACTTATATGAACCGTAAGGTAAAATGTCTACACAACGACTGTGTACACCATGTTGTGCAACATGCACAGAATTTGTATCAGTAGTCAAAACATTTCATGATCGCCTCTTTATCAAATTTGAAGTTGAGGAAAGTCTTGGAGGACAGCAGATGCTCTGAATAAACAGCGGGCTGGTGACCGTTAGAGTTGCATTGAGGCACATCTGTAAACATAAAACAGTTTTTATTATGTTGATTTTAAATGTACTACCCAAAATCTGGAAATGTTGGGATGTTGTTTTTTTTTTATTTGAATAAAATGAAAACTAAAAGACTTTTAAATCACAAGCCAATATTTTATTCACAATAGAACATAGATAACATAACAAATGTTTACACTGAGAAACTTCAATTCAAATTTGATTCTGAACTGAACACTGATAACTCGCTGGAAGGTCTGTCTCCTCTTTAGCCCGGAGGACACAGCGTCCGTGATTTCCAATGAATGAATGTCAAATTTAGACAGGGTCTCACCATAGGAAACTGTCCCATTTTAAATGAGCCTTGGCCCAGGACACGACGATGCTTCTGGACCATGTTCACATATGGCTTAATTTTTGCACGATACAGCTTTAGTTGGATTGTGTTTACCTACAGTGGTTTCTGGAAGTATTCCTCAGCCAATGACAATGTCATTGAGACGATGAGTCGTCTGAGGGCCTGAAGAACATGGGCTCCAATAAAGGTCTTCAGCCTCGTCCCTTACACAGAGATTTGCCCAGTTTCTCTGAATCTTTTGAGGATGTTATGCACTGTAGATGATGAGATTTGCAAAGCCTTTGCAATTAAACTATTCCACAATCTTTTTATGCACTCTTTCACAGATTGGAGAGCCTCTGCCTCTCTAAGACATCACTTTTATAGCTAATTATGCTATAGACCTAATATCTATTAACTTAATTAGTTAATAGATGCTCTCCCAGCTGAGTCTTCTTCAAAAGGGTTTTGCTTTTTCAGCCATTTTTTGCCCCTGTCCCAACTATTTTGAGACCTGTAGCAGGCATCAAATTTGAATTGAGCTAATTTTGTGCATAAAAATGTAAAATTTCTCATTGTAAACATGTCTTATGTTATCTATGTTCTATCTAAAATAATAATAATAATAATCTAAAATATTGGCTCATGTTATTTTAAAGTCTTGTTTTCATTTTATTTCTAATTTTATGCAAATTAAAAAACAAACTCCCAATATTTCCGGAATTCGGGTTGTATATCAACTTCATCTTTCTACAAAACAGTGTGGCATCAAAAGGTTGTGTATAGTAAGTCATTTGTATGATTATCTTAATTTTTACTTTTTGTTTTGTTTCGTTTTCACATACAATACTTGTTATTAGGCCCGAGCTAGGCAAAGCCGGTGCAGGGCCTAAGGAAATTCATTCTGATTACACACTTTCCAAATATGTCCCCTGTTGTGACTTTGGGTTAAAGACATAAATGGGTTCATAAGATTAATAAGTTGCGTGAACAGTGGTTTATAGTTATAAAAGTAAATAAGTCAGCTTTATTGTAAAAGCTGTTAAAAAGCATTAGTTTTGGAAACTAGTCTGTACTTTTTCTTTTTATTTGTTTGTTAGCTGCACATTTCCAGTGTTGTGAGCACAGCATAACCCCTCATGAAAACTCATGAAATCTTTCTCATCTGGCCTGGTAAAATAAATTGTCTTATTAGGCAAACTATGTAGGTACTATACAAAATGGCTCAACAGCACCACCATTTGTTCAACTTAATGAGATTTTGGGCACACTCACTTAATGCAATTGGCCATATTGATCCTTCACACTATTCCTAACCTCAAATATTATTATGGCTACACCCTCTCACAAACAGGAAGTCAGCTATTTTGTTATGAATCTGGAAATTCAGATGTGCTCACCTTGCACTTTAACAAACTAGTCCTATGCCTTTTAACCAAACGAGCAAAAACTTAGCCAGCATCACCTGCAAAGATGGGAAAATCAGCAATTTTTTTCTAATTTCTTTAGGTTTTTCACGGTCGTCTGGTGTCTGATAATAGTGTCATATTTGTTAATACTTTGCATGAGCAAAATGGGCTAAAATTTCTCTTACTTATTCAGTGAACAGGCCTAAGCACACCTACATTTAGGTCTATACATATTTGGACATCTACAGTTTTTTTTTAGCTTTTTACTGCATATTAAAATACAGTTATATAATAAATATGGGCTGAATGCACTCTCTGCTGTAATTTAAGGCTTTTTGCATCCAACTCAGACAAAGGGTCAAGGAATTACAGTTGTTTAATATGTAGCCACGACCAAAAGTAATTAGATAGTTGCCTCAAAAGCTATTTCATGAGCTGCATGAGCTAGTTCCCTCATTAAACCATCATAAACTGAGCAGGCAACAGAAATGAAATTGATTCCAGGTGTGGTATTTGCATTTGAAAGCTGTTTCTGTAAACCCACAAGGCCTCCTAATGGAAGCAAACCAGCCCATCCTTAGGCTGAAAAATAAAAAACCTTCACAATATCCACCCAAGTGAACAACACTCTTCAAGAAGTAGGTCTTATCAGTGTCTAGGTCCACCATAAAGACCTCATAAGAGTAAATACAGAGGGTTCACCACAAGGTGCAAACCATTCATTAGCCAAAAACAGAAAGTCCAGATTAGACTTTGCCAAAAAAAAACTAAAAAAAAATAAAAAAGCCGGCCCAAGTTTGGAACAGCATTCTTTTGACAGATGAGACTTAGATCAACCTGTACCAGAATGATGGGTAGAGAAAAGTCGGGAGAAGCTCAACTGGAGCTCAACACATCTTCTGAAAACATGGTGGAGCAGTGCAGTGTGATGCTTAGGCATCCATGGCTTCCAATGGCACTGGGTCACTGGTGTTTATTGATGATGTGACAGAGACAGAAGAAGCCAGGTGAATTCTTAAGTGTATAGAAACGTTCTGTCTGCTCAGATTCAGCCAAAGGCTGCAAAGTTGATTGGACGGTGCTTCACAGTACAGCTGGACAACAACCCAAAACATGCTGCAAAAGCAATACAGGAGTTTGTTTTGTTTAAGGCAAAGAAATGAAATCTCTGCAAGAGTCAGTCACCAGATTCCCACCTAATCGAGCTGTATTGTCTAAGACAAAACTTGAGCCAGGAAGACCCACACACAAGCAACAACTGAAGACAGCTGCAGTAAAGGCCTGGCAGAGCATCACAAAGGAGGAAACCCAGTGTTTGGTGATGGCCATAGCCTCCAGACTTCAGGCAGTCATCACCTGCAAAGGAATTCTTAGCCATTTTTTTGTGTCTTTTTTCATAGTAATGTTAATTTGTCCAATTACTTTTGGTGCCCTTAAAAAAGAGGCAGCTACATATTAAAGAGCTGTCATTTCTGAACCCTTCCTCTGACACTGATGTGAATACTGTGAAATTTCAGCAGAAACTCTGCACTTTAAGCATATATTAAATACTGAACTGAATTTTTGAATATGGTTTGGTAGAAAGCCAAAACAAAAAAACTTGTGTCAGTGTCCAAATATTTATGGTACCATGCTTAGATTTCAGCATTACAGTGGGTTGTACTAATATTTGTACAGGATTTGATTTTAATTTATTTATCATAATTATTTCTTAATTTGTAATTTTTTTTCAATGGGTTTTGTGTTTAGTTGGGTATATTTCTATGTATTATTCAAAATGTATGTCCTTGTTAAGTTTTTATAATACTATAATAATAAATAAAAAAAAACACAAAAACAATCTTTTTCCCCTATTAATTATGCTCAAGCCAGGCAAAGCAGGGCCTGTTGAAATTCTTTTTGACTTCACACTTTCTGCCAGCCAGTTTCATCTAGAGACATGGACCACCAATATGGGCCACCAATAGCTAACCCCTGAGCTTTCTACTATGTTATAAAGTTGTTCCCTTGTCAAAAATATACCTGGAATTGTCTTTTGTTTCATTCACGCCTGTTGACGTTTCTGAGGCCTTAAAATGCCTTTAAAGGCTTGGTTCCACAAACCTCTACCTCTCCCACAAACCCATGCCCACTCTAGGAAGCACTGACCAATCAACAAGCCCTCTACATCCAGTCTGCTCTCATTCATTTATCAATCAGTGTACAATGTACAGCTCTGTTTCCACTGATTTCAATTCAGCTCGGATTTTTATCACTTATCGACACCCACCAGCCTGAACAGATCTGACTCAATAGCGAGACAGTGAGCAGCTACTAACAGACTGAAAAGAAAAAAAAGTTTTTACAACAACAAAAAAAAAAAGAAATATGGCACAAATATTCTATACATCAGACTGAACAAAAAGGCCAACTGGACCCAGATTACATTTCTTACAGTTTTGGCGCAGTGTTGGTTAATCGGTCACTGATGAACAAATGATCAAAATCCTTATGCACATGCTCTGTCTGATTGGGTTTAAATATGAATCACTTGTTCACTGACATGGCACGAGTACAAGTGCATTAAAACTCGAACAATGCACTCAAGAGCTAGCCTGCCACTGCCAGACAAACACTTTTCCTATTCTATACAAAGAAGTCTGGTACCCCTTTTGTTTCTGTGGAGGAACAATGACAGGCGGAGTAACCAATCATGGTCCAAACATGAACCAGCTCTGTACTTACTTCTGAACGCAGCAGAAGGCAGTTGTACAAAGACAAAGTGGAAAAAGTCTGTTTTTATTTCCAATGTGTTTGTTATGTTGGAAATCAAGTGAACTTCACTGTTGTTAAAATAGCAACAAGACAAAGAAAAAAATCCGTTGGAGGACTGAACAACAATGTGGACTTCAGCAGAATCAACAGGTGACAAAGAAAAGCACTAGACGCAGTTAATCAGGTCAGAGAAGTTATTAAATTAGCTCGGTAGCTAGCACTATCATGGTTAGCTCTTCTGCTTTCATAAGACATGCAACAGATGAACGGCTGTGATAGGCCAGTTCCAAATCAAACTGGTGGGAAACGCTTTGCTTCGAGAGAGGAACCAGACTGTCCTGCTTGCAAAAAGAGACCGAAAAATACTTTACAGGATCCTGATCAAAAAAGTCAATGAGACCCATGCAAATATTGTGCAGTGTTGCTATGGAGCATGACCGTAAACTCCCATCGTATTTTAATGGGAAAGAAAAATCTCTATAGCAAGGTAAAAATATGTTTATTTGACATTTGTGAACTTTTGCACACAAATCCAGGCCATATTTTTTATGAGGGTTTCAGATGTGATGCCTAAAAAAAAACATCATATTCCAATGGGCATTTGACAGTGTAATTATTAGGGGGAACACCTTTTACTTTAAAGCAGATTAAATTAGGTAAAATAATTCTTCACATTAAGACAAACCTAAAATATTATTTTAGCTCTGCCCTCTGGCAAACAGAAGGTCAGCCATCATGTCTTCCCACACCCAGATGAAGTACGCCTCAAACTTGTCCCACTTTCAACCAAATGAGCTCAAAATTGGTCAGTTGCATCTACAAATGTGGCGCACCAATAATAATCCACTTTTTCCAACATTTATGAATTTCCCTTGGTGCTATGGCTCATAATGCAGTGTCAAGAACAAGGTGCAGTCCTCTTATGGTTGCATGGGCCTCGCTGTCACAGTGAGGTGAGGACGCTCATCAGCTATTTTACCATGGTCTTTTTTCCCCTTGTCACTTTCTATACCACAAATAACTGCATATCTACTACATGTAAAGGGAGACATTTCTGAACTAACCTCTCTCAAAACTGTCTTGCAATCTTCTGGGCTGAAGTTTTTTGTCTTCTTTCTGTAAGATTAACATACAGTACATGTACATACATGTCAATGCTTTAATACACAAAGAATTTTTACTTGTAGATGTACTTGTAACTTTGAGAAATGTTCTGACCTGCAGACAGGTGAATCCATTATCAGTTCCTTTCTTCACATAGGGTGAGTCTTGACTTTTCTTTCCATTGACTTTTATATTTTGGTTCTACCAAAATAATATCAATAGCACTTCAATATACTATAATAATTAATAGATTGAGTCCAAACACAGATTTCAGCCTATAATTTTCAGAAATATTAAGGAAAAACACTTATTTTCTGACCTGATACAGCTCATACTGGCCTGCAGCTTTCTGCTGTTTGTGTTTGGCATAGGCGTCTGCTAAAAGCATGTCTGTGCCTGTTGTGCGACGAGATTTAGACCTACAAAAACAAAAACAAATAAAGCAACCTGTTATATCTATTAGTGAGTACACAAATGACTTACAGAGCAAATATGAAATATTACCGAGTACTGTCTGAGGATTTATATGGAGTGCCATCCTCATCACTATCTGGGGACTCCCCTTTGAGCCGACTGATGCACTCTCGCAGTGGTCTACAAAAGGTAAAAACAGTACAAAAGGTGTATCAAAACCCAGCACTGTAATTTAATTGTTATATAAGTTTTAAGTATAGCTTGCACAAAAGGCAAATAAGTACCTTATGAATGGAATGGCCATAAAAAATCTATTGGGGGCAAGTCCAAGTTTGGACTTGGGAGTCATGTCATTTCTGTGACATGGGAGCTTTTCAATAGGAAACCATTCAATGTTCTAAAAAAACATACAATATAAGACAAAAGTAGAACAAGCTACAAATCAGTATGGGTGGATAAAAACTCATGCACGCACCCTGATCTCTTTTCTTGTTTTGGGGTTAAACTTGGTGTCCCTGGATACACCTGGTATGATGTAAAGCCGCACCAACTGGTCAGTGATTTTCTGCTCTATGTACATGTCTTTGCAGATGCGATTTTTGATATCAAAGCCCGTCTCCTCCAAAACCTTCAATGCACACAACATTAATCATATCAACATAACCCTAAATGCTTTAACAAGAAATAAAGTAAAGGTAATCTCACTTCACGAACTGCACAATCATGAGGGGCTTCTTCTTCATTTACTTTTCCCTTTGGAAAGCCCCATCCTGACTTTGCTAGGTAACCCTGAACAAGCAGCACCTACAAAGGAATACCATGTTAATGCATTGATGCATTAGCTGTATGAGATTTTCAATAATAGCAAACAGGCTATAATAGAATTTGCTACATACATTTTCAAGTGATTCATCTAGAATAATTGCTCCATATGTGGGTACACCCATCTTGTACTCTTTCCACTGTTCCAGGACTTTCTGCACATCCTCTCCATGAGGCAACAGAAATGGACAGTGTTGGAAAAGTAAGGTGCTGTCAAGGTTAGTAATGTATGATCATGTTTTATGAAAAACTAAGTTTTGGTTTGTTATAATTAATAAAACAAACAACATAAAACATAAGATTTAAAAAACAATGTCCCAAACTATCAGGATATCAGCTTTCGCAAAATCTCTTATCCCACAGTGAGGTGCGCCTGGAGTGTTTTGCATGCAGAAGTCCAAATAGAACCAGTGAGCCAGCTCGATCTGGAAGCAAACGCGGATGGCATTGTCCCTCTCCTCGCTAGGAATGTGCAGAATAAAGCGACTGCAGAAAGAGAGAAAGGCAGAACATTTATGACAGTGGGCTTCACAAAAAAATTGCAAATGATGTAAAGGGAACTTAATCACTTGAAAAAACATACAGCGTCACTTCTTCCTATTCAAAACATTTTTACAGGGAGGCTGATCAAAACAATAGGAAAACAAATGACAAGTTATGAAGATGTGTCTCAGACAGGCTGATGTTGAGATCAGGGCTCTGTGGGGTCGTACCATCACCTCTGGAAGACTTGTTCTTTATTTTTTTATATCTATATTTTTGTGGCATTTGGTTGTAGGACTACTTTTTTTTCTTATTTTGGAGAAAAGCATTAATTCTTAAAGCACATGTTCACCTACCAAGAATGGCAACCCAGTTGTGCACATCACTTTTAGAATAACGCCAAATACAATATAATGCCACCCATAAAGACCACTGCTGTTTGCATATTAGAAGAGGCATATGTGTCCAAAATGTGCTCATTACATGACAATCATTAAAATTTTCTTTTGGTTAACTGGATGTAGCCAGTGCACTAAGTAAGACACTTTCGCATCAGCACCGTGCTAGCCAGTGATAGAGATGAAGATTTTGTTTGTTTAGCAAAAATATCTTTTAATGTCAGAGTTGACGCCAATAGTCTGCGGTCCTAACAGAAATAACCACTTAAAACATCGCTAAATTCGTAGTTACCTGCAGAGGTCGTCCAATAACGCGGTAGGGATCTCGACTCTTTTTGTTTCCATGTTCGGTGAAAACATCCCGACATTAAGGCAGCCCAAGCGATCAAAAACTACTGCTACTTCCACATCTCCTTTAATCACATTTTGCTCTTCAACTCCACAAAAACTCAGCTTTACATTAGCCACAAAAGGCTAATATCAACTGAGTTACCTCCCCGAGCGCTGGATTTCTTGTTTTTAGTTTACGGCTTTAGGCGGAAATGAAGCAAACCAATCAAATCAAAGGAGCGGTGACGTAAATAAAACTCTGAGCTCCTATTGGTCGAATCTAAAGTCAGTCAGTAAAATAAAAGGCAGTAGCAAGTTTGTTTGAGACGCATACATCCAACTATATACCGCTAAATGTAAAAGTTTGGACATCCGTCTGAGGTTGCTTAATAATTTACTCTGTCTTCATGAATAAAGATTACAGAGGTATGTCGTTCATTTTCTAGTGACATCTGAGTTCTGGGGTGTTTTCCTAATAACCATTTTTAGTGTAGCAGTATTTAGATGTATGAAATTAAATGAAATGTCCTTGCAAATTATTTGGGCACCTTTATAAGTCTGCTGAATTGAATGCATGTAACTTCTCAAAATGGATTACTTGCAACACAGAACTTGTAAGATTAGTTAGTTAGGCCTTGAACTTCATAGACAGGTGCATTCAATAATGAGAAAAGTTATTTAAGGTGGTAATCAAGAAATAGAAGGATACAGGCAAAGTTGATGTTAAGGCCAGATGTGACAGGCCAAGAAAAATACCAGAGAGACATGGGCAAGGAATGGTGAGAATGGTTAAAGACCACCCATCAATCACCTCCAAAGACCTACAACATCATCCTGCTGCAGATGGTGTTTCTGTACATGGGTCAACAATCCAGAGCACTTTGCACAAAGGACAGCTGTATGGGAGGTATGCAAAAGCTCATTTAGACAGATTCATTTAGGAATAACGTGGTGTGGACTGATAAAACAAAAATTTTGTTATTAGGTCATAACAAGAAGCACTATGCAGGAGAAACACTTGCTGTATTCTCTCAGATTTGGTGGAGGTTCCATCATGTTGTGTGGCTGTGGGGCTGTGTGGCCGTGGACCTGTGTGGTTAGTTTAGGCACTGGGGCCTTTGTTAAAGTTGAGAGTTGGATGGATTCCACCCAATTTCAACAGATTCTTGAAGATAATGTTCATGCATCAGTCGCAAAGTTGAAGTTACGTTGGAGTTGGGTTTTCCAATAAGACAATGACCCAAAACACAGCTCGAAATCCACAAAGGTATTCATGCAGAGAAAGAAGTTTAATGTTATGGCGCAGCAGTCCCCAGACTTGAATATCATTGAAAATCTATGGGTTGATTTAAAGAGGGCTGTGCATGCTTGGAAGCCATCAAATCTAAATGAACTGGAGATGTTTTGTGAGGAGAAATGGTCAAAAATACCTCCATCCAGAATCCAGATACTTGTCAGAGCCATAGGAGTCGTCTAGAGGCTCTTTCTTTTGCAAAAGTAGGCTCAACTAAATACTGATTTAATTTTTCTATTGGGGCGCCAAAAATTTTGCACCAGTCTAATTTTATTATTATGCATATTGCATATTTTCAGTTAATCCAATAATCCTCATTTCACTAATTGAATATTGCTGTATACATAAGAGACTTTGTATATCAAAATGAAGTTGCTGATCCAAATGCCCCACAACTTATAAATTAAAATATTTATAATTATCAGGGATGTCCAGCCTTTACATATGACTGTAAATAGAACACTAAACAGATAAATAGGGTTATATTCTATCTCTATGGGTACATCCATAAGGTGCTTTTTTTCTATGGGCATGGAAACATGTCACAGAGTTAACTAAACTGGCCCTCATGCACTCAAACTGAAATATGAAATTGATAAAACATTTTGGTTTTACATTGAAATGATTTTAAAATTGTTGTTGTTGTTTTATGCTTTTGCAAACATGTAATTTCTCTGTCTCTTTAAATGTTTTACAGACTATACATGGTTCAGTTACATCTCAGTTAAACAATACAACAAAGAGATTAATATCAGAAAGGGGATAATGCATATTAATAAACATTAGAACCAATGTAAATATGCAAAATTATAGCTTTGGGCTAATTTCTAGCTGCAGTCCACTGTTGCACCTGACTAAGTGCAAAATGAACAGGGCACAATGCTGTGACCTTTGACCTGATACTTTTTGGTGCTTGATGCACTACGCATGTGCAGGGTAATAGAAATTGACTGATACCACATGTTTCCTTCCTCTGTAAGATATGTGCAATGGCTTACAAAAGTATACATCCTCCTTAGCATTTTTCCTTTATTGTTGCCTTATAACCAGGAATTTAAATGGATCATTGAGAGGTTTATGTCAGTCACTTTACATCTCATGACAACAACTATGAAAATGCAAAATATTTTTTATTGTGAAGCAAACTAGAAATATGACAGAAAAACAGAAAACTTGAGTGTGCAAAGTATTCATCCCCTTTTTAAAGAGGCCCCTAAATAAGACCTGGTGTTATTTATCCTTAAGTCACAGATAAGGTCGGCCTGACTGCAATTTAACTGTGAAAATGCTGCAAAACACAATTTTATTCATTATTTATGAATTTTTACATTAACATTAACATGTAAAAAACAAAGAACCATATCAAACCAGCCTAAAGAGGACCATCTAAAACTCACAAACTGGGCAAGGAGTGCATTCATCAGAGAGGCAACAATAAGACCAAAGGTGACCCTGAAAGATCTGCAGAGCTCCACAGCAGAGACTGTTGTATCTGTCCCAGGACCACTCTGAACCATACACTCCACAGAGCTGGGCTGTGTGGAGGACTGGCCATTGCTTGAAGAAAATAATAACAAACATGTTTTGTGTTGATGAGCACAAATCCCAGTGATTTTATGAACCAAGCTCATAAACACTTATCCTAGAAAAGTTGGAGCTGAAAGTCCTTCAGAAGTTGGTTCTACAGAGGACTAACTTGAGGGGTTACATACTTTTGTACGCTCAAGTTTTCTCTTTTTCTGTCATATTTCTTATTTGCTTCACAACACAAAGATTTTGCATCTTCATAGTTGTTGTCATGTGATGTAAAGTGACTGACATGAACCTCATCTCAATGATCCATTTCAATTCCAGGTTGTAAGGCAACAATAAAGGAAAAATGCTAAGGGGGATGAATACTTTTGCAAGCCACTGTATATACACAGATGGAGGTTCGTGCAGAGCTTCTGCGTTTAACTCTGACAACAATCATCCAGCTGTTTCTGCTAAGTCATCAATGAAGGGAAGGGTGTGGCTGCAGGAGACACAAGTGTAATTAGCAAGATATATTTTCCCTTAACCTTTAAGTAGACCGATTAATTAAGCATAGCGAAGCCACATACATACGAACATACGAACAAACTAGGACTAAAACAGTAATTAATAGTTGACAGAGAGTGATGTTGAAGGCTGTAATAAAGATATTGTATTAAGTCAGATATACTGTTGTTTAAAGATAAGATATTGTTTTCCGTTGAGCTTCAAAATAAATCTGCTACACGATGAATGCATAACTAAATAATTGTTGTTGTAATTGTGTGCAGTTTAGACCGAGAGAGAGTTTTGTGTCATCATTTTCACAACAGGTTACAGGCATATGGTTGCAATAAACAATGTGTCACTTTTTGAATTATGCAACACATGTATTTTATTTTGAAGGGCGTATTAAAGGAAGTGCTGCAACCCCTGAGGCTTGGCGGCTGTGCGGAGCTTCAGGGGTGTCGCAGTTTCAGATTCGGCTAACTTCATAATTCAGCAGCATCGCCCAAAAGGAAGTGCAGCCATGGCGCTTGGTCTCAAAGAGAGGTTTGAAAAGTTTCTCCACGAAAAGAACCTGATGACAGATGTGTTGGCCAAAATCGAGGCAAAAACTGGAGTGAGCAGGACCTACATCGCTTTGGGTGAGTGTTTACGGGAAAGGGGATGGAAAAACACAAAGCAGACAAATGATACAGGAAGAAGCGTGGTCGGGTCTGCTGCATTCACCTCCACGACTCTTTCTAACACAATAGGGCATTTTATATGTTTTAGATTGCTGTGTTTAGCGTATTACAGTGTACTACCTGCTTATAACAGTCTGTCACTAGTAAATCATGGTAATATTTTGTCATTTTGTTCCAGCTGTCATTGGTTTCATCGCAGTTTACTTGGTCATTGGCTACGGGGCCTCCCTACTGTGTAACCTCATCGGTTTTCTGTACCCAGCCTACATATCGTAAGTGTCTTATTCATAGAGCACTAAGGAGGGGGCTCAGTATCTCCATAGACACACACACACACACACACACACACACGTGCCTATTTAGAGCACACTACACAGTTGTGTGATATATCTGGTAGAGAAAAGCCAGTGTGTCACTAAGTGTCCAAGGTTTTTCCAGTAGATGATAATGGATGAAAAGCGATCACTGACAAAATATCTGTAACACATGTCCATATTTTTGGTAAATTTGACCTTTTTTGCTTATGACATTAACTAGACAAAATATCATTAAGTGCTATTAATTTTATTAAAAGTATGTAAAGAAAAAATAAAACAGGGCTGAGAAGTGGTTTGTCTGGAACCACAGCATCCCTACTTCCTGCTTGTTTTATTAAGTCATGGTTTGTACTTTTATTATTATTATTACTAAATACTATTTACAAATGAACCTGCTGTGGACAATGTCTTAAGGATCAGTGCCCTGGATCAATGTTGATTTAAAGTTATATTTCCATCTTATTATTGCAGTTACACCACATCTGATAATGGCATTAACTGTGTGATTTTACAGTCTATTGTCTTTTATTTTTGTCAGAAAAATATAACAAACACAATACTAGGAGGACGTGACATGAGCAAAGTATTCACCCACATTGTTCCTGGAAACTGATTAGATGACTTTGATAATAATTAGAGTGGAAAGTAAGTGTGCAAGTTCAGGTTATATCACAATTTAATTCCCAGTCAAACAAATAACTGTGCGTGCTTGTTGGGTGTTTCTATGTTAACCTGGCTATAGACATTTTAGTACAGCCTCATGTTGGTGCTGTACTGAAATTAGGTCCTTGGTTCTTTCTATAAACCTATGAATCCATGCTATTTATATTCATCAACTAGTCCCAAAATGCCTTTCGTTTAGTTTGGAGACTACAGCAAAGCAAAGTGCTAGTACACACATTATGAAGGCTTCAGCTGAAGTGGCAGTAGCTCAGTAGTTTGAGCCATTTGCCCACTAACAGGGAGGTTGCCGTTTCGATGCATGTGCTAGTGTAATTGTGTGTGTGTCAGTGGTCGGAGAGGCCACGTCTGGACTAATGTAAACTGCATTGAGAGGCCTGAGAAGCTTGGAAAGCACAGTATAAATCCAATCACTTCATTATTGTGATGTATTTGAATTATTTGACATTGTGATTTTTTTTTTATATACACCACACATTTTATTGCTTTTTAGTGGTTCAGTGCAATTATGCTTTGTGTTTGTGAGACCACGCATTACTAACCACATTAGGGCAATGTTTTCATCATATGTGTGCTTCACATCCCCCATTTTCAAAGCACCATCAACCTAGAGGAGAAACATTTTCTCTCTGTGTAGTCCTTTCCTTCCTCCCTTGGTCTGATCATCAATACAGACTAAGCTCTCAGCTTCTCTCTGAATCAGCATAAAGGCGTGTGACTGTCACAGAACAGAGTGGAGCTTGTACACTAAAATATGCAGACCACAGGGACCCATGGGATGATAAAATCAATTTTTCATTGGTATAAAAACATTATCAACAACATTGTCTGTTGCTAATCAAAGGCTTAGTTCGTCTTGGGCAAACACACTGTAATAAAGCATGTGTTTAACAAGAGGGCTTGAGGTGTTGTTTTATGATAATCCTAGCAGTAAGAAGTAGTGAACAGTTAACCCTTTCCTGTATGTGCGGCACATGAATATTTAATAGATTTTATTTGGACACAGAAAATGATTTCTCTCTATAGTTAATGAAATACTCATGATCTTAATACTGGTTTCTGTTGTCACATAGCCCACAAAACAAAAACAAAAAACAATTGCTGTGTTTTGATGTTAAAGTGTAATGTTACGTTAGCATATGTAAATATATGTGCACAGTCAAACCTGAAAACTAAACCAAAAACATGAGTAAACAACAAAAATCTATGGCTGCTTTACTTTGGGTGAGATCCAGATAGTAGCAAGGAAGGGCAAGAGAGTGACCTACAAATTATATATTTTAACTAATCTCTGGGACAATCTTTATGGTATTATGCAATAACTGAACTTGATGAACAACGACATTTATCAACCAAGTAACTGAGTCACTGGGGTGGTAACAACGGCACTCATGTGGCAGCGGCTAATGCACAGGGAGGGGACCAAAAAGACACAGAAGACAACTACCCCTGTGAACGGCAAACGTTTCCAACAACTCACTTAAAATATGACTCATTTGAGGCTAAAGCAGATGCCACTGAATTAACCAATCAAAATCAGATTGGCTGAGGGCCTTTAGGCATTTGTTCTTTGATGCAGTTGTTGTGCATGCCTTCAGGGACAATCGAGAAATACTGTTCATGTTATGGTGACGTCATTTTGATTTTTCCTTTTGTTTTGGCTGTTGACAAAAACTTCGTCATTCTGTGAATTGTAGATGAATGTGTAACGACCATAGTCATATGTTTATAATAACAACCAAAGTCAAGTCAGACTGTATTAAAATGTCTATAAGCTTTCTTAAAATACAAACACACAACAAGCAAAATTAAGTTATTGTTTGTATGAATGAATTAGGAAATAACATGGCATGTAATCTAAAAAAGTAATACATTTTAGCAATATTCAACCATAATGGGATCATTTTCAGTGATATTTCGCTTCTTCACTCTAAATAAGAGATTTAAAAGATATTTTTTTTAATAGAGGTGGACTAGTCAAACATACTCAAACATTGCTCCTGTCCTGTTAAAGTGTAGTGATTGATGGAGATGAGATGAGTCACTGCAGTGAATGAGGAACATACTTACCCACACTTTGATGACTACACAACTGTAGTCACTTTTTTTTTGTTTTGTTTTTCCTACTTCCTGGTAGTTAGCACCCTCTGTTGTTTATTTGTGGTGTTCATTACACAGTGAATAACCTACATCTTGTGAGTAAAGGTTTTGTTATAAGTTGAAGGCAAGAATAAAAATGTGTTTTCATGTAGTTAACACAGATGATGATAGTTGGAGGCAGCTGCCTTACTCTGGTGTGTGCAGACACTGAATCCACTCAGCAGCTGAACCAACAGCTGTTGTGAAGTTCATAGCTTGTATAGATGTCATTGTTCATATGTACTAACTATTTGTATGATCAGCTCATCTCTCTCATTTGGTATTCAAAATAGTGACAGTATGAGTCTCTGTAGTGTGTATGATTACACATAATCCACAGACAGAAAGACTGCAACTACTACAGCAGGTTCATAACAGTCCTACATCAATGAATTATGATGATAAAGGTGAATTTATGTCAGTAATTCAAAAGTAATTCATTTGTTTTGTGATGATTATGATGATTTTCTAATATTATATACAGTATATTATAAATTTAGCAGATACAAAATTTTGTTTTTCACAAACTGTTAACCATAATCATCACAATTAAAATAAATAAATGCTTGAACTATTTCAGTGTGTGTATTGTATAAATTTCACTTTGAACTGAACAAAATTTTCTTTTCCAGTATGTTACATTTTTTATGTAGGACTAGTCTTGTTTTACATACACTTTTACATATGCACTCTTTTAAATTTAACATATGTTTTTATACATAACATATGTAGTAGGCTTTTAGCAATGTTTGCAAAGGAATAGAAAACTGCTTTTTGAAACTCAACTTGAACTTTTTTTCAATTTTTTTTTCTCTGCAGCGTCAAAGCCATTGAAAGTGTCACAAAGGAGGATGACACTCAGTGGCTGATTTACTGGGTGGTGTATGGAGTGTTCAGCGTGGCCGAATTCTTTGCTGATATCTTTCTCTCCTGGTTCCCGTTCTACTATATTGGAAAGGTAATGAGGAGATAATGTTTTATTATCCAAGTGTGTACACGTTTTATACTTTTTTTACTAGAGTAAAAGGCCTTTCAACATGCTACAGATTGAGCTGGAGCATAAAACTATTGACAAAAATTCTCCAGAAATGGGACAAAATCATGTCCTGCAGCTGTAACATCTCTTCAATTATTATAAAAAATGTTATATTATTTTTTGAGGTAATAACTATAAATGAATTCAACACAATTAAACTGCTATCTTTACATTCAAATATATATTTATCCAATTTGTGCTCAGTTTTGGCTTTATATTACACCAAGCATGTCCACAGATATGTTTTTACGAGGTTGTGAACAATTACCTATGGATGCTAAAAGACCTTATTATATCAAAATAAATCACTTAGAGTTGTTTTTCATTAATCTACAATTTACCTGTTTTATAGTAAATAGAATTTTTGGTCTGACAGAGTTGACAGTTGAAATAAGCTGTTTTACGTTGCATAGTACATTTTTGTGTTAATTTGTTTTGTTATGTCAGCATCTAATTAATATGTGAAAAAAAAAAAAGACTAAACATTTTTTTGTTACCTCCGTCAGATATTATCTCTATTCCATAAAGGCCAATGTAACTTTTAAATACAGCCTTCATTTTTTTACAAACTCATTTGAATAAAACTGAGAGAAGTTGGGAGGTGTATTAATGCAGAATTTAAAAGTTTGACAAAAGGCAAACACAGTCAATTAGTTACCGGTAAATATTTCAGTGTAGACAACAAAAGAGGTTCACTAAAGGGAAGTTTGTTTAGCTTATAGTAAGCGCAGAAGCAGGAAACTAGTGGCTAATCATACACTCATTTGTTTTCATTTTTGCTCTGTCCTGTTCCCCAGTGTGCCTTCTTGGTGTGGTGCATGGCTCCAACCTCTTCAAACGGATCTGCCCTCATTTACAACCGCATCATTCGACCATTTTTCCTAAAGAATGAGGCCAAAATCGATGATGTGGTACAAAACATTAGGGACAAGGCGTCAGATGCTGCTGGCAAGTTCAAAGATGAAGGTGATTTATAATCAGAATTTAATTTACCTTGTAATAGGTTAAATCTAACTGTACTGTCCTAATGTGGTAATACAACAAGGAAGATTTATGTTTTTTTTTTGTCCACAGCTAAGAAAGCTACAGCCAACTTGATCTTCGAGGAGAAGAAGAGCACCTAAGCAGCTAGATTCCTCTGTGCACTGTCGCCCTGGAACTAACCCTTTATGCGAAATCGTTGCCTTGAAATACTTGTTTTTAGGAAAAAGTTTAGTCTTCATCCTGACCTTAGCTACAGTAAATGTTACAAACATGTATGGGTTAAAGCTATTTCACAATTTACTTATTTAATGTTGCCTTTCAAGACAGTTTTCAGGTATGTGCTGTATGTTTTTGCCTGGTGCAGACTGAAGTAAATAAAAAAGTTAATCAAGTTGTTATGTGGTCCATTAGTCAAGGCAGTAACTTTCATCATTACAGTATAATGCCTTATTGTTGTTGGATCCAGCCACAGGTCACCAGCCAGTATACCCTGTGTGCCAGTCCTAAGCACAGATAAACTGAATCAGGGAGGACATCAGGTGAAAAACCTAAGCCAAATCAATACAAGAATCTTTACAATGGCAGAAGCCATTGCAAATGGTTACATAAACAGATGTGTTGTTTTTTTTTGCATTAGACAGAAGAAACCAGCTAAAAGAAAATCATTGTTAGACAGGAGTCCCATTAAAATTGAATAGGTAAATAGCATAAAATAGCACAAATCACAAAAACTTAAAAAAATAGAATTACCATAAGTCCATTACCATAAATCACAAAAATGTATGCTTAAAGGACTGCACAATTAGGCAGAATGGGGCATCAAACCATAATTTGGTAGATGTCACAATAGAACTGGTCAGAATATGACCTGAAATGGCACAGGTCACAAAAACGGTAAAAGGCGAGATTACTAGTGGTACTAGAAAAAGCAGAAGGTGAGGAAAAAGACTGATTTGAAATGAATGGGGAAAGAATGGCATAAAATAGCACAACTTATAAAACTATTAACAAAAAGAATTATCCAAAGTAATTGTAATTATGTCCCAGAATTCAGGTATGTTTTAAAATTTGATTCAGAAAAACTGGCAGAACGGGGAAGAAAACCATAATTTGGCAGGGGTCAGTAGAATTGAATGGTGAAAACATGATCTGGCACAAATCACAAAAATGACAACAGGCATGATTACTAATCTTACTAGCAGTAGCAGAAGAAAAAGCAGCAAAAGCACAAAAAAGGAAAAAAAAACACAATTTGGCAGAAGTAGCAATGAGACAAAGATGGCATAAATAAGCACAATTAAAAAAAACTATAAAAGACAAAATTACTAAAAGTAAATGCATAATTATCCCAAAGGAAAGGCACGTTTTAAGGTGTAAATGATAATTGCCTTAATACATTAAGCAAGCTCTAAACTGAGGCAGATAATTTACTGTGGCGACCCCTGTTGGGAGAAAAAAAAAAAGTTTCTTATTGTTGAATCAAATTAACCAAGAAAAGTAGATTTACCTTTGATAATACTCTTAAATCACCTTCTCTTTAAAAAATGGCTACTCTGTAATTAACTTCAGACAAAAACTCCCGTCTTAAATATGTTGTGCTTCATGCAGACAGAAGAAAAATGTTGTGCTAAACATGGTACGAGTGAGTACAGTGATTTTAATGGCTTCGTAAACAACTATATAAAACAGTTCATAAAAATTCATGCACTTTCAGTGTAAATTCAATTTGAAATATAGAAGAACTTTATGTACAACAGAGTGAACCGTAACAGTGACTTCATTCAGTTGGTGGTTCACTACAAAAATACTTGGCTGCATAGAACATTGACATTATTGCCTACTCAGAAAATAAGATGGAAAATTAAAGAAAAAGATGTAGTAAATCTAAGTGATCTAGCAGGTGCTTCTAGGAGACAGCCTCTTTCAACTCAATTATTTCCACATAAATAGACATAAAATAACTAATAACTAATCTATAAAAGTGAATGTTAAAGACTTTCCCTTTACCAAAAGTTACATTCTGAAAGCATTATGAAAACTACTGTACAGAGACTCACTCGAATGACAAAAAGCCTGAGTTGATGGGGAAAGGTAGAGTCATAATAAATCAAAAAAGCCTGAGGAAAAAGACCACTGATTTACTATTTTACAAAAATGTACAAACAGTATTACTGTAAAGAAAAACATGATACATGTTGCTTACATGAAAAAATAACAAACCCAAATTATTTTTTACAGCTAAGATATGTTAAATAATTCACGCATGATGGAAAATGAAAACCTGATAAAGAAAATGAGAAATGCTAGTTTAATGAGGTACTTCAGGTGGTGAGCCTGAGCCTTGACTGGATTCAACCAGACAGGTTTACATTGACCTGCGATGTGATTCATGTGACAACTGACTTCCCATTGCTTTAACACTTAAATAAGGTAGATATCACATTAGGCATAATAGAGGAGAGACAGGGACAGACAAACACAGAACAGTCAAATACAGGATCCAGTGTCATGGTGTGAACATGAGGCAGCACTCAGGGTCAATGTTGTCCATTTCGAAAAGTAAAAACATTATAAAAATAACAAAACCCGTGCTGTGTGCTGCTGAGTCCACACAGCACTGCAGCTTAATATCTTAAATACAAAAATATGCTTTTATTTGTATCTGCTGCCTGGTCTGACCCGTGCCCCGCGGTCCATCTACGGTTTTGAGATGTGCTGCATCTGAAGCAAGGAGAAAACAGCCACAAGATGTGACTGATGCACAGTGCTTCACCTGCTTCAGCTGCTGGTTTGAATCCACAGTCCCTGTAAGGCATTTACTGTGTAGATGAGTTTATGGCTGCAACAAGCAGGCCCGTGCAGCTTGTGTTATGTCTTGCGGCTGCTCCAGATCTGCTCTGGTGTGCTCTTGTGGTCTGACGAGTAATCGAAAGGCGACCGGTGTCCCAGGGGCGAGCGTGAGTCATAGGGTGACCGCTGGTCTCGCGGAGAGCGCGGCCCACTGGCTGAAGCCCGCTCTGTCTGTCGGTCCGAGTGGTACCGATAAGAGGAGCGGTGGTCCATATGGGAATGATCCTTCATGTCTAGCCGGTGGTCTCTTGAACGGTAGTCATCCAACTTCCTGTGTTTACTGTCGCTATAGTACCTAGAAATTACAAAACAAAAGTCAGGAACTCTTGACTCCTGCCATATGAACCACAAAACTCAATGTGTGTGAACATCTGCAGAGTGTGAGGGTTACTGGTGTGATTTGGAGCTCGGAAATTACCTGTCATGTCTGTCTCGGTCCCTGCTGTCTGGTTTGTAGTGGTCTCGGTCTCTGTGGTCTTTGCCATTACTGAAGGAGGAATATGGTCTTTTCCTGGACTCTCCTGATGAAGACTTTCGATGGGGCTCTGAACTCTGCCTTTCCTTACTGCTACTGCCATCATGATATCGACCTGAAGAAGGATTTCTGTCTGAGCTATAGCTGTCGCGGCTACTGTCATCATGATGAGAGTTGTCCTTCAGTCTTTCGATGTCTGAGGAACACAGTGCTTTTAATCAAACAATTATGCTAAATATTACACAACATATAAAATTGTCTATGTCAGATAAGTCATTTTACTATACCTGCATGTTTAAAACTGGGGTGTGTGTTTGAAGTTCTAGTGTTTTGCTCAATTGCCTGTAAAGACACAACAGTCACTGTTATAGGAAGCTGGCTCAAATTATATTTTATATACATAGGCCTTGAAGGCTTTTTTTCTACCTGGGCGTTCTCTTGTCTTTTCTTGATTGCATGCTTGTATAGTTTGTGCAGTTTTCTGGCATCAAACTCAGTAAATTTGGAAACAAATATCCACAGGTTTCTAAAAAAACAAACAAACAAAAAAAAAACATCAAATATGGTTTAGAGTATTACTTCTACATTATTAATAGCAGAATGCACACAAACGTTCTGTCTATATACTAACTTTCTCCACTGCTTAATGAGGTCAGGGTTGGAGTACTCCTTCAGACACTCAGTGATGTGGTCTCCGATCTTGATGAGGCACTGTCGCGTGTGTTCAAGTTGCTCACGCTCTGACAGTCCCTTTTCTGGTCGGTCCAGCTGCTTCAAGGCTGCCTTCACGGGCCGCATTCTCTCTTTACACTAAAACAAACATCAGTCATTTAGCTTCTACTGCAAAAACTGGGCACATTTTTTGATGGGGCATTTTCTTCCTGCTCATCATACCACACTAAAGGTCTTCTGGTCCAAGCTCCTCGGACTCCTCAGACACTGGCACAGGCTCACCACTTGCTGTTATATGGATTGGTGTATCAGAGGCTTTCTTTGACCGATCTCGTGCCTCATTCTTAATTTCATTCTGATTAAGAACAATATCTCAGTACAACTCAAATTACCTTTACGACAATTCAAACATTTTACAAACAAGTTCAGTACCTTTTCCATAAGCTCTTCCTGTTTGTGAGCAGGCTCGAGCGGCTTTGTGTCCTTTTTCTCCTTTAGCTCTTTCATTTCTTTATTGTCCAAGCTGTCTTCCCTTTTCTCTTTTTTGATCTCTTTCTTTACTTCCTTGTCTTTGACATCTTTCTCTCCTGATGAAGAATTCTCATCCTCTTCGTCCTGCTCATCGTCTTCCCTCCTCCTCCTCCTCCTTCTTCACCACCACACGCTCTGCTCTGCTTCGTCGGCTTGACGGCTTTACTGGAGCAACCTCCTGTAGAGATTCAAAATAAAAGCTCATAAATGATCACAAATTAAAATCCCCAAATTAATTCCAACTTTGTTTTTTGTTTGTTATTTTATTATACTTTTTCTTCCTCAAGATCGTCCTCGTCATCTGACATCTTGTCTGAGGGAGGATCTGAAGATGGACTCTTCACATCTTCTGACTTGGCAGGTTTAAGTGTTTTACTCTTTTTGTTTCTTGGTTTTCTCTTGCGTGAGTTGGCCTTCAAAAAGATGACGTAAAAAATGTGTTGATTGCCAATGACAAACATGAATAAAAGCTAGAACATAATGTTAGTCTTACTGATGCTTGTGATTTTTGGGCTTCCTTTTTGGCCAGGTCTTTGCTCAGTAACTTAATGAGGTAGTCTGCTCGAGTCTGTAGCTGTTTAGCCTGAGGCTTCTTGTCTGGATCATCTGGTAAGAGCTGATGAGCATAGACTGTTAATTGCAGTATAAAAGCCTATTTTCTGTTATTGTTACATAGTACAACATATATACTGTTTGAATCAGTCTAATAGTATGTAAAAAGTTCAGTTTTTATAGTAGTTGGGTTACCTTGTGTGTAAGATTCAAGTCAGGGTCCATCTTGATCATCTCCCAGCTTCCATAGCCATACTCATAGATGCCTATGAGGAGGCTAGAATCATCCTCTTTACCCCACTCAATGTCGAAGTGTGCAGCCTTTGAGTGGCATGGAATTATATACCTATTGAAAAACGCAGTCACAAAAAATGGGAAACTTTGCATTACACATCTTTTCATTAAAATGCCTGCAAAATAAATAGAAAAATATAATGGTTTTGTTACTTTTTTCTCTCCTCCGGATCTGCAGGAATGGCCTTGTGGAGCGGAGCCAGTTCTTCTTCATGGGAGATTACAAGTTTAGCATTAACCTGGACACCAGATATCCTGAATGTAGGACCCTTCACCTTCCCTCTTCTGCCCCCTGAGTTGCAAAAAAAAGTATAGTTGTGATTTATTGTTTAAAAAATAATGTGCATTTATTTAAGAAATTCAATCTCATTTAGTCTTTTCAGTATGCATATTTTATCTGCTGCGCACCTGAAGTCTTTTCTGGTCCACATGGATTTTCTCGTAGTGTTCGTAGACAGCCGTTATGAACAGTCTCTGCCAAGCGCTTCAAGTCATGTTCCGATTTATCCACAAGTTCAGCATCTCGAGCAATAGCATCCAGTCTAAGAGGGGAAAAAAACAAATCTGTTTAAGAAAATGGACACAACAGTTAAGTTTGTGAATAAGTGTAATTCATCCAACCGTTCAAGTGGTCCTCCAAATTTCTTGTAACTCTTCACAAACCTGTAGGCAAACAGACAAGACTTGATTATTTTAGATCAAATAGATCAAATTGCTATAACAAGCTTGCAAGCTTTATCAAAATCACCTCCTGATCTCAGCGTCACTAAAGCCTTTGATATTTTCACGTGGAATGGTCCGAGGACGCCCTCGTTTCTTTGGCCTTTTTCGATCAGAGTTGGAGTCACTATCTGACCCAGAATACCGTCGGTTTCTACTCCGGCCCATATTAGAGTTAAAGCTTATCTGTGGAAAAAAAAACACCATATACAAGTTAAGATGTTTATTACTGGTTACATACACTGTTACAGACAGTACAAAGTATGCTGAATTATAATAAAAATGTCATAAAAACATATGAGACAAATTCACTCGTGTCACTCACCTGTTTGGCACAATTTCTCATTCGTGGCAACAAATAAATTTCCTCCAGCTCCTTCTGCCTCTCCTCTTCTTCCATCCTCCTCCTTTGCTCCTCTGGAATAATGTCATCCCAACTCCGCTGGCTGCGCTCTGAGTCAATGTCTAGCTCCTCATCATCCATCATGGAGAAGTTGGCAACCTTTAAACAAAGGGATCAGAAAACAAAGTTTATGTTAATAAAAACAAACAAGATATAAAAATAGTGAGCGATGATTTGATATCACCTTGAACTGTGACAACAGCTCCTCTCCAACAGTAGAAGGTCCAGGATCATTCTCTCTCGTCTCAGCTCTCTTGAGAATTTCATCAATGTCCATTTCCTAAAGAGAAATAAACACCAGAGCAGGCTTGTTTTATCCATTTCAGTGAATTAACTTTGTGGTAATAAAAAACATAATTCACAATTACACACCTGAGGCTCCTGTTCTTCTCCCTCTGGCTCTTTAAAAAGCTCCTCAGCACCAAACTTTAAGATGGCAGAAAGCTCCTCCTTGTTGAAAGGTGTTGAACTGTTTAAAGCATTTAGATAACTTTAGTTAATTGACAGAGTATCAGCTAGTCAATACAAGGATAAGAAAGCAGCAGTTGATGAAGACCTGGAGGGTGCAGAACCAGTGTGAAGCACAGTCTTTCCTGTAGTGTCCATTCTTTGAATAACAAGGTGGTCCAGCACCATCTTCTTCTTAGCTCTTTCAATGATCTCTTCTTCTACAGAGCCCTTCGTCACGAGTCTGTAGATGTTTACCTGACACAGCACACAGCCAAGTAACTTAGTACATCTTAGACCTTAGACATTAAACACTATACACACACACACACACAATAGTAGGACACAAAAGTTTCAAAAGCTAAAACATTATCTTAAAACTCTTGCACACCTGTCTCTTCTGACCAATCCTGTGGGCTCTGGCTTGGGCTTGTAGGTCATTTTGAGGGTTCCAGTCAGAGTCAAAAATGACAACAGTATCAGCAGAAGCCAGGTTGATACCAAGTCCTCCAGCCCGAGTTGATAAGAGGAAGCAGAAATCCTGTGAAAAAAGGCAATGATCGATTTACTGTAATTCATTCATACATCTACTTCTGCTTATTCACGTTAGGGGTCGAAATGAAAATGTTTCGAGGTTCAAACGCTTTTTCAATTGTATAAATTATTCACCAATGTCAGGTGAGCCATGTAATAAAAGAGATGGTGTACAAGACAGTGGTGAGAGCAGCAATGCTGTATGCAATAGAGACAGTGGAACTGAGGAAAAGACACAAGACAGAATTGGCAGAGCTGAGGATGTTGAGACTCTCTTTGATTGACAAGGAGTGACAAGGATGGGTAAAATTATGGTAAACTCACACCAACAGCGACTCGAGCAACTGAAGCGACCAGGGACCATTCATTTCCTATGCAAGCTGGCGCGCGGAGGCGACAAGCGTCTCGACCGCACTGAGCGACGCGAATCAAGCGACCTGAGCGTAGTTTTTAGATGAAATGAAGTCAACTTTATGCAAATGTGGAGCGACTTCGCTAAAGTGACCGCCAATCTCGGAACAAGATTTGACAGACTCTGGAGAGGAACTGGTCCAGGCACAGAAGTTGTGTTTGAAAGTTGTGTTCGTCCAATTAAAAAAAAAAAACAAAAAAAAAAAAAAAACAGTTTACCATCTAATTACAGTATAACGCGCATGTCAGATGTACATGTTTGAATGGTAAGTCACAGTTAATATTTATATCTGACTCAATGGTCAAAAAAACATTTATTTACTTAAAAGGTGCTAAGAGTAGTATATATTTTTTATATTTCATAAAAATTACCTACATGTGTCTGTGTCCTCAGATATGATGTAAACATGTTTAAATCAAATAACATATGGTACAGTGGAGTTATTAACAATTAAAAATATATTTTACATAATGGCCAAGTTGTTTTTGTTTACGTTTGTTTTGGTTCTAAAATTGCATTGCTGATTGTCCAATCAGAAGGGAGACAATTGTTGTTAATTTAGACTGAAGTGTCGTTTTCAAACCACTATGAGCGCATGCTGCTTACAGTACCTTTAGTTAATTTCAAGATTTAACATGGAAATTTGATATGATGGTTTCATATGTTAGCGATGTAAGCTTTTATACTATTAGGACACTAATCTTTTTAATATAAATGTTAATGTTTCAATATGGCCCTAAATTAATGCCAAACACATTTAAGCATTTTGATATTGTATTTGTCATGAAGGAAAGTAAGTATATTGTACTAAAATACGGCCACTGCCTGGGGTCGTCCACCTGTGATAGAGGCAGCGATCAGCTCCTGTTTCACTAATTTTCTTCAAGTAACAACCCTGATCTTTCAGGGTTGTTACTTGTTACAGTTCTATTCCTCAGGGAATAGAACCGTCAGCTTAAATGACCATGTTTGCTATGGTTCTGGGAGCTTGTGTTTAGTTTTTTAAGTCCCGAACGAGAAGAGATTTGACAATTTGTATTTACCACCATTGAGTGAATAGAGATGTTTTCACCCAAAATGAGGGGCAACAGAAAAGTACCCGAATGGTTGCTCTCATCTATAAATGAGTACATCAGAGGGATAGCTCAAGTTTGATGTTTTGAAGGTAAACTCAGAGAGGCCAGGTTTGGACAAGCAATAATGCAAAAAAAAAAAATGTTTACATAAAGTCCAATACTTACTTCAGAACCTTCAGCATTGAAATGATCCAATGCTTGTTTCCTCATCTCTCCTTTGATGGAGCCATCTAATCGCTGAAAAAAATGTCATATATTAAATCACTTGAACGTTTCTGTGAAAGAGTGACTGTCGTTAGCCTGAAATTTACCTGAAAGAGAAACTGGCGACTGCGCAAATAGTCAGCCAAGATATCCAGCATCCGTACCATCTGAGAGAATATAAGTACTCTGTGGCCACGCTCCTTTAATCGAACCAGTAGCTTGTCCAGAAGAACCAGCTTCCCACTACTACGGATTAGATGCTGTGGCAGAACAACATGGCCTTTGAGTCAATATTGTCAGTGGTCTCATAATTTTAAAATACATGATAACCCTTCAAACAGCCCTCAGATTTTGGTAGCCTAAACTAAAATTTGCCATGCCCAAATAAAATAAATTTTTAAGAGGAAAAATGTATTTATAGTGAAAACATAATTTTCAAATATAAATATATAAAATATTAAATACTACAATTGTCCAACAACTATTTACATATGCAAATAAAAAGAGAAAATAAATCTTTTAATTAGTTTTGGCTTTTATGTCTCCTTAAATAACCTAAAATACAAATCTATAATATCAACTGAGGAGAGGAATTTAATTTGTTCTATTTAGCTATAGACAATTACAAATATGCAATTCTCCAAACAGATTCATTATAATGTATTCATTTATCTTAGAGAAGTGGCTTATCTGCAAATTTCACCTCAAATAATATATGGGTCTAATGTAACTGTATGTAGTTAGCCAATTAACTTTCCTTATGCTTGCAGCTCACAACAAACTACTTTCTGAACAACAGAAACAGAACAACCGAATAAATGAATAAATAAATAGCATTTATACATTCACTGCCTTCATGCAGCTACACTCTCTCATGACCGCGCTCCCCATGCCAGTGCTGTCTCAGTGCAGTCCAGAGTGACTGAGCTCATTCTCAGCCTTTGTACTGATATAGTTAAGCATTGCACAGGGGCAGGGCAAGGTTAATTTAAAGGTGCACTTTTTGCCAAGACTCAAGTGATAGCCTGTCAGGCAGGGCAGTGTTACATTTTGGTAGCCCAAGTGGAAGAAAATCCAATGCCCCATGGCTGGTGGATTTTGCGAGCTCTGATTGTGATTCATAAAGAAGGAGCAGTGAGATATATAGTCCACCATACTAAAACAGTAGAGAACCACAGACTTTTAAGGCATTATTAATTTTTCAGTGCCTGACTAAAGGAATGTCACAAAGTAACAATACATTTTTATGGTTTAGCTCATTTAAGCTGTATCATTTTGTACCAAGGTAAAACAAATTTTAAATAACAAACCTGTAAGGCTTCAGCTCTGTTGATGAACTCATCCTCAGGGGGCTTTATAAGATAACAATGATTACAACACTTCTTAAGCTCCATCATGATGTTCAGAAAGCCGGATGTGCTGCCCTTTGTCCCTTTACTTAACGCCTTGTAGTTCCTTGTCAATATCCACCTAAAAGGTTTAAAATTAAGCAAATAATTAAACCTATATTAGAATTTGTATTTAAAAAAACAATGGCATTTGAGAAGTCATAAAACTATAATAAAATGTTAAAAGTAACATCCAGCTCTCACTTGTAATACTGTTTCTGAATTGCACTCATCTCCACACGAAGAATCTGCTCTACTTTGGCAGGAAGAGACTTCTCTACATCTTTCTTGACTCTGCGCAGCAGAAAGGGTTCCAGCTCTTTGTGCAGACTGGTGTATCCAGAATCTCTTCCTTTACCATGTTCTTCTTCAAACATCTCCCAAGAGTGAAATCTTAATACACAACAGAAATGATATAAAAAGTAATGTAATATTTGAAGAGTAAACAACTGCCCTACAAAAACACCACAATATCTATTCACTTATATAAAAAGAAGATCATCAAATTATCACTGGTATATAATCTATTTTCAGACATTAAAACTGACATGACATACTTTTCTGGCATGATGAAATGCAGCAGGGACCAGAGCTCTTTGAGAGAGTTCTGCAGAGGGGTTCCCGTGATCAGCAGCCTGTGATTGGACTTAAAATCAATCATGGTTTTGTAGAGAAGGGAGTCATCATTTTTTAGTCGGTGGGCCTCATCCACTCCAATAAAAGCCCAGCCAACACCACCAAGAAATGACTGTGGACACATGAGACGTGCAAATTTAAACCCAATTATGTGACATTACAATTACACACATACAATGTATCAAGAACACTTTAGCAGCTGACCTTATCTTTAAGGAGAATTTCATATGTTGTGAGAAGGATGTTAAATTTCAGTCTCTTGGTGTGGACGTGCATCCATTCGTGTGTCCGGATCTATTAAAAAAAAAACAAAAAAAAAAAACACACACACACATTTAATAAACATCCTCATTTGACTTAAGTCCTGTACAAATAATATTAATCATCAATTGCTCAGTTGGTATACAAGCTAAAAACACAGCAACAACTAATCAACTAATCATTGGAGTTTTCATAGACATTGAAACATGTCACATGCTGAAGACATACATTTTGTATTTTTGATTTAACATCTTTGTGTGTATCTATTCAAACATCTTTATTTGGCACACCTGTAGCTGGTCTGGTTTAGATTTTGTAAAAACGCATTTTTTTAAGCATTATTAGCATTTCTTAACAGAAAACACCTTTAGTTTTTAATCCTTTGTAACTGTTGGTCCACCAAGTCATCACACATTTACTCACACTCCAATTAATAATCAATGAATTAAAAAATAAATAATTGACAAATTAATTGATTATTAAAATAATCGTTAGTTGCTGGCATAAAGCTAATCCACTTGGACTTGCACTTTTTAGTTCTAAATAGGTCTGAAAAATTTACCAAAGCACAGGTTTGTGATATGTGCGAGCCAAAAAAATCCATACCATAGTTCTGCTGTTGATGTCTCCCAGATAGACAACAATATTCATCTGAGGAGCCCAGAGTTGAATTTCTCTCTGCCAGGAGGTTAACGTGGATAAAGGAACCACAAGCAGGAAGGGCCCATAGAGCTGGTGCTCATGGAACAAGTAGTTCAGAAAACAGATGGTCTGGATAGTTTTTCCTAGGCCCATCTCATCAGCAAGAATGCAGCTGTTGCCTCTACAGATGATTCCAGAATAATACAGAAAAATACAGTGTTTGGAACACACTGGCTGCACCGTCATGTAAAAATATTGTTGTTGGTTAAGTGATTTATTTTTTCTTTCAAAATAATAGACAAGTCTAAATCAATAACAAAAGTGTAAATCCCCCATACTTGCACCAAGAGTGTGCCATCCAA
This sequence comes from Bostrychus sinensis, assembly GCA_020698575.1. Classification (NCBI taxonomy): domain Eukaryota; kingdom Metazoa; phylum Chordata; class Actinopteri; order Gobiiformes; family Eleotridae; genus Bostrychus; species Bostrychus sinensis. The sequence goes on from CM036239.1 coordinate 13,230,684, forward strand.
TTTAAACCGTCCAACTGGTAGTCTCGAAGCTCCAGTCCATCAGCTCCAATGTACGCTGGCTGCTTCTTCATAGGCATAAACCTTGGCCTTTGTTTCAGCACCTTTTTGTAAAAAAATACATTTGTGAGAATCAAACTGAAGATATGCTTTTAAAATACTAACATGTGGGTGGATGTACACCGATCCTGAAACATTTTGACCACCTGCATATTATTGATGGTGGTCATGATGTTATGTTTTGTGACAACCTGCCTAATATGCAGCCCCATATAAAACAAACTACAATGCACTGTGTATTCCAACACCTTTCAACATGAAGCATTAATAACGTTAGCAATATGAGCTTAAGTAGCTTATCTGTTGGACGGGACGACACAGGCCAGCCTTTGCTCTCTGTGTGCATCACCTGTCGCCGGTTTACCCACTAACAGGTGCAACAAAGCGATAATCTGTGTTTTTTACTTCACCTGTCAGTGGTCATAATGTTATGCCTGATCGGTGTATATTCAATTTAATAATAACCAAAGTTAAGTTATTTGTTTGAATTTTACCTTACAATCTCTAGATGGAATGGTTTTGGACTGGTTCCTACTCATGTAGTCATCAATGCATTTCTGAAATTTTTTGGCAATAAGAGCACCATCTTCCCAGCTACACTCAGAGTATGGCAAACCCTGCCACTTGCACAGGTAGTCTGGGTAACCAGCTGCTGATTTCTGGTTTGAATGTCCTGCGCCAAAAAAGATGGTAATTTTAAGCAAACAAACACATTTTAGGTTACTTAAAAGGGTACATAAAGTGGAAAACTCACCTAAGATTCTTTCTACAAGTTGATACTGAGAGTGCAGGTCATCCATCAGTTCTTCTTGGCAGTTAAAATACTCTATATCTTCTGGGGATGCAGCCTTAAGCCTGGATACATATAACGTCATAAATTATGTTTAGCCCAATGCAGTTTAGTTTGTAATCATCAGTAAAAAAAAAAAAAAGTTCTTTAAATCACTGTACATCAAGCCAAAAGAGTATAAAACAGCTTGCTCAATATGTAAAGAAACACAAATGTTACCATAAAAAGTATTATATAATAATAATAATCACTGTGGTTCTGCTTGACAGCTACAAAACAGAAGTAATGCAGACTTTTTATGCTCACTGCTATCGCAGAGAAGTGGATTTCTGTCAAAAAACATTAAAATGTGCATATATTTATACAATGATCACAGCACAGCATAAACCAGATTTTTTTTTATAGATATTTGAAAGATTGCCATCTCTAATAAATAGTCATTTTGGACTTTGCTGCTAGGGGAACAAAAGTCATGTGACTTTATCAGAGCCAGAGTCTTCAGTAGCCTCCAGTAGCCTCAGTAGCCTATACACAGACACTTAACAAGTGAATGCTGAATTCACCATTTTCAGCCCAAATAAACTCATATTGACTTTTGTATAGCATTGCTATAGGAAAATAAAGTCAGAGCTGCCAGCAGCAGCACAGCTCATGCTGTTCATGTGCAGACAGTTGTGTATCCACTACACAGCTGATCCACACCAAACACCGGAGCAGTCTGATAGGCATGCAGGGTGTTTGGGGCCCAATTCTATCATACCAGAATTTTCCACAATATGAATCTGCTGTACGGGTAATGTATGTTAATATCATTTTTATTAAGTATATTCCATACTATTCAATATGGTCAAATGTGGTAACCTGGCAAAAGCCAGATTAATGTAACGTGCTAACTTTATATCAGTGTGGCTTTTGCCACCTGCTGAAAATATAAAGAGGAGGGACTTGCAGAGAAATATCTGGTTGTTGATGGATAAAGTGCCAATTGGCCATCTACTGTAATCTGTTTTAGTAGACAATATAATTAAATGTTGATATTGCAATTTTTGTAAATGTATAGCAGCATAAGTTCACGAGTGAGGGAAGGATGGTGTGTGAGATCGACAGGCAAATTGGTGCAGCGCCTGCAGTAATGCGGTCGTTGTAGCGGTCTGCTGTGGTAAATAAGGAGTTGAGCTGAAAGGCAAAGCTCTCGATTTACCGGTCAATCTATGTTCCTATTCTCAGCTATAGTCAGGAGCTTTGGGTCATGACCGAAAGGACAAGATCCCAGATACAAGCGGCCGAAATGAGTTTCTTCCACAGGGTGGCTAGGCACTCCCTTAGAGATAGGGTGGGGAGCTCAGTTCTCTGGGAGAAGCTTGGAGTAGAGCCGCTGCTCCTCTGCATTGAGAGGAGCCAGTTGAGGTGGCTCAGGCATCTCTTCCAGATGCCTCCTGGGCATGTCCCACTGGGAGGGGGCCACGGGAAAGACCTAGGACACGCTGGAGGGCTGTGTCTCTCGGCTGGCCTGAGAACGCCTTGGGATTCCCCGGAGGATCAGGAGGAAGTGTCTGAGGTGAGGGAAGTCTGGGCATCTTTGTTTGGACTGCAGCCCCCACGACCCAGATAAGAGGTAGAAGATGGATGGATATAGCAGCAAACATTACATTTTTCTCCATTGCCATGTTTTAAAAATTATCCTTAAGAGGCTTGTTACTGTCAGTCATCCTAAAACCTGCCCACTTGCAACAGCATTGCCACACCGCACACACAAAGACAGCAGTGCAGACCCAAACAAATCAGCAAGTCTGACAAGATGGATTTTTGTGAACTCACAAATTTCACGACAATCCAGTTTGCTGCACAGCATAACAAATGTGGCAGATTTAATCAATTGAGTGTACTGCTTTCAAAATCTAGCCACAAAGGGTTCACAAGTCAGTATAAACATTGTTTAGTGGAAAGCATTGTGTCAGGAAGGGCATCCGGCATAAAACTTTAGCAAATCGCTTCACGCTAGGGGGGTTATAATTTGCTGTCGCAACCCAAGAAGGGAAGAGCTGAAAGAAAGAAAAAGTTAGCTGTTTTCTTACCATTTCTTTTTTTCTTGTTCTTTCTTCTTAAAATTATCTAATTTCTTCATTCCTTTAACATTTTGTATTTTAAGTGTCTCTTCTGTCTCCCAGGTATTGTGGATATGGGCCCAGTTTTTCCATTTTATCAAATATTGGACCTCACCAACTTCCTTGTTGGGATTGAAATTTGCATTTGGATCTCCTTCTGCCTCTACAGTATAAACTGTTGTAGGGCTTCCTGTTGCTGTTAGGAAAGTAAGGCACATTTTGTAGTTCATACAGATGTTATTTCTTTTATAAAACAAACAAAACAATGACAAGGCCACTTACCTCCTTTCCGTCCTATTCTACAGTCCATCACCCTCTCCAGCGTTTCAAACTCATCTTCCTCAGGTTGCGGGACATCCTCACCCAGGACCTCCACCAAGTCATCAGAATCTGTCTTTAGCTCATCATCTTCCTTGTAGCTAATGTTGACAGTGGCCTGCCGCCGAAGCCCTGCAGACATCGCCTTTTTGTAGTTATCATCTTCATCTTCAGAAGATGAAGACTTTTGGGGCTTCTTTCTCTGAATGCTGCTTTTCTTCCCATTACGAAAGTTCGCCCTGAAACACAAGACCACACAAAAGCATGATTTTGAGAGTTACTTAAACAACAGAGACTATAGAGACAGGACTTCAAGCAAAATGTCTGTATATCAAGCCAAGCTACCTTGATTATAAGGTTTGCAAATGTTTATTTTATCTTTATTTAACCAGGAAAATAATCCATTGAGATTGACAATCTCTTTTACAAGAATGTCCTGGCTGTCCAAGATGAGGCAGCAGTACAGAATATACTATACTATACTATAGTATACTATAAAGAAATAACAAAGTTAGTAAAAGCAGTGGTTCTGACAACTAAATCATTTTCACAATTTTTTTTTTTTTTTCAGAAGCATCAGGTTGAAATTTAAACAGCAAATATTTCTGGGCTTTTTCAAGTTACCACCATGGTAATTAAGGGACAGCTTGGGTAAATTAATGAAAAATGTTAACTATAATCTGTATAAGTATAAAATGTAAACGAACACTTACTTAGCTGGTGGTTTCTTGCTTTTTGTTTTGTGACTGGGCTCATAGTCTGATGCTGTCTCATCACTGTTGTCTTCTGCTGATGAGTCTGATCCAGACCCACTCCCAGATGCAGAGCCTGATTCAGAGTCAGAGGAGCCTGAATTTCTTCTCGTTTTAGATCCACTGGATGAGTCTGATTCATCGCTGCTTGATGAATCCTAAGAGTTAAAATTTTTAGATTATTGCAATTAAACATGAAAAAATATGGTTTTCTTAAAAAATATATATTAATAAAATAAGATCTTCTTTCAAGTCAATGTTCCTCATTTTTGGGATTGGTCTGACACAAACCTCATCAGATTCACTGTTTGAGGAGCTTTGTCTTTGCTGCTGTTGTTGTTGCTGCTGATGCTGCTGCTGTTGTTTCCTGAGCATAGCAGACCTCTGCACTGCTAGGATACTTGGATTGGACTTCCAGAACTATGACCAAAAAATAAAACAGCTTAAAAAACTCTGTCTGTCTCAAAATGTTTATGCACCCACATACATATATAGTACAAGCCAAAGTATAAACATTTAACTTAGTTTGAAGAAGATGTACCTCAGCTCCATCAATATTAGACTTATTTGGCGGTTCAATCTTCTCTTTTGATTTTTCTGTATTAGAATCTGACTGGCTGCCAGAGTCCGATTCACTTCCTGAGTCACTGCTCCCTGATTGGCTACTGCTGCTTGAGGAGCTTGAACTGGAGCCAGAACCAGAGCCCGAGCCTGATCCAGAGCGGGATTCATCTTCTGAATTACTGTTAAAATGAAAATAAAGCTTCTAGCTTATTTGAACACAACACAGACTAAAAATGTTTTACCAGAAAAAGCAAAGGTAAGATAAGACAAGTGGAAGAGTATATAGATTCAAACTGTGATTAACATATATAAATATGTTGTTACAAGTCTTTCACAAGAGTTTACTGTTTATTCACACATTTTTTCACCTGCCATGAAAGTAAACAATGTTCTATACCAATGCCCAGGTGCCTTTTCTTGACAAAGATGTTGTGAAAATGATTGATTTACCTTGATTCTCCGCTGCTATTGCTAACACTTTCATCGTCACTGCGCCCAGCCATGCTGACTCCAAAAATCTAGACTTCCCCCCAGATCTACGTGATCAACCTGTAGAAGTGACACACAATGTGAGTAATAATGATTATAATGAGAAAACTTTCAAAATGGATCACATCTACAACTGTGCAAAACAAATAGTTTAAACAGGGAAATATCGTAAAGTCACAAAAAGTAACAACCAATTTTACATTTTATTGTATTTTTATTGGTGTAAAATATTAACATTAAGCAAACGAAAGTGCTTCTGACGTTTAAGGATGCTATGGCTAATTTAACATGTTAGCTCTGTTTGTTCCATTACTCCAAGGCCCATCGGGCCTGTGGGGCAGTATTGTAATCCCAGAAAAGGGAAAAGACAAGAAACCATTGGACATTTAGGCAGTTGTCTACCAGGTGCAAAAACAGTGCCAACATTGTGTAATATTTTATTATTTGATTAAAAGCGCAGTTAAGTTTGAGTATTAGCAGTGCTAGCCGTTAGCTCAGAGCTAACTAGCATAGAGTTGGAGCGACGACAGCATTATTATTGGCGGGGTATGTTTCATAGAAATGCATACAGTCCAGCTAAATTAAGCTCCTCAAACGAAACCAAATAACATGTAACACACAAAAAACAAACAACGCAATGTACCCAACTGCATTCGGATTAACAGGTGTTTTATACTCGTTGACACAGAGAATGGGTTTTATTGAGTTGCGCTAGCGCTTGTGTTCTGTTAGCGTTATAATTGTAATTAATATGAATTAAGTTATATAGAAAAAATACAATCTATGAGGTGTTTCACGAGTAGACGCCATTGACCTGCTGTAAAGCAGTTGTTAGTTGAGGTGTGTGTGAGCTAGCATGAACGTGAAAAACATAAACACGAGCCGAGAGTTGTGCTAGCAGCGTTTACACGGTTGTCAAGGAAAGTAACACAGGCTAACGCAGGGGAGCACGCGGCTAGCACAGAGGCTAACAAAATAACTTTGCGCAAGTTCATCTTAGCCGGGCGCAAGCAAATTATTCAGTTTCCAAAATCAAAAATAAGGTGAAAGTTATATGCAAATGGATGTACAAACACTTGGGCATAGAAGAGTACTTCCTTACGCAATATTCAATATTTCACCCACATAACAAACTGAGCTAACCCAACTTCACCCTCTTCCATCTTGTTTTCATTCGCCGCTCACTTCTCGCGGCTTTTACGCCAATCAGTGTTGCTTTACTTTTTAACCAAATATAATATACATAACAAGAGTCTACACGCGAGTTTTAGCAGCTTGTGTTTCTTGTTACCTGAGAAACCTTGATGAAGTGGTTATATATAAGTCTTCTTCCCACTTCAGATGTGCTTCATTTATCAGCCGTGCAGCTCAGGCTACGTTAGGCTGCTAGCTCCCAATAAGGGAGAGCAGCCACAAACCACCCACCGGGAAGAACTGGTTTAATGTTGTTTTCGCTACGACTCCAGAAAAAGTACAGTCCACCTCCCCTTTCCTTTCCACAAAGTATAATACTCGTCGCTTAACTGTGATAGTAGAAAGCTGGCATTTCATTCCAGTGTCTTCCGACACCCGGCCTCCGCCATGACGCCGTCGGTTCACTTCAACAGGAAACCCCGCACAGTGACGTAACGACGGCGCTACGCAGCACGGCCATGACCGACGTCCATGCCAACATCTGGCAGAGGAGAGATCCCTCAAACAAGAAGCATCCTCAGTGTAAAGGGCAGTTGAGATGACAGCACAACTTTAGAGTGATGTTTAATTGTTTCTCACAGATTTGCATAGGGTCGGCTAGTTGGCATATAGGCCAGGTGACTTCACGCTGGTGCGCTGTGGGTTGTTAGCGCCATCTTGGGAAGTAAACAGGTCTTAAATTGGGACCAGGACCTATTTGACAGGATTCCCCAGCAGGATATTTAAAAAATATACTTTAAGATTATAGGCTAAAACAGGCCTACATAGGCTAACAAAAAGCAGAAACGAGATATAGCCAGTTTCAAGGCTTCATAGCAATAGGCTCCCTCAGTTTTTCTTCCTGCTCAGTGTTGAGGTAACAAGCCCCAAAAAATCCAATATGATCCTTGACCTCTGACTTAGTTAAGGACTGGTAGTAAGCGACTGATGTGACAGCACTGTGTACTGAATGATTTGGACACTCCATGTTATTTTTTGTTACAGTTAGTCACATGATATGATACTGGCGTATATGTGGAAAATAAAGTTTACCCTACTCCACTGGTAATGGGCTTCTGTAAAGAAACTATGAGTGATTTCAGTATTTAGAGATAAAAGAAACATGTTAAATTAATAACATATTTTACTCCACACGATCAAAACACATACAGCTGTTGCCTTAACCTGCAGGCCCTCCTGGCACCTTTTAGGGTTTTTCAAATTTATTTTTGTTCTCATTTTGGCATTTCTTGCTAGGATGATAATATTTAGCAAAGATGTTAATTAATAGTGAGTGAGTGGGGACTACGGATGGAAATTAGCTCTGAGCTATAATCCGGTGTATTTACAGCACTACCTGCTGTTCATTAATACATGCTGTCCCATATAAATAAATAAATAAAAATAAATAATACATTAATTTTAGAATTTTAGCATCACAATTGAAAAACAAAACATTTCCATTGTCTACACTTAAAGCCCTTTTTAGTTCCAATGACTTACATTAAATTCACTTATTTTCAGTCTACTGCCATTGAAATACAGAAATGTTAAATTATGTTTAGTCCTCTGTAGCCTTGTCATTCAAAGATTAAAAAACGCAAACAATTGCTTTTAACCATGTAAAGCACTTTGTGCTGCATATTCGTATGAAAAGTGCTTTATGATTGATTGATTGATTGATTGAGTGATTGATTGATTGATTGATTGATTGATTGATTGATTGATTGATTGAAGAATAGTTTATTAATGAATTACCTAGACACACCCTACCCCCTTTTGATGTAATGATCGCCAATTGCAAATTACAGCATAACACAAGCATTGTACACAAACACATCAATCCGGCATTTTTGTTGATTATGTTATTTTCAGTGTCCGTGTATTATTGGTCGAGTGAAAGAGCTCGAGAGAAATGATGGACCAATCGGAAGTAGTCCAGGAATCCTGCAGCTCAGGAGCGGAAGCACACATTCTTCTGCATCACTAAACACACAGCCTGCCGTCTTCTGCTTCAGTTCAGTCCTGGACAATTTCACAACAGAGACTGTGCTGAATGACCCGCCGCAGCGACACATACAGCCACACGATACAACAATGGCTTACGTCTCTGGAACTGACAGAAGAGACAACATCCAAGGTGAGCGTGAATGCATTTAATTTTCACAAATTATAGGCGATTGCAGATTGCAGCATTTTTCTCAGTCGGCCACTCCATAATTATTAGGCTCTAGAAAATACTTAAAACATAATATGCTAATATGCTAGCCTATATGTAAATAAAACAAAAACCGACATCCAAAAAGACGGAACGGACATCTGGGTTAATGTGAAACAGCATCAATAACATTATGCCTTACGATTGAAATTGTTTGAATATGCGAAACTGCTCACAACAAAAGGTTAAAAAGTTGTGTTTCAATTAGCCTGGATGACTGAGAGTCTTCACAGTCATGCAAAACTATTGCTCAAACAAACAATAAATAGCCTAATAATAAATAGGCCTACAGCGGATAAATAAAAAGACCATAATATATGAAAAGAGTAGGAAGAAGTGAAATTTATTTAATCCTACCTCCTACTCATTTCCATTATGACCAACACAAATAGCCTTTAATTAGCCTACTAGTCACTGCTATACTCATTGGTCCTTATTTAACACAATGGCCACCTAGGGTCTGTCTAACTCAGAGACAGATAGTGACAATAGCTTATGGGGTGTGTCAGGACAATGTTAATGCAGCTAATGTTTGCTTAATAAACCCTTATTTTTAGGCTACCAAAGCAAAACACTCGAGCACCTTCATGTTTAAAAAGTTTAGCCCTCTGTGCACGTCTCAATATCTGATCACCAAAACTTTTCACTTAAGTCCTTCTTTGGGGACATAATAAATATTTTGCTGTGCTTTGATCTAAATTGTAACTTGCCTTTTTCTAGGCTACATTTAAAAAGTAAAAACTGCATAAATCTGTTATATAATGTTAATTATACAGCAGATGTAATTTAATAAACCTATGGTGGGTTCCATACTTACATATCAGATTGTCATTGCCATTGATGTCCATTCCATCCTCAGCTGCTTTTTTGGGGCAGGTAACAGGGCACCTGTCTAAGCAGGGATCTACAGATTTGCCTGTCCCTTATTCCCAGACCTGTCTGGAGACATAGTTCCTCTAGCATATTCCAGGCTTCCTCCCAGCAGGCCATAACCACAACACCTCCCCATAAGACCTCCTGGAAACAAACATATACCTGAGCCTCTCTATGTGGAGAGTAGCAGCATTACAGTAGGCTATATGACCCCATCCGAGTGACTGAGCTCCTCACCCTGTCCTTATGGGAGTGCCCATTCACCCTCACACCCAATAACTTGTTGTGGTGACCAGTGGTGCATTGCTGGTGCTTTAAAAAAAAATAAGGCAGTTTTGCCCCACCTCCCTCTTGGAGTGTGCAATTTTTTTCTTTTTTTCCCCCTCTTATTTACAGTTTGTTCGTGTTTATCACAGTGTAATGCATTAAAAACATGTGACCTTAGTCTCATTTATTATTATTTCCATATATATTTTGTCAGTTCCACAAGCTTAGCCTTTCATGACAGTTCCCAGTCTTCACAACCTTGCTTTAAACGCTGCACTATTGCATCTATCAATGTCACACATATTTCTTACGAAGATCAACAGTGCCCGCCCCCCTCTGGTGCCGGAAGTACTTTTTCCATTAATATTTTCAATAGAGTTTTTGTAAAATTATAAAATATTAAGAGTTTAAAAGCTCAACAAAGGCTAATCAACTATGAGGTAACTCATAATCGTTGCACAATTAATTTAAATAAAAAAATAAAAAGGCATAGGTTCAAATGTGGGTGGGCGCTGTATAACTCTATATGCCTTATGACGTGAGATTAACTCCTCCTCTTGAGGCAAGAACTTCCTTTAAACCTAGCGTAGCCAAGCCCTCAAACTGTAAACTGTGACAATAAAATTAGGTCTTTTTTAATTTGTGCAAATGATTATACAAATTACATTATACATTGGGTATACAGTACAGTACACATACAGTTGATTTTTTAAATACATATTATAAAATGTATTACTCAGTTACATCTATTATTATTTTAATGTTTTCTTAATTTTACTTATACAATGTTGGCAAACAAGTAAACGGCTATATAAAGTTCACAGTGTTCACACCATTTGTTGCTGCATTAGTTTCTTCTCTAGTGGGTGTAGTAGTGGTGAACAACCTGGTGTTAATTTTTTTTCCTTAAATGGCTGGAATGAGATTTTAAATGGTAATTCTCTTTCCAGCAATTTCACCTTCAAACCACCCACTACATGCCTCAGTCATGTTTTAATGAGGCCAAAAGGTCAGCCTCATCCATAATAGGCAAATATGTGATCTTGTGGTCCACAAAGCACCTAAAAGTCATTAAAGGATACTATGAAAAAGTCAGACTTACTACCAAGCTCCTGCTCCAGTTATCCATTGACCAAGAGGAGTTAAAAAAAAATCTCCTGGGCAGTGGTTGCAGATGCCTCGACTGTTATGTAGTGGTAACTAGCACATTGTTCCACAAGGTGGAGACATTCACTACAGACCTATCTCTGTGAACCAAACCGTGCAACAATATTTAGTTTTCTTCAAGAACATTTATTCGATGCTGCTCCATACACGTTGAACTGATGTTTAACTGTTGAGTGAAAACTTCTTCATTACTTTTTCACCTCATATTATTTTAATTTTAAGCCAAATTAAAGTCTGAAAATGTGAACCAGTTTTATCTTCAAGATGAAGTAAAAACCATCATGTTACCGTTCAACCTAAAATGTCAAAGTGTTGCACAACTACTTAAAGGCTGAGCTGCAGAGAGGTTTGTCTTTTTATATAGTTCTTTTCATAGAGTCCTAAGACAGAGTGTTATAGAAAAAAATTAACACCTGGTTGTTCCCCACCACACACTACGGAAGAAACTAAAATAGGAATGCAGCAACAAATAATTTGAACACTGTGAACTTTATATAGCCATTCACTTGTTTGCCAATAATGTGTACTATAGTAAAATTAGAAAAACAATAATATAATAACTGTAACATATAATAATAATGTGTAATACATAATATAATAAGTTTTTAAAAAATCAACTGTATGTGTGACAGCTGAGAGTGTCAAACGCAAATGATGTATTATGTAATTGGTATAATAATTTGTACAAATTTAAGAAAAATCTAATTTTATTGTGTAAATACAAAAAAAGACTTAATGCCTATTAATTAAAAAACAACATTCTGTAAAATTTAACAACACTTTCTGGATGTCAAACTTTTGAAGATGACTTTGGCGCCACCACATGAAATAACTAATGATCATTCTTCTCACTGTCGCATCATTTCCTGTGTGCAGCAGATGTGTTGGTCAGTGCTCAGTGTAAATGGGGAAGTTAACACTTAAAGGAAGTTGGTAAAATAAGGAAGTTTGTGCAAACACAGACCTCTCTTGCTGTGCAGTGCCCATCGGACCGGGTCAGACCTGCGACCTGCCTCACCCCAAAACTCCTCTGGACTTATTTATGACATGTGATTTTTTTGACAGGCTGTTTTTACTGCTGGGGGATGTTGTAACAGGTTCATATTCAGATCTGCATTCTGGAGTGACAACTATCAAACCGGTAAGACGTATCTACCTTACTCATTAACATTTGTTTACCCCAAATTACATTTTCCCTTTTTGTTTTAATGATGTTTTTGTGTCAGATTAGGAATTGTTAGATCAGTAATTTATTTATGATGAATTTCTATAGGAGTATTCTCCTTTAAGAAAAATGTCCACATCTTACTGTGATTCTATTGCACTATTTTATGTTCTGAACAATATAGCAATGTAATGTTTGTAATAAAAAGTTAACTTGCTCACAAACAATGAGGAAGGATTTGAATTTAGTTAGAAGAGCAGAATACGGTTTTCCGGGGCGACGTGACCAAGATGGCTGCTTGGTAGAGAGGCTCTGAGACCGTGCACTAACTTTGTTAAAATAACCCTTAATAGCTGTCAACAACTCCTATAAAAGGACAAAAATCTGCTATGTCAAAACCTTCGGCTGTAAAACAGTGTGAAATTTTCACTCGCGGCCGCAAGACAAACACTAAAATAACTCCGCCGAGTCCGCCGAGTGGCGCAGATGCTAGCATGGTTAGCATGGAGGACGTGCTAATTGAGCTGAAATCGCTGCGGTCAGACTTTGGGGTAAAGTTGGACAATATCGACACTAGACTGACTGGAGTGGCAAATGCTTTAACTGCATTGGAAAGCAAGGTGACAGAGATTAAAAAGGATGTTTTGACCAATGCAACTCATATTGAAGAAGCCGAAGCTCGTATTAATGAGACGGAAAAGTCGCTCGAGGAAACCGAAGCAGCGCTGAAATCAGCTATTAAACGAATCTCTTTCCTCGAGGCGAAAACGGACGACTTAGAGAACCGGGGACGAAGAAAGAACCTGAGAATTTTCGGCATAAGAGAAGGTGCGGAGGGGACAAGGCCGCTCTTTGACTTTGTTACTGACATGTTGCCGAAATGGCTGGGACTGCCGCCTCAGAAGTCATTTACATTGGAGCGGGTCCACCGCACATTAGCCTCGGGGAAACCAAACCAAAACAGAGCAGTTTTGATCCGTTTCTTAAAATTTCAAGAAAAGGAGTTTGTTTATCGAGAAACGAAGAAACAAGAAGTTACGCACGATGGGCTCAAGATTACATTTGTGCAGGATCTCTCTGCAGAAACTGTCCGCTTACGACGGGAGTTTCACCCGGTCATAAAGAAGCTTGTCAATATCAACGCCTTCCGTGGATTTCAACATAACCCCTGCAGGCTCAGGGTACTATATAGTGGCAAGATACATCTCTTTTCAACACCACGGGAGGCTGAAGAGTTTTACAGAAGCCTTCCTCAAGCGACAGCAGAGACCCAAGATAAGTGAGTTCCGAAGGGACTGTTTCTTCACACATCATAGACGAAGATAATAGAATTTAGGACTGCACCGATACAGCGGATCAATAACAGGTGATACTTGAACTGAAAGTGTTTAAAGAGTGCAGACAAAATGTTCAAATATACACGCTGTGTTGTTCTGAAAGTGTATATAAGATTCTTGCTCTATTTTGAGTAAAATTTGTTGACAGATAAATTTAAATAAGATATGTTAATATAATAACAAGGGTTAAAGTATACAAATTTAAAAACACGGTTGATAGACAAAGTTAGAGTGTTATTGACAAGGTCACGCCGACGAGTTGCTCCTCATTGTTGTGGATCAACATCCTCTGAACCCACTTTGTTCCAAGGGGAGGGGTATGCGTCCTACAAGAGGAAATGCGGATGTTTAATTGGGGATTGTTCAGAACAGGTTCTAATGTTGAGTGTGGATGAGTGTTTGAATGTACGTGTAAACCTGCATCATTACTTTACTGGCTTCAATTTTATTTTACAACAATTTATTTGTAACATTATAAGCAATATATGGAGAGAACAAAATGGGAAAATAGTTTGAATGCTACGATCACAAGCTGGAATGTTAGGGGGATGAGGAAACTAACCAAAGTAAAACAAGTATTAAATAGGATAAAGTGCTTAAAATCCAAGATTGTTTTCATACAAGAGTCACACCTTGTCGCGTCAGACATACAAATGTTGGCCAAAAGATGGCCAGGTCTCTTATTTCATGCTTCCTTTACTAGTCATGCCAGAGGGGTCGTTACTCTTGTACATAAAACAATACCATTTCAAACTTTAAAACTTATTGCAGATCCAGGTGGGAGATACATTATTGTCCAAGGTAACATTCTCTCACAGATAATAAATCTTATAAATGTATATGGCCCCAATGAAGATTGCCCATCTTTTTTTGAAAGACTATTTTTAACTATGTCCACTTTAGAGGGCCTTTATATCATAGGAGGTGATTTTAATTGTACCTTAGACCCAGTACTGGATAGGTTTACACAAAGCGACAATACTCATATGCAAACCAGAAAAGTTCTCCATAACTACATGCAAGACTTAAGAATAAAAGACATATGGAGGATGAAAAATCCAGAAAGTAGGCAATATTCATGTTATTCCAGTTCATATAAAAGCCATTCACGAATTGACTATTTTTTAATATCTATGGAATTACAACCTCATGTAAATAATTGCAGGTATAGCAGTATCGTAATTAGTGATCATGCAGCAGTCTCTATGGAAATACAGCTGGGTAAGGTTGAACATTGTCCAAAAAGATGGAGATTGCAAACATTTCTGTTAAACGATCCACCCTTTCTTAAATTTATAGAAAATCGCATAGACCAATATTTTGAGTTAAACAAGGAGGAAACCACGGCCAGTATTAGATGGGAAGCTTTTAAAGCTTATATAAGAGGAGAAATTATTAGCTTTACCAGTACCCAAAATAAAAAATACAACAAAGAAATCCAGTCATTAGAAAAACAAATTAAAACCCTTGAGAATGAATTTTATCGTAGTAAGGATACTGGAAAACTACATAATCTTACTATCATAAGAGCCAAATATGATAAATTAACAACTGACAAAGTGGCAAAGAGCTTGATGTGGACAAAACAAGCATTTTACGATCAAGGCGAAAAAGCAGGCAAGTTACTTGCATGGAGGATTAAAAAAATACAAGCAGAAAGAACAATTTATAGTATTAAACAAACGCCAGACAACTTGACAATAGATCCATCAGAGATAAACAAACGCTTTAGGGAGTTCTATAAAATATTATACACCTCAGAATGTAATGTAAATGAAGAAGCTCGGAATACTTTTCTCAATCATTTAAAATTTCAAAAATTATCAGAAGAAGATAAATTGACAATTGATTGCCCCTTAACAACAAATGAGCTGTTGGAAGCTATAGGGGATATGAATAGTGGTAAAGCACCTGGACCGGATGGGCTGCCTGTAGAATTTTATAAAACGTTTAAAAATAAGTTAGTACAGCCGCTCCTAGATATGTATAAAGAATCGTTTGAATTGGGAACTCTCCCGGACTCGTTGAGGCTAGCTACAATAACCCTTATACTAAAACCAAACAAGCCCCCAGATGAATGCTCCTCCTACAGGGGAATTAGTCTCATGGGATGCGACACAAAGATATTATGCAAAGCACTTTCTAGGAGACTGGACAAAGTTATACCTAAATTGATAATTGATGATCAACAAGGCTTTGTTAAACAGAGACAGGGCTACCATAACATTAGACGTGTTCTAAATATAATATTTGAAAAACAAAATACAAAAGACACAGCAATGTTAGCAGTGGATGCGTGTCAAGCATTTGACAGAATAGAGTGGAATTATCTTTTTGACTTACTTCCAAGATATGGTTTCAGCACAAAACTCATCCAATGGATTCAATTGTTGTATACCAATCCCACAGCACAAGTTCTTACCAATAACAATATTTCAAAACCTTTTAGTCTACAGCGGTCAACAAGACAGGGTTGTCCTCTGTCGCCATTACTTTTTACATTAGCAATAGAACCTCTGGCAATGGCAGTAAGAGCGCATACAGGAATATCAGGTGTCAGAATTGGAGGAAGCGATCATCTCATCTCGTTATTTGCAGATGATATTATATTTTTCTTAACAGATTTAAAAAATAGTGTTCCCAATCTGGTGAAATTAATAGAAAGCTTCGGAGAGTTCTCCGGATACAAAATCAATAATTCAAAATCAGAATTAATGTTTCTAAATAAGGAAGAAAGGGACAATCCCACTTTAAACACTCAATTTACAATAACTAAAGACGGTTTTAAATACTTGGGCATCAAAATCACCCCAGAACTGGATAAAATAATTCCAGCGAATTATGACCCCCTGGTAGAAGAAGTTAAGGAGACGTTAAGTCAATGGTCAACTTTACCCATATCTATGATAGGACGAATAAACATCTTAAAAATGACAATTTTACCAAAATTTTTGTACTATTTTCAGACTCTTCCCCTACCATTACCAGCTTCATTCTATAAAAATTTAAATAATTTGTTCAGTCAGTTTATTTGGAATAATAGAAAGGCAAGACTCCGTTTAAAGTTGCTATATCTGCCTTATGAAAGGGGAGGACTCCAGCTTCCTAATCTTAGATGGTATTATATGGCTGCCCAGCTAACATCAGCTACACATTATTTTTGTGCAAACACACCCCCAGCCTGGGTTAATATTGAACAAGAATCCATTCCTGATTTACCACTACAAAGCTATATATATTCATCAGATGTTAAAATGCTAAGAAAGCGTACAAAGAATCCCTTTCTTAAAAATACTTTAACAGTATGGCATACTGCACACAAATGCGTAGGGGACACTTCACCACTCTCACAGTTCACTCCTATCTGGGGCAATGAACAATTTACACCTGGCAGAAAAGACGGAGGGTTCAGATTGTGGAATGTAAAGGGTATCCAACAGGTTAAAGATCTGTACATGGATGGAGTATTGCTTACTTTCAATCAACTATGTGAAAAATATCATATTCCTCATAAACACCTTTTTAAATATCTACAGCTAAAAAGTTATATCTCATCCAGATCCACACAAACAGGGCAGGTTCCCCAGTTATCAAAAATAGAAGAAATCTCTCTCAGGCATTTGAAAATAAAAGGTTTACTTTCTGTATTTTATAACTTACTAATGGCAACCTCTAAAGATTCAGCTATAGATAAGCTAAATGCCTGGAGAGATGACATACAAGAAAATATAGATGAAATAGAATGGAATGAGGTTTGTTTGAAGGCACAAAGACAAACAATCAATACACGTTATAAACTGCTCCAATATAAATGGTTAATGAGGATGTATATAACGCCTGTAAAACTTAATCATATGTCGGCTAATATTCCTGACACCTGTACTAAATGTTTGGATGAAAAAGGAACTCTTCTTCATTGTTTATGGCAATGTCAGAAAATACAGAAATTCTGGAAAGAGGTCATCAGATGTCTGTCAGAGGTGTTTAACTTGACCATTCCTCTAAATGTGAAGCTTTGTGTACTGGGCGTGTACCCGGAGGATTTCACACAAACACAAAAATTTACTAAACTGTTGGACTTTGGACTCATACAAGCGAGAAGAGTTATTGCACTATGTTGGAAAAGTATGGACCCTCCCTCTATAAAACAGTGGATAAGGGAACTTTCAACGTCTATTGGCCTGGAAAGACTAACATACATTGCCAAAGGAAAACGGAAAGAATTTGTACATCTCTGGGAACCATATATGAACATTATAGAAATTGGGCAGTAAGGATAATTTTCATATTTATAATTTAATACTTATCTGTTTCACTTGTTTTTGGTTTTGTTTGCTTTTTTGTGCAGGTTTACTGTGTGTGTTTGTGTGTGTGTGTGACTGAGTAATTGTTTCATATGTTATTGTGATGTCAATTTAAAGTAAAAAGCAATAAAGATATTGGGAAAAAAAAAAGAAGAGCAGAATACTTCGGGTTGGGAAAATTATTGATCTTTACTAATTCTACATTTTCACTTGATATTTGCCATTGTATAATTATGGTTAACATTTATGACTCAAGCCTCTCCGCAGTTACACAACACTGGTAAATATTGTTGCTAAAAATACATAATAATGTTAGTAAAACACATACGGACGTAACAGATCATGGGCAGTAGTTTATCAAATATTTTATTAATGAGACAAACAATATTTTTTATTTGATCATAATAAAAATAATAAAGCATTTTTCATACTCAAGTTTTTAGGTAGAAACATGCTAATTAATTAGTGGTCCTTTGTTATTAGAGGCACCCTTAACAACTGTGCAGACCTGGGAAAAAAGCTGGGATGAATTAAAATCAGCAATGGTAAAAAAATTACTTTGGTTAATAAATATACTATATTGCATGGGTGCGTTGTACAGTATGTGTATGTACAGTTTGAATACAGGTTTTGTCTTGTTTTGTGAAAGATGTTACTTTTTTTGTGAAAGAGTACTTTAAGTTGTCGATCTAACTCTATTAGACAAGTAGTTGCTGCATTTATTGCACAAAAAGATAACTTGTTTAAGCACAACCATCCACTGTTAAATGTTTGATAAATTTAATGATATTTTATGCCCTTCGGGACAGAAAATAGAAAAGAGCAGAGAGAGATTTGACAAATAGTTGGGTTCGAATTTAAACACAAGCCGCAGTCGCTCTGAACGTACACTTAACACTCTACCAACTGAGCTTTGCCCAGCACACACTGATAGATGATTTTATTTTTTAATATGTAAATTTAAATAATGATGATAATTAATCTTTATTTGTATTGCACTTTTCAAAATCAAGGTTTACAAATTGCTGAACAGCACACAGCATAAATAAGGCAATAAAATCCACAAAGACACACGCATAAATACATTTAGACACAAAATAGAGCCATAAATAAAGTCATAAATAAAATAAATACATAAGTTATAAAAGTCGATAAAAGTGTGTTTTAAGAAGTGATTTAAAAGATGATACTGATGGTGCCAGCCTTATCTCCTCAGGCAGGTTGATCCAGAGTCAAGGGGCTCAGACTGAAAAAGCTCCGTCACCTTTGGTCTTGAGTCTCGACTTCAGAACAGCAACAACAGCGACCTGCCCGAGGATCTAAGGCTGCGGGGAGGCTCGTAGGGTGTTGTTAACTCTGTAATGTTGCTGGGTGCCAGACTGATCTGAATGAGCTTTAAAAGTGATCAGTAAAATCTTAAAATCAATTCTTAAACGAACAGGGAGCCAGTGTGGTGAGGCTAAAACAGGGCTAATGTGTTGGTGTGTTTTGAACAAGTCTAGTCCAGAAAAAATTAGAGCATTGATGACTTTTTCTAAATCGGGACGGGAGAGGACAGGTTTGATTTTACTGATGGTGCGGAGGTGAAAGAAACAGGACTGGGTGACTGTTGATGTGAAGATGGAAATTGAGATTGGAATAAAACATTACACCTAGGTTTCTGGCAGCGGGGGTGGTGTTGGAGGAGAGAAGACCAGGATGGATCAATATGGGCAGAGGAGTGAGGAGGGTTGATTAAGATTATTTCTGATTTTGCACTGTTGAGTTGTACAAAGCCATCCAACTGTTCACACCGTTAAAACACTCAGCGGGAGGTATAGCTGTGTGTCGTCAGCATAAGAACAAGTGACGTATTCATGTTCTGTTCCCTTTTTAAACCATATTGTTGTATACATTTGAGGAGTAAAACCATTGCTTTTATTATGATTTTATTGAAAGAAATTGTGACAAAACGCCTCTACATTTAACACAAACCACCATGCCAGTCTAGTTGTGATCACAAGTCTATGACGCACTGAACCATCAACTGACATTGATATCCTCCTTTGTTTTAGGAAACTCATCCTGAGGTTTGTTTCTTGAGGCATAATGGCTGATGTGGTGAATACACTGCCATTCTTCTATGGCAGCATCACCAGAGAAGATGCAGAAGAATACCTGCGACAGGGTGGGATGGGTAATGGTCTGTACCTCCTGCGGCAGAGCAGAAACTACCTGGGGGGATTTGCCCTGTCTGTTTCCTATTCAGGACGGTGCTACCACTACACTATTGAGAGAGAGCCCAGGGAAACTTATGCTATAGCAGGAGGTAAGAGCCACAGGAGTCCTCAGGATGTCATCGACTACCACTCACAGGAGAGCGACGGCCTGGTGTGTCTACTCAAAAAACCCTGCAACCGACCAAAGAACATGCAGCCCAAGGTCGGGGCATTCGAGGACCTGAAGGAAAAACTGATTCGGGAATATGTGAAGCAGACATGGAACCTGCAGGTTTGTTCCCACCATTTAAACAGAACAAACATTCATCCTAATCTTTCAGTGTCTGTAAGTCTAAAATATACACAACACAATAGGAAACCACACAAGCATTCTTTTGGCAAAACTGTAGCGTCACTACAGGTAAAACTTAGTGGGACGAGTAAAACCAATAAGCCATAATGTCATTGTCACTCATTGTCATATCATGTTTTGCTAGGATCACACAGCCCTAAAATGTGCTGTGTTTTAGGGGGCCGCTTTGGAGCAGGCTATCATTAGTCAGAGACCACAGTTGGAAAAAGTAATTGCGACCACAGCCCACGTGAGAATGCCCTGGTTTCATGGGTCCATCACCCGAGAGGACTCTGAGTCCAGGCTCCAGAATGGCTCTCGCACAAATGGAAGGTTCCTGTAAGTATACCCAGTGGTCTTGTAAAACAACACTGACAGACTGGAAATAACCAAAACAAATGTATATAACCTGCCAATGCTCAGGTTTACAATACCAATGTTTTATTTGTCAAACAACAGTATATTTTATGATGTTTGGCCCAACTCAAAGAGGCTTGCATCAACACAGACTAGTTATGTTTGTTTGGTCTATGGGGCCATTTATTTATTTACTTTATTTAGTGTATTATTTGACAGGGACAATCAATAATGTAGCTAATGTATGCTAAACAAAAATTAATTTTCAGAGTCTGTGAGCATATGTGAGAATCTGTGAGCTTTGTGAGATTACAGCATTAGGCTCATGCAATTTTGACGAATGTTCTCTTAGATACGTATTTTGTTTTACATTGTATAGATAGACTTGGTGTCTCTTAAAAAGGGCATTTGTTGAAGATCAATCTGAACTAGGGACTAAGGACTCGCTCAGACTGTGTTAATAGAGCTTTACAACTCCAGTGCGTTATAATATATAGTCATAGGCTTTTACAGTATGTTTTGCTATGGCAGTCCCGACTTCTGTTTATCACTAACCCAGTCCTCTGTAAGTGACCTACAGAGGCGCTTAATCAACAAATACTAATGCCACTAGTTAATTAGGTTGAACAGTATGTAACATACACATTATATTTAGTTGAGAGCTTCAGGTTTATTTATGTAGTAGCTGCATTACTTAAAAGGCAGTGGTCTCTGCTCACACACTGACAGTCACACTCTGTGGTTTCCGCTCTGGGAGTTTGCGAGGCACTTCCTGAAGTAGCCAAACAAGATGAAGAATGACAGTAGCCCTTAAGTAAAAGTAAAAGTAAAGAACTGTTGGTTAGTGTACAGGTTAATACAGTAGGCAAGCATATTTTTCCTCCTTAATTTTTATGTCTTAAGTCAATTTGCGCTAAAGCCTATAGCCTTACTGTGGAGGTTATAGCTATTTTTAAATGCGTTCAAAAATAGGTCACTAAGATTACTGTAAAAGAACTTTTTTTTTCTGACTTACAGAGAAAAGAGAAGTCTTGTTCACGCACAGTAGGTGGTGTGTGAAGTGTGGCTAAGACAATACACACTTCATTGCTCTTACATAGACTTGTTACGTGTTACTTGTTATGTGTGACTGAAAATAGTTTGCAACATTTCCTTTCTTTTGTGCTTTGTAATACCAAATTTGGTAATTTTTACTTGTACTTAAGTTGGTTTAACAAGAAAATATTTATAGAAAATATAATATATAATAAATAATATAATAAAATTCATTTGTAAAGTGAAACTTATAAAGATTATATTATCAGTACACATATTTCAAGCATTTATTTTATTTGTATATATTTGTATAAGATTATGGTTTACAGTTAATGAAGAACAAATTCATTCAAATGGTAAATTCATTCATTTATTAAAAATGCTGGAAATATTTCACTTCCATTGATAAACTCACTTGTTGGATTGAACTACTGAAATAAATTCATAATTCGAATGCATTAATAAACCTAAAATACAATAAAATGATTTAAACCACTAAAGGTTCATAGCATGTAAAGTGTAAAAATGTACAGCCATAAACATGATTACAATAATGTCAAACTTTTGAGGATGACTTTGAGATTATACGTATAGATTATTTTTATATTCATGAGACAGGCTCCAGATTTTTTCTTTAGAGCTTGAAGTGCTCCATTTCTTAACTTTGATGCATTTCCTGCGCGGGTTACTGGTTGGGCCTTTGTTCTGAAACAATTGTCAGCTGTGTATTTTTGTTTGCTTTGCTCTGGCTGCAGGGTCCGACAGAGGGACATGAACGGTTCCTATGCCCTGTGCTTACTACACGATGGGCAGGTCATGCACTATCGCATCGACAAGGACCGAGTCGGAAAACTCTCAATCCCTGATGGAAAAAAGTTTGACACCATTTGGCAGGTTGGCACACCCCATGGCAATTTTTTAATATATTTTATTTGGATAAATTGTTTTAACCTCTTTTGTGTCTCAGCTGGTGGAGCACTACTCGTACAAACCAGACGGTCTTCTGCGTGTGCTGACTGACCCTTGTGCTCGACCAGAAGGAGATAATGGTAAACCACACATTAGCAATTTTAAAGAAATTTATATTTATTATATGTATTATATTTGTACCCAAGCGTTGGCTTCAGCTTTATCTTACAACTGCTGGTTTGATTCACAGTTCAGTTAGGAAGACCACTAGTCCCACCGCTCAGCTCAAGTTTTTTTGTAAGTAAATTGTAAAAGGGTTATGTTTGTGTTTTTACAAAGTACAATTAATAATGCTGTCCAACATGAATGAATTACAATATGGGGGGAAATAAAGTGAATTTATGTCAGTTGTTGAATAAAAACAATAGTAAACTGATAAAGTACACACAGAATGAAATATAGAACTTATTTATTTTAATTGTGATGACTGTATATTATGTTAGAAGATACACAATTTTGATTTTCATTTACTGTAAACCATCATCATCACAACTGAAATAAATAAATGCTTTAAATCTTTAAATTTGTGTGTACTGAATCTATATTTATATATATTTGCACAATGCCATAAATATCCAAAGCTATATGAATGTTTTTTGCATATACTGATAACAAATTAATGTGTCTATAAAATAATAATCATCATCATACAGGTAAACACAACACATTGTTCAGTTGTTCAGAGCTAACCTTTTCCCTCTGTTTACTGTCTTAAGATCACATGCATGTCATTCAGCAGGTCACTCACTGATAACCTCTTTGACATTTGGTTTTTAGCACAATGCAGCAGGTGGATTAATTACCAGAATCAAATCTGTGCCCCTCCCTGGCCGACCAAAGGTGCACTAACACACACCCTGCCTTTTTTTGGTAACAGTCACGTGCACAAGCCCTTAACCCTATGCGTATAAACCTCTTTGCTACTCACTAACCTCCTGCCGCTCCTGATCACCATCCTCCCAATACTGCCGACATTGAAACCTTATTTGTCTGTGTGACTTTACTGCGCCATCTGATGGGCATGCAGTGCCATTACAAACAGGCTGATACATTTAATGTGCAGTATATTGTCTGCTGAATTGGGAGATGACTGTACATTTCTCCAAGCAATATGTGTACAATTATGTTTACATATTGAGCATTTTATGTGCTTTGTTATGCTTATCTAACCACTGCTTAGTTTTTCTTACTTGTTATTGTGACATTTAACCCTTAGGAGAATGATTATACAGTACTATCAGAGGTGAAAAGTGTGAATAATAGTGCTGTTAATCATTTATAATGTAGTTACCACTGCTTGCAGTTTTGAGTTTTTGTATGTGTCCATGTGATTTACAAGCAAGGGCATGGACCTCTAAGATTAAATAAAATCAACCTATTATACTTGGACACTTAGGAGGAACATGCCCCAGCTTGAAAAATGTTTCCTTGACATTTGTATTACAGTGCAATAGACTCACTTTGAATTATGTCTTCACAAATGCAAACTTAAATCCTAAAAACACTTTACCTTTTACAGTACTTTGTCTAAAAAGTAAAAACACTGTAATACATGTTCCACACTGACAAGAATCTTGCTTGAAAAAGGGTTTATTTTAACATTTGCATTTAAAATGCTTTTTACTTGGCTATTCTGTAAAAATATATTTACATGAATGTTGTCTAACACCAATTCCTCTCTGGATTCAGAATCGTCCGTCACGACACAACACCACAGAGGATGTGAACCCCTATGTAATCAAAGGTGTAAATAATCCAGATGGTAACACATACAACTTAATTATTAGTATTTATGTAATTTCTATTTTATGTTTTCAATCACATGTGATTTGTTCATTTGTCCATCAGAGGCCTTGCCAATGGACTCAAGCACTTTTGAAAGTCCTTATGCAGACCCAGAGGAACTAAGGAGCTCCACAGTAGATCGCAAACAGCTATATTTGGAGGACGGCGAGCTGGGCTCCGGAAACTTTGGCACAGTCATGAAGGGTGTCTACAAGATGAGAAAGTATTATCAGCTTACAAATTATTTATGTGTAATATTTGATAATTATCTTTTTTTACCACATTAATGAATGAACTCTGCTATAGAACAGAGAAACCTGTTGCAGTCAAAATCCTAAAGAATGATGACAACGACCCATCAGTGCGTGAAGAAATGCTGCGGGAGGCAAACGTCATGCAGCAGCTTGACAACCCGTACATCGTCAGAATGATCGGCATATGTGAGGCTGAGAACCTGATGCTGGTCATGGAGCTTGCAGAGCTAGGACCGCTGCATAAGTTTCTGCAAAAAAACAAGTATGTGCTCTCAAAAACTGCAACCATAAAACCAACTTTTTCCAAATTTTACTTATATAGTTTTGAAATTAAGCAATTTTTTAAAACTCTGTATCTGCTTCAGTAGTAAAAACAAAGATCTGTCTCCCTACAGAACCATCACAACCAAGAACATCACAGAACTTGTTCACCAGGTGTCCATGGGCATGAAGTATTTGGAGGAGCATAACTTTGTCCACAGAGACCTTGCTGCCAGGAATGTGCTGCTCGTCACTCAGCACTATGCTAAGATCAGTGATTTTGGTCTTTCCAAAGCTGTTGGTGAAGATCAGAATTACTATAAGGTAAATGTTTCTCTTTATATGTCAGTAAATTGACAAAAAATATTTAGGCAAGTCTGCTGACGGTTTATGTTTTTGTTTTATTTTAGGCCAAAGCACATGGCAAGTGGCCTGTAAAATGGTATGCTCCTGAATGCATCAACTATTTCAAATTTTCATCCAAAAGTGATGTGTGGAGCTTTGGGGTCCTCATGTGGGAAGCCTATTCCTATGGACAGAAACCATACAAGGTAACACGCATTTTGTCACATTAAAGGTGCTGTGAGCAGTATATATTTTTTACATTTCATAAAAATGACCCAAATGTGTCCCCAGATATGAGGTAAACATGTAAATCAAATAGTTTTACTGATAACAATGGTGCTGTTGAGTTATTAACAATTAAAAATATGCTTTATATAATACCCGAGTTGTTTTTGTTTATGTTTTTTGTTTTGGTTCTAACCCTTCATCACTAATCGTCCAATCAGAAAAGAGACCATTGTTTTGATCTAGAGTGCAGTACCATTTTCAAACCAGTATGAGCACATGCTGCTTACAGTACCTTTTAAATATTAAAAAGTAGAGGCATAAACTTTACAGTACAGTATATATGAACCAGCAAAAAATAGTTTGATGATTCTTATTTTTAATGACACTGATACTGTGTCTTAGGGGATGAAAGGGAATGACGTCATGCAGATGATTGAAAGTGGGAGTCGTATGGAGGCTCCCTCAAACTGTCCTCCAGAGATGTATGACCTCATGAGGACCTGCTGGACCTACAAGTATGTCTGCTTTTCTTTTAAACATCGTATTGATTTATTTTCATAATGATTAATGTAATGTGTCTTCTGATGCCTCACAGGGCAGAGGAGAGGCCTTCTTTTGCAGTGGTTGAGCCAAGACTAAGAGAGTATTATTATGACATTTCACAATGATTGGTGGTGGCTTTATGTTTATGTATTCTCCATGCAGTTAAATGCCATTGTAAAATACTGTTAAGATATATGGAATCTATTCATAATTGTTGAAGTACAAATGCAATAAAGTATTTTATAACTGTTTCTCGTTTTGGATGTAGTGAACTGACTGTTAAACTGTTGAATTAAGTTTTAAGCCTGTTTTTGTCCAGCAGGTGGTAGCAGAGAATAGGTGGTAGAGAAAGTGAACTTCATGACCATTAAAAAAGCCCTTGTAATATGTAACCCCAAAGTCATACTGATGGTTCTCCAACAACTAAAACAACTTTACTCACATAGATACATATTGAGACATAACAGTCCCATCAAAATTTGCACAGGTGCAAATCCTTAAGTTACAGTGTTTCCATAAATAAAAAGCTGCAGTATAATGTATGATATTGCAACTTCTCTGATTTTTTTATTTTTTTTATTTAACAGGTAAAACAACAGACATACACCCCAATTCTACATTATGATAAACACAAAAAGTCAGTACACAATTTCTCTTGTAGGCTTTATTGAAAAAGTGGCAGACAATAAAGAGGAAACAGTGAGAAGGAAAGCTATGGAGTAAATAAACCTAACTCTACATAACACACCGATCAGTTTTTACAGCAACAACTACACCTACTTTCAGCTCCTCACTTCAGTGGTCGCCACAGCAAGTTAGGCTGTAGTTTACATACAGTTAGGTCCATAAGTATTTGGATACAGACACAAATTTTGTTGTTTTAGCTGTTTATCAAATAAATTCAAAATACAATTATACATTTCATATGATGTTAAAGTGCAGTCTTTCTGCTGTAATTTGAGAGTATTCCTGTCCAAATGGGAGAAAGGGTTTAGGAATTGCAGCTCTTTAATGTGTAGCTACTGGTTTTTCAAGGGCTCAAAAGTAATTGGACAAATAAACATAAACACAACACAAATTAAATGTTCATTTTTGAAAACTTTGTTAAAAATCTTTTGTAGGCGATGACTGCCTGAAGTCTGGAGACCATGGACATCACCAAACACTGTGTTTCCTCCTTTTTTGTGATCAAATATTTATTGTGCAGTTTGCTGTACAGTTATTAATACAGATGCATTAGCATACAATGCGCAATAACATTTTATAGAATTTATAGAATTTTATAAACAGTAAAACAATAGTAACGAATGAAAATTGTGTGTCCCCTTTTGTGATTCATTGCCGGGCCTTTACTGCAACTGTCTCCAGTTGTTGCTTACATGTGGGTCTTTCTGCCTTAAGTTTTGTTTTAAACAAGTGAAATCCAGCTCAATCAGGCTGAGATCTTGTGAATGACTTGGCCCATTGCAGAATATTCATTTTCTTTGCCTTAAAAAACTCCTAGGTTGCTTTTGCAGTATGTTTTAGGCTTTTGTCCATCTGTGCTGTGAAGCGCTGTCCAATCAACTTTCTGGCATTTGGCTGAATTTGAGCAAAAATGTTATCCCTATACACTTAAGAATTCATCTTCTTCACATTATCAATAAACACCAGTGACCCAGTGCCATTGGAAGTTATGCAGATCATGAATCACACTGCTCCACCAGGTTTTACAGAAGATGTGCTGCGCTTTGGATCATGAGCTGTTCCAAGCCTTCTCCAAACTTTTCTCTGCCTATTATTCTGGTACAGGTTGGTCTGAGTCTCATCTGTCTAAATAATGCTGTTCCAGACCTGGGCTGGCTTCTTTAGGTGTTTTTGCGGAAAGTTTAATGTGGCCTTTCTATTGTTGAGGCTGATGAATGAGGCTGATGTGGTGAACCCTCTGTATTTTCTCTCATGAAGTCTTCTTGTTATGGTGGACTTAAACATATAAACATACTTCCTGGAGAGTGTTCTACACTAAGGTGGATGTTGTGAACCATTTTTTAATCCAACCTAAGGATGCTCTGGTTCACTTCCATTGAGAGACAATATGTTGTGATTTCACAGAAACAGCTTTCAGAGGCAAATGTAACACCTGGAATCAAGTCCAGACCTTTTACCTGCTCAGTTTATGAGCAAAATAGCGCACACAGCTCAAGAAATAGCTTTTGATACAACTGTCCAAATACTACTGAGACCCTGAAAAAGCGGTGGCTATACGTTAAAGAGCTGCTATTTCTAAACCCTTCCTTCGATTTGGATGTGAACACTCTCAAATTAGGAGCTGAGAGTCTGCACTTTAAGCCCATATTAATTATATAACTGTATTTTGAAAATATTTTGGTTAACAGTTAAAATAACAAAACTTGTGTCATTGTCCAAATACTTATGGACTCACTGTATTTAGTCTGGTCTTTGCCTGGAGTTTTAGTCCTTGGGGAATCCAATCCTGATCTGCTGCACAACAAGTGGGGATACTTATATTCTGTATTGTGTTTTCATGGTACAAGTTGTTTTCAGATAACATGTAAAAATCTGAATATTTGTGCTGCTACACAGTCACTATACAGTATGGTGCCAGTTTAATTAAAGTGTGGCTCTGGAGTTTGAAACAACTGCCCTGCATTGCTTGCCTATTGTGTACCACTACAAAGATATATTTCACTATGACTTTTATGTTTCATGTCAACACAAAATAATCCTTAGGCCATTGTAATTTCTAGCAAAGGATCCAAATGGAATCTAAAGTTTATTATTGAATAGCGGTTCTTGTGTGATTGTTGGAGGCTCTAACCACCTGCTTAGAAACAGTTGAAGTACCTGAAATAGGAAGCCTCCAATAGAACAAGATAAAATGAGTTATGAAGCTTACAGTTATGGTTACCCTTGTAATATTTCCCATGAGAAACGGGTGGGGTGCAGGTCTTCAGTATTGGGGAACCGGTCTTTCTTTACGCAACTCTGCCTTGTGGTGGGATTCCCCCGGCTCAGTGCTGGACATCTGCCGGAAGGAGGTGAGCCACAGTGGGGATGTGCAGCTTGGTGTCTGTATCAGTGGAGCAGCATGAAGCCACAGGGCAGGCCTGAACACAACCGCTGGCCTGGGCCCCAACCGTCAGAGGCACGCGCACTTTACATATATTGTATATCCTTATGATGGGCTGGACTCCAGCCACCAACTATACCAACTCTGATTGTTGTTGATTTTGTTTTTGTTATTGCATATTAAGATTAAAACTAAAACATAAACAATGTTTTATTAGCATTAGATGTATTATTTGGACATGACATGATTTGAAACTTAAAGTTATATCATGCATTTAAGTCATATGTGAACATCATGCATTTAAGTCATATGTGAACATCATAGTAGAATTATCCAGACTCACTAAATTCAATTTTTAAGAGCAAGCTATTGCTTGGATGAAATCTTATTTGTCTGACAGAACCCACTGTGTATCAATCAGTGGTTATAAATCCTCCTATTTAGATTGTAAAGTCGGGGTACCACAAGGTTCTATACTAGGGCCCATTTTATTTTCGTTGTATATTAATGACTTGCCAAAACTCTGCCCTCACATCAATATGCAGCTCTATGCAGATGATGCTGTAATCTTTACAAAAGTTAAGTCTGATGTTGAACTCTCTGAACAACTGACAACAGCTCTGGCTAGTATTGATGAGTGGCTTAGTAAATCATGTTTCCTTTTAAATTCTAAAAAAAAATGTGTATATGATATTTTCTAAATGCCCAAAAGGAAAGCTTTGCTCGAAAGTATACAGTGGGGCAAAAAAGTATTTAGTCAGCCACCAATTGTGCAAGTTGAAGAGAAAAAAAATCCAGAAAATCACATTGTCTGATTTTTAAAGAATTTATTTGCAAATTATGGTGGAAAATAAGTATTTGGTCAATAACAAAAGTTCATCTCAATACTTTGTTATTTACTCTTTGTTGGCAATGACAGAGGTCAAATGTTTTCTGTAAGTCTTCACAAGGTTTTCACAAACTGTTGCTGGTATTTTGGCCCATTCCTCCATGCAGATCTCCTCTAGAGCAGTGATGTTTTGGGGCTGTCGCTGGGCAACACGGACTTTCAACTCCCTCCAAAGATTTTCTATGGGGTTGAGATCTGGAGACTGGCTAGGCCACTACAGGACCTTGAAATGCTTCTTACGAAGCCACTCCTTCATTACCTGTGCAGTGTGTTTGGGATCATTGTCATGCTGAAAGACCCAGCCACGTTTCATCTTCAATGCCCTTGCTGAAAGGAGGTTTTCACTCAAAATCTGACGATACATGGCCCCATTCATTCTTTCCTTTACACGGATCAGTCGTCCTGGTCCCTTTGCTGAAAAACGGCCCCAAAGCATGATGTTCCCACCCCCATGCTTTACAGTAGGTATGGTGTTCTTTGGATGCAACTCAGCATTCTTTCTCCTCCAAACACGACGAATAGAGTTTTTACCAAAAAGTTCTATTTTGGTTTCATCTGACTATATGACATTCTCCCAGTCCTCTTCTGGATCATCCAAATGCTCTCTAGCAAACTTCAGACGGCCTGCACATGTACTGGCTTTAGCAGGGGGACACGTCTGGCACTGCAGGATTTGAGTCCCTGGCGGCGTAGTGTGTTACTGATGGTAGCCTTTGTTACCTTGGTCCCAGCTCTCTGCAGGTCATTCACTCGGTCCCCCCGTGTGGTTCTTGTGATCATTTTGACCCCACAGGGTGAGATCTTGCGGGGAGCCCCAGATCGAGGGAGATTATCAGTGGTCTTGTATGTCTTCCATTTCCTAATAATTGCTCCCACAGTTAATTTCTTCACACCAAGCTGCTTACCTATTGCAGATTCAGTCTTCCCAGCCTGGTGCAGGTCTACAATTTTGTTTCTGGTGTCCTTTGACAGCTCTTTGGTCTTGGCCATAGTGGAGTTTGGAGTGGGACTGTTTGAGGTTGTGGACAGGTGTCTTTTATATAGATAACCAGTTCAAACAGGTGCCATTAATACAGGTAACGAGTGGAGGACAGAGGAGCCTCTTACAGAAGAAGTTACAGGCTCTGTGAGAGACAGAAATCTTGCTTGTTTGTAGGATGACCAAATACTTATTTTCCACCATAATTTGCAAATAAATTCTTTAAAAAAATGTGATTTTCTGAATTTTTTTTTCTTATTTTGTCTCTCATAGTTGAGGTATACCTATGATGAAAATTACAGGCCTCTCTCATCTTTTTAAGTGGGAGAACTTGCACAATTGGTGGCTGACTAAATACTTTTTTGCCCCACTGTATTTAAAAGGTGAAGAGCTTGAACTTGTTGAGGATTTCAAATACCTCTGTGTGATTTTAAACTCAACTTTGTCTTTTAAAAAACATATAAAAACATTATGTAAAACCCTAAATTTTAATGTTCATAATTTTAAGCAAATTAGATCCTTGCTGCCAGAAAATGCTGCTAAAATGTTTCTTCACTGTATGATTTTTTCACACATTGAGTATTGCATAACAAACTGGTAGATGGCAAATTCAAATATTTTAAAACAAATTGAGTCACTATATAAAAGCTAAGTATTTGATAGAAAACCTTATTCTTTCCATCATTGTCTAATACTTCAAAAGTACAACTTCTTGAGCTTTAATAACTTTATAAAATTCAAACTGGCTTGTTCAATTTATAAAAGTGTACATGGGCTTTCTTCACCACCTCAAAACGAATTTATTAAATTTAGATCTGCTACAACTAACAGAACAACTAGAACATCAACTCGAGGTGACTGTGCCTCTGAGGGAACAGTCTTTAGTCAAAAAGTGCTGTCAGTCAGAGGCACAGACATTTGGAATAGTATCCCAGCCGTTGTCAGAGATAGCCCTACATTTAATGGATTCAAAACTAACCTAAAGGATTGGCTCAAGAGTAATCAGGTCTGTGGGCATTAACTGTTAACTCTTTCTACAATGTTATATTTCCAGTGAGGACTGTTTGTATTTTATGTGTGTAATTGTGTCCTTTTTTTCTGTCTTGATCTGCCAGGGACTATGGATGGAAAGTAGCCAATTGGCTAAATCTGGCATATTTACATTGTATGTTCATTAATATGCACTGTCCCTTTAAATAAATAAAATAATAATAATAAAAAAAAAAACAATTTTCTTTTTATCTCAGTCCATTTTAAATGCTCACTGAGAACAGAGATGTTTCCAGATCATGTTCACATGGTTTCTTCTTTGCATTATGTGTACAATGTTCACATACAATGACTTCTGGAAGTGTTCCTGGTTCGTGCAGTGATTTCCAGTACAGAATCATGCCTCCCCGCTTTCTAAAATGCTCCTCTTATACCCTGTCATCTTAACTGAAATGCATAATACTGAATATATACACAGTTACAAAAGTTATGTTATTTTAGCTGTTAACCAAAACATATTCAAAAGACTCTGGTGTAATTTGAGGTTATTCACATCCAAATTGGAGAAAGTGTTTAGAAATTTACAGCTGCTTAATATGTAGCCAGCTATTTTTTAGGAGATCAAAAGTAATTGGACAAATTAACATTACCGTGAATAAAAATTTCATTTCTAATACTGGTGAAAATCCTTTGCAGGCAATGACTGCCTGATGTCAGGAGCCCATGGACATCATCACCAAACACTGGGTTTCCTCCTTTGTGATGCTCTGCCAGGCCTTTACTGCAGCTATCTTTTTGTTGCTTGTTTGTGGGACTTTCTGCCTTAAGTTTAGTCTTTAACAAGTGAAATGCAGCTCAATCAGGTTGAGATCTGGTGCCTGAGTCGGCCATGGCAGAATATTTAATTTATTTGCCTTGAAAGACTCCTGCACCAACTTTGTAGCATTTAGCTGAATCCAAGCAGAGATTTTATCCCTATACACTTCAGAATTCATTCAGCTGCTTCTGTCTTCTGTTACAACATCAATAAACACCAGTGACCCAAGGCCACTGGAAGCCATGCCCAGGCATCACACTGCTCCATGTTTTATGGAAGATGTGGTGTGCTTTGGATTATGAGCCATTCCAAGCCTTCTACAGACTTCTCTCTTCCTGTCGTACAGTTTGGTCTGTGTATCATCTGACCAAAAAAAGCTGCTCCAGATCTGGTTAATTTGGCCTTTCTATTTGAGGCTAAACTGTCTGTATTTGCTCTCAGGAAGCCTTTTCTTTATGGTAAACTTAGTTACTAATAGACCTATCGGTGCTATCCAATAAATTAGAATATTGTGTAAAAGTGCATTTTTGTCTCAGCAGTTTACTTGAAAAGTGAAACACATATTTACAGTTTCAGTACAGACAGAGTGACACATTTCAAGCATTGTTTTCTGATCATTTTGATAATCATGGCTCACAATTACAGAAAAATTGAATCGTTCACAAAATTTTTATTTTTCATGAGCCAATAAAACCGTAATGTTGGGGCTTTGAAAGGTATGTACAGTATGTATAAGTACTCAGGGGGAAAGGGAATCGTATTTATATAGTGCTTTACCTATGACACAAGTCACCCAAAGCGCTTTACACAGAAGGGAAGGGGTATTTTCATTCACCCATACTCTGTACTTGTTTGGCACTACTTTTGGATGAATTACTGCCTGAGCATGATATGTCCTGGAGGGAATCAGTCTGTGGCACTTAGGCGTTACAGGTGTGTGGGTTCACCAGTTTTCAGATGCAAATGTCATGCCTGGAAGTCCAGACCTTTACTTAGGATGCTTAGGAAGGCTTAATAAGGGAAATAGCCCATGCTGTCCAATTACTTTTTAACCCCTTGGGAAAAAAAAGGTGCTAGATAAAGAGCTGTAATTCCTAAACCCTTTGTCTGATTTGGATATACATACACTCAAATAACAGCACACATTACAGTACATATTCATCATATAACGGTCTTTTGAATATAAGTTTTGGTAAAAAGGCTAAAATGACTAAACTTGTGCCAGTGTCCAACTACTTATACACCTGTATATAAACTGTATTTAAAACAAAGCTTTTCAAGTCTTCATAAGAAGCAGATCACACAGCGCTGCCTTATAAAGACAGCAAACAAAAGACGAGAAAAATGTAAATGTGTCAAATTTTTGTTTAATTTTAACTCAGACTTTCCCATGCAAGAGAGACCCACTTTACCCACATATTGTAATAGATGAGTTGAGGGTGGACCGCTTTACAAAAAGTAGATTACAGCACACGACATGGAAAAACATTTTTCACCTGTCTAACTCCTCTACTCTGAGAAGGAACAAAAAATTCTTAAAGCCCAGTAGATTTAGTGAATTCTTTGTTGTGTGTATTGTCAACCTGGATGTTCAGCTATGAACCAACATAGACTAACTACTGATTTGTATGCAATCAAATCCCAGTATCAAATTTTTATTATTAAAACAAATCTAAACTGATAACATAAAGAAGTCTATGTCTATTTTTTAACTAATGAAATGACTGGCTGAAGGCACCGCTGCTTACGTAGTGTAAGTCTTAATTATAAAATATTGAAAAGAAAATTCAGAAATATACAGACGATGTACGAGTTTTAGCAATGCAGGTCGTTAGTGCAACCGTATCTAACTAAGATAACTAGGCTGTACAATAGTTAGTCTGATTTAGTGTTTCTGAAAATAATATTGATCTATCAGTCACTGTCATTACAAGCATGTATGGGTAAGTTTATGATGTCCTCTTAGATAAATTCATGCAGACACCACTGTTGTTATTGTGTCAAACTAGCCAACAGAAATCACTGTGTTGCCTCATGCTGCATTAGCTAAGTGATGACGTTATTTGTGTAGATACCATTAATGACTAAAAGTACTTGTCAGTATTGTCAGTAGCTTACTGCATTGATAATTTCTAAAGAGATTTGTCAGCCTCAAAACCTTTACTGGTTTAAACACCGCAACACGCCTGATGTCCTGCTTTCTGCTGACTTCACCTGGTTAGTGTACCTGTTTCATTGTTATCATGTAAATTGTCATCCTACGTCTGAAGCAGTGGTACACGAGGTGAGCAAATAGGCACAACTCTGACAGTGTTTCAGGAGTGGTACCTCACTCCCCTTTAAAATGAGGACGCCTCTTCTCTTTGAATGCAGCCAAACCCTCCAGTCGGTCTTTTGTTGGAATCACCTTTAATCAAATTAGTAATTAGATTTTACTTTTTTTTTTTAAAGTACAATATAAAGTATTTGTTTAAACTCACCTGTGCATAGCAGGCCTCTTCTATTGCCAGACCAGTTGATAAGTCAACCTATTTATGGGAATGATTGATACATTTACAGTTAATTACATAAAAAGAAATGTTGATACTTTCTTAAAAAAAAAGACTTACCTCTATACCCTGGTTAATCGCCAATTTTGCCATCCTCACAGCAATGGGACCCTGTTGGAACAGTCATAGGTAAATATAAAAATACTGTTGTTCACAGCATTTTTAGTGCAATTAATGGAAGAGAAGTTATCTACCTGCGGGTTAATCTCTCGGGCAAGTTCCAGAGCTCGCAAGTATGCAGCGTCTCCACTCTCGTTCTGCTCCACCGAGTGGTTGACAAGCCCCAGGCGACAGGCCTCTGCTCCATCTACAACCTTTGCAGCAAAAATGAGCTCTTTAGCAAGAGAAACCCCAATTGCCCGTGGAAGACGCTGTGTCCCTCCTACACAAGAAACATACCACAAGGCTCTCACTTATATTCCAACAGACTAAATACAGGCAATACTGACTTATGAAGAGTGGGCTCACCAGCTCCAGGTATGATTGCCAGTTTGGTTTCAACCAGACCCAATTTGGCAGAGTTAGCTGTTAAACATAATACAACAATTGTTAAACAACTTACTATAATATGAATAAGACACTATGTGTGTATACAATCAGGATCAGTAACGTTAACACACAACATTACACCATAACATTACACCATTACACATTCATCATACCGGCAATCCTGATGTCACAAGCAAGAGCCATTTCCAATCCTCCTCCTAAAGCAGCTCCATCAATTGCAGCAATAGTTGGCATTGGCAAATTACCTGTAACAAAGACCAACACTTACAGTACTGACCAATGTCTCACCATTGTTTTAAGAATATATCTGCATTACCCAGTTCTGTGATAAGTGCTCTTGCTTTAGAGACAAATGGTCCCACTTCGCTTTGGTGCATCTTAGCTCTTTCCTTTAGATCTGCACCTATATACAGAAGCAAAAACACATAGCAGCCACATAAACAGGGTACTGATGCATCATGTCTAATACACTAAATAATTCAGTGACTATGGGATACATTACCTGCACAAAAGATTCCAGGAACAAGACTACACAGGATCACGCTTCGGACTTTGTTGTTTTTTTTTATATCCTCCACTGCATCATACATCTAAGAAAACAATTAATCAAATAAATATAGGCAGCAGTACACACCAAACTACATGTTTGTCAAAAATTAGAGAAACATTTAAAACAACAAACCATTTTGACTAAATTTTTGCTGATGGCATTTTTGGCTTTGGGTCTGTTTATTCCAACAACAACAATTCCTGAAAGATAGTTTACGTAGTTAAGGACAATTTCATCACTGGGTTAATCCATAAGAGAGTACATTTAAACACACTAAGTGTTTATTTCTTACTGTAATCAAACCACGTATAAAATGATTAACTGATCATTTCATCCAATATGAGTCATGCATTCAGATTTTGTTGTCATTTTCTCTGTGATTACTGCACGCCAGCTAAACAAGAGGGACAGCTATGGCACCGTTATCTTTGCATAGCCTATTATACTTAGTCTTTATTAAAATTGCGTCAAACATTATTCCACACTATTTTGCAAAACGGTTTACAAACTTCCTACGTGTTCAGAAATTGAATGAGTCGTCTTGCTTCTGCAACAACAACCCGGATGTTTAGATATTTGCTTGTGTGCCACTCTCTGAAGGCGCACCATGGCACTACCGGTGGATTATCATGGTCACAACCCGTGTAAGCATTTCCTCTGGCAATTTTACATTTCTTAAGTTAACTTACCGGCGTCTTCTCCGTCCAAATACCTGACGCGCAGGTCATCCTTCGGCTCGGAGCTGTAGTGTCGCACCGCGGCTCTGTTTCCTACTAAGGGGCACATCTCGGAGGCTTTACCGTAGAGGCCATGGAGCCGGGAGCCGTAACAAGCCACGGCTGGCCGGCACACGCTCTCCAGGTCTGGTGCCTGCGCTCGGAAAGCTTGCCACAGGACTCTGCGTCCCACCAGCGCCGCCATACTGGACTGCACAGGTTTTGACTTTCAACTTTGAACCCTGTGACGCAGCCGTGTCACGTGGTGGTTCCGTGCACAACTTAGTGTGGGTCTCAAAGAAATTAAAAAAACAAAAAACAAAACATCTCAGTCGGTAGGATGTGCCTCAGCAGGGCCGTACACAGAATTTTTAGAAATACTGAGGTCCATCATGTTGACGGCCAGTTTAGTCCTGGTTTAGACCTTGTTTAGACCTGGTTTGGTCCTTGTTTAGACCTGGTTTAACTCTGATTTAGCCCTTGCTTAGACCTGATTTAGACCTTGTTTAGACCTGATTTAGACCTTGTTTAGACCTGGTTTAACTCTGATTTAGCCCTTGCTTAGACCTGATTTAGACCTTGTTTAGACCTGATTTAGAACTTGTTTAGACCTGGTTTAGTCCTGATTTAGACCTGGTTTAGTCCTGATTTAGACCTGGTTTAGTCCTGATTTAGACCTTGTTTAGATCTGTTTTTTGCCTGGTTTAGATCTGGTTTAGTCTAGAAATAGAAAAATACCAAGGTCCGTACCTCTGTGACCTCTGACCTCTGTGACCTCTGACCTCTGTGACCTCTGTGGTCTGTGGTGCATACAGCCAAGCTCCTCAGAGACTTCTCGATTCAGGAATAAAATATTCTGTTTAATTGTGTAATTATTATGGTAAATATCATATGCAAATGAAAAAACAGCTAGGCCTACCTTTAATATGTAGTTTTAGAAATAAATTACAAATGTACATCTTATCTAAAAAAATAAAAAAAAAAAAAAAATCACACCAGTCAATGTGCTGAAACATTTCTGTTATTTTAATGTCTTGTACTATACTGTATATACTGTATGCATTAAGACTTATCCGACCTGTGACTATGGTGTGAATGTTGAGTGTGCTTTTAGAGGCAAATGATCTTTTTATGATAATGAGTGCATTTAATAATGTTTATGCTATGTGAGAAGAAAATTAGGCTTAACACCATTAACCATTTGAATTTACTCGGGGAATATATTTGCAAAATAATTTTTTTTTTTTAGCTTTCTACCATGTTAAAATGTGTCCATCAAAAACATCCTTCAGTTGTGTTTTTTTTTTATTATTATTTTTTTTTATTCACGCCTGTTTGAGTAATCCTAAATTTTTTTGCACTAAGTTTCTAATGGCGCTTTTCCACTGGATGGTACAGTTAGCTTGTCTTCTCTTGGAATATGTCTGTTTATCACAAAGACAAGTACACATATGATTAAAATGACATTTTCCCTTTTATTTCTGTTCTTTGGACCACCACTAATCATTCCAGACCGCTTAAAATTGCAAAAAGGTTCCAAAACACAAAATGGCTTTGAACACATTTTCGAAATGTCTTGGAATGCTTTGGGAAGTGGAAACACCCCCAAAACCTCCCCATCCCGCCCTGTTCCATCCTAGAGGAAAAGCGCCTTGAGTCACTTAGGCCTCAGAACGCTCGGTTTGGCCACAATCCCCGCCCACTCCAGGAAGTACTGACAAATCAACAAGCCCTCTACGTCCAGGTCCTTATAATATACATATATATTTTAAGTTTATTGGATAGTGTAGTTGAGAAGTGACAGGAAATGTTTGGGGGGAAAGTGAGGAGAGACATTCATCAAAGTGTCAGAGTCTAGACTTTAACTCACGATGCTAAGGCAGGCTGTAGTATGCAGCCCAGCTCTACCAACGGAGCTAAACCGCGGCACATATCCAGGCCCTGTCCCAGTTGGTTAATGCCAGGTCACGTGACATCACATGGGCGCGTTGTGCATAGATGGCGCCATTTTGGGAAGTAAGTGACAGTTTTCCATGAAGGTATAAGGGACATAGACTGTCAATGATCTCAAAAAATGTGTCTCTTTAGTTTCATTAAGTTGTATATTTTTATATTTGTATTTTATTTTATTTTATTTATTTTTTTTGGTCAACACCATCCTAATACAAATATCACTATTCTAGTGATGGGCTTGTTGTGGCCCATGGCATGTGTACATAACTTTTTAATAGGTCCTTATATGTAACACTGCTGTTAATGATTTCATAGAGGTTTTTTATTAGCTGTAATTGACCGAAGGCTACACACACACACACATCTCTGAAGATGTTGACACAAAAACACAGAAAAATAAATTGGAAGCACAAGCAGTGCTTTATCTCATACTTTGTAGATCATTCATAGTCTTGAGGGAAATCTCTATCACTGGTACACACTGAATAAAGAGAAAGAATAGCACTTATAATTCAGTGAAGACATGTATATTTATTGTAAACAAAAACTCACCAATACAAGTCTTTAGTGCTTAAATACAAGTTATTGGACTTGAGGCTGCTGGATGAATTTATCATTTTCTACCCCAAGTTTACAAAATGTGGGAACAAAGGCACACACACTTATCTAAAGAGATTAGTGATGTAATGATGAACAATGTAAAAAAAAAAAAAAAAAAAAAAAAAAGCTGAGAACATTGGATTAAAACCAAAAGATAGAAACTAAAGATAGAAAAAAGTAAGCTGTTGTTGTATTACTGTAAGTGGACACTGATACTGTACAAACCAGTTACTATCAGTTCCGGTCCCAGGTCAGTGGTATCTCTTAAAAAATGAAACTAACAAACATAAATGAAGAAACTGGTCATTTGGAAATATTAGTTCATGAGTTCTTTTCAAATAAAAACAGTAAACCAGTGCAGGATGCAAAGCTTTTGAAAAGATGCACTAAATAAAGATTAAAGCTAAAGTTTAAACTCCAGCAGAGATAGCGCAGCATGTCACTTAAAGCGTGTCTATGACAAGAACATGAGCACAAGGCAGGAGTGACTTTTTGTCAGACGCCATGAGTTTCTTATTAAATATAACATGAAGAAGTGTTCCTAAAAATGTACAGCAAATAAAATGGCCTAAAGACCAGAGTTTTCAACCTAATTACACATCTTCCAGAAACAAAAATAAAGCCTTGTATTTTCACAGAATTAGCTTTTAAGGCAAAAATTGGCTAGACTCTGACAACTGCCTCCTAATCAACACACAGTGGTTTGTGATATTGGAGCCTAATGCTACTTTAGATAGCTCCAAAAAACAAAAGCAGAACAGTGTTACAAAAGGTGTGTTCAGCATTCATCAAAATGTGGACAAGAAATAAAGAGCTGTACAAAGTCTTTCACTTCAGAGTGCTTTTGTAATCCATTACTATAAATTTTTGAGAAATAATTTGCATGACAAATATTATGCCTATACTCTGTGACATCACTTTTTGTGAGAAAATTTAAAACTGCCACAACCTAATTAGAAAATTTACAGACTGTGATCATTTCACCTGCCTATTAGTAGATTTTGAGATACTGCCACTTTCATAAATGAATTAAGTGTTGTGCAAATGCATCTTTAATTTCATATACTGTTATTGATGCATAACATAATTGAGTCGTACTTTTTTCATAACCCCAGCATTTGTTTGGAAATATTTGGGACTGGCTACAATACTCAGTTCTCATCCCAACTACAGAGTGCGGCTGCAGATACAGTGAAAATGCTAAATATACAATTGTCATTTTAAGGAATTTCCTTCAGATAATGACTCATGGTGATCAATAGCACCTTTGGCTGTCTCTATCACAGAATCTTGTCGCCCTGCAATTAGGTTTTTGAGAGTGTCCACTTTTACAGAGAAGTTGCCAAGGCCCTGTTTGAGATATGCTTCATCAGCGTCTGAGTGTGCATAGGAAGGGTTGCTGCTGCTTGAAGTGGGGTTTGGACCTAGCGTTTCTGTCTCATCTTTATGCCATGACTCTGACTGGTGGGTCCAGCTATGCATATTATTAACCTGTACAGACAAATCACACATGGACGACTGAGTGCAGTGTGAAGGGTCCTGAGAGCTCTGGTAACTTTCCCCATTTGTGAGCGTAGAGGACATTCCAGATGTCTCATATTCTGGGTCAATGGCCTCCACTTTGATTTGGATGGTTCTAGATTTAATTCGCAGTTTATGCGGCAAAGCAGAAGCTAAATTTGCATCTGGCACTTTGTGCGTAGAGACAATGACACTTCTTGGGTCAGCTGGTATCAGTCCTTTGGGAACCTGCTGCTCGTCCTCACCGTCTGATGATTTGCTTATAGCACCATCATCTGAGCTCCGAGGGGAGTTACTGGATGACCTGGTGATCTGCAAAAATGCAGCAGGTTGTGAGTAGTTTACATTCAAAGGACTGGTCATGTAGTTCCTGTACATATCGTAGGGACTACTGCCCTCCTGTGTGTATCTCCCAGACTCTGCTGGTTCTTGCTTTACATCTGGACCCCTAGAAATATTAAAGCTACCCTGAGCAGAGGGACAAGCCTCAGTCATATCAGGTAGAATGCTGTGCGGTGAATGCTTGATGACAGATATGCAGCTGCTGCGTATGTGCGGCTCCATGTCCCTGCTGGAGGAACACTGGCTACTACTTTGGGTTACAAACTCCTGGTAAAGGTTTGTGCTGGTTGCATTGGATAGTTTCTGCACTTCCTGTGTGTAGGCTGTTGAGCTAAGCAGACCAAACTTTAGCTTCAGAGACAACAACTCAGCCTTTAGAGAGGCGTTCTCTTCTCCCAGAGCCATCAGTTTGTTCTCAAGCACCATATCATTGATACGCCGCTTCTCCCTTGAACGCTTTGCTGCTTCATTGTTTTTGCGACGCCTCTCCCAGTACAGATGATCTTTCTTCTCTTCTGGAATAAACTCCCTTTTTCTGCGACAGGTCATTTTAGGCTTGAAAGGCAATGCTGGAAGTTGGTGGCCCAAAAGATCTCTATTAGCTCCCTGTAAGGCAACAGCAAGAACAAGGGCATCGTCTCCATTGTACGACTCACCAGAGTCCGCCTCTTGCTTGATTGATTGCATATTGTCACTGTTTATTAGTGTATATAAACTCGCAGGAGTTTAGCTGGTCAGCAAAATCATTGTCTCCAGCAACAGTATCTCCCAAACTCAGTTTATCCACTTCAGAAAATCTGTCAAACCAGAAACAGGTAAAAGGACATTAGATAGGTTACAACATTTTCTTATGTGACATTAAGATAAACTAATGTTATTTGCTATGGTAATATATCTGACTGTGGTAGAGCAGGGTATATTACAGTAAGTAATTCAACATACAGAAGTCACATGGACAGGATGTTGAGTTATTAGTGTTAGTAATAACATTTTTACCCACAGTACAATTTATATGAATC
Organism: Bostrychus sinensis; assembly: GCA_020698575.1. NCBI lineage: Eukaryota > Metazoa > Chordata > Actinopteri > Gobiiformes > Eleotridae > Bostrychus > Bostrychus sinensis. The sequence goes on from CM036239.1 coordinate 13,273,095, forward strand.
ATCACTTTGTTCTTTGGTTAATAGCTGTGACCAAAAGCAGTCCTATTATAAGCTTTCAGTATGAGTAAACTAGCTCTCCAAATAATTACAATCACTAATATCTCAACAGTGGGCCCATCTATTGAGGATCTGTATTTATTCTCCTAAATAAAGGAATGTTGCTTCAAAAGTCAATTTATTCTGTTAGGCTTTCCAAGCTCCCACACATCCAGAAGAGAAAAGGGAACAAAGGAGTACAGACAGCTGTAATTCGAACACGTGGCCCAGCAAAAGCTCAAACACAGCCAACATCCTGGGCCCCACATAACATACAATACATTACATTACATCAAAATACAATGCCAATACAAAGATCTGACTAAACAGCTCTAATGACTCATAATTATATTTTAATAATAATAGCAGAAGACACTGCTCTAATTTTGTCGTTGGTGTAACCTAGTTTTGTAGATAAATGACTGAAAGAAAACGTTTGACAAAAATGTAACCTACTTAACAAAGCATAGTTATGACATGGGGCTACTTAGAGACAACATAAGCAGCCTACTAATGGTTTATCACCCTACTATTTATAAGCAGATGGGTTTGAACTCTTCTAGTTTGAGTTTTGGCGGTACAGGAATTGTGCTCTCACTTCACTGCAGAGATTTGTAGTTGCTGTGTTGTGGTTTCACACGACACATGGCTCTGCGGCGCTCACTCCCTTTTGTCTAATTTAACAAAGCAACATATGACATCAAGACTAAATTTGGATCACACGTGATTTGAAAAAAAAAAAAAGGATTACCGCAACGTGAGCTGGATGTGCGGGAGAGACGAGGGGGCACCGGGAGTTCACGGCCGCTTCAGCTTTGACCATTGACGCGGTCACAGCGCGAAGGCATGCCAGCGGTGCCCCGTCAACACGTCCAGTTGCCCCAGATTCCTTTATTGTGTCGGGATTACACAATAAACAGAGCCCCCACCTCCTCCCCCGGGAAGCCGAAAGCCAGCAGTTTCTATATGCTGCAGACATTATGCAATGCACTGTGTGGTAATAACAACACGGGCCTATCCACTCTGACTTCATACTTCATAGGGATATAGTAAATAAATCTACTTCAATAAAAAAAAATCCGTAGTGAATAAACGGCACATGTAGAAAGGCTGTAGGGAGACAATGTGGGCATTCACCCTGTTACATGACATCATTGGCTTGATTACTCATGACATAGTCGACTGAAGCGTGGGGTTTATCTACGCCCTAAGGAGCGATTACAAACTGACGAGAATAAACTATGCTGTATAAATTATAGTGTAAGACCGTTTCTTTACGCAGCTATATCCCGGACACATGGCGGCTTTACCCAACATTACTTTTAGCCAAGAACATTTGGGTTACGACACTGTGTTGCAATTCATAAACTCAAGCTCCTGGCAGGCCTACGTGCCCAAATAACATTCAACACTTGTCTCCTATAACGGCCATTTCCCTGTGTTCCCAGATAAGCACGGCAGAACTGTTTAATAAATTACTTAATTACTAATGCGCAATAATCAAATCATATAGTAGACAGCATTTGTAACTCCAATCTTAGATTCTTTTATAAGTTTACGCGTAGTTTTGTAACCATAGTATAAATCCAAATCCTGCTGTACTCCAGAGCACGTAAACACCTCGCGGATCCAAAGAAAGCTTACTAACACCAGGAGCGAGGATAAGATGGGCTTTATGCAGAAAACCAGAAATCAAATCAGTACCTTCTCTACAACTTGGGTTGATGTATCGGTGTCGCTGGCCACCGCGTATCAAGCACGGAGACAAAGTGCAGCTTTTCCATGAGCTAATAAGGTAAGAAGTGTATAGATAAAAATCCTACAAGTTGCGAAGTACCTTGTTCTCTCCACCCTCGCCTTTTTCCTCTCAAGGTGGCTACTGACTCATGGATCTGTGTTAGTAGGTCACCGGTTAAATGTATTGGTAGCGTGAAGTTAAAGACAGCATGCACAGCCAATGGGAGGAGAGCATTTTCCAGCTTCAGCCAATGACTCTTGGCGTCAGCAGACAGCTCACAACTCATATAAAATGTAAGTCGTCATCCACTGTGCGTGTGCTGCGTTCAGGTACGGCAGGAGAGTGTTAAAACTGTAAAATAAAATAAAAACCTTTTTGGATAATGGGTGTATGCAAACATTGTAGTCTACCCAAATAGTTTTTATGTATTTTATGTCTGGTAGCTTATATTTCAAACCTCATTGTGCAGGATGTAATACGTGGGCGTCAATGGCCAACAACCAATTTTAGAAGTTGAATTATGAGATTTACTTATCATATCCTCTAGGGGTCACCATTGGCTAACGCTTTGGCTGGTGTGGCTGTATTTAACGTTACAGAGATGTGTTTCTAGTTGTGCTGCGTAGCTTACCTCACTAATTATCTATGAACTGTAGTCGTGTAAAATATGCACTGTATTTCCAAAAGTATTTACTCACCCACCCAAATAATTAAATTCAGGTGTTCCAATTACTTTCATGGCCACGGCTGTAAAAAAAAAACAAGCACCTAGGCATGCAGACAGTGGTGGAATGTAACAAAGTAAAAGTACTTCGTTACTTTACTTAAGTTCAGTTTTCATGTATCTGTACTTTACTCGAGTAAATTTTACAAGGGGTGCTTTTACTTCACTACATTTTAGAGCAAGTATCAGGACTTTTTACTCCATTACTTTATTTTTAATTGGTTTGAAGTACAAAGTATTTTGAGTTTGGTTTAAAATCATGTGTTTTTGCCGTGCCCTTGTTATAGACACAATACTTAAATATAACAGATGCAGTAAAGTATTACTCTTCAGAAAGACCTTACCTACAGATTCAGTGTCTTCTGTTGCAGCAGTAAACCATTAGTTAAAAGCAGAGTTTTTCAGCTAAATCTTTTATATTTAACACATGCATTAGTTCTTGAATCTGTGCAAAATACTGCTACTTTTTTTACTACACTCAGTACATTTGAAAGTACGTTTATACTTTTACTTAAGTAGAAATTTTCATTTGATAATTTTACCTTTACTTTTACTTGAGTACATTCGTGCTCCTCTATCAGTACTTCTACTTAAGTAAAAAAAAAAAAAAAAATTGTACTTCTTCCACTACTGCATGCAGACTGCTTCTGCAAACATTTGTGAAAGAATGGCTTGCTCCCAGAAGCTCAGTGGTCCAGCGTGGTACAGATAAGATCAGAATAGGAATCAGAATTTCTTTATTTTACCTCGGAGGGGAAATTCTTTTTTGTTACAGACATGCAACCTGACCAAGAAATTAAAAGTTATAGAATAGGAAATTTACAATATAATAAAAAATCTAATAAATATCAAAAGTGTCTAAAGTGTCTAAATCATGTTAGTAAAAATAAACAACAATTTCAGAAAATAGAGTAAGGAAAAATAATCTCTTCAAATTATAATAAAGAATTTACAATCTTAAACATAAGCAACCTGTGCAACAACACTACAGACCTCCAAACGTCATGTGACCTTCAGATTAGCTCAAGAACAGTGTGTAAAGAGCTTCATGGGATGGGTTTACATGGCTGAACAGCTGCATCCAAGCCATACATCACCAAGTGCAATGCAAAGCGCTGGATGCAGTGGTGTAAAGCACGCCGCCACTGGACTCTAGAGCAATGGAGACGGATCTGGATTGACGGATCACGCTTCTCCATCTAACAGTCTGATGGATGAGTCTTTGGTGGTTGCCAGGAGAGCAATACTTGTCTTACTGCATTGTGCCGAGTGTGAAGTTTGGTGGAAGGGAAATTATGGTGTGGGGTTGTTTTCAGGAGCTGGGCTTGGCCCCTTAGTTCCAGTGAAAGCAACTCTGAATGCTTCAGCATAGCAAGAGATTTTGGACAATTTCATGCTCCCAACTTTGTGGGAACAGTTTGAGGATGGCCACTTCCTGTTCCAACATGACTGCACCAGAGCACAAAGCATGGTCCATAAAGACATGGATGAGCGAGTTTGGTGTAGAAGAACTTGACTGAACCTGCACAGAGTCCTGACCTCAACCTGATAACACCTTTGGGATGAAGTAGAGTGAAGACTGCGAGCCAGGCCTTCTCTTCCAACATCAGGGTCTGACCTCACAAATCCGGTTCTGAAAGAATGGTCAAAAATTCCCATAAACACTTCTAAACCTTGTGGAAAACCTTCCCAGAAGAGTTGAAACTGTTATAGCTGCAAAGGGTGGGCCGACGTCATATTAAACCCTATGGATTAAGAAAAGAGTTCATATGCGTGTAAAGGCAGATGAGCCAATAGTCTTGGAAATATAGTGTATGTCTCTTTGGGGTTTGTTGAAGTTTTTGAAGTATAATCTTAGATGCAGCACTTTTACCAATAGCAACAGCACATTGTTGAACGCACTTTGTTTTAGGAGTATAATCCAACTAACAGAAGTAGGGCGTAGTAATTAATAGGATAGTATGTGCATAGCCAATGTTATGTCCCTAACATATTGCTCTTTTAATGTGACTTGCAATTTGTTTTTGCATCAGGCGTTATCAAAACATTATCACATCTTTGTTATGGTAATACTGCATTTTCTGGCCTAAACCAACCTGTGTCTGTCAGCAGTTATACACTGATGTCATTTTAGGGGGGACCACAACCTTAAGTTAAATCCAAATTTGTATCTGTTTTATCTAACAATCTACCTATCGATCTCTAATTTGTGAATGAACATTTGTCCAAAGGTTGTAAAAAGTAAAAAAAAGTAAAAAAAAGTTAAATTCCTATATTCTTATAGCCACAAATCTGCTGTAATCCTGTGAGTGTTTTAGGTTTTCTATAAACACTCCAAAGTCAGGACCTGGCTTATGTTTAACACAAAAATAGGTTTGCAAAATAATGATTGTTGCTATAATTTAGTACAATATCACAGGGGTGGCATCTGTTACATAATAACACAACAAGCATTTTATAAAATGTCTTTATTGAATACTCCATATACATGGATGTACACAATAAAATTATATTACAATATTACAAAGCTGGTAGCAAAACACCAGGCGTAAAAACTTCAAATCAATAAGAAAAACTATGGACAAATAAATGTTAAAGCAAAAGTACATTAGTTTATAAAGTTCTGTACAGTTTATTGATGATGCAAGTCTCAACATAGTGTAGTCATGGCAAATAGTTTTGCTCCTTTTTTTACATAATTATTAAATGCCTCACTCATGCCTAGAAGAAAATCCTTGATAAATGCATTCTTCATTGCTCTAACACTATGCATTTTTTAAAGACCACAGACCACAAAAGCAGAGTCATATTTACATATGTCATTGTGGTAAATATCTTTTGCCAAAGGATGTGGGAAACATGTAATTTTACCTAGTTTGTTGCACAGCAACATTAATAAACAATAATACAGCAAATAGACTTGGCATCATCAGAGCAATAAGGTCTTCAATTTGCTTAAAAATAGACACAGAAGTTGGAGGTACAAAAATCATTTTAGCAAGTTTCAGTCCCATTAAGAAATGCTTAAAAACATTCAACAATTTGCAAATCGTTCCCTTCACTTCATATTGTTTGTTTACCTCTACTATTCTTCAGACTACCCTTTTCTTATGAGTCAGACAAGTGAATGACCAGCTCTTCAGTCTGTGGCTCACTGTCCCCAAGTAACTCTGTTTCGGGCACTGACAAGTTCTCCTTATGGTCTGCTTCCTCCTGTGAAGCCCTGTCCACTGAGTCCTCATTGGTCTTTTCCTCATTTAACAAAGCTGCTCGCTCTGTGGCAGAAGTGTTGGAGGGAGCTGTGGTGACGTAGCCTGTAGAAGTAGACCCACTGCCACTGTGGTGAGAACCAGCTTTTGCCACCATCTGAGGGGGGTGGTGTATCTGCTGGTGAGGCATGGCCATGGGGATTTGCATGGGATAAAAGTTCTGCATGTAAGGGTAAGCTGGCATGGGGTGGTATCCATTGACAGGAATATAGAGCTGTGGGGGAACCATGGGCCGATGCATTTGACCCTTCATTGGCATGAACTGGGGCTGGTGGAAGGGAGAGGAGGTCTTTTTAGGACTGGTGTAGCGTGATGCGTTTGCTGTGCTCATGCTAATGTTGCTGACAGGGCTTGTGCTAAGGGAGCTGGTCTGGGTGGTGTTGCTATTGCCAGAGGTTTGGGCAGAAGAGTTGTAGTTGGATAGGTTCTCCCAGGAGCGCAGACGCGCATGAATATCTTTGAAACGGGGCCTTCTTGCAGGGAACTCACTCCAGCACTCCAGTATTAGTGCATAAACCCAGGCCGGGCAGTCGTCTGGGCAGGGCAGAAGCTGGTGGTTACGAACCATCTCAATTACATCTTGGTTGGAGTAGCCACAATAAGGCTGTAGACCATAGCTGAAGATCTCCCACAGCAACACACCATAAGACCAGATGTCTGAGTCTGTGGTGAACTTGCCATACATGATAGCCTCTGGAGACATCCAGCGGATTGGGAAGTGATTCCCCATGAGATTGTAGTAATCAGCCGAGTAGACGTCTCCATAGAGACCCAGGTCGAGAATCTTCACACTGAGTTTGTCATAGACAAGGATGTTACGAGCTGCAAGGTCTTTATGAACAACCTGCTGATTTGAAAGGTACTCCATCCCAGCAGCAATCTGCGTGATGACATGAAGAAAGTCAGTCTGCTCCAGTGTGGACTTGACTGTTGTGCCATCATCTGAGCTGCCAACATCAGAGTTAGGGGAACGCATCACCAGATACTTGTGCAGGTCTCCCATGCTGGAGTAGGAGAAGATCATGCTCATTGGCTGCTCTTTGGTGACCACACCCAATAGACAAACAATGTTCTGGTGCTGGAGGTGAGAGCGGCGCATGGCTTCAAGACGAAAATCCTCACAAAGAGTGGAGTCAACTTTATCCTTTAAAGTCTTGATGGCCACCACTTGGGTCTGCTCACCGGGTGCAGTGCCATACAGCTGACCTTTGTAAACCTTCCCAAAACGGTCCTCTCCAAGCTCTTCCATAAATCGCACAGCTGACATATTGATCTCCCGCAGTTTGGCCTGTAAAAACAGAAGAAACCAGTCACTGTAGTGTTCATCCTATTAAGTATTAAATCAAGTCATGTATTGTTTCTGTATAATGTATCAATGCTACCTGGTGTTTTTGCTGAACCAGCTGTGACAGTTCCAAATCTTGGGTGGGTGAGCTGTTGAGCTGGCAGCGAGGAGGTGTGTCGCTGGATGCTTTTTGCTTATTGCGACACATGCAAACCAGAAAAAAGAGGCAAGCGATGACCAAAGGGATGGCAACAGCAGGAATGAGGATGAGCAGAATCTCCTTCCTGGGGTTCTCAGGAGGTTCTGTAGAAAAAAATAGTTTTTATCAAACAATTATAATTACAAATATGAATATCAAATAGGTTCCTTCTTTCAAGAGAACGTGAACAACATTTGTACACTATATTGTCCTAAAAAATGTATCTACCCGAATACAACTTCCAGGAATGTAATTGTTCACAGCTCATGAGGTTTCAGTGCACAATTTTTATAAGCTGAAGTTGATCAAAGGCAACAGAAAGTGGCAACTTAATAAAACTTGAGAAAAAAGAGAGACAAAAACACACACTGTGCTCACGATGAACTTTGGTTACTCTAAAAAGAAAAGCAAGGGCAAAGAGAACAACAGTGTAACAAGTGAGAAACATTTAAGATAAGAAGCACATGAAAAGAGATCAATGCAAGGACATTCACCCAGTTACCAACAAAATGTTACTTCTCCTTATATTGTGATTTCAGGATAGTAATACCATTAAAAGGGCATTGAGCTGGGGTGGAAGCTACTTACGACAAGGCTGGATGTCGCACAGGTCAACTCGGACCTGAGGATCCAGTGTAAAGCACCAGGGGGCCTCCATTTGCCCTCCTGGATTGCGACAGAAGTTGTGTCCTCCCCAGAGCTCAGGGTACTCTTGAGAAATGTGGTGACTGTGTGGGTACTGGGCGCTCCAAGGCTGGCAGTGGTGCCCTGACTTTGTGACACTGACTGTACCTTTGTAGTCAGCCCCACTTCCATTGTAGCAGCTGTGGTCTGAGGGGGAATCTGCAAAATAAAATCTCACTTAGTATGGCTGCACCCAAGTTTGCAGTGTGCAAAGAACATCATCATTACTAAGCTGGTCATTTCAGAAATACTAAAGCTTAATAGTAGAGTACTTACATGAACCCAGTTTTTCAGGGGGCACTCCTATCCTCATGCAGGACGCCGCCTCAGGTGTCCCAGGTCGTGGCAGCAGGTGGCAAGTGGGCAGCTGGAGCTGCATTAGGATCATGGGATTGGATCTGGCGATAGTGTACTCTGTATGGCACAGGTCATTCTCCAAAGCCTCACATTCATCTCGACAGAGCTGACGCTTGCGAGCTCCACGGGACCCCTCATCACACAATGGGAAGACGTAGTAGCAAAATGATGGGATGGCAAACTTGGAGCATTGATCCGACAGGTGTGTGGAAGTGCCAATCATAGTGAAAGCAGCTGGAAAGGTGCAGAATAAAATATCATGTCATTCAGAAACATTAATAACACCTTTGTGGAACAAAAATGGTTAACAGATCAGGTTTTCATACCAGTGATGCGGTTTTCACTTTCCCCCTGTGTCTGCAGAGACTCAACATAGATGCTCTGGTTGCCAATGAAACGGGCACAAGCAATGCCCCTGTAGGGCTGGCAGAAACCTTTTTCTTGTGACCTACAAGAAAAGGAAAGAAATATTTAATATACAAGTGAAAAAAGTTATTATATCTAAAGTAACATGCAAAATAGTAAGGACCTGGGGCTTCATTTATAAAAGGTTGCACAGGATCTCTACTAAGCAAGTGGCCAAATTTGGGGCACCCCAGCAAATATCCTGATTTACAGGCGCTATCCAATAATCATGTAGAAGTAAATTTTTTTCTCAGAAGTTCAAGTCAAAAGAAATAAAGAAGATTGTTTGTAATTTACATTACTAGTAATGTGAGTGAGAAAAAAAAGGTGTTGGAGAAAAAAGATGCACAAGCAGCATGGACAGCTGCATATTGAAGACAAATGTTAAGAAAAGAACAGTCAAAAACAGACGGGTCAAGACATTTTTTGTATGGAGATAATGTGACTTTGTTCTGTGCATCACCAACAATAATTGAACTGAACCAAAACTTACAAAACCAACTTTCTCTATTATCAATTATCAACTAACTATTATCAACTGGGTGAATTGAATAAATATTTCTAAAACAAATGAATTTGGCACTAAATATATGCTAACTAAACCTCCTAAATTTGATTGACCGCATTGTGTCCAGGATGGGCAGAGACATTGCTTTGTCCTTGCTTGAGTGCCAAACGAGTACTGAGTATTTATACAAACTGTCCATACTTCTCAGAAGGCCAACATTATGGGTTTAATCATTCATTTTATTGGTCTCATGAAATATATTTTTCAAATTACTGTAGCCTATTTATGGTTTTCTGTAACTGTGAGCCATAATGATTAAAATTATAAGAAAACAACGGTTGAAATGTTTTACTCTGTATGTGCTGACACTATAAATAGTGTTTCACTTTATTTCTCTGACATAAAATTGCACATTTACATGATATTCTAATTTACTGCATAGGACCTGTGTAAAACCCTGCACGCAATTGCTGCTTTTGAAATTCTACCTGGTGTAGAAAGGTGCACACGTAAACCCACCTCATGTCAAGCCCTTTGCATGCCTCTATTCTCAAAAAGTGGCTACAGAGCCACTGAAGCGACGCAGACCCACTACCAAGCAGTGCATGCAAGACATAATAACTAATTACAACACTAGGCAGCGCTAGTCACAAAATGCTGTGGATAATGGGTTTCTGTATATAAGCCTCAGTGTTTCACTCAAGTATTTATCAATGAGTATTAATCATACATGAAAAATTTAACACAATGTATTACAGTAATCTATAAAACAAACTGGATTATTGCAGCTGTTTGCCTAAGAGGGACGCTATTATATTTTCAAGGTAACCTAACTGCAGGTTGGTTGTAGGAGTTGTTTATGCTGATCATTATTTTTTAAATCCAATCATAGATTCATCAGTCTCTGCTTTCTGTTCACACCATGGATCATGAAGCAGAGCCAGCCGCAGCATCCTGTTACCGTGCACGAGCATGTGCTGGCTATGAACCGCTTTATTGTTAAGAATACTGTGAAAGTAAACTGTATCAGAACTTGCGCCAAACACGAATTTGTCAAACTTGCTTCACCTCACCACCTCCCAGAGTAAGTCACCTTTGTGCTGTGTCTCCAAAATGTGCACGCGCCAGGTTGAGAGTTGGCGTAGGGATACATAAGGTTTTAGGCCTCATTGGATTTTTATAGTTCCCACGTTTGGTGCAAAGAGTGATGTACGCCAGTATCAGCCTCATTTTGGGCATACGCCGCAAGGTTTATAAATGAGGCCCCTGAGCATAATAAACAGCATAAGCAATGTGATTAAAAGAAAGCACAGAGGACGCACTGTAGACATCTAGAGCTGACAGCTTTAGGAAGCTGTACTGATTAAAGCCACTAAGCTCAACTTGTTTTTAAAAATGTCTCTTTGCTAAGGTTATGTATGTGTTCTGTTTGCTCAGAGCTTACATCTCAGGCCTAACTTAAGTCCTAATCCTCTAATAAACAGACTGAACAAAAAAAGAAGGTTTATCTGCTTTTAGAGCAAAGTGCCACCTCTGTGAATGCATACTATGGCAGTTGGCTGTATTTATCTTTTGTCTTTTCACTTGTGCCACAATCAGATTTGCATGACCCTGGTAATTACATTGAGCAGTATGGGAAAATACTAATATCAAATATTTTTAAATGTCTGGTTTTATTCCAGACTATTTTTGACACCCCGTGCTAAGAGCTATTAATAGTAGCAATAGTGTTAAACTCAATTTAAGAATCAACCTTAAGAGCCCCAATGATTCAATAAAACTACTTGCGGGTAAAGAAATCCGAGGGCCCAATCTCCATGTCTCATTACTAACACAACTTAATGACATGGCCATGGGAGTTCAACAGTGAAGACAGATCTCAGAGGTACCCAGGTACCCAGGTATTTCAAGTTTATTTGCTTTATTGTCAGATTTGTCATTACAGGTGACAGCCAACATGTGCTTTCAAACAAGACGCCTGTGTGAGTCTGACCAAAATGGCTCTTTGTTTGTAGAAATGGTCCCATCGTGAACCCCTGCAGCAGTCTCTTCTCAGCTCGTTTGGTTTGTGTATGGGCCACAGCTGTTTTGACATTGGGTCTGCTCTGTGTCTATGTTAAAGCTTCTTTAGTGCTTTATAGATAATTCATCAGAAGATTTGTATTTTCTACCAACTTGCTAGTGGTTCTTTTCTAAACAATGGCTAGTAGTTTGGGCTTTTATTCTTCCATTTTTTCATACTTGCAAATAGATCTGTACTACATCTATCAGTGGTGAAAAAAGTACTGTTACATAAGTAGAAGTAAATACACTCCACAAAGCTATTACTTGAGTGAAAGTAAAAAAGTATTACATTTAAACTTTATTTTAGTACAAAATATTTTGGGGTCAGGGACAAATCAGGGGGTCTCTGGTTGCATCTCAAGCATGCTATCCATTTTTCAAGATACTTTTAATGGTTATGAGAATTTAAACATTTACTTGAGTAAAAGCAACATTTGTGTGAAAAAAAAACATCTAAAAATGCTACTCAAAAAGTACATTTTCTTCCAAAATTGTATTTAAGTAAATGGTTTAAAATAAGTTATTTTATCTAAATATCTAGTCCATGTAGCTCTAAACTGTATTTCTGCTATTAGCCAGAGGCCGTAGAAGCATTAGAGCTATGTCTTTTACTATAACAGTCAACATCCCTCTCCAGCACTCCTATTTCAGCTGTTTTAATGAGGTCAGTGAGCTACTCGTGGAAAAACTGTTTAAGACACATGTGATTTCTCACACATCTATGCTGACTTACAGAAAAGAGCATCCTAAAAGACTAACAACACACCATGCACCGAAACCCCCACAACTGTAGATAAAAGATCTTAAAGGAGGCATATAACTAGTTGATGAGATATGCATCCTGGAAGAAACATTTCAAAGGTCTGACTGAGGGCATGAATCAGCATAGTTTCCAGTTCAAAGCAGGCCTGTCCAAACCACTGGTGAGTCAAGCCACAAGAAGAAAAGCTAAAAGTCCACTACCCTTACAGTCTGCTAGCATCTGTCATAGCAGTGTAACATTGTCAGCCAGACAGTGACGGTACGACTGCCTGCTCACAAGTCTATGCATGCCTGTTTTAGCTTTGGGCAGGCACACGTCATAAAAGAAATGTGGTGGATGTTTTTGGAGAGAGAGCACACAAGCCCCTCCAACCTTATAAACAGCCTTACATCCAAAAATAAGAAAAGTACAAGTAGCTCAGTTCAATGCATATACTGTATTGCATATAGATTCAGTACACTCAGAGTGATATATATATATATATATATATATATATATATATATATATATATATATATATATATATATATATATATATATATATATATATATATATTGCAGTTATTGGCAACAGTTTAGAGTAACTCATACTATAAAGTTAGTATAGTATTAGTTAAGGATTAGTAAAAAACTTTAATACTTATTTTAATTATATACTCTACTATCCAATGTATATACCATGACACCTTAAATTTAAAATTTTATCATTATTATATTTTACATATATACTTATTTTATATTTTTGTGTGCTGTGTGATCTACTCTTGCACCATTTTATTCTCTTGCTCCTGGATGCAGGTACAAAAATACATTTCACTGTACAATGTACTATGTATGAGCGTGTGACAAATACAAACTTATCTTTCTTATCTTATCTAATTGTGATGATTGTGGTTTACAGTTAATGAAAACCAAAATTCTGTATCTTGAGAAATGAGAATATATATACTATCATATAATTATCATAATCATTACTTAAAATATCTCTGTGTGTACTACATAGAAATACTTACAATTTGAATTGAACTGAACTGAAATAAATTAACTTTCCTTCCATTTCCACTTCATTGATGTCTGTGCTATTCTACATATACTATATATAAAAGGTAACTTACGGTTCATCTGGGCCATGAGTGGGCATGAGGCCTGTAAAAAATAAAAAATACAAATACAATGTGAAAAATACACAATTCATTATTTTTTACAATCCTGTACTAATTAGAGGCATGCTGCTAATAAAGATGCACACACCTAGTTTGACGTAGAGGACCCCAGTTGCAGTGATGACCTTGTGTGAGTTGGAGGCCACACACTGATAGTAGCCCGTGTCGGTGGTGTCCAGGTCTTGTATCCGAAGCTTGGATCCGGACTCAGTTTTGCGAATCGTGATGCGTCCCTGCTCTTGGACCACTGGAGCATCGTTCTTTAACCAGCGGATGGTCGGGCGGGGGTTTCCGGCCACTTTGCACTGCAGTGTCACTGTCTGACCCTGGAAGTGGGTTATGTTGTTGACAGGCTCCAGGAACTCCAGATAATAACCTGCACAAGAGAAATATAAGAGCGTAAAGGACATTTTAAGTAAAAATATTGTTAAAATAATACTACTACTAATACTGCTACTTCTTCTAATACTGCTAATGCTATTACTACAATTACTGCAACTGCTGCTGCTACTAAAACTTTAAGTTTTGAGGCCTCGGTTCCACAGGTCAACATGTATTTATTTAGAGACTTCAGAAATTTTTCCTTGTGGCTGGTTGCGACAGGGGAGGCATCCAGTTCAAATCACTGCGACTGATTCACTGTGGCAAACTCGTAAATAGAGCAGATATATACAAATATTACTTGAACCACTAATACTGTATGTCCAGTTCCACAGGAAAAACAAGTGATAATGGTCATAATAAAACAACGGTACATGTATAGGCTTGATTTACATTCACCACAACAAGATCACACAAACATCTTTTCCACTACAGCAGACTAAATGCCTGTGGGCTACACAGAGGAAAGTGGAGCCAGGATATGTTGATGTTTCAACCCACTTGGCTGCCTACAAACATAAACAATATCCCCCTGGCCTTTGAGAGGGCCGAGAGCTTTGATGTCACATTTGAATTCTGACAAAGGGTGCAAAAGAGTTTTAAATCAAGCAGCCTACAGCTCAGCTCTTTTCACCAAGACTTTTTATAGAGACAAACAAATAACTGAACATGTGGTGAAAACATTAAACACTCCAATGTCCTGACAACTGGAAACTAGTTCTGCCAATGTGTCAGTGTGGAATAATTTCAAAGCGGACGAGAGATTATAAAATTGGGCCTGCTTTCTAAACCGAAGCTAAGTACTAAGTGGCTGTTTTAGACGAAGACGGGGTTTTAGTTTTCCGAATCCTCAATCTTTTGAAAATGCTGGAGGAGGTGTTTTGGGGCCTGGAAAACGCAACATGCTGCCCATGCTACGCATTTACACAAAAACACTTAAGTGCAAAGAAAACTAAAGTAAACTGTAGTACCTGTATTTGTCCAGCAAACTGCGCTGTGGGCTATATACTCCAATGTTCCCAAGTTGATGTCACGATCATAAGGACTCCCTTTGTGAGAGGTGAACAGTGTGGTTACTTGTGTGGAAATAATTGTTTTTTAAACAAGAGATGAAGAGTACAAGAGTACTCTTCTTTATATAATGAATGAAGTTATTACTCCTGCAGCTTTGACTGTTCAATTATCAGTAAATGACTAAAGTAGAAATATCCCCTGATATAACTCTGAACCACACCAAGCAGTTCTAGTGATGTATCTCTTTGTTTAATATAAAACAACATGGGAATGCAAATATGGTTTTGTTGTTATTGTGGAGTTCCATGTGTGAACAAGCTGAACTCGTGAATGGCCGTTTTTCGGATGTTGGCTTTTTTAAGTCGGGACTTCCGAGATTCCGACGTAACATGATCACAGCATGAGTACACTGTTTTCACAGTTTACACGAGTGCGGAGCGGCTCCAAGCAGCTGAGTGTTTTCAAAAGATTTTGGATTCAGAAAACGGAAACCTCATCCTCGTGGCAGATTTGGCAAAACGCGTTGTCATATAAACGGCTCCTAAGGTCCCCTGTCTAGCAGTTTACTGCACATGCCTTGTTTGTTCTTTGCCTGTTTTTGGTGTCTTTCTATGGCGGCGTTACAGCGCCACCAACAGGCCTAGCATATGTATTACAGCGTTTTTAGTGGTTTTGTGTGGACGGTGCTGTGTTTATAAATGGTAAATGGTCACATTTATATAGCGTTTTTCTACCTTCATGGGTACTCAAAGCGCTTTACATCAAGGAACCGTTCACCCATTCACACTCACATTCACACACCAGTGTGCGCAGACACTGGAGGTGTGGTGGGTTAAGTGTCTTGCCCAAGGACACAATGACAGTATGCAACGGTGGGAGTGGGGTTTGAACCGCCAACCGCTTGTCCAATAACCTTCTGGTTATTGGACAAGCGGCTCTACCAACTGAGCTACTGCCGCCCAACTGCAGCATGGAAAACATTTTGAAATTTTTTGAAAGGATAATGTTTTCGTCTCCATGTGGAGAGCCTAAATTGCAGACAAAAGTAACTTAATTTGCATTGCTATTTAATAACCATGGGCTGGCTTCATCATGGGCAGGCTTAAGCCTGTTTGTATGAAGGTAATGTATAGTTTTTCCTGCAGAAAATTAGCTCCATGTTAGGGATTTGAGGACATTCTAGAGGTCAGAAAGAACAGCATGGCCAGACTTAAGGTTCACAGTTACCAGCTGGACCATGTTTTACTTTGCACTGTGCTCAAACAAGCCTGTCCTGTTTTCATCCACATTTGTCCCATGCTGTCCCAGTTTTTTTTTTTTTTTTTTACATGACTGCATACTATTTGTCTGCCTTTCTCATTTCATGTATAAATCAGCTGCGTCTCTATTTTAGTTTGGCCATTTGTCAGTGTCTAATGTTATAAAGAACAGCTTTGGGAGTAAAATGTTTCCTATACTTCGTAGGTAAATCTTATATCGCAGAGAGTTCAGTAAATTGTAAGTAAAAGCAGTAAATGTGTTCCCCATAAGGACCTAGACATTAATAAGAAGTGACGTCCAAGGCCTGTCTCCGCTACACACATATCTGTCTTTGGGTGAACATAACACTAAGCAGGCTTTCATGATGACATAAATATTTCTTCCTCTACTGACCACAGCTTGTGTCTGGTTTGGAAAAAGTGAAGATAAAAGATGTCTGCTATATAGAGAGAAGCTACTATCCCTCTTTGTATAGTGTTATGAATAGATGACGAATTTACTTAATTTGTTGTTAGGGGAAATGCCATGAGGAGCTATAGCAGACCTCTGAATAAGAGTTACATTCAAGATTTAGGGAGGGTGGACTCACTGCATGTAAGTCTGTCAAAATATGGACGTGGTTCATGGGTGGTCTTAAGGCCTAACCCTTGTTCCGCTGTTAGAAATTCATAATTTTGAGGTAAATTGACTGAGGGGGAGGTGACTGGAGCTGAGGCTAACCTTTAAACAGCGGCATGCAGCAGTATTTTTATACTTTATAGATGAACCATGATTATCATTGACTAAAAGGACATCAGATCTTGAGAAACAGCTAGGTTTATCCCAGTTTGAACAATACAAAGTAGTAGTACAAAGTCTCTATGGGCATCTCAATGGGTAAATATATTCACAATTTAGAAGCAATAATTATAGCATACCAAATTTTTGTTGACTCAAGTTAGTTAAACTGTGAAAATATTTTAAAGGGCTAACAGAGTGACTCCCTGGTGCCCTAAAAGTATCAACATAGCATTAGACAGTAATCAATTTTTGAATCAGACTTTATTTTAGTGACGCTTTTTGGAGCTATTTCAGTCTTACTTAAGCACCCCCATTAGCAAACTATTTCTTGGCCCACTACTTTATATAATATGTTTTGAGGCTGGTTATTTGCATTGGATGTTTTATGTAAGACAGACTATCCCAGTAAGCGTGCACTAACAAATACGTATGCACAGAAACTCACAAGGAGAGCCCTGGGAGTGGTTCGTAGTGACAGTAATGTTGATAAAATTATCTTGTGTGTAGCAAGTGGTACAAAAATACTGAGATGTCTACCACATACTCCAAGTGTTTCCAGAACGAATACACTACCAGGAAATGATTAGAGACCCAGGCAGCAGTGAGTGTTGCTGACAGCAGATGAAATGAGCATCGATAAATGGCCTCAAGTAATGGAAAAAGAAAATCCACTAACTGAGAAAGGAAAAAAAAACCTACACAAAGGTAAAACAGAAAAAAGCAATGTTAACAGGCCACTGCTGAGTAGGCAGTGGTCCAGTTATATTTCCATAGGAAAATACTCACCACTGTTTTCCCTTTCAGCGCAACTAAAAGTCACTGGCTGCTCACCAACCTGTAAATTTGAACAATTGGTGTTTAAACAGAATCAGATTCAGACAAACACAGAACTATTCTTGCACTATTGATACTTAGAGTTTGAACAAAAATGCCTTTAGGATGAAAAATAAATGCTCTCAATCATCAAATCTAAAGGTCTAGGTCCGTGTATGTCAACTTGGCTCAACCCTGATTTGGGCCTTGTCTGCAGATTCTATAGGTTCCACTGTCCTCACACATACGGTAGACTCAGATTCAGTCTCAGTGACAGTGCTAATCAAAGTGTTTTAACAGGACGCCTGAGCTGAGAAGGTCTTTGAGCATTTTGACAAAAAAGTTTCGGCAGGGTTTACAGTTAGCAGTGCAGATTACTGTATAAGGAAAAGTTTTAGTTTGAGTGAATATTAGTAATAAACACAGAGACAGTTGAGTGCAATGGCTTTAGTGCCATCTTGAACAACTGCCAAGATCGTGAATTTTTGCAATGGAAAAACTGCAAAATAATGATTACACTTGAGATACACAGAAGAGAGGTCACCATACTCTTCAATCATAACATTTTTTTCTTTGATTTGTGGATGCACTGTTGCTCTGGAGGGAGTGTGTGAAGGTTGCAAAATGGAAACACCAAACTGGCTCTTGGCTAAACTATTTAGTAGTATGTAAAAGTAAGGAAGCTGTTATAAACCAAATATAAACTTCATAGAGCAGCTGAGAGGGAGAGTTACAACATCTCCATAGACTCCATTGTGTTTTTTTTTTTTACCATAATAGTTCCTAGCAAACAGTTCTCAGAAGTTATTCAGACAGTTCAGTGGAGCTAGGCAGCTGTGTGGGAGACAGTGTCTGTGTAGTGGCTTTGAAGAGTAAAATGTTTAAACAATCAAAGTTTATGTTATTTATGTATTTAACCCAAATTTACATACCTAAAAATTACCGCAAGTGGCTATGAGAATCACGTGTCCATGTATAACCTGGACCTCCATTGGCATAACTCTCTTCTTTCCTTTTTCTCTTTTCCCTTCAGGGGTCGTCACAGCAAATCTTCTGCCTCCTAGTGTGCAGCTGATTTGGCATTGGTTTTATGGTTACAGATTAAAAAGTTAAAATATAGAAGTGGGAGTTCCTGATTCTAGATCCCACAGTAAATGCTGATAAAGCCTTAACAAAGATACAACTTGAGTCATAGTTAATCAACACTTAATTCTTATCAGTCAAGCGTTTCCTTGTATCACGTAACAAGCCAACGGCAGCATGCATCCTGGACCCACTACCACACATCCGCAGGGACACATGGTCAAAAGCCAAACTACTTTGAGCCTAGTAAAAGACTTTTGTAAAGACACGGCTGTCTCAGATATCAAGGCTGAAGTGCTTGATTGATTAGTGCTATCCCCGGGAGATAGAGGTAATGAAAAGCAGCCTTCTCTCAAAGCTAGCACTCTGGCTTGGTTCCCAAAGCATGCTCCGCTCCAACCATCAGTCTGTTTGCCCAAGAAATGAGTGTGGAGGAGGTGTAGCAGAATGACAAGCCAAATAGCGGGGTCACAGTTAACATGTCTCCTAAATGTGGGTACCCCTGTGTCAATCATGAAACATAGAAAGGCAAGAGAAAAAAATGTGTAAAGCAGTTGTAGGTCAAAAGCAGGTGATGGCGTATTGAAATGCTGATGAGAAGTGACATCTGAGATATAGAGTGTGAGCGCTGGTGTGGGAAAATCAAACCCACAAAACACACATGAAGCGCAGGTGAAAGATCATGTGAACATCATGTGCTTAAACATCTATTGATTCCTCTGCCAACGGTGGGTATATCGTTAGGGTTACTGTTTGTTCAGGATGCTAATGCGATGACCGTAGTAGTCTGTAGATTCGTCAGACTGTCAGCACAATTACACAGGTGTTTTTGAAAGTCAACATAAAACATACATCAGCCATTGCCGCACATTTTTCACTTAGTTGCCAGTAACTTATGACAAAGGTTAAAGGCCTAACTTCAGGGGTCTGCAACCTTCAGAATCCAAAGAGCCCAATTGTTCCCAAAAAATACTAAACTTACATCTGTAGAGAGCCGCAGCTAATTTTAATGCACAAAGGTCACTCAGCCTATAACTGAAATATAGCATATGGATGGTCATAAATGATTGCAAACTAACAAAAAACTGTTTAAATACTCATTACACTGATTATCTTTTAATATGCCAGAGAACTGGAGCTACATCTAGTAACTATTTCTTGGTGCTATTTATTCAATGTGTGTGTGTTGCACTTCAAATCAGCCCAAAAGTCATCTACTTACTCCTTTATTGACTTTACATAACCAAAGAGCCGCAAGACCAGGGCTAAAGAGCCACATGAGGCTCTAAAACCATAGGCTGCAGATGTCTGTCTAAACTGAAGAGCACTCTTTTATCTCTCAGGTAGTTGGTGTTATACATGAAATGACTTTAGATCCCTGATTTAGTAAGTACACTAATCACAGGGTATCACCAATGTATTTCTTGCTGGTCCCAAGCCTTGAGATGGTTGGAAAGGCATCTGACACAGATTTACTGCTATAGTATAATATCTGAACAATTTCTACAAACTAAACAAGCTTTACAGAATAATTATGCTACCTGACATGATGATTTGAACTGACAACAATTTGCACACATACAGTTGCAGTTTGAGTGACCCCCTGTCCCATTTAGGCATCTGTCTCACTGTCCCACTGATTAAGATAATGTCCCTTGTTTTCATTGGTGCTCAGTGGATCTTATGAAAAGAGAGATTCAAGTTAAAAACAAGGTAAGGGCAGTATTCCTTGTGTAAAACGTAGAATAAATATTTGTGGCCATCCCATCTTGATAGGTTGGAATATATGGCCTCATTAAATCATTACCTTTCAAAATGTCTGTTTTGGGATGAAAACAGCATATTATATGTTTTATAGGCACTAAACTGAAGCAACTGTATCAAGTTGGTTAGAATTGTATGTCAAAACATTTATCTCTTGGGTTCACCCCACCAAATCGCACAACTTGTCCCACTTTTTATACTTTTTGAGATGGTGGTAACAGCTGCAGTTTGCGCAGAAATAGAGTATTTGTCAGGAGCAGTTTTCAGTAGTAGATAAATATACCTTGCCTGTGATGGTGAGTATTAGGGGCAACAGAACAGTGTCTGTGTGGGACGAAACCCAAATAAACAGAGCATGTTCGTGGAAATGTAGAAACACGTGGCTCAATGCAACAGTGTGGCTATCTGCTGTTGGAGGAAAACAATGGGGCTCTCTATGGCGCAAACGAGGACAGCACTTGGGGTTTTGTACAGACACAATATTTGTTAAAGGATCAATGACTCACCTTTTCTCTAAAATCAAACTACTCATTTCACCACTAATTATTATTATTTTTATTTCATTTGTTTTTCTTTTCATTAAATAATACATTTCAGGTGATACATTACATCTCTGCATAATGAAGTAAGATAGTCACAAACCAGTTCTTACTCTCATTGCAAAAAAAAAAAAAACAGAGGCCACAGAGGGTCATAAGCCAGTGTACTTTCTGTGCCAGTCCTAAGCCTGGATAAATGGTCAGGAAGGGAATAAGACCTAAGCCATATCAATATATAAATATGCTGTATAAGGAGTTCAATACTGTCATGTCCGCATCTGCATTCTGTTCTGTGTGTTTTGTTTCCTTTGTTTTATTTTGCAGTCTTTCTATGTTGTTGTGTTTTTCTGTTTGACTTCCTGACCTCCTGTGTTTCCCGCCTGCCCCGCCCTGATGTGTTTCATCTGTGTGCTCCGAATTTATTCAGTCCCTGTGTTCTCCCCTGTTCTTTTTGGGCCATTCTCTGAAGTTGTCAGTCTCAAGTCCTTGTCCAAGTCTGGTCTGTGTAGTCTCCGTTGTTGTCTCCCGGTCCCTATTTTCTCTGTAAGTTTGATTTTGTTATTTAGTATTAGCACTGCTTTTTGTTTTTTTGTTGCTACTTTGGTATTTTAGTTATTCCTCCATTTTTGTCTTTTTTGGGGGGATTTTGTGTTTTAGATTTTCTCATGTGGAGTTTGGACTTTAGTTTGTTTGTTTCTGACATTCTTTTTTTTTTTTTTTATTAAACTTCACCTTTCTTCAGTCCTGCTTTTTGGGTCCTTTCTTCCCTGTGCTCCACTGCTTGATTGAAATACATGAGTACAATAGATGTTTACATTCATACATTTAACCACAAACTCACCTTAACAGCTGAACTACTACATCACAGATTTACTGACCTACAGTGGGTTACTTTTAAGGAACTAAAATGTGCACACGCTTAGCTGAAGAATGAGATAGCTTAGCCTAGGATAAAAGATGAAAGCAGGGAAGGCACACACTTCAGTTCAATAATGAGTATCATCTTAATACACCTCCTAAAACTCAAAGCTAGAAACGCATGGCTTTGGACACTGTTATTGTGCATGATCTCATTTGAAGAATGTGAACACTTTGGTACAATCACTACAACTGGAGTATGTGTGAGGGAAATGTCATTTTCTCACCTTCAGCTGTAGGTGCTGCTCCGCTCTGAGCCTCGGCCAAACCCTCGGGCTCCACTGACAGACCTAGGTCAGCTGCAAAAACAAAAAAAAAAACAGTACGTAAATGTAAGCTTAAGAAATACAGGTCAAAAAAGAGAACATAAGAAACATACAGTCAGGGCTTGACATTTACTTTTTATTCTCACTGGCCACTGTGGCTAGTCTTTGTCAAAAGTTACTAGCCAATTTGTGTTTTTAGGAGTCACAATTTAATTAGTGGAGTTTTTGTGTATATTTGATAGTATACAATAAACTTAAACTTGGTTTTATACATGGATAGGTATTTATTAAATATAAAAAAGTGTATCTTTAAATCTTAGTAATCTTTCAATTACTAATTTTCTTTTTTAAATCATGATAGATACTATAAAGTAAATTGTGTACACTCAAGCAGCACAACATAAATTCAGGCCTAACTTCTGAAGTTAAGATCTAGGCCTAGGTATACATAAATCAACCGGCCAAAGTAGCAGTGGGAGTATTTGTGTCACTAGCCACAACAAAAATCTGCCTGGATTTGGCTGATTGGCTAGTGTTAATGTCAAGCTCTGCATAACATTTATTGCCATAACAATATTTTCCTTTAATTATTTTTTATTTGAATACCATTATCTTTAAAAAGCTTTCTCAAAAAAACAAAAACAAAAAAACAAAACAAAACAGATTTTTCTGCTGCAAAATGAACAATGAACATTCTTGTAGTTTTTACAAGGAATAAATGTAATAGATACCCTGGCTGCTCGATTTGATTGGGCCTGGCTCTCCCTGAAGTTAATCAGGACCAGGCGCACGTCAATGGACACAATCTATGGCTTGACTATTAGCGCGACTTGACTTGGCGTTGGCTCCTGTCTTCTCCGAGATACAGCCCATATGCCCGACAGATGTGGGTGAGGGAGGAAATTGGTGGTGCCAAAGCCTTCAGTGAACAAAACCATATGACATTCCTTGCAGTGGCCGCACTTCCCTCTTTAATCCGAGCACAGATAGAGGCGGACGCAGACTACAACAAGACTACATTCAGCCAGATTATGTGTCTTGATCATATTGTCCGATTTCAAACACTAGCCCAGACTTGTCCAGCATAGCAGTGTGCAGTATATCATTAGGTAGTAAGTGTGACTAACCAGTACTTTTAAAGAGCCTTGCAATTTGGTTTTGAACATTGTACAGTGTGTGATCCCACCTTCTAAGGCATAAGCACTAAAGTAACCCATAGTTTATATCTTTGGTCATTCCCAGCCTCTCCGCCGCTCCCATCTGTTATAAAACACACTACTGACAAAAACACTAAAAGTAAGACACATGTATCGCTTAAGATCCTAAAAACCATGTGCAGAAAAGTGTCTTTGTGTTAGTGCTTTACAAGAAGATAAATGAGCACCACCACTGCGTTCATTGGTCGAGCATACTGACCAAGGACATTCAACAAGGCAGATACATGCTTCCTTTTGTTGTGTGGTGCCATCAATGTCGGTCAAAATAATGGTTAACAGCATTTAGCCACATCATAGAGGTCAAACCAAATACACAGAGAAAATGTCACTGCTTGTAAGGTCACAGAGATATAAATTTATTCAGAGTTATAAACTACATCAGTTAATATTCAGTACTGTAGAAAAGTCTGTAGACATGTTTTGAAGTACAGCTAATGAACAATGAAAAGTGTATAATAGTGGTGTACTGATATGTTTTTGCAACAATATGCTATGTTTCAATTAGAACTGTTTCACTACGATTCAAGAACAATATCAGCTAATTTGGAACGATACGATTTGATGCGATTCAACACCTTTATATCAATAATCAATACAACAAATTTTTGCAAAAATCATAAAAGTTTATGCTCAAATGTAGCATTGTGTCCAGGGTTGATTATGTCCTTCAGACAGAGAGCAAAGAAAAGTTGAATATGACATTTTATTTCATTAAAAACACTGTATCTAAAAAAAAAGAAGAAAAAAAGAAGAAGCCGTATCTGGTTTTGTTTTAATGTGGAAATTTTTAATATTGATAATTAATATTGATGAATTTCTGATATTATCAATTTTCTCTCTATGTATATTGATAGATGCCTTCTAGAAAATGATACGATTCGACACAAGGTAAGGTGTATCGATGTAGCTGTATCGTAGGAAAAATAGATACATCAATATAGTTACTGTATCGTTACACCCCTGTATAACACTGCAACTACAAATTTTTTTTAAATAAAATAAAAATCAAAACAGAGACATAGACCTCTGCTAAGGCACTACCGGTAGTCTTATCTCGCAATGGTAAAGATATAGTGCCCAGACCTTGACTCAAACGTCTAGTAAATGCTCTTTCCATTGAGCCACAAATCCAAGATATCTGAAAATGGTAAATAATTTACTAAAAGTAATCATTTGTTGTTGTAATAAGTAAAGTTAGTATCTTTGGTCTATATCTTAAAAACAAAAAAAAGGTACAGAATCTTGACTGTATTTTATAAATTTTTTTGTATGTTGCCAATCAAAAGCAGTCTTGCTGCGTGCGTCACATCAGGCCCTGGCCATGATCAATTATTGCAAAATGAGCCATTTCCGCACATCTTTCACTTAGTTTCCAGTAACGTATGACTCAAACTAATGGTACAAAAGTTATAGGCCTAACTGAGGAACACTTTTTTAATCTTTCATGCATTTTTCTGTCAAGTGTTTGAAATAAAATCACTGCAATGGCTCTTTTAGTTGGTGTTACACATGGAATGAATTTAGATCCCTGATTTAGTAAGGACACAAGCCAATGCATTTCATGCTGGTCCCAAGCCTGGAGAGGGTTGGAAAGGCATCTGACACAGATTTACTCCAATAGGATAATATCTGAACAATTTTTACAAACTAAACACGCATTACAGAATAATTATGCTGTCTAAAAATGGTAAATAATTTACTAAAAGTAATAATTTGTTGTTTTATTAAGTAAAGTAAAATATCTTAAAATGGTACAATCCCAATTGTGTTTTATTATATTTTTTTTGTATGTTGCTTGTTTGTAAGCACAATCAAAACCAGTCTTGCTGCCTGCGTCACATCAGGCAGGGGCCATGATTGATTAAAACTATCCACAAACTTGCAAAATGTGGGATTGTGGGGATGCATTTTCCTCCCGAGCTGCATGCAACTTCTGGTTCATGCATTCCAGCATGCTGCTGCCTCCACCATGAAAGAGCCCATTGAGAGCTAAGAGGCCAGGCCATGGCTCCATCTACTGGGGTTTGGACTGAGGGCCTTCTGGCACACCTCAACTCTTTCCTTCTCTCTCCCGTTTAAATGTCTGTGTACAACCGTTTTGTCTGGCTCCCTCACTCCACACCGCTACATTTTTCTCACAGGGTCTGCTCTCTGCCCTCACTTCTAACCTTTCCTCGAGTTCATCTTACAGGTCAATCCAACGCTAGAGTTTATGCAAAAATGTCTGTAATCTAAATCTACTCTATGGCACATGGATGACGTTGCTGGCAGAGTGAAACCACAATGGATGGAAGCAGAGAACCACAGGGCTGTGTCAAAGCAGGAAACATGACTGAAAGCTAAACCGGAGCAGCTCCTCTCTCCAAGACGGTGAGTGGTTAATGGACTGCTCTTAAATCCACAAGGAGCCATAATGTTTTGACTTGGATCAACTGTGTGCTTAAGTTATAATGTTAATGACGCACATCCCAAAGACACTGACGAGGGTTCATTAGACTGTGGTGTTAGAGAGTGGACACAGCTAAAATACGTATATTTTTTGGGTTTGTTTTTTCTTTACACTTTATAAACTGTATTTTCTATCAAGGGTGAAGTGGAAGGTTTTATTATTGACTATGTGGCTGTAAAAGCTACCTCTCCATGAAGTGGTTAGTCCTCCAGCAACATTATGTGCAGGTCCCAAGCACACACAAATAGAAGGGATTACGTTAGGAAGCACATCTGACTTAAAAATCTGCCAATGTTGCAAATTATTCACTGTGGAAACCCCAGAAAGAAAGGGAACAGCCTAAAGGGACTACATGCAGTTAAAAAAAAGGTTTCAATTAGACTTCACAATCAAATTTATCAGTCAG
Source organism: Bostrychus sinensis (assembly GCA_020698575.1). Lineage (NCBI taxonomy): Eukaryota > Metazoa > Chordata > Actinopteri > Gobiiformes > Eleotridae > Bostrychus > Bostrychus sinensis. Next base: position 13,299,180 of record CM036239.1, read on the forward strand.
CTCTTGGTCCTTGCTTGCTCCAGTTTTATCTCATCTGCCACTTGCCCTGCTGCAGCTTACACCGTGTATTGACTAATAGTTACAGTGCTCGGCCAGGGCCACACATTATCTCTCTGGTCTAGAAATGTCAAGTGCTGGTCAAGCTCTTTTTTCTAGATATCCAGTTCAAACCACAATGTGAGCTTTCTCTGTCTGTCGCCCGGTCAGCATCTCAGTTTTCTGCTGTGGGATTTACATATACTGGGCCTCCTCAGTTACAAAGCTCATACAGAGATCCTTACAATGTGCCCTGTACTATATGGCCATTCATACAGTACCCCTGCAGGTGTGTGCAGTTCTAGGTATATAGTCGTTGAATTTAAAGTCATAGAGTAATGGTATAGAAGTTACAAATACTGTCCTGAAATTACTATACAACTGAACTGTTGCTTTAAATGTTGCTAACTACCTGGGAGGAGTCTGGAGCACAGCCACAAGCAGGTTTTGGAACTACCTGTACCAAACCGTCCCGGGACTGACATGACCTGCGCCATCCACTGGAAAAGCGCCTTATGTCTCCTGGCTGTCTTCTGAATGCCTTGGTCTAGGCTTTTCTGCTTAAACAGCTGCCCCTGTGTACTGGCTCACAATGCAGTTGAAGACAGATGTATGACTACTATTTATAAATTTAATTGCAATAATAAATGAAATGTTGTAACAAAACAAACCAGAAGTACACTGATAGTGCAGACCTCGACCTGTGCATTTCAGTTTCACCTGGATCCATCCAGAAAATAGTTTCATTTACTTAAATTTACAGTTGCTAACAGACAAAACTGGCTCACAAAGCACAAAATTGGTCTCACAATTCCTAGATATAATCTCCTTGGTTGAGGTAATAATACCTTAATTTCAAAATACATGCCTGTGAAGTCACAGAAAAGTCTGCCACCAGAACCAGCTGTTTTAAAACTAGATGCTTTATTGAGAATTTATTAGCTGAATATTCATACTTTAAAACAGGAGTGTCCAAACTATGGTGTGTGGGCCAAATGTGGCCAATGAACCATTTTGTTGGCCTTCAGGCTTAACTCTCTATAGGCCCAAATTGCAACAGGTAGTATTTCTTATCACATGGTAAAATACTTCTTATTTGTGTACGGTGGACCTGGCATAAAGGTAAAAAAAGATACTTGTCTTTGGGGCACTGAAAATAAATCATCCCTGCTATGTGCTGGTCCAAAGCCCAGAAAAATACCCTGAAGCTAAAAGAGCAGTCAAATGGGACAACAAAATACATAACCTCTAATGAGTGGCTCTTTTCCGCATATCTTTTTCAGTATGTGGCCCACTGGCCCTCAGTAAAACAGGGTGGAAACCCCTGCTTTAAAGCTTAAACTGGACTGGCCAAAGCTCACCATTTTTGCTAATAATAATGGAATCTTGCACGCATAATTTAGATTTCATGGAGGCCTTAAGGATTTCACACATACAGCTACAAAGTCCCATGCTGCCTCTGGCTTCTCTGGTAGCTCAGTGGGTGTGTTGTGATGAAAACCTAATTTGCACTCTGAAATGAACAACACAGCTGCTTTCAGAGTTTTCATCTGGAAACTGGTGCCCGACACTTTTCAAGGTGTTTTGTCCAACTGTGCTATAATAATGTTTTTTCTTAAGAAGACCACACTGTTGCTCTTTACCTGAAGCTAATGAAATTGATTTACCTTTGCCACTGATACTGGTTTGAACAAGAATGACAGATGCACAGCAGCCAAATAAAGACATGGCTAACTCCCTACCATTAACTAAATGAGAGGCTAATTTTGTGGAGAAGCCCATATACCACCACCACAAGCAACGGATGTCTGGTAAGTTGGGCTACAGAGGGAAGATGGGGCCAAAACAGACAAGGAAAAAATGAGAGCGGAAATCCTGAATTATTGGTGTCCCAAACCAGTTAAGACTGAGACAGAAATTCTGGATGTAATGTGATGGAATGTGGCATTAGTAAGTCGCTGGGTTGTCCCATCCAACACTTTGCTTCTTTCTATTGTGAACTGGCCACAATTATGTTATAACAGTATAACCCATCCATAAAACCAAAGTGGAGTCAGTGTACCTGGTGAAATGGCCCCGAAGCTGTTAGCACTCAGTCATTAGGTCTAACCAAAATGAGCCTACAGTGTTTTTTGCAATTGTTACGTATAACCTACTATATAGTACAAAGAGATTGTTTTATATACTATACTCATTTAAACGTTTCCTGAAAACAGATGGTGGAACATTTAAAGAGTGCTTTTAGAAAACTATGTCCAAAACCATTTGCAAAATCGAAACAATGGAAGTCTGAAGCTCTGTGCAGCTGCGAAGTGAGTGTTAAATCTCTGTAATTTCTGAAAAATGAGCTGCCACTAAATTTCACCATCTTCTCAAACAGCTGTGAAACGTTTTCTGAAGAGCTTTTCAGACACATTCCTCTGTTCTTCAATTGAATGGAAAAAGGTTGCTAGGAGTGACAGTCCAAAATTAGCCAAATAACAGTCTAGATCCCAATTTTCTACTCTACGATTGTTTTTTTTTTTTTTTTTAACTATGTACCTTTCCAGCACAACTGTGGACGCTTAGGATTCCCCAGGGCACAAAACATTGGCCTTTGGAGAAATAAATTTAGAAAATGCCTCCACTAAACAACATGTGCTAACAACAATCCAGTGGCCAGAACAATAGTGACTTTGTGTCATGTGATTTCATGTCATACTTAAACAATCCGCCTGATTTTACTATCTCTAGGGGCGCAATAATAGAAACTCTGCACATCTATATCTATTAATCTATTATCTACAAGTATTCAGAAATTAAATATGTTTACATTAAATTATGTTTGCATTAACACTACTCGCGTTACACTTTATTTGTGTTTGTGCATTTTGTCTGTTCGATGTGCACACGGCTTTTGCGGTAAGTCTGCATCTTTAGTAAAATTGTCCGTGTGTTGTTCTTTATATATTTATCGCGTTTGTTTATGGAGGTGAGTTAGCCCGCTAGCTAGTAGACAAGCTAGCAAGTTATAAGCAAATACATTGTAGGCATTAAGCACATTGTCGGTCACCGGGAAATATAAAAAATATATACTGCTTATAGCACCTTTAAGTACAATTTTCTGAGTACATTTTTAAAACCATAGGCTACTAACTTTGTTATTAACTTTAGCTTTAACTTTATATTTATTATTAGGGGGAATTTTACTTTTACTCAAGCATTTTGTATCTCTAAATGAGTATTTAGCCCTCGCTCATCTTGCAATCAGAGGGTCCAGGCTGGGTTCAAGGCAGGATTGAAATAGTAGTTGTAGTGATAGTAGATTTTACTGTGCAACCAAAAGATATTTCAAAAATAGCTCTTCCTAAGTTTACATTCAATACTTCTTTTTTCACTCTAGTAATAACTGTGTTTATCTTCTACATCGTCAAGTATGATTATTAAAACCTAAACATGATAAAGTCTTTAGTTCACTACAATGGCTGTATCTAAAACAAAGCTCCTCCCATAATGCAAGTAAAAAGAGTGTACCGCCGTAATAACGTGGTGGTGAGATGGTATCTGCTGCCTACAGTAGAATTTCCCTTTAGCCGGCTCTGATAACTATCTCCCAGCCTGAAACCCCCATCTCCAAGGCAGCACTCGCTCGGTAACTACATCCCCACAACTGAGCTGAAACAACAATGGCCATCTCATAAAAACGTAGACACTTCCCTTCAAATATTTGACCATTTGGAGGCTCAAAGACAAGACAATAAATGCACGGGAAGGTTGTGATGGGAGGACTAGCTGAGTCATTTGCATTTTATTAGCCCCCCCCTCTCTCTCTCTCTCTCTCTCTCTCTCTCTCTGATAAGCCAGTGCATACCAATGGTTTTGTGGAAAAAGTACATGTGCATGCAAAGACAATCACTAGTGTCAAATGTTTATCTTACAGAAAAAAAAGTGCCAAGCAGCAGAGTAATGGGTTTGTAACTTTCTTGTGCCTCTTTGGTCCCTGAGCTATGATCAACAAAGCATCTGCTGGAAGAAGAGGAAGAGTGTATTAGCTTGTCAAGCCTGCTGTTAACATACTTCCACAGAGCCATGACAGACTGCTGTGCACTGGCGACTGTTATAGAAGCTGCCTTTCCTCATAAAGAGAGCTCACTGTACGTGACCCATACTCTATTACTCTGTCTGCACTGTAGATCCAACTGTTGTTATTATCCAAAGCCGCAGTTGCTGAGATAATTAAATAATCAGTGATTAAAACAGCCCAGTGCTGATATTAGCATCATCCTAAGTCCTCTGAACTCACAACTCACTCAGCTGTTTCTAAAAAAGCTATTTTGACATTTATATTCTTAACAAAAAATTACAAGTAAGCATCAAAGAAAACTAATTTAAGCTTGAGGTTTTATGCCAAACTCTTACAATGTCATTAATAATACAAATATAATGAAATATATACAAAAATAAATACAAAGGTTAATTAACCTTCTTGTTTTGAATGCTATAGCAACAAAATCTGTACTTTAAGTGAACATTTACATCAAAGATTTTACATTAACTACAATACTCTCTGCAGCAAATAAATGGTTGGTATAAACATAACAACGTCATATATATAGGGATGTGAGGATTAACCGATTTTACAGTTATTCGTGATTATAAATGTCATGGTAGAATAATTGTAAGAATTTTAGAAGAAGGTTTTTCTCCAGTCCTTAGTACTTGTTTATAAGGTCCTTCGGGCTAATCAAAAAAATTAAAATGAAAAAAAAATGTTAACGACTGAGTCAGGCAGGTCGACAGCTGAGGAAAAAGTAAACACCTGGTCATTAAATGTTTGGTTAAACGTGTGACTCAAGCATTTAATAATAAAAAAAAAAAAAGCTCTTTTTTTGTTATTTTTTGAGGTTTGTTGTTGTTTGTTTGTGGTGTTTTTGTCATTGTTTTGTTTTATTTTGCTATCTTTGATCATTGGCGGTCTTTTTTAGAGGGGCCTCATAAAAAATCTAATAAATTACAAAATAAATAAATAAATGAAATAAATAAATGCTCTGGGTTTTCTTCGGTGATGTAAATAATTGTGAAAATCGTAAAATCGCAATATTTCATGACACTAAATTTTGACATCGTGACATCCCTACATACAAATTGCCTGTATGTATTTTGGGCTATTTGTTTGAAATGTGAACTTGCTGGATGCAAAGCCACACATGCCTGTAGCACAAGTCAGTTGTTATATTAATTGAGATAAGTCAGGGATTTATTTTTAAATACACATCAATGCCAAAAAGGTTCTGAAAAGATGGTTACACAGGTTGGGAAGTATGCACTATAAAACATGAGAACACATCCTGGGACTCTTTAACAAGATAATTATGACCAGACTGAGGAGCACAGCCTGTGGCTCTGAGTACACTGTAGTCCAAACACACCATTACAGGCACATGTTTGAATCCACAACGACTAAAAACACCCCACTATGTTTCTTCAACTTCTTTGGGGAAATACAACTGCACACATCTACTATCACTGACCTGAGAGAAAAAATCTACTGTAGACAAAACTGCACGTGACTCTTGACCTTTCCAAAGGGGCGGGGTCCTCCGGGAAGCTTAAGATGTAGTGTAACCCAGTTCAAAAAGTGGTCCCAACCAAACAAATGATAAAACCTAACACAAAGATCTCGAGGTGAGAGTGAAAGCTGCCGTGATTTTTCTCTGTTTGTCTAAATCCAGCCGCTCTGCCTCATCATAAACACTCCTTCACACTCAAATATAAGTATGTCTACGGGGGAAACTTTTAATATGGTTCTTTTCCTGTCATTTCAGGCTGGCCTTTTATGGTTAAGATAAGATACTTGGTGCACACCCCAGCTCAGGATGGGCCAATGTGAACAACGTCCTGCCTTCTCATATGGCTTTCTTTCCAGTGAGCTTTGACTGGCATTGTTCTAAAAGCCCTGCTCTCATTGTGTTGATACTCCATGCCACTTACTACTTATCCTTTTTTCAAAGAGAACATGTTAAAAAGACAAAAGTTGTAGTACAAAACAGTACAACTACTTGAAAGTGTTCTGATGTGATAAAAAGCCACATGAAGCAAACAGCGACAGTCAAAGTCCACAGTATAAATATAGAATCACATTATGTCTAATCAGATGCGTTGGAGAGGGAGATAACTATACTTTGAAGAACTTTTATCACTGGATTTTTATCACTCTCTCAATTTGAAACCACCCAAATGCCCTTCTCATATTTCAAAGCCATTAACTAGGAATGGTGCTTGTAGAGTACATATTTAACTCAAAGTGCTTGTTTGAAGCTGTGTTGCTGTATGTCGTTGTGCCTGATCTCAATCACAGTTGACTTTTCCTATAAGGCAAGAGGAAAGGGTTTAAGCAGCTGATAAAGGCATTAGATGCAGTGGACTAAAAGGTTAACTTTTAGTCAGGTCTCTACACAATGCTATTGTAATAAAAATGCATACCTGACATACTGGCTGTTCAGCACATTGTAAAGTGATGCATACCACAGCCATAAATGTCTTCATCATCTCAGCCCCAACAGTGATTGGGGCCCATTCACTGACCCAGATACAGTCTTACACAAGGTTAGAGCAACAAAGGATTCCAAGTGGTCTGCAGTGTGTACTACCTTATACTGCGTTTCCTCCGACGCACACAGCTGGGCCCCATCTCCTGCCTCTTCATACCAGCTTCACTAATGAGCACTGTATGTTAGCATTATCCTTCTATGACATGTTTTAAGTGCAATCAAGGTCTTTCATCGGTAATATGAAATATGTTGTGATCAAATATAGCCATAACAGCAGCTGCACCAACATTAATAACACTTGACTTTTTGTGAATCAACTGGCGTACAATTAAAATGCAGAACTAACAAACAAATGCCTTAGCACAGTGGTTCTCAAACTGTGGTACTGGTACCACTGGTGGCACGCAGGCTTCTTCTGGTGGTACTCAGGGGTCAGCCTTGATTGAGTTTCATTTAGAGCCAGTTTTATTCTTGTTTTAGTCCTGCTTTTGTGGATTAAATTTTGAGTGCAGACCACTGCTTAGTTCTGGTTTACTTCTGGTTGTGTGCTGGTTTAATACTGGTTTAGGCTTCATTTAGTCCTGGTTATTTGCTGGTTTAGACCTGGTTTGGTGCTATTCCTTGTTTTGTCCTTATTTAGTAATTCTCATTTAGTCCAAATAATCAGATATTCTCTGAGGTGGTTTGTAAACCGCTGCCTTAGCACACATGAGTTGTGACAGAGTACTGTGCTCCCCTATTGTATTCTGTCCAACAGTCACTCCACATTGAAGCCTGTCCATGGGAATGTCCTGCAGCAGGGTAATTAGTCCCAGATCCAGGCTCACTATAATGTGAACCAGACCTGGAACATACCACCATACAACACTACACTTCCTGATAACCATTTCTCTGTTTAGTCACATCATGTAAACAAACACAGACTTCAAAATCTCCCCATGCTTGCTTTTCATGACTTAGAGGATGAATTTCTGTAGCCACAGAGATGGTGTTGTGAACATTAAGCTGACATTTTGTGAGAAAACATGCAGAACCGAGGGGGTCTGTGTTGGGGGTCAAAGGACCAGCCAATTGCTCCTTCCCAATGTTTAAATTCTTCAGTCCCTCATTGTTGAACAACTCCTGAGAGGCTACAAGCTGGCAGACAGGGAAATATAGTCAACAATGATTATACTGTGATTACTACAATTACATAACATAAACCAAATAAGTTGAAGTAATCAAATGGTTTGAGTGACTGCATTAAAGCACATTTTCTTAATTTTGCACAATAAACAATTGTTATAATTGCCTTAAGAAGCTCTGACTACGACTTTTATACATTATTTTATCTCTTTTAGGAGTGGCTATTATTATATGCACCCCTTCTCTTTTGCAAGACGTCATTTGATTTAAAACTGAGTAAAACTATAGACAATTCAAATGTCCTATATGATTTACCATAAGATTTAGACTGTAACACAACCACATTAAATTAGAGCTTGATGACGACCAAAGTGTTGTGTGTAGTGTTGATGTAAGCCAGAAACGAGGTAAACGATGCAGATTTTACAAACTTACTATACAACAATACATCCATCATTTAGTGAGACAGTATCGAGGGTTTATCCTTATTAGGCTACTTATAATTGTTGCTCACTAAATCTACTGTATGTACTAATATTTGGGTCACCCAGTGGTCATCTCACTTCCTGAGCACCACTTCCACTAAAACATCTGGAAAAATACTAAGTACTCCTCAAACTACAAACAACCTCACCTTTGACTTTTAGGTAGATGAAAAGTGAAGACTGACTGAGCTTATCTCCAGATGGGTTATTATGGCAGCATGGTAAACTAACAGTACATGTAACGCTACATTTCAGTTTGGGCAGGGAAACACTGTCGTAGCACCATTAAAACTATGAAAATATAAAAAGCTTGGAAAATTGGCTAACTCCACTAATGTGTCCAGTTTGTGACACTTTGCTATAAAAGAAAGACTGTGACCCATGGTAGGGAGGTAATCCAGGGTGTACGGGGGTAGAAGTGCAGGTTTTAGGGCTTTAGGAAAAGCAATGTCTGCCATTCAACAGTTACTGGCGAGTTTTTAAGTTTGTCGGTTTCATCATTGCCTGTAGCTATAACATAACAATCCAGCCCATTCATCAAACCAAAGAGGTTCCACCCTGATGCTGCAGAAGTATAAAAGTAATATAAGAGGGCATTTGATTAGGATTTCAAAGTGTGTTTCCCCAAAACTCATGATGAGACTTCATAACAATCACTCTCTCCTGCTCTTTTATTTATGTGCTAGGAAGCTAACAATATTAGCAAGAGATTCAAGCCTATTTGTTTTTCACTGGCTACATGATTATCATAATGTAGCCAGTGAGAAACAAATAGGCTGGGTCATTGTACTTTCTTAGATTTTTTTATTTATTTATTTTAGTCTGTTTTGAGATTTACCCTGCTAATACTAATCACTATAGACCATTTCAGATTATTTTCCAGTTTAACTCTTGGAATACAACATGTGAATTTTTTAGCACCATACCTAACTTCAGTCACTGATCTATATCCATATGATCTCAACAGGGGCTGATGGCGATTGAGAAGTTGTGTTCAATTTCCTTTTGCCATGATATCAGAAAGACATAGGGATAACATTTAGGCTTTATATAATCTAGACTTTTTCCTCTTTGCACCAACTAAATCAAAATTAAGTGCATACAGTGCATACAGATGCTGCTAGTAAATATTATTTAGTAACAATATCCAGCTTGAGTTCTCAGTTACTTTCCCGGTGACCGTAACCTCAGCCTGCTCAGGTTAGCTCTAGACTCTGCACAAACACCCTCTGCTGCAGAGGAAGCCCTCTGGCCCCATCTGGACCAGCAACACTTCTGACTCTGAACCCAAAGCACTGCGTCATATTTCTGAGTACTCATTAGTAACAAGCTGCACTTTATTTACAGCACTGCCTTGTCTTGTACGTCCCAGTCATGTCTTTGTGCAGACCTCACACATCATCATGGTTTATGAACTGCACTGTATAAATCACTGGTTGTTATATTTAATGGCTGACTCTGGGCCCCTCAAAATAAAATGAGGTAAAATGGAATAGCCTATTTATTAGGCTCCATCCTCACGCTGGACACAGTAAGAGACCCTGCTTACTATAATAATTCAAATTTATAGCTTGTTTGTGTTTGTTTTTTGTGTTTGGCCAGTGTTTTGGCAGTGGGCTCCTCAGTGAGGTCATAATAGAAAAAGCCTAAGATATAGAGCCCAAACTGCAAAGGCAGAGGGTAAAAGGTGCTAATGATTAGCCCCAGAGCCCAACCCCCTCTCCCTTTCACTTCATACCAAATGGTAAATCCTCAGAGGCACAAAACAGGAAATCTCAGCAGTGCTCACCCCCTGCAGCGGAGTAAATGAATTAGCATGACTGACAAAGACGCGAGATCACCTCAAGCTATGCGTTCAATTAGCATGACAACGACACAGTGGCCCTTTGAGTCTGACACAAGAACATTTAATCAGGACTACGTGCTGCAAGGGGACACATGTCAACAAGCACAGAGAGGACAAAGGGCTTTGAGTAGTACTGAAACCTGCAGGAGGGGACCCCCGCCCCAAACACTTACCTCCATCTTACACAAAACTTACTGAGGACATTTTAAGGATGCACCTCCTTCAAGAGCAAACAGCCAAGAAACAAATAAAAGTAACAGCATGGTGCCAAGATAAATTAAGTTTTATCAATTAGAGATTTAAACCGTGAGCGGTTAGAAGTAATATGAGACTCAATTAAGAAGTTATTACAGTCTTTAAGGTTGCCTCATCTTCAACAGCCAATGGTCCAAATGACCATTGGTCATCTGCGTGACTTTTATTTAAACAAAAGCAATTTTCAATTCTGTTCTTATAATATGCAATACACCGCAAACAGTTACATCACCAAACTATATTTAAAAATCTGGTACGCTGAAGCATCCTAAAGTAGAAACCATTTGCAGATTTTTACTCAGCTCTGTTTATCCTCCAGTTTAGTGAAGTTTGAAAAACTTACCGTGGCACCTCAGGTTCAGAGGTATAATGAATATCCAAAGTAAGATCCTCGTGAAAGTGGTCATAGCGTCAGAAAACACAAAGTTGCGCTGGGAATCTATTGACTGTGTGAAGGTGGCCACATCCAGTCGAAGAACTGTCCCGTCGCCGGAGCCTCAGTCCTGCTCTTGCAGATCCCGCTGAGGAGGCGCACTGCTCAGGTCGCGGGGTGCAACATGAAGTTGGTGCGGGACAGACACGGCTTCAGAGCTGGGAACAAAGGCGCGTTCATCCCGTGAGGAGGTACGTATCTACTGAAGATATTGAGTGCGGCACTCTTCTAGAGCTGCTGATCCTCAAGTGGCCCCTCACTGAAACCCTCCAACCTGAAAGAGGGGCAGGCGCACGTGCAAATTAAAAGTAGCCCGGCGCCACCTACAGGATATAGGTGACAAAATCTGTGAGCGGGCCTTGAAGATAGTTGTGCATGTTAAAACGTTTTTACAGTTTTAGTTTACCATCAGCTCTCCAGCTGAGGGCGAGTTAGGAACATCAAATATGATATAAACCTGGAAATCTAGGTTGAAGCCATCTTACAAAAAAAAAAAACAACAACAACATCAAACCACATCTGTAATCATATAAATATATATTTGCAATAAAAAAAAAAATGATGTTAAAACAAACAAAAAATCCAACAGGCTACAAACATTGCAGTTGATAAATAAAATTATTTTTTGGTAGATAATTGTGAAAATCTTTTTGTTTGCTGCATTTATTGTTCAGTGGAGGTTTGTTATTTCTGAAGCACACGATAAAAACACTCATTAACCGAAATTATCATGAAGAAACAAACAAAATGTTAAATGTATGAATAAAAAAATGTCTAAAATAATAAAGCTGCATGTGGCATTCAGTGTAAAGAACTCAGGAATCCATAAACACCAGTGCTTGATCAGGACAATCTCAGTCACAGTGAGGTCCTATTGCCCACTGTCGGGTAACTCGATGGTTCAGTCTTCAGACATAATGCAGTCATTTCATTTGAGGATGGCTACAACTGCCTCCTTGATGCAAGACATGGCCTTCTGGATGTCCTCCTCAGTCTGTTCAATGGTAACCACCACTCTGATGCTACATACAGACATAGTATATTTACTTTTTATGCATTACCATTTGATTTTGTAAATATTTCAAAGCTAATTCATGACAACATTTTTACCTTGGCGCTGGCAGATAACGCTCCTCTTTATCTAGATACCGAGCGAGGGTTAGAGCCACGTTTCGTTCCATACACTGACACAGAAGTAGACAAATGAGGCATCACAATAAGTTTAGGACTGATACTACCGATTCATTTAGTAAGACGTACATATTCTACGATGTTGCGAAGAAGCTGCACATCAGAGTCTCTGGAGCCTGTAGTTCTTTCAAGCTGCAAGTGAAGGGCTGGGGCAAAGGGCACTCCCACCAACTTCAGACCAGGAATACTGAGAGAAAAAAAGCACCAAGGTTAAAAATAAAGCCGTTACAGAAGCCATTAGAAAAATTAAACACTAAAAGTGAAGTCACACTTTTTACGTATTTAGAATAAAGAGAGCCAACATTCAAAAGTGTATATATCTACAATCATTAATTTACTTACTCCTGTAATGCCTCATAAACACGGTTGCACTTTTTCTTAAGGAGGGCAAAGATACCTGCAAAACACACATTAGAAACAGGCATGATAAACAAAATTTTCCTTCACAAAAATATTATAAAACTTCAAAATATACAGCGTTAGTACCTGGATCCTCCTCCATGATGCTGAGGGCCTCAATGGCAGCTGCTGCCAGCATGGGAGGCAGTGAGGCAGAGAAACAGTAACCCTGACCTGACAGGCGCTATGGACACATAAAATTTATTACAGTGGATATAACTCTTAATTCTATAAAGAGAAATAGATGATATTATTTACCTGATGGTCAATCACAAAGGATCGGCCACAGCAGAAACCCCCGATGGAGGCCACAGCGTTCTCCATGTTTGCACTGATTAGATCAATATCATCTATCTGCATGATGAGAACATAGTTTAGGTTTAGGCACAGATAAATGTTTGCTTGTATAAAAAAAAAGCTTGCTATGACTAAGTCTTGAGAAAAAAGTTCATTTGTAGGTTGAAATCCAGCAGCTATTAGGTTGAGGCCCAAGTTAAAGCTAAAAACACAAAGTTAAGGAAATATAGCATATTGGACACACATATATCTTTCAGCTGCAATCACTCATCTGCAGGGCAGTCATGTTCTAAAACCCAGCAATCACAGTAATGACTTTGTTTACTGTGGGATTCACGCCAAATATGCAGCATGCTGTGACAGACTGGTTTGTAGTTAGCCTCTAGATTTAGTGTTGTATATTAAGAGTAGTATGTTGACTCAGAGACTGTGTCATCTGAATCCCCAACTGTGTGTAATTACATATTTATTAAAAATAAACTCACATTAACTCCAAAATGCTCTGTGACTCCTCTGCCATGTTCACCTAACACACCAAAAGACATGCTCTCCTCCAAGAATATCCGCACCTTGTATTTGTACTTCAGTTTTACCTGGTAATGCACAAACAAAACAAATTAGAAAAGGAACATGTAATTAAATTGTTATTACTTTTTTGATCAGTATCCAAAGAACCTGAAAAAATATACTTTGTCTATAGTTGAGTTACAAATATAGGCAATCAATAATACAAGTAGGTGAAGATATATACATATATTTTTTACAAACCAGTTCAGGGAGAGGGCAGACATCTGCTGTGTTTATGTATAATCCCTCAACCACAATGAACTTTCGAGTCACTCGAGCCTTTCGTGGATTCTGAAAGAATAATGAAACTAAAAACACTGTAGCAGGAAACTCTGCACCTGAAATGCTAACAAAATATAATCATTGAGTTAAAAGAAGACATATTTTACTAAATATTATAATACCTTCTGGTCCTCCTGTTCCTGCTCTTTCAGTAGCCTCTCCAGATCTTCCATATCATTATGTTTGAAGTATTTGATAGAGCTACGAGATGCTTGAAGGCCTTTCTGGATGGAAAAGCAGGCAGCCTCATCCCTGTGGACATATACAAAATCTGTGACTTTTGTATTTTGGACAGGTCTAAAATGTTGGCGGAGACAATAGTTACACAAAGATGATGTCGCCCCTCTTGGAGTAGGCCGGTATTGCACTAGCAATAGTTGCAAAGCCATAAGAGTAAATAATGGCCTCCTCAGTTTTCATGAATTTTGCCAGACGACTCTCCAAATCCAGGTGTACGTCTACGAAAAATAAATAGCAGTTATAAATTCAATAATCATTCCTAAAACCGTCACAAGTTCAGGAATCAGAAAACAAACAATATATAAAACATTATTTAAATGATCAAACTAAATTAATCACGGTTATTATAAAATTAAAATAAACGTTCACTAAAGCTGACTCACCAAAAGTCCCATAGAAGCCTCTTGGACCACATGTCCCCACACCATATTTCTTTAGTGATGCCAGTGCCTTTTGCTGAATTAGGGTACGAAAAAAAAACATACTGCTCAAATATTAGATTTTTTTGATGTATTTATGACACAACATGCCACTTACTTTAACTCGGTCATTGTCAAGGAGTCCAAGAAAGTTAAAAGAAGCAAAATTAATGCATTCTTTACCATTGATAATGATTTTGTGACTAGGGGGTCTGTAATAAAAAAGTGCATATTGAATGTTTTATGAGAACACAGTAGGTGTTGTAGAGTGTTTAAGTAAATACACAAAACCACAGTTAAATCAAGCAGCTTTACCCTGTTACAACATCATAGCTAAATGAAGGATGGTCTTTGGAAACAGGAGGTACCAGCGGCTCTGGCTGCCACTCCTCTATCAGATCCTCCTTTTCCTGTAACAAGTAGTACATGACAGTTGCTTTACACCTTACAAACACTATGGTTATCTTTTTTTTTTTTTTGCTATTTGCTGAGTCTACCTTCTCTGTCAGTTTGTATGTCTCGTGTAGCCTGTAGGTCTTAGAGAAGAGCAGTCTGATTATCCATAATATGAGGATTCCCTCCAGAATCAGGTGATAAGCAGGAGCCTACAGAAACAGGGGTAAAAACGGGTAAAAGCCAGTTAGTTTTGGCTGAGGCTGCTGTGGTAATTGGGTGTGAACTGGCAGCATCTGGAAGTGTTGGGTTGCATTAGCTGGTGTTACTTCTCACAACTGTAGCACTAGGAAAAGTTCAGTGTTTACAATATCAAAACAACTATGTTTATTTAGAGGTGTGGCCAGACATTAATTATATTTTAGCACAGAGGAGGTCTAGACGTGGCATCAACAATCTTTGATATCCATTTTATTTTGATAGAAATGAGATAACTTTCAGCTTAAAAAGATACCTGCTTCAGGAATACACATTCTTAATTGAAGCAACTGTACTTAGGGTGACCACCTCAAAAAGTACAAAAAGTGGGACAAGTTGCGCGGTTTGGTGGGACATGGTGAGACAACTCGAGAAATAAATGTTTTGATCTACAAACCTAACTCACCAACTTAGTGAGATACAAATTGCTTCAGTTTAGGGCCTATAACATATTTGATGAGCTGTTTTTATCCCCAAAACACACATTTTGCAGAGTACTTTACTGACACTTCATTTTATTAATATTCATACTCTTTGCAATAAAAGAGATCAAACAGAAAAAAAAAAAAAAATCAAAGCTCTCAATATGCATTTTCTCAAAACAATACAGCAGTCAACACCAGCTCACAGCCCCATGGAGAGGCCTGTCCTGAAACACAGGGGCAGCAACACAACAACCATATTCAATCAGGATAGGACGCCCACAAATATTTATTGTACATTTTACACAAGGAATGGTGACCTTACTGTGTTGTTCTTAACTTGAATCTCACTTTTTATATGATTTTTACAAGATGAGCACCAATGAAAAAGAGGGACATTAACAGAATAAGTGTGACGGTGGGACAGACGCCTAAATGTTCTGCCTGTCCCACTTAGGCAGAACAACCTAAAGTGGGACAGGTGCTCACCCTAACCATACTCTTCAAACGTCAGAGCTACTTAGCAATACTTAACATAAACTTGATTCAGACGCACATTTTTGTTGTATGGAGTTAGCTTAGAGTTCTCTATCTCTAGTTCTCTATTTTATGCTACTTTAAATTTAAACACTGACCACCAAACATCCTTGTTACTGCAGCTCTTTTCGCTGACTGGTCACCGAAAACTGGGAAAGGTCATTTAAAAACGACGATTGGCTCCAGGCATGTGTCAAACATCGCCCCCCAGGTCTCTTTACTTCCTGAATGAGCACTGAAGCTGACGCTAAACAGAGTTAAACTAACTTTTAGCCGGTATCTTGATAAAAAACACATACGATACACGTTTCAGACACGCTAGTAACAACAATTACAGCCGTCACAGAAGGTTTAGGTGAGAATTTACCTCATAAAACGCTTGCACCATTTCCACCAACACCCATTGCTGCCCAGACGCCATGTTTATTCTGTCCCACAGCGTCATCAGCCGTGCTGCCTTCACGGCCGCATCAAGAGTTGTACACGGGACTTCCGTATATTATCTACTTAGAGATATAGAGATACAGTATGTACCAAATATGTATGAAGCACAATTTCCAAATCAGCATATTTTTATTTATTAATATGACATGATATTGCTCTCAGACTTCTGACATGTTTATCAAATGTACAGCCTAATAAATATGTAACATGTAATAAGAAATCATTTTTTCTGGTCATTTGATTTGTTTGAAAAATGGACGCTATTGTAAACAATAAAATAAACTACTTACTTCCTCTTTAATTGCTGACTGACCTTCTAGTTTAAAAAAAAAAATAGTAATGAGTGTTATCTGCTACTTTGCAGGTTAATTCACATTTTATAGAGTACATTATTAAACAAAGTATTGTAATGCAACAAGTAATACAGAGCAAGCTGGATATTCACATTGAATAAGCCTTTTTGTACTATAATGTCCATAGCAAAAAGCAGTTTTATTGCACAGAGTGGTGAAATGTGGTCCTGAGTCACATCAGTGTAAACTACTGCAGTAATAAAAGGTAGATAGCTAGTGGCCAAAAACCACACATTACTTCATTAAGAGAAATCCCAGGTAAATCAGGACATTTGGTATTCAAACAATACTACACATGATGCATTTTACACAATATTTTCCCTTACACAAAACAGTGAAGAAATAAAACAGGCACAGTGCTGCTAAGCACATTTGTGTTTGTAAGTAAGATAACAGTGATGCCATTGGTACCTTCACTGAATTGCTAACTTCATGGCCAAATTCTACAAATTTCATTCTGACATTATGATTTAACTGAAATGAAATGACTGTAGTTGAAGAAAGCTAATTGCTGATCAGAACAGAAACAGTCTCTTGGCTGTATTAATGCACACATTGACAAATGTGTGTATTAATAGAGCTGTATTAATACACACATTTGTCAGTGTGTGTATTAATACAGCCAAGAGACTGTTTCTGTTCTGAATACTGGCATATTTGAAGTAGGTCACAGAATAATTCATATATTTGGAAGAAGTGAGTAAACAAATACAAAATATTGGGTGATTCTTTGTGTGTGTGTTTGAATGTTGTGGTCTAAACATATATTTAAATGCAAAGATAAAATACTGAAAAACAGAAAAGGATTTTGGTACACTTTTGGGTGACTCAAAAAACTTAAGTAGGTAATTGCATTTCAACATTTACTGAATAAGGTTATAAACTGTTTTTGGAGCTTGGAAAAAGTTTCTGAAGTAGCCATCCAGCATGAACAACAGAAAAAAACCTGAAGACCAAAAGACGCAGGCTGTCACTCAGGATGTAGTTCTGTTAAACCCTGCATCCATGTGTTTTTCCAGCCACAGCTCTGCCAGCTGCATTGTCGATGCATACGTACTTGCTCTTGAACCAAGGCACATTTTGAATTGCTTCTGCTCCAGGCTGGAGTTGCAGTGAACTGGGTGATAAATGTGTACAATTCCTGGTTCTTGACTGCGCAAGACCTTTAAACCAGAATTAATCATCTTTGTAAAAAGGTCTACGTCCTCCAACCCCCATCCTAAAATGGAAGTATCAAAACCTCCAGCTTTGATCAAATCGCTCTTAAAAACACAAGTGATTCCAAAACCGTAATCTCGCCAAAAACCACTTTTCTTGGTGAATACAAATTTGTTATCTCTTGGATTGTTTTCTGCATAAACTATCTTTGGGTTGTACTGACTAAATACTATAGGGAAATAAACCTGTTTCCCTTGAATAGTATTGTCTTGGCAACGTTGCAAGGCTTCAGCAGTAAAAATAAGATCAACATCACAGAAAAAGAGGAGAGTGTCATTATCGAGCTGGGCGGAGCCTAACTCCAGAGCAAGTCCCCTTGAAAAGTTACCAGTCATCGGGATGACAGTCAGGTCTGCTTTCGGATGCTTCTTGCTGTAGTCTTCAATTAACTGCAAGTGTTTCCCTTTGCTCTGGTTGTTTTCATTATCAACTAGAATGATGGAGAGTTTTACATTTTGTTTTGGAATCAAACAGACTTTTTCAAAGTTCTCCATAAAGCGCACAAAGATTTCATAGCGACCTGAGAGTGGTACAAGTATGTTGACCTTCTTCTGACTTTGGTCCCACATCTCCTTGGTCGATTCATAAAACTGAAAAGATGATAAGAACTTGAGGGAGTTTGAAAGGAAACTCTGTGATTCAGAGTTAATGGCAGCCACAAGTTCATTCACGTCCAACTCTTCAGTTTCAGTCACAAAGGGTTGGCTGAAGGACTGCTGCAGATAAGCGTGCCTCCTCACGGGCACTGTTATCTTGCGTCCCTTATGTTTTTTATACAGAAGCAGTAAGTCTAATATGTATTCAGCACCGTGCATTGGATCCACTCTGTAATAGCCATACTGCACTTCTTTAAAATCAATTACACGGCCACGTGTTTTTGAATTTTCATTTATCATTTCCATGACTTGCATTATAATGTCTTCTAATGCAGTCCGAAGTGAATTTCCAAGGCTTTGTCTCGCCATCTTGTTCTCAACAGCAGAGTAGATATAGCGGCCAGTCAAGAAATCCCACTCAATTACATCATTTCTATCATTAGGCTGGAAGCGCATGTAAGAAGGTAGGGCCCCCAGCTGCTGGTCTTCCCACAACACCTGTGTATCACTGAGTTGGCTCATGATCAGTCCTTCACGGTGAAGCAGGATGCTGCGATAACGAAGTCTGGAGATCTCACGACTCAGCATGAAGTTATGAAGCCGGTACTGGTATGCAGGTTTTTTGTTTGGGTGGAGCGTGATGGCATTGTGTATCTTTGGGCTGTGAAGTTCTTCAATAAAACCTTTTTTATTGTGTTCATAGTTCTCATAGAAGAGTTGCTGCATCTGTGGAAAGAGTTGCATTGTGAGTTTATGCCACACAGTTTACAATTGCCTTTATACTAAATCTATATTATTAGAATTTTTTTTTCACATCTTTGCTTTAATCACTAAACATAAAGTGAGCCATACTGTACCTCGTAAGACCACACACACTGTGTCCCTCCAAACCTTCTCACACAGCGGCCCACCTCCACATCTTCATGTGTGGTGTACATCTCTTTTAGACAGGTACCAATGTGAGGGACCATCCTGCGCAGCACCTCTCGACTGAAGATCATCCCAGGACCCCCCATACAGAAGTTCTCCCCAGGCTCCAGTGCCAACCTGCCCAACTCCTCAGCCATGCCTAGGCCTGTCTGGCCAAGGTACAGTGGTTTACTGCTGTTCAAGGAACGGAGAAACAACTCCAGCTTTTTACCTGTCAAAGAGTGAAAAGCTTCAGCAAAGATCGTTTTCTTTACAAATCTTTGATTTATAATTCAGGCGACATTATTATATAGGCAATTTTGAGTGTAACAACATCAGAGACACACGTGGCACAGCTAAGTCACATAAGAAATCATTTTAAAATAGAGAGCAATCACCTCTTATATAGACATCATCATCAGCCCGCATGAACCACTCATATTTATCCAAGTAGTGGTCGTGGATGTACTTGAGCATCATTAATGATTTCTTCTGTGGTGGGTAGGAGTCGTCCACACCTGCCAGGGAGACCACGGGGACCTGCACGGGCATGGGGACTGTCTCAGAGCCAGCGCTGGAGAAAAACTCCACCTTCCCGGGTATTGAGTGCACCCAGGTTTTGTAGGCAGCCACCGCCCGAGAAGTCAGGTACTTTTTGGCAGTCATAACGCCAACGTAGAGGAAACGCCTGGGTCTACTGCTGGGCGTCCCGTTACCTGCGCTGCTGTAGTCCGTGAGTTTGCCCCCCTCTGGGTTGATCTGCGGGACGTCCCGGTCGGTCAGAGACGCGATGTTCCCCAGAACCTCAGGCGCTTTACCAACAGCCACATCTCCGTAGTAAGAGCACACAGAGGACCTCTTTCGTTTACTGTCAAGCACCTGAGGCACAATAAGCCACGAGGACGCCGTAAACCCAACAAATATGCCAAAAATTACAGTAGTCCACGGCCTCCTGGATTTCAGAGCCATGACTTTTTTTTTCTTCCTAAATCAGACGACGAGTTTACCTCAGCGGTGTAAAAACATGAATAGACCCGTTGTAGTTTATTGAGGTGCTGACGTGTATGGGCATCCGTACTCTGTGTAAAGCAGCACAGCTGTCCAGCGGAGTTTTCACCATCTTCATCATTTTTTATCGATGCGAATCAATTTCTCTTTGTAAACAAGCAACCTTTATAGCATCCCTTATAATCTGAACCACAGATGTCAGAACTAAAACTAAACAGACACAAACTACCTCGCTTTTCGTGCAGAAACCAGTCCCATACTGTTCCTGTGTGTTATCCTCCAGTTTCTATTAGAGAAGGCTAATACTTAACACGGACATCAGGTTTTTAGGTTATCTTTAGCTTCTTTACTAATGTTTTAAACGCACGTCTTTTCACCGTCCCAGCGGAAGCCATGATGCACACAAATAATGTTTCATGCGTGCATATAAATTATGAACAAAAAGCAAATACTGGTTTCTAAAATTAGCTTCCTAGCGGATGGCGGATTACGATCACTGTAGGGAAGACGCAACTTGTCATCGCTGTCACCTTCCTTTTTAAATCATAAAGTAGCTCCAGCTGAACTTCCTGTTTAAGGTTTTTGCTGTACTTTCAAAGTTAAAGGTTCAATAGTTTTTATTTTTTCACTGACGTGTATTCTGTTTATGTTTTGAATTAAATCTAAACCAAATTACTTAAAAATAGACCTGAACTGAATATATCAATTGTTAATAATATTTATATTTAAAATTAAGTAATGTCCACAGAAGTGCATTGATTTATTGCGAAAGCTGGTCATATGGTCGACAGATGCATCCGTTTACATTTTGGTTCATTATGAAATGTACCAGCAGGTGTCAGTAAAGTAACGTTTTTCAATGTGTTTTTATTGCCATGTTGCTGTTTAATATTGCCACATTAAAGATTTTAAAATCTGTAGAAGGTCACAAAATTTCTATAAAAGGGGATTTAGAAGGTTGTTTTTGTAGGGTATATGTTTTTTTTTTTGTTTTTTTTTTATTTTCACCTAAACTTTTCTTAAAATAGGCCTCTATAATCTATAATCTATAAAATAATAATGGACCTGAAAAGGAATAAGAACGCTGGACTATAAAACATTTGGTCACTGAATACATAAACAAGTGGATGAATAAAAAGCCAAACAGGACGACAACAAAAGCGTCTCGTGCTGATGTGAAAGAAGCAGGCGTCTCATTGGTCGAGGTGACAGTGACGTCAGCAGAGCTCTGGCGTGGGTTTTTTGAGAAAAACTTTAGGGCCCCCAGTGTTGACGGGCCACTGACCGCGGCGCGTCTCTCACTTGACTGAGGTCCCGTCAATGACTTCATCTTGAGGATTAAGGGGGTTTTCTAGAGGACGGTGTTTTTTGTTACAACCACTGGAGTTATCAAGATCTGGACCAAGAGCGGATCCATGAGACAGAGGAGGATCAACATTCTCTGTTAAATCAGGTAAATGCAGTTAATTTTGCTTCAATAATAAAATAATAATAATAATCATTTCGCTAACGTTTGTGCTTGACCTTAATATTGACTTTGTATGAGTAAAGTTCAGGCACCTGCAATTGATGTAGTACTATTTCCAAATTGTGTAGCTTAAAGGATCCTTAAAATACCTCAGCATCAGACCACTTTTACCGAGTTTTGTCCAAGTAATAAGAATATTATTGATTAATAGAAGGGCTGTTTGAAGTTCTGAAACAAAAATCTGGCCTTACACCCCTTATAGAAACATATATTTTTACTTCATAATTTATCATTTTCACTGTAATAATGCTTTGTACCAAGTCTCTTTAATTTCACTTACAACCAAAATACAGAGGTAGGGAATATTTAAATGCCAGAAGTGATGGGGAGAAAAAAAAAAAAAAAAAAAAAAAAAAACAGAACCATGGGGCATTGTGAAATTCAAGGCTATCACTTTACAGAAACATGTAGTGTTACTGTAATTTTAAATAAAACATCCAGAGGAGTGTCAAACCCAATAAGCTACATCTTCCTTTCTGATTCTCAAAGTTGGACAGAAATGCATTAAAAAAAACAACACACACACAAAACACCACTATACAGCCACCAAATTTGTATGCCACCCCAACCTTCAGCTATTTCAGGAAACACTTGTTGCCTTTGGGACTTGGGAATCACAGCGAGTTACAGCAGTCAGGAAACACCCGCATTTACAGCATTTGACCAATACTCTGACCAGAAATGTGTGGCTTTCTTTTTTTGGTGTGCATCTCCACCACTCCACAGCAAACTAAACCAGTTACTGAGTCAGCCAAATACTCTGTGCCCTTGGGGAGTGTACAAGTTAAGGGACACAACCTATTTTAAACTAGACAAGGTATTAAAAGTAATATATATTTGTGCGATAGCTACATTTTTCACAGCATAGTTCAATCTGTGTGGCATTACCAGAGATTTAGACACATGCCAGACTCCTACTCAGACGGGAGTTCCCATGTCGTAGCCCAGTGGTGTAAAGCTTTCCTAAATGCAACACCTGTTCTTGTTAACAGTAGTAAAGAATACACTGGAGAAACACTGAACAAACACAGCCTGAAACTTTAATGGTCCAATAAGCTGCACCTGCTAAAAATCTCACTCATATTTCCCAAGACCCCCGAGTGAAAGTATCATAAGATTAAAATATAAAAACAAAATGGTAGATGATAATAGTTAGATGATTTGGGGAAAGGGGTAGAAAGTGAAGAAGAAGTCATACTAAACAGTAAACAAGCTAACCCAGCTAAATGTTAGGTATAAGGGGACAAAAATTGTAAATGTGCTTCCAGAAATAACCAAACTAAGCTTTATAATGCTCCTGTGAAAGTGATGGAGTGAAAGTCATCTCACTCTGCAGGGGTCGAGCAGCTGACTGTCGGGAAAAATCTAAACACTGGACACAAACCCACACATAAAATAAAGTATGGGAGCATGCCTTAACACAACACATTTGATATATTGCTTGCTTTTTATCGTTACTTTAGCACAGAATTACCAATACATATAAATACATTTGAGACTGGTGGTTTGAAATCTAAAATTGCTTGACAAATGGCTTTTCTCTCACTAAAGCTCTCCATTTTGACATTTTGACAAGGAAGTGTGGGCTGTACTGTGTTGGACATGCTTGACGTGCATTAGAGTCAGCTGTAGGTCAAGCTTCACTTTCAGCTGTTGCTTTTGATGGAAATGTACAAATGTGACTTTCTCTTCCTTTTTTTAAGATATTCAAAACTACATTTCAGTCGTCTAAAAGTAACTGTTGAACGCACGTCTAATAAAAATTGCTTGATATAATTAGAAATGTAGATGTTTTTGTATAAGGCATTTTGAATCATCTTCTGTTGTTATATGCGTTATGCACAGTCATGTTTTAGTCATGGGCTCTATGAATTGACAAGCAGGTCTTGCATCATGTGAGTTACTTATATAAAATATCCTGTGGCTATAGGCTGAAAGATTACAAAGTTCTGTACTTCTTGATTCAGTGATGATACTTCTTAATCATATGCTTGATACTTCTCTTCATTGATACATTTTGCCTGTGTGCATCCTTTGTCTGATTCTGGAGAAACACCAGTGGACAGCAAGGCGTCAGTACTTACTATAACAGTGTATCAACGTTTTGCAGCTCAGTCTGATCCTCTCCATTATGGGTTGTGTATGCGGAGGTCTTACACACACACGCACAGCACAGCACAGCACAACCCTTGTTTGTCCAGCAGTGCAGTTGTCTCTGTTTTTTTTTTTTTTTTTTTTTTTTTTTCGTCGTTGGAGGCTGCAGCTGTGCCCTCTCAGAGCTCAGTGTAACCAGACTGGCCATGCCGGTCCCATAAACGCTTTGCACAGACACACTGTCAGCAGCCACAGCCACTGGAGACAACTCGCAGACTCCCACTAACAACAAAGGTTTTTTAAAAGTACAGTAGATCAACTGGAAAATGCAAGGCTAACCTCCTCACCTTGTAGCTCTCTTGATATGAGTACGAAGAGATGGAGCTGGCAGCTGGGGCAGTAAAATGAGCGTATCCTGTGCCGTAGGAGGAGAGAGGAAGAGGACCAGACGGACAAAGTGTGGACATGTCAACTAAGCCTCAAGGGATTTAGATTATATATATTTTTGCAGACTTTATTACCTCTTTAGCACACAGCAGAATTACATTTAACAGATTGTGTTAGTAATGCAGGGAACACATCCCTCAAGACAAAGCTACTTTGGCATTCGTCTGAAATCCTCATTAAGACTAGATCTATGATGCACTGATTCTCCATAAAAACAAAACCCTGAGGATCTTAATACTACTTTTTGTGCAAATATTTACCTACACATTAAACTTTATGCAATGACATGACATGAAAAGATAGATTTATTTGCTTTCTCGGGTCACTACCGAAAATCACCTGGCTGCTAATGTGCAGTGATTTGCATACTGATTTGGCATAGGTTTTAATGCTAGATGCCCTTCCTGACCCAACTCTTTCCATGGAAAGAGTTGGGTCAGGAAATCACCCAAAAGACTCACGTTCTTCCTCTTAAAGTCCTAAAAGCCCTGGTCTACAGTCACTGTTATCTAATGGGAATTGTAAATGAATTATTTCCCATAATGATGACACATAGGTGGATTTGGTAGTGATATATATTTTTAGCCTCTGACTGACAGGGTTACAGAGGAATTAACATGATTTAACATTTGTGACACTGAAACTCTAAAATTCATTTATTAATAAACATCTTTGTCAAATATCATCACCCAAGCATAAGAAATGACAAAATCAGTGCAAGAAATCCATTTGAAAAGCCCTAAAAGGGAGCCAGGGGGGCCTGAGGGTTAAATAAGAGAATTTTGGAAAAGGTTGAAATGGTAACACAAACTCTAATCTACAATATGTAACTAACCGTGTTCTGAAAGTTTACAGTTTACAACAAACTCTGTAATGAACATGTCTTATGATTTGATCAGTTTTGTTCATGTTGCTGCTGAACTCTGGTTGCCCTCTCTAAAGCTAACTCAGGTGATGTGATGGGACTACTGATGCTCCGCAGGCTTTCAGACGCCTCGCTGAGCTGACTCACACTGAATGGAGAGATAGAGGAACAGGACACTGTGCTTGTTGTGCTGTGCTTTCCTCTGTACTTTTTAGTTTCATCACACATTAGTCAATTTGAGGGAAATACCCATTGTTGGATTAAGCATTTAATTCAGTCTGCAAACCAATGTTTTGGTTTTAAAAAGCAGTTTTTAGAGGCATAGACGTTAGCAAAAGCAATGATGCCCACAAGGATGGTAAACCCCTAATCGGTGTCTTGCCATCTACAGCAACTAAATAAATTGGGTCAAGTTGATTCAAATTTCAGGCAACCATAGTGGTTAGTGAGCATCTAGTTTTTTTTAAGAACAATCCAGTCCACTCTTAGTCCAATACACAGTCACATTTTAGCATGTCACAATATAATGAAAGCAGAGTATTATATATAATGAACCAAATATTTTTATAAAATTTTTGAGTGAACACACATTGTTTTTAGCAGTCTATCACTAAGTGTAAACTCTGAGCTTAGGACAAGTTCTGTTTGTGTCATGTAGGTCTTCCTTATCATTAGAGGAGGCTTTGAAATACTGAAATAACACTGAGGCCCAGTGTAACCAATAATCAGTGAGTGAGTTCTGTCATTGTGGTACAGAGAATCAACGGCTGTGTAGAGGAGACCTAGTGAAGAAAGCATTGTGTTGCATACCAAATTTAATTCAATAAACATTTATGCGTTTAAACTTATGGCAACATTTTGGAAATTGCTGTTTTCTTTAAAAGTGTATCTGTCAAAAAGCAATTTAAGTTTCCATTACAGTCAGTCAGTGTGTTGTGTCTGGTGTTCCTTGTGCATAGGTGCAGCACTGAGATGGCCATGACACTGTGCTGCCAGAAGACGATCCTATTGGCTGCCGCCTTCTGCTTCCTGCCTTGTATCACCTCCTCCCTCAACCTGGAGGATCCCAACGTCTGCAGCCACTGGGAAAGGTCAGTGTACATGTCACATTGCCCATCTACACCAAGCCACAATAAAGGAAACTTCCAAATTTTTCTCAGTTGTAGAAGAACTAAGGTGCATGCAGATTTCCCAGCTATATTAGTTTTCACTGTCTAATCTGAGGAAACAGCTGCAGTCGCACACACACAATAAGAGAGTCTGTGATGTTGTGCTAAAGACTGACAACAGAAAATGGCTCTAAGTGAAGAGGGACAGCCTGGGTCACCCAAAACATGAAAAGACCAGTATTTTGTTATGGCATAGGCATAGGCTCCATCCTAAGTCAAGTTTTACAACGCAGTGTAACTTTACTGTATAACAGCCTGTTCTATCACAGCAATTTGCCAAAAATGTATGCAATATTATGCCTCAACCATAATTTGGCAAA
Organism: Bostrychus sinensis; assembly: GCA_020698575.1. Classification (NCBI taxonomy): domain Eukaryota; kingdom Metazoa; phylum Chordata; class Actinopteri; order Gobiiformes; family Eleotridae; genus Bostrychus; species Bostrychus sinensis. Next base: position 13,325,846 of record CM036239.1, read on the forward strand.
AACGATGAATTAGATGAATTAGAAATATTCACTATAGTAACACTGACTAAAATCCTTCTAAATTGGATTTATTATGCTTTTATTTATCTTATTCTTCTTCTAGAACAGCACTTGCATGTTTTACAACCTTTTAAAACATTACGTGACTAAAAAAGAGTTTCCAATAATAACTTCACTATGGCTACGTTCACACTGCAGGTCTTACTCAGTTCTGATTTTTTGCGTGAATCTGATGTTTTTGTGTGGCTGTTCACATTACATTTTAAATGTGACCTCCATGAGTCTCATGTGTGAACCCTTTCTGGCTCTGAAGTGACTCACATGCGCAAAAAAAGACATGACAGAGTCTGCACTGGTGGGACTGTGATGTGAGAGGCTTCACTGTCAGTTTATCCATAATTTCAGGATATTGTGGAAGATGTTTGAATACATCTGTCAGCGACACTCCTCAATACTAATTTCTTAATATTTCTCATCTTATTTCTTTTTGCATTTCTCTTCAGCACAGTTACGATACGACCACTCAGGTTTAGCTTAATCAGGATTGTCACCTTAAATACAAATTAGGTTTAAAACCTCACTTTTATTTCACTGACTAGCTCCACCTCTGTTTTCTGCTTGTTATCATTTAATCGGTACAGCTCCCGCCTCCTCCAGTGCAGAGTTGGGCAGTTTGTTAGATTTCAGTGACTTAAAGATTCAGATGAAATATGACCTGTCTGTTCAGACTGCAGTCACATTGTAAAAGATCAGATTCATAGCTGATTCAGGACCACATATGAACGTGGCCTGTGTCACTTTTGAAAAAATCAGATTTGTACAGATACGGGTCAAATATGAGCAAAAAAAGTCAGATTTAGCTCATTTTTGCCTGCAGACTGAACATAGTCTGTGTCTCATCTGAGGCCTCAGAAACTCGCCATAGACTGCAGGATTACTTACAGGTGTGAATGAAACAAAACGCAACTCCAGGTTTGTTTTTGATGAGGTAGCAACATTATAACACGGTAGAAAGCTCCAAAAAGTCGATTTTGCATAATATAGCCCTTTTAACCTTGCAGAACCCTGCTGCATGGCACAGTTAGGCCTCTTCATATGGCAGTCATAGGATGGCTATCTCTGCTGCCCCAACACTGACTTGGTGATACCGGGCCACATGCAGAGCCCCATTTTGGTGTTTCAAGGTCAAGTTACTGCTAGTATTTAATCCACAGTAGTGTACACAAAAGCATCTTTACAACACATTTATTTATAGTCCCACTATTCAATGGATATGCTACTCTCGGATACAGACATGTGACAGGGTGACAGTCACCTTTAAAATGCTAACATTTCTTATTTTAATAATGTCTTTGTCTTTGTTTTCAGTTACTCTGTGTCGGTGCAGGAGTCCTACGCCCATCCATATGATCAGATTTACTACACCAGCTGCACTGACATCCTTAACTGGTTCAAATGCACCAGGCACAGGTGAGGACTCTGGTCATTTTTTGTGTTTTTATTATTAGTATAGTGCATTTCAAATTCACATTCACATGTTGCAATGCTGCTGGTACACATTTATCTTCTACTTAGTGAGTTACAGTGCAGACAGGTTGGATGTGCTTGGATTTTAGAGAGATCTTCAAATGAAAATGTATAAAAAACATTTTAATTAAAGTAATGCACGAACTAACAATCTCTGTTTATGAGTGCTGATGTTGCTTGTGTCTGGGTGCAGGGTGAGCTATAGGACAGCCTACCGCAGAGGGGAGAAGACAATGTACAGGAGGAAATCTCAGTGCTGCCCGGGCTTCTATGAGGATGGAGAAATCTGTGCTCGTGAGTCTAACCCTTTAATCATATTTAGTGTAAACGTGAAAGCACTTGGTCACTACTGATACAAGCAAAAACAGACTTTACAGTGTAGTGAATGAGTACAAGTACCAATGAACAACACATTGAGGAAAAAAAACATAAAAGTAAAGGAATAGTCAATGACTGCTTAAAGTAATTACTATTTGGACTTTAATAATAATAATAATAATAAATTTTATTTATAATGCACTTTACATTTGAAGTGCTACAGAGTAAAAACAGCAACAACAACAGCAATACATTACAATTTAAAATTTTAAAAGAAAATAGACATTAAAACAGACTAACTGTAGGCTTTTATAAAAAGGAAGGTTTTAAGTCCTTTCTTAAAAGCATCCACCGTCTGTGGAGTCCTGAGATGGTCTGGTAGGGCGTTCCACAGACGGGGAGCAGCTGCCTCAAAGGCCCTGTCTCCCATAGTCTTGAGCCGTGTCCTGGGCAGGACCAGACGATGGTGTTGGCCTGACCGGGTCCTGGCTGAGGTGTGTGGTGTGAGCAGTTCTGTGAGGTAAGTGGGGGCCTCACCGTGCAGACAGTGATGGGTGTGTAGGAGGATCTTGTACTCAATACGGAGGATGAACAGGAAGCCAGTGCAGGGTCCGAAGGATGGGGGTGATGTGCTCGTGTTTCCGCACTCCCATCAGGACCCTGGCAGCGCTGTTCTGTACATACTGGAGCTTTTGAATGCTCCTGCCAGGGATCCCGATGAGGAGTGCGTTACAGTAGGTCCAACCTGGAGGAGACAAAGGCATGGACGAGCTTCTCTGCAGCCGGAAGGGAAAGAGAGGAACGGAGTTTGGAAATATTACGGAGGTGAAAGAAGGAAGTTTTGCAGATGTGGGAGACATGATTGTCAAAGGTGAGGTGGGGTTATTCATTATATACATATTTCTCTGATAGTTTTTTTTGACTTGACTTGAAACTAACAACTGCTTCAGCATGCCACAGGGCAGAAAAACAAACTCTTTGTTCTTGATGGTGAGGTGAAAGTGTATGTTGTTGTGCCCATGTCAGTCCTCTGTGGCTCTTTATTGTGGCCAACAGGCGCAAACAGGTGTGGAGTCCAGGGGCCATTAGCCAAAACAACAACTGTTGTGGAGCTGCACAATAAAAGACGACTTTATGTTTGACACACATCCTCTTGTTATTCCAGTGGAAATAAAGAGTGATAAAAAATATCGTTTTATCTAAGCACTTTGTACAAAGTGATGACCACAGTTTGATTCATTTGCGAGCTGTGAAAACAAGCCCCAGGATTTAGAGGGGGGATTTATTTTGATGTGAGGAGACTTTGTTTAAGATTGAATCACATGCTGCTCTGAGAAGTCACTGAGTTCCACTGAGAACTGCTTAGACACTTCAGGCTACATGACATTTCCAAATGGGAAGCACCTCAGAAAAACAAAATTGTTGAATTGTTGGCTACATTTAGTGCTGTTTTAGAAAGAGTTAATTTGCCTGCCACTGCATCTTAAAAAAATATCAAATAGTAAAGGCAACATTAATGAAATCAATTTGATCTTTTGATCAAAGCGGCAGGACTCAGGGATGGCAAATTAAGATGATTTCAGAATAAATTAATCTACTGGGTCTTTTTCCTGGTATTTACTGGTTAGTGTCACAGCTTCAAAACTATAACATTACACCAAACCCCTTTGACATCTTTTAAATACAATGAAGAACTTGTTGGAAATTGTTTTATATCATGATGGACTTACATTTTTACTATATATATATATATATATATATATATATATATATATATATATATATATATATATATATATATATATATATATATACTGAACACAAAAACTATCCAACTGCAAATAGAGATTGACCCACAGGTAGAACCTTTAGACTGAATGTGACTGTGCCAAAGATATAAATGACATACAAGCCGTGTTACACAATCAATTTGAAAAACACAAGTTTCATAGATTACTTAAATATATAATTATAATTACACTTACACTTAATTACACTTAAGTAATCTATCCCATATCTTATTCTGATGTGTGAAAACATCATTGCCCTCACTGATCTGACTGATCCCTCTCCATTTCTTGTCTCTTCCTCCTGCAGCCTTCTGTGCAGAAAGCTGCGTTCATGGCCGGTGCATGGCCCCTAACACCTGTCAGTGTGAGCCGGGATGGGGGGGCTCCAACTGCTCCAGTGGTAAGTCCTTCCAGCTGCTGCTGTCTGTGACCATCAATGTCTTTGTGTGTGAAACTCTGGGTTTCTGTGAAAGCACTTTGAGTCCACAAAAAGAAAAACAGAACCATGTATCATTTTACGACTGCTGCTTTGGTCACTAAACAGGAGCACAGTTCAGCCTCTGCTCGTAGCTTTGCCTTTGTGTTTACTGACAGATAAACTTCATACTCTAACTTCAAATATGACACGATATGCAATTTGCAACTTCATACTTCTCTTGATAAAACTACAGCTGTACACTAATTCCTCCATGTCTTTCATACTTTCATAACAATAGCAAATAAGTAACTCTGTAAAAAGTCTTCTTTTTCTTCTTCTTCGGTCACCACAGTTCATTTGCCTCTCAGCCTGTAGCGGTGTGTACAGTATACAGATTTAACATATATGTTTTTACACCAAATGTCCTCTCTCCATTTATCCATGTTTGGGACTGGCACAAAAAGTATACTGGTCTGTGCCCCTTTTGTGGCTGGATTAGTAACACAGCAGAAAGTAACCTTAACAAAACTGTCATGTTAGGTCCATGGTAGTTTCACTGTGGTCTGCCAAAAACCAACAGTGTGTCTTTGTTGGACAATTAAATTATTCCACACAGTAGCTCATTTTCAGTTCCGCATTTGGACATTAACGTGATCGATGATACTACCTTTCCCCCCCAGTTGTCAGCTAACATGTGCTCAGTCTCACGCCGCAGCTGCAACTGCCTCCTATACCTCTGTTATACATTAGACAAACCCCTCAGCATCTGATTTATTCATCCTTGTTACACTGCTTGTAGTATCTGCTTAGAGCAATAAATAAAAGTAAATCTTTATTTTATCAACATGTGTAAATGTGAGGCCGTTTTAAACTAATTATTACTAACAAAAACTTCATAAGGAATAGATGCTTTTTGTAATCACTGTATCACGTTGTATTTGATAGAAACATTTTTTTTTTCAAAACTGCCTAATACCCATTTACTAAAAACAGAAAAAAAAGAAAAGCAAGTTTAAGTCCACAGTTATAAAACTAGAAGCACACAGAGAGCACATATCTCCATTAAGACATTAATGCGCTCAAAACGGGGTTATTCTAGTTCCTCATCTCAGAATGGCAAGGAATACGCTAGTTCCCAAAGTGGGGTCCACGGCCCCCTGGAGGTCTGCAAAGGTACTGCAGGGGGCCCCCCAGAGGCTGTCTATAGAGGCTGTCCGCGTGGAATTTTCTGAAATTTAAGAGGACCATGGCTTCACTTTGGGAATGTCTGCTCTAACTAATGATTTGTTACTTTATTGACTCTCTGTGGCTAGAGTTTGTATTTATGTGGCAGCTGAAATATCCCTATCTTGCAATTCTCCAGAATCATTTTTCAAAATTCCTGGATCAGCACCAGAAATATGCAATTTCTTCTTTCTTGACCAGTAACTAACCTTTCCAAACAAACAAACAAACAAACAAACAAACTTCAGTGAAAACATGACCTCTTTGGTGGAGGTGGATAATTACCTGCTGTAAATGTGCAGTATGTACAGTATCTGTTCTTTACTATGCTTCACTGCTCAGACAGATTTTACACTAAACTGCAGCAGCTACAGGAAATCCTCACATACATAAATGTGAAAAATAAAAGTCTAGTTTTTCCACCTCATGGGATTATGAGGCTCTCATCACTTCATCTCTCCAGACCACAAAGCAGCAAATGTTTTCAGGCTAATGTTGCTTTTAAACTTAAATGAAGGCATTTGTTTTTCCTTGTGGCCTCTATTAACCATGAAACATGAGTTGTTTAGTTTGCACTAACTCACAGACAGTGTGAGTCTGGAGAGGGCTATTTTGGTGCCTCCTGATGAGCCAGTGAATACGTCTCCACTCTGGTCTATATGCTGCTGATGAGTATGAGGAGCCAACAGGGTGCTCCTGCCTGTCTTTGGTTTCAGCCTGTAATAAAGAAGCATATTGTTGTGTCGGGCCCGGGGCTTCCCTGGGCCCCACTGAGTCTGTCCTGCGCCGTCTGTCTGCTTTGTCTACACTGCTATCAAAAGAGTTTCATTCTCTCAGTGTTGGTTTAAAGGTGGATGGAGTGTAATGTAAAAGGGTTAAATTATTTTGTTTTGCTATTTTCTGTTGCTTTTAATTTTTGTTATCTCAGTACCATCATACAATCAGAAGTGGAAGAAGTTCTCAAAAGCTGTATGTAATGTTCCAGACTGCAGTGAGATGTTAACTAAATGAGAAAGTTGAGGTAACAAACTGTTCAGAACAGATTTTAGAAATCTAGTGGGTAACACATCAAGGCAGCATGTGGATGAACTCAGACTGGAGATGATCTCTTGGACTGTTTTGTCAGTGACGGGTGAAGTGTGTCAGCTCTGAGTGTCTGGATGGCTGCAGGGTTGTTATCTGTGTTGTGGAGTTTATAGCATGTTTAATACTCTGAACCTTGTCATTAAAAAATCTTGCAAACTCATTGCACTTAGATGTGGAAATGAGTTCTGAAGGCAATGGAGCTGGGGGCTTTGTTAACCCGTTTACTGTAGCAAACAGGACACGTGAGTTGTTACTGCAGTTTGTAATGATTTCAGAAAAATACCTTTGCCTTGTTCTACGAAGAATTTGATTGAAAACATTCAACATTTTTCTGTATATGTCATAATGAACCTGGAGCTTTGACTTGCGCCATTTTCGTTTGGCCCTCCGGCACTCCCTTTTCTGTGCCGTGACCGAGTCCTGGATTTCTCCATGGCACCTTCTGCCTATTTCTAACCATTTTAACCTTAATAGGTAGCAATGGTGTCCAGAACCTTAAGAACACTAGAAGTATAGGAGTCCAACAACTGATCAACATTGGAACATGAGGTATTTTCAAACCTAATTATTTCCATAAACAGAGTCCCCGTCTTATCATTTATGTGTCTCCTCTGGACAACTGCAGGACCAGCAGCTGGTTTGGGAATAACAGACAGGTCAAAGAAGACACAAAAATGATCAGACAAAGCAACATCAGCCACAGTAACATTTGAAATATGAACACCTTTAGTAATGAGCAGGTCCAGAGTGTGGCCTCTGGTGTGGGTGGGCTCACTCACTGCTGAGTAAGGCCAAAGGTTTCAAGGATAGCACAAAGTTCTATAGCATTTCTGTCACAGACGTTATCCACATGTACATTAAAATCACCTGTAATGACTATACAGTCAAAGTCTGTGCAGACGACTGAAAGCATCTGAGTAAAATCATCAATAAAACTTTGACAGTGTTGGGGTGGCTTGTATGAGATTATAAAGATTATGGATGGAGATACTTTTAGCTCCATTTTGAAAGATACACACTCAAATGATGGAAACACCCCAAATGACGAAGATAAAGAAGGATAAGAAGTAAAAGTACTTACCAATATTTAAAAAGTATTGAGTGTAGTTGTAGAATAAATACTGCAACTAAAACTACCACTAATAGTACTAGGGTTACTTCTTTTGCTTCTACAACTACCATTATGACTACTACTGTAACTTTTACCAATTCTCCTGTTGTTAGTACTAATACTATTACCACCTATTTTACCACAAGGGCAAAAAATGCTTTCTTACTCAGTCAGAAAGATTTTACTATCCTACACTGCATACAATAAATAATGCAGGTGGAGTAAGGTGGTAATGAGAGCCCCAGTGCAGGTTTTATAAAAAATATGTTTATTTTTAGTCATAACTAAAGTTTTTAAGCATTAAGTAAATATTGTGAGGAAATTTGACCTATAATACATTTTAAATCTTTTTTAATCATAAGAAAAGCTTGTTCTAAAATGTGTAATGTATAGCCCAGACTGTACATAACTTACAATGTTGACTATAGTTAAACACTGTCAATGGGGCCCCCCATGTCATGGGCCCCTGTGCAGTTGCACTCGCTGAACTGCCTGATGTTACGCCCTTGGCAGGTACCGTATACTTGTGTTAACAAGATTAACTTTTGAAAAGCATGACTACTTTTGCTTTCTGATAATCAATTACTACTAGGCAACTGAGTTTTTCTTATTAGGTTTTCTGTTTTAAATTTCTCGTAATCTTAATCTCTTCCCCCTTTGCTAATCGTGGATCCAGATCACTCGTGCCGAGACAGTCTATGACAAATTGAGTTAGAAGCTGCTGATTTTCACTCTTTCTGACACTGGGATAGGCTTATGAAGAGCTTGTGATGGGAGAGCTACAGTTACAATAGAAAAAACTGTAGCAGAGCAATGGGATATCCTTAAAATGAATACATTAGGTCAGGCAGAATCTCTTTAATTTCCTCGAGTCCCACGTATAAGCCTTGTTTTACAGGTCAGTGAGCCATTACAGTATGTCTGAGGATCAGTTTGGGGACCAAGAACAGGAAATGGGGAGAGGCCACGTGCAGAGCAAGCAGGAATAATAGGAGTAGAAAATTGGGTGGTAGGAAATAACCCCGGGCACTGGAGCTTGTGATTTAGTACACATGATAACAACACAAGATGCTCAGGAGGCATCAAGTTCAGCTGCAAAAGTAAAACAGAAGCTTTTAGTTGGGACCTTTGCAATATTGTAACAAACACTTTTGATCTGTTTTGTCCATGTACAGATAGTGAAAGTATGTATGCATTACATTCAGGATCCAAAGGTGCACCACAAGAAACTGACAAGGGCTCTTATCATATGGACTTTAACCTTTGTCTACATTCAGATAGAAACAGAATAGTTTTGAAAACAAAAGTACGGACCCTCATTCCCATTCTGTTGGGAAAACCAAAGAATGCTACAGATGTTTTTTCTCACCAGAATTTCTCGGTATCCGTGTGAAATACATTCGGGTTCCCATGAGCGCACTGTGCCTGGTATAATGGAAGTGCGGCCAGCTTCCAATCCCTCCCCAGAGAAGAGAGCCAACTCTCAGCAATTGCCAACTTATGCACTGAACAATTTCAACAAATATTTTAGACTAAAATTCCCTTGTAAATATGAAAAGGTGTTTTCATAGTTATATTTATCATGTGAGCTTGAACATCAGTGTGGCTGTCTTTAAAAAGACATGTCTCATTTGCTATCAGAGGTGGAAAGTAACAAATAAAATTTAGAGGGGAAGAAAAAAGGAAAAGATTGTACATTTACTCAAGTTTTTTTTTTTTTTTTTAAACGCAAATATTTGTTGAAAATTTGGTAGTGATAATAGCTGTAGGGGTTATAGTAGTGTTTAATAATAGTAATACTAGTAGGTCTAGAAGGAGGCTAGTTATTGTAGTAGTAGTTGTATTAGTATTAGCAATAATAGTAGTAGTAATAGTTGTAGTAGTAATAGTAGCAATGATGGTAGTAGTTTTAATAACAGCAAGTATGTTCTTCTTTACACTAAATACTTGTTTACTTTTTCTAAAGTTACAACTTTGTTCAGTACATTTACTTATTTTAAAGTAACAGTCCTTGACCTTTCACCTCTGACTGCTGTCTTTGATCATGCACAAGGCTGAGAAATGCTTCTTACTGTAAGCATCATTACCGAAGTCTGTTTCTGTGATAAACTGATAGATGAAAAACATGAAATCCTGTCTACCCCATCTTGTGAGTGCAGTGCACTCTCTTTTGTTCCTAGTTGTGATGGGTTAGTGAAAGGGAACAGGCTGTTCTCAGGCGAGAGGATGAGGAGCCCCCAGCTTCTGGAGTTTGGCCTATCTTCAATCTAGGTCAGGTTTCACAAAGGTACCAGGATGGCAGGGTTGAATGAATGAGGGTTGCCATGTGCAGCTTAGTATCTAATCTCCTCCCCCTTGCCTTTGTCCACACACCCTGGTCCCGGGACCTCAGCACTCTTCAGCACCGCCTCAGGAAACTAAGTATGCACGTTTTATATCGGTCAGAGTGAAGCAGGCTAATGCAGCGGGATAAAAGGAGCCTGTTAGTCACTTGAACAGCTTCAAAACAGACGGAGGAATTGTAACAGTGGTCAGGTTATACTGGGGACATGAACACCAGGCTGATGGAGAGAAGCCATGAAGCACAGGAAATTTACTTTGTACAAAAATCTCTAACAAAATGTTAGACTGATCTCAAAGGTGTAGTTTGAAGAATTAAAAAATAATTTGTTGTGCTTGAAAACATCACTTTCCGATGAAATAGGAAAAGGTATAGTTTAGTTAGGGCATTATTTGATATAGTGATTAACAAATGGAGAATCACTCCCCAGAATAGGGTTGTGGGAGGCTCGTTATTCACCTTTGTTTGAAGAAGGTGAACAGTCAGACCAGTTGAGATCCACTGGTTTATTTTTGATGTATTTTGCAGCCAAGGAGCTCAACCTAAAATAATTCAACTGCTAAAACACCTCTGCAACACCTAGTTAACATAAAATGTATGTGTTGCCAATTGAAAAAAACAAGAATAATTTACCAAACTGAATAATGTAACATTAGCATCTCGTTAAACAGTAATTCAGTTATTACAATTTAACTATTTAATTACTGAAGTCTGTGGTTAGACAATTGCTTACCATGACCTTAAACATGGCTCTCATATATCACACTATTAATGTTATATGTCATTAGCAAGGCATCTTCTGGTACGTAAACAAACCCTCATAATCCTGGTCCAGACCCCACCAGACCCTGGCTTTTATTCCAGCTGTCCTTTATGTATACACTAATCAGCACAGAGAAACCACAACACACATGTGAAAACTGTCATTATTATTTCAACACACCACCATTTGCTGTAATAGCCAGCTGAGCCTAAATGAAATTGCAAATGGTTTTACTAATTGAAATGTCTAAAAAGATATTTGTTAGATTATCTCTTGTGCAAAAAACAGTAAGTCCTAGCATGAGAAAGTTTATGTTAAATGTCTAGTCTGTAAACTAAGTTTCAAAATTAGGCAATTGTTAAAAAAAGTTATTTACTGTAAAAATGTGATAGATATTTTGCCCTCCATGTTAAATCCTTTCCTTACAAATAGGCTGGGGTGCTGAGAGAAAAGCAGCCAATGATATATTTTCTAGAAGATGAAAAAGCTCTAGGTTTTTAGTGTAGTGTAAGTGTTTGCAGTGATTTAATCTTTATTTAACCAGAAAAATCCATTCAGATTGCCAATCTCTTTTCCATGGTGCTGGTGGGATTCCCAGAATATGTTTGTGTAAGGTGTGGTCCACATAAGGTTTATAACTAACTACCAAAGGTTAATGAGGTGGGTTCAGGTCAAATCTGGGCTGACCACACAGTAAATGAGGCTGTGACATGATGGCTGTAGGGCAGGTTTAAAGTTAGCTTGAAGTAAGATTGTATGAAGATGGTGTGTAAAAGTTGTAGTTTTATTGAGTAATTGAGGATTGAGTAAAGGAAAATGCTGCCTGATTAATGTTTTTGTTTAAATCAAATAATTGATAGGTCATAAAGGCATGCCAAGTTACAACTGTGGGTAACTACAACTCTTTTGAAATTCTTGGTTTTATTTTTAAAAGCCTGCTGCCTTTATTTTTATCCTAATCTACTGCTCAAGTCCACAAATTTTATTTCAGAATTTTCAGAGCTTCAATCCATTCTCACACCCAAGTTTGACAATGTACTTATCCTTAAGGATTTTTAATATCCATGTCTGCTGCCCAGAACATACAATTACTTCTCAGTTTTTTATTTTCAAAAGTATTTTATTGATTTTTACTGCGACAAGCTGGCCCCTGTCCAGGGTAAACCCTGCCTAAAGGCCAAAGTTACTGGGATATGCTCCAGTAACCGCGACCCCTAATGAATGATTTGAATGATTTTTATTTGATTTTAACTTAGATTTTACAGTTTAAGCCTTGAATGAACTTGCCCCAGACTATTAGTGTGATCTTGTTACATTTTATGCCCCAGTCAGAACTCTCAGGTCCAGTGAGGAGCACTGCTGGCGGTGTCCAGGTCCCAGTTTACCACCACAGGGGACCAGGTTCTCTTCCCCCTGACCTCTGACAGATTAAATGTTTTTTAAAAACCTTTCTATTTACCAAAACATTTGGTTGATTTTGTTTGTTGTATGTTGCTTTTTTACTGTTGTATTTAAAGGGTCTTTTATCTTTTTCAGCACTGTAAAGCGCTTTGTTACTGTGAGTGCTATATACATAAAATGTATTATCATTATTATTATTTATAAGAGTCATATATAAGTAAGTTGGGGTACTTTATTCAGTTGAGTAGTTACTAGGATTAGCTCAGAGTAGTTACAACAAAAAGTCATTTTGGTTTTATGTAGGGCTGACCTGGTTGTATAGCTGTGCTTTGGGCCACTTTAGCCATAAAGGAGCTGTATAGAACCAGTGATAACCTGGATGATAAGGCATTCAGACAATATGAGCATCTCATGTTAAAGGGTGGTATTGGAAATAGTATAAGCTTACATGCCATCAGTTAAAGTAACTCAGAATGGTGCTTAAAGGTTGTAGCTCCTGTTAAATCTACAGTATCTTGTGTTGTGCTCATTCCCCAGCTTGTGACAGTGACCACTGGGGTCCACACTGCAGCAACAGATGCCAGTGCAAGAACGGAGCATTGTGTAACCCCATCACTGGAGCCTGCATCTGCACACCTGGATACAGAGGCTGGCGCTGCGAGGCCCAGTGTGAATTGGGCGCCTATGGAAATGGCTGTCAGCAGAAATGCCAGTGCCAGAACGGAGCTGCCTGTCATCATGTGACTGGAGAGTGCAAGTGCACACCAGGATACACAGGAGCTTTGTAAGTCAGGCACAACTGTGTTTCCCATTAATAATAGTCCACCTTTTAACAACAGTGCTGACATTAATTACTTCTATAATTGTGTTATACTGTGTTATATATATGTAAGTTGTTGTTGTTGGCTTTGAAAGTGCTTATTGTTTATATTTCTGTCACAGCTGTGAGGACTTGTGTCCTCCAGGTAAACATGGTCAGCAGTGTGAGGAGAGATGCCCATGTCAGAACGGAGGCGTCTGTCATCATGTGACCGGAGAGTGCTCCTGTCCCGCTGGATGGATGGTACATCACACTTTTTCTAATCTAATGGCACTTAACTATAAGAAGAACATTAGACAAAATAAGAGGTCTGTTTAATGACAATTGAAAACGTTAAATACAGTAAATAGAAGTGCCACAAAAGCATACTATGTTAGCTCTTACTTTTGATAATATTAACTTAATCTTCTGTGTTCCTTTTTTGGAATAACGTGAAAAGTAACCTTTTGAATACAGCATATATTTTTCATCACAGTTGTGACATACACTTCTGTAATCATAGTGAACAATAAAAAGTAAACAATAGGCTGTCATGTAGCAACTTTATTGTTATTAAGTAATTGTGATTGATACAAAAGATTGTCACTTTATGAATATGGTTACTTTCTGACCCATATCCACATTTGATTTTTGATTGTATATAAATCTGTTGTTGACATTAAAGATTGCTGCATATGTTTTTAGGGCACAGTGTGTGGTCAGCCCTGCCCTGAGGGAAAATTCGGCGAGAACTGTTCCCGTGAGTGTCAGTGTCACAACAATGGCTTTTGTGTGCCGTCCACGGGACAGTGTCTGTGCCCCGCTGGCTACACTGGGGAACGGTAAGAGCTAATACTGGCTACAACGGAAAACACAATCATCAATGGGGCGGCAGTAGCTCAGTTGGTAGAGACGCTCGCCCACTAACCCAAAGTTGGTGGTTCAATCCCTGCTCCCACTGTTATATACTGTCATCGTGTTCTTGGGCAAGACACTTAACACTCCTTGCCTCCTTGCTGCGTTCACTGGTGTATGAATTTGTGAGTGTGAAAGGGTGAATGGTTCCTTGATGTAAAGCGCTTTGAGTGCCCAGAGAGGTGTAAAGGTGCTTTATAAAAATGTGTACATTTACCATTTACCAATACATTTAGCATTGGGGGTTTGACTTTGTGATCAAGATTTTAGCACAGTAGGCAATTATGTGTACTTGCACTGTGCACTTTTTGCCAAGAGAACCATCAAGACTATGCCCCCAAACATATCCTCTTCACAATACAGGCCAATTTCTGTTATACAAAAATAAAAATACTTGATAGAAACTTCTGGTCACACTGCATTTATTGGTTATCATTGGAGAAAAATACACCAGTGCAGCCTAGTCAGTGTTTTCACAGACAAATGTTAGCAGAGTACCAAATAGGCTTTAGGTCCATATAATTAGCCATGTCAAATAGCACACACCATATACTTATGGTGACCAATGACGGAACAGAAATAGCCACTCCATGTGCACTTTTATAAGTAAATAAGGGTTTGAGGGAAGCCAGACGTCATGGTATAGTGCTGCTTGGAACTAGGTCACCACCACCACTCCCTAAGCCACTGAAATCCATTAACAGGTCACTCTGTGTATGGGATGGCTATGATTTGCCCTGCAGGACTTCAAAAGTAGGAAATGAGTTGCTGCTTATTGAGAAGGCTTTGCTGAAATGTGAATGATATAATAAACAGAGCTTTCAAATATTTAACCGCACATAGTACATAATGAAAAGCCCAGAGGCATAAATAGAAATAAACACTAGCCCTAAGACAATTAGGTTCATATTTGCCCTCCTTTTTTATGCCGCTGTAAATGACTGGGTTGAGTGGAGCATTTCATTAGCATATCCAGCCTGATTTGGTGGTTGCCTCAGTAAACGCATGTACTTAAATCAAACGAAGAGGTTTCCCTTAGGCCTAAAGTTGTTAGCTCTTTTGTAGCTATTTTTAAATAGTTTTGAAAGAAAGTGGACATGAAATTGTCACTGACTTCCCCAATAAAAAAAATAAAACAGCTTTACAGTTAAGTCAGCTTAAAATCATTTCCAACCAATTTGCACATTTAGCTACTTTCATACTTTGTATATTTTTGTTCCTTTTGGCTTTTTCCTTTGGGGTTGCCACAGAAAATCATTTGCCCCTTAGTGTGCAGTGATTGGCATATTGATTAGACATGGGGTTTACACCAGATGCGCTTGCTGATGCAACACTGCATTTGTCTGGGCTTAGAACAAAGAGTACACTAGCTTGTGACCTTCCTGAAGTTGGATTTTTTTTCATATTCTTTATATAAATGCACTTTGGTCACATTCAAAGTCGTATTTAGCAGAACACAAAAAAACATTTTATGATCAGATGCCATAGAGTTCATAATACTCAGCAACACCATGAAGAATAGTTTCACTGTGACTTTTTGTCTCTGTTGCTGTCACTACAATAAACAATACTGATTACATTCACAACACCTTTTATATAATAATCAGTTGGTTGTTGCCCCTTAAACAGGTGCCAGGACCAGTGTGCAGTGGGGACTTATGGCACAGGCTGCACAAAGACGTGTCGCTGTAAGAACAACGGCAAATGCTACCACACCAACGGCATGTGT
This sequence comes from Bostrychus sinensis, assembly GCA_020698575.1. NCBI lineage: Eukaryota > Metazoa > Chordata > Actinopteri > Gobiiformes > Eleotridae > Bostrychus > Bostrychus sinensis. The sequence goes on from CM036239.1 coordinate 13,341,268, forward strand.
TTGTGTGAGCCGGGCTACACAGGGGAGACGTGTGAGACCAGACTGTGCCCCGAAGGATACTACGGCCTTAAGTGTGACAGAAAGTGCCCCTGTGATTCACGCAACACACGCAGGTATATGCTGTCTTGCACACTCCTATAGGTGTGTGTGATGTGAGGCTTGTTGGCAGCAGACTTTTAGAGTTAAGTGGTTTGTTTTTGGTTTTACATGGCACAGCTGGAGTGTGACATGTGTTGCGCTAGAGTGCACATGTCCCACATCATTTCAATGCCACTGCTGTGTAAGGTACAACAGCTGTCAGCCACACTTGTCAAGGAACAAATATGCTGTTCTATCTGCAGAAGGGCTCCGCCTGCTGGCTGTACCAGAGCATACATTTGACTGCACTGATGTGTCAGTTTCAGTGCCTCAATACAGCATAGGGTGTCTGATCGTTTTATTATTAATGGTGTCTGGTGAGTATGGATACAGAGTAGAAAACAAAAGACAGATTGTAAACTGGTAGGAGAGGTGCAGGAACAACACAAAGCGTGGTAGCCACATGCTTTAGAGTGGTTTCTGGTGGCAAGGGAGGAACTGTGACATCCATTTATAGTCTAAAGAAGACATATAGCTGTGAAATTTATCAAATTGTAAGCTTTTTATTTGTTTCTCTTTTGTGTCATTAAGGAAACCTGAATGTGCCTTTTGCTTTATCCAAACTAGCCTTTGCATTTATTTTTAATAACACTAACCAAATGCAACAAAAAAATTGAGATAAATAATAACGCTCATCTCTGTCCTCAGGTGTCAGCCAATGTCTGGGGAGTGTACATGCCGTCCCGGTTGGTCTGGCCTCTACTGTAATGAGACTTGCACACCAGGGTTTTTTGGTGAATCTTGCCAACAAGTTTGCCAGTGTCAGAATGGAGCGGACTGCCACAGTGTGACCGGGCAGTGTATCTGTGCGCCAGGATTCACGGTAAACTGGAGTTGAATCTTTTTAATGCAGAGGTCACAATAGCCTATGTTTGGTGCACACATTTCTTTAAAAAATTTAATCCCCACAACTGTTTAACTCTCTAGGGTCCCAACTGTTCAGTGGCCTGTCCAGCAGGAAGTCATGGAGTAAACTGCTCGTCCAGTTGTAACTGTAAAAATAGAGCTCAATGTTCCCCTGTGGATGGGTCCTGCTCCTGTAAACCAGGTGAGCTGAGGACAGGGTTAAAGAAGTATATGTGTATGTGAAACTAAATCATCGTTACTGAATCATTTTTATGGCCTATCAGGATGGCATGGAGTGGACTGCTCTATTAACTGTCCAAGTGGCTCCTGGGGTCTGGGCTGTAACCACACATGTATATGTGGCAATGGAGCAGCATGTAATGCCCTTAATGGTGACTGTACATGTGTCCCTGGCTGGAGGGGGGAAAGATGTGACATCCGCTGCCCGGTCAGTAGGATCTAATACTCATTAGATGTGATTTGCAAATATATTATGTGAGATATGAAATGGCTGGTGTTTTGTTACATGTATGGGTCCTACTTTAGGATGGGACCTATGGCCTGGACTGTAAAGAGCGCTGTGACTGCAGCCATGCTGATGGATGTGATCACTCCACAGGACACTGCCGCTGCCTGGCTGGGTGGACTGGTAAATGGTTTTAGAAAACTAAATTAAATGTACACTTTACAAAAGTTCTCAAATGCTACTGTGTGCAGGGTTAAGGAATTCATTATAGATAGCATGCCAATCTTGCTTAGCAACATGCACACAGCTCCCTCAAAGAAGTCTTTGTACCTGCTCTACTGGGCTCCACTTTTCCGCTGCTTCCTGCTGCTTCCAAAAGAAAGATTAATGAGAATGAGCCAAGAGGGGCTGTATGCTAGAGGAAAAACAGCACCTAATGAATGCTTCTTCCCACTAATAACAGGATTGTAGCCCTTTCCCATGTATAGGTTCCACACATACTGTCTATCTTGGCGATATACATGCATCCAAATCACTTAAATAATTTAATCAAACCCAATATTTAGCAAAAATACAATCTCTGTTCTTTGTCTGCACTTTTGGCGTGACAGTATTTTGGACTTGGACTGTCATTTCCTACATAACATAATTTGAAACAGATAAAATTTGTGTGCAACAATGATAGTATTACTGGTTTATTTATCATGAACTGTGCATGTATGTTCACAGGTATTCACTGTGACAGTGTGTGTGCTGAGGGCCGCTGGGGCCCCAACTGCTCCCTCCCTTGCAGCTGTAAGAATGGGGCGTCCTGCTCTCCAGACGAAGGCACTTGTGAGTGTGCTCCTGGGTACAGAGGCACCACCTGTCAGAGAAGTGAGTTGAACACTCAGTAACAACTTCTGAAGATTACACTGTGGTCTCATTGTAAATGTATTTTTCTGCAGTCTGCTTTCCTGGTTACTTCGGCCACCGCTGCAGTCAGACCTGCCCACAGTGTGTCCACAGCAATGGGCCGTGTCATCATGTCTCTGGACAGTGTGACTGTCTGCCAGGCTTTAAGGGAGCACTGTGTAATGAAGGTAAGCATTATACAGTATATATGAGCATATGAAGCAGCATACAGACTAGTCCATATAGTAAGTTATTCTGTCCATTGTGTTTGTATTTGTTTTCACTGAATTTACGTTAATAATGTGCTGAATTTGGCAGTGTGTCCCAGTGGTCGCTTTGGGAAGAACTGTGCTTGGAGCTGCAGCTGCACAAACAATGGTACCTGTAACCCCATCGATGGATCTTGTCAGTGTTACCCTGGTTGGATTGGCAGTGACTGTTCTCAGCGTAAGATCAACAAGACTTTTTTTCATTATTGCAGCAATTCACACATTTAAATTATCTCAGTCTAACCTGGCCTACAACCTCTAATTTTTATATGTTGCCGGTTTCACAGCTTGTCCCCCTGCTCAATGGGGCCCCAACTGCATCCACACTTGTAACTGTCACAATGGAGCCTATTGTAGTGCATACGACGGTGAATGCAAATGCACACCAGGATGGACAGGCCTTTACTGCACACAACGTTAGTATTAGTTATTATTTAGTGTTAAAGAGAAGTGTACAAGTTAATTACTAAAACTGTATTTAATAGTGTGGTAAAAATAATATTATGTTTTATCTCACCTGCAGGCTGTCCCTTGGGCTTCTATGGGAAGGACTGTTCTCAGACTTGTCAGTGCAGAAATGGAGCTGACTGTGACCACATCTCAGGACAATGCACCTGTCGCACTGGCTTCATGGGGCGCCACTGTGAGCAGAGTATGTATATGATTAATGTGTTTAAGAAATATTACTGATTTTAATGCAAGATTTTCAAGGCATTAATGTCAATGTGAATATGATTATCTCATTATCTCGCTGTTACATTTTATTATTATTATTATTTTTTGGCTTGTAATAAAATGTAAGAAATTATTCATCTGCTCTTACATTGTTTTCAGAATGTCCATCGGGTTCGTATGGGTATGGCTGTCGTCAGGTGTGTGACTGTCTAAATAACTCCACTTGCGATCACATGACTGGCACATGTTACTGCAACCCAGGCTGGAAGGGAGCTCGCTGTGACCAGGGTGAGCGCTCATTCAGTTGTACTCCTATGTACATTAATATGTACTGCATATTACCATTTGTTTTTTTGTTTGTTTGTTTTTTTCATAACAATGATAAAGTGATAATTTCCTCCCCTGTGCAGCAGGTGTGGTAGTGGTGGGCAGTCTCAATAGTCTCACCAGCGCTGCTATGCATGTGGACACCTATCAGATCGGAGCTATTGCTGGCATCATAATTTTGGTGCTGCTGGTCATCTTCCTGCTCGTTCTTTTCATCATCTACCGAAAGAAGCATAAAGGCAAAGAGCCTACCATGCCAGCAGTCTCTTATACTCCAGCTATGAGAATCACTGCTGATTACGCCATTGCAGGTACAAGCATTAAACTTTAGCAAGTGAAGAAAACAGTAGTGCCTGGTTGGTAATAAAAATCACTTTAACGGTGCATTTCAGAAGCACATCCACCATGTGAGGGACACCCCAGTAACTACTTCTCCAACCCCAGCTACCACACTTTGAACCAATGCATCAGCCCGCCACTTGTGAACAGTGCATCATATGGAAAGGTATCATTGAAATTTGAGTATCAGTGCTGAAATGTTAATATAAAACAAGTGTTAAATTGTAAAAGTGTGTCTCTTTGATCGCTAGAGAAAAAACAACCAGCTCTTTGTGAACATAAAAAATGTGGAGCAGAGGAAGCATAATCTGGCAGATCACACTGGCACACTCCCCGCGGACTGGAAACAAGGAGACTGCTTCAATGAACTCGGTGAGCTTAGATCACTTTGAAATTTAGATTACAAATTAAGAATAAACTCTATAACATTTATTTATTTATTTCTGTAGGGGCCTATGGCGTTGACAGAAGATACACAGGGAAATCTTTGCATGGTAGGTACAGAATACAAACAGAAAATTATTGTAACAAAAGTGGTCATTAACCAACTTTCTCCTATCTTTCTGTCAGATCTGGTTAAGGACACGCCATATCATGCCAGTTCATCTTCCCTCAACAGTTCTGAAAACCCATATGCCACCATTAAGGACCCTCCCCTTCTGACAACTAAAAACACTGAGTGCGGCTATGTGGAGATGAAGTCGCCAGCCAGACGTGATTCACCATACGCCGAAATCAGCAACAGCAGCCCGACCAATGGCAGGAATGTCTACGAAGTTGGTGAGGAGTTCAAAAATAAGCCTTGAGATTGTGGTTGAATGCTTTTGGAGGAAAACTGATCATTTTCACCCTTTTTTTTTTTTTTCATTTCAGAGCCGACTGTGAGCACTATACTCCCCAGTGGTCATTTTGGCCAAGACCCTTATGACATGCCCAGAAATAGCCACATCCCCAGTCATTATGACATCCTACCAGCGAGGGAGAGTCCCACCTCAGAGGAAAACAACATGGACAGTGAATGATGGGACAGAGGAATCGGTACTGTGACCAGAGCTCTGAGTGGGCTCAACCTATAACTACAGCTGTAACTCCTCTCTGCTGCCACACAATGACACTGCTGCTGTACTGTGGCGTGGACATGCTGAATACAAGCATGGAGGTTTGAGACAGCTGTTACATGTGCAGCCATTTTACTGCAAAAAGACTTTGTATGTCATTCCACATACAATATGTAGACCTCAGGGCCTTGGTGCCATCAACAAGTCAGCAGATATACGTAGATGATGATGGGGCAGTGGTCTTTTTGATAACTTCCTCCTACTGTAAATCTCTATTTTTGAAAACTTAGCGATGAGATTAAATATTAGTGAAGAATAATAATTTGTACTATGTTTGAAAGAGAAGATGTCAAGTTACTGACAGTGAACTTTTTGTAATGTTTGCACATAACATCAAGACATTGGTTAGTAATGAGGTTACCCAAAGATACCATTACCACTATTTTTACCATTTATACAACTCCTGTTTTTGTACTGTAACTGTAACTAAAGTAGAGTAGGTGTATTGTCAGAAAATAGCCAAAGGTAAACAATCAGCTGAATTTCACTTCTTGACATCACACTTTGATAAAATAAATGTATTATTGATACTTTAGCTTATTATTATTTTTGTGTTCTGCATGAAATATTGGTGTCTTTATAGGACTGTTGCTATAAGGAAGCACTATTTTTGTTTTCATTGTTGTAAAGGTATAATGTATGTTGAAGGTATAACGAAGTATCAAAAGTGGCACTTATATATGGACTATTGTTCTGTCTCTCCTTGTATGAAGATGAAATGCAGTACATTTTGAATATGCCAAAGAAGAATCATTCACACTGATGTGGTCATAATCTGAACGATATGGTTTCGATAGCTGCCCACTGCCCATTATATCTTTTTCTTATATTTGTTTGTAATTTATATTTAAACACTGTTATGTTTCTTTTATTCATACTGATGGTCCAGGTCCCGCTGTTGATTTGTTTTTGATGGATAGTTACGCCTTATGGACATCTTTAATTTTAGGTAGCACCAATTAAAATTCATTGGCCACATCAGACTTAGGTAAATGCATATGGTTGACATTCAGGGGTTTTGTTTTGCTGTGCAATTTCAAGAGCCCAGAACTCCAATGACAAACAGGGGCTTGAGCTAGACTTAAGCGTTGATAAAGCTACAATATCTATTTTTAATAAACATATCCATACACAAGTCATTTATACTGATTGTGTATGCTATTCCTTTAATGTGGGGGTTAACACAATCTGTATAAATGACTGACTCTGTGCAAAATGGCCAAAATAGCAAACAGTCTTAAGATATTCTGAGCCTGGTGTAAAATATTGTATATATTTTGATGAGTTCTGATGTAAAAATGTAAATCACCAAATGTCTTATGTCCAAAACTCAAACAGGAACATATGCGGCATCTGGTGGTGACTACAAGACTAATACATATTACATAGTCTAACCTGCCAAGGTGTAGAGTATTAAGACCTCTAAAGTTAAAAGACTGTTTTAACCTAACCAGGTTTACACATGAAAAACTACAGTCTTACATTGCCTGGAAGAAGTAGTGGGATTCCACTTGTGGCCAGGGCACATTGTTCAACATGAATCTATAAGACTCCAACTTTTGTATGTTTTGGCAAACTAGTGCTTTTTGCACAAATGTTTTTGAATAAAAATATCTAAAATCTAATTATGTGGTGCTTTTCATCATTTGGATTAAATACACAATTATAGCCCAATTTTGTCTTTAAAACAGTGACCGGAAATTATGTGCACAAAATTATAAGATTAAGTCTTTATTCTTGAAGCATTTTGTGTGTAAGAAAAGGTTTATGTGGGGGTGGGAGACAGTTCATCAATCTTGTGGACCCCAGAACAGCGTGCCGCGCCCCTGCAGACCGCTCACCTCCCTGCTCCGCGCTCATTGGCCCAGAGCGCGGCTGTGAAATTGTATAATGAGAGGGCTATCAGGCTGACTGCAGGTTTCCTGCAGCAGGGGAAAGCAGCCTACTTTTTAAAAGTTACACAGCAATCTAATGCTGTGTTTTACAGTAAAGACTTGCATTTTTCTGCAAAGATGTTGACACTGGTATTTACTTGCCTTTTAACGGGACTACTAGCGCTTCTTGTGTACCAGAGGACAGCTTATCCCTTCCTCTGGGACGATTTGATGTATTACTTGAAACTTCGGGGTTACAAAAAGAAAGCCGCGGCTCGTATAAAGCAGGGGGTCATCACTTATCTGGACTGCTTCCTGTATCAGGCGAGAAGGAACCCCAACAAACCCTTCATTATCTTCGAGGAGAAGACTTTGACATACCAGGACGTGGACAGGAGAAGTAACCAATTCGCCAACGCGTTTCGGACCGAGAGCTCTGTAAAACAGGGGGACACGGTTGCCTTGTTGATGTGCAACGACCCGGACTTTATTTGTGTGTGGCTGGGACTCTGTAAAGTGGGTTGTGAGGTCGCCTTTCTTAACGTCAATATAAAAGCCAAGTCTCTCCTCCACTGTTTACAAAGTTGTGGATCTAAAATCCTTGTTGTTGGTGCAGGTATGGGCACGCTTTCTCAACTCTCTGCCAAGCGAATGTGTGACAGAGGAGCAGTGTTTCTCACAACTTTGTGTCATAACTAACAAATTAAAGACTCGCGAGCTATTGCACAATACAACAGGTTCAACAGCAGAAAAAGGAAATCAAATGTATATTTGAAAGTAGAGTAGTAAAAACACAAAACAAAGATTGAGATCTCTCACCGACTTTGTCAGCCTTGTCTTAACTCAAATAAGTTCTGTTGGTGCACATTGAAAACCTAACAAAGTAGCTTTTCTGAAGACCTTCAGTAAGGATATACATTTGTAGCCAATGCAAATCAGAATTAAACTAGGGTTGAGTTTTTGTAAATTGTAAACAGTTAAAATTTTACTGCACCATGGCTTGTTAAAATGCTAATTTCTAAACAATTTTGTGTGCTGCCTTTTTGTTATGAAAACTGGGAGTGTTTCCCACTGACTTTTGCCCAGATCATCTAGTTTTATAGACCAAAGTGATTGTGAGGGAGTGTTATCTTAACTGCAACCTGTCACCCACCTCTTTTCTCTGTATTCTGTTATTTACAACAACACTGTCACTGTTTTCTTACTGTTTGCACAGATTTGGTCAGTGTGGTGCAGGAGGTGTGGTCGAACCTGAAGCAGGACAACATGGTGGTTTGGGTGGCAGATCACTCATCGCCCTGTCATGAGTTTGGGACTTTACTTGATAAAATCCAACACATGCCTGCAGAAAAAATAAGTGACTTTCCTACAGTGGATATAATGTCTAATTTTCTTTTTATCTTCACATCTGGCACTACAGGTATACATCTATATCTGGAGAATTTGAATGACATTTAACCTTACAGATTTCTAAAGTAATTAATATAAATGTCTTCCAGGTCTCCCAAAGGCGGCTCGTGTTGGTCACCTGAAAGCTGTTATGAGCATGGCATTTCTTGAAATGTGTGGAGCCACATCTGATGATATTGTCTACATCACTCTTCCACTTTATCACATGTCTGCTTCTCTTTTAGCAGTTGGTGGATGCATCAGTCTTGGTAAGCCTACACTTAGTGTATGCTCCTTCTAAATGCAATAATAATTACTTTATTTATATACCACCTTTTTAAACAGCATTCAAAAGTGCTATGCACATTCTCAAGAAACATGAGGAAAGAGCGAAACATTCTCAAGAAATCCAAAAGGAGGCAAGAATAAATTAGCACAATTTAAAAGAAATAAAAACAGATTAAATAAATTGTTAAAAACTTAAGTGTAGCATATACAGGGCCAAAGTTCTAAAAAGGCTTTTCTATAAAATTTGCCAGCTTAGGTTTTTCAAGCAGTTCATTCCACAGCCAAGGAGCCCTTACAGCTATGTACTAAAGGCCCGACTGTCACAATTTTCTTACTGTTTGTACAGATTTGGTCAGTGTGGTGGAGGAGGTGTGGTGGACCTGTACTCAGTGTACTCAAGGCCTGACCATGAAGGGCTTTAAAAGTAACAAGTAACATCTTAAAATCAATCCTAAACCCAACGGTCGGCCAGACAGTTTGATATGCTTCCTCTTATTAAATCTGGTCAAAGTCTAACTGCCCATTCTGAGCAAGTTAAAGACAGTTAATTTATTTAGGATTAATACCTGTTAATAGCCCATTGCAGTAGGCCAGTCTGGATGAGATAAAAGCATGTATGACAGTTTCAGTGTTGTTAAAACAAGTCTGGAGTACTTGTGTGTTTTTCAAAGTTCAAGTGTAAGTGAAAAAACACATCCAGATTTTTGACGTCCGACTTAACATTGACTAAGAGTGAACCAAGTGACTTTTATGTGTTGTACTCTGGTCCAATTATAAGGATCTCACTTTTGTCTGAACTGAGTTTTAGAAAGTTTTCTGACATCCATTTTTGTATATCCTCAAGACAAGAGTTTGTGAGATGACCTAGGTCTCTAATGTCTGACTAACACTGGTTGGTAAAATCTGGGTATCACCTGTGTAGAAATGATAAAAAATGTTGTGTTTATGTTTATGAAACGAGTGGTAACATGTATAAAGGAAATAAAATGAGTTCCAGTACTGACCCATGAGTACATGGGTACTCCATTGTTCAACAATGAATATCATGTGACATACTCGCCAGTAAATACATAAAAATTGCTATCATTGAGACAGAACCAGTTTAGCACTGTCCTTGATAATCTAACCCCGTGCTCTAACTTCTCAACTAGGATCCTGTGATCAGCTGTACCAAGAGCTGCACTTATGAGTAACAGAAGGATGGAACACAGATCAACATCAGTGGCTCTAAGAAGATCATTTGTTATTCTCAGTAGTGCAGCTTTAGTATTCTGATGCTGTCTAAAATGATAATTTTTCAAAAGCATTATTTCCCCCTAAAGCACCTTAATGTTTGGCTACTACATTCTCCCAAAGCTTGGATATAAAGGGCAATTGTAACATAGGCCTGCAACAGGTAAAATCAGATGGATTCATCCCAGACAACAGAACAGGTGTACTCAGGCAGTTTTCAGGTACAGAAAAGGAGCTGTTTAAATTGCGAGTAGCCATAGAGCAGTAGCATCTATTACTTCATTCAAAGGATTAAGAAGTATTATATCCACTGGGCTTGAAGAGCACTTGGCATGAACCATGATATATTTGAGCTCATTGAGGGAGAATGGCATTAAAAAAAAAAAAAAAACATGACCAGGAACGGGAAGACCAGTAAAAGAATCAAGAGAAATATTTGACTGCATTTTCCCAATCTTGTTATTAAAAAAAAACAAAAAAAAAACTTATCATTTGAAGAGTCACCATGTTTAAACCCACATGGGTTAAAAATATGTTTTAAAGGATTGTGTGTATTTAAAACATAATCCCCAAAACATGTATATAATAGAAATGTATAGTAGTGAAGCAAAGTACTAGTAGAAGTAAAATACAGTCATTGCTAATAAAGTCTTAAAGGAATTCTCACTTCCTGTAAAAACACAAGCAGGTCCAGACAATTGACAGGAAATGCCTCACAGTGGCAGCATTGTTTGGCAATTTAACAATGTAAAAAACATATTTTCTGCTTTTAATTTTTTGTTTTGTTTTTCTACAGGGGCTACTTGTGTATTAAAGAAAAAGTTTTCTGCCAGTCAATTTTGGAAAGATTGTGTAAAATGTAATGTGACTGTAGTGCAGTACATCGGAGAGCTTTGCAGATACTTAATGAACCAACCAGTGGTAAGAGGAGACATATCAGATGTTTAACCTTTTTTCCAAATTATTTTAAAAGCTGTTGTTGTTTCCAGGTTCCTGAGGAAAGGGCTCACAGTGTGCGCCTGTTTGCAGGAAGCGGTCTCAGGTCTGATGTTTGGAAAGGGCTTTCTCAACGATTTGGAAAAATCAAGATCAGGGAGGGTTATGGCCTGACTGAGGCCAGCATTGGCTTTCTTAACTACACTGATGAGGTTGGACCCATCGGGAGGGCCAGCTATTTCAACAAGGTTCAGACAAACACAGACAGTTGCACTGGTTCACGTTGGATGGAACATAGTACAATATAATTTCGTAGCTTTTGTCACAGACTTTATGTAAAGGACATCTCAGAAAGAGGTCTCCCTGATGTTGTTTTCTGCAGCTTTCTATGTCATTTGAGCTTTTGAGCTATGATCCACAAGAATATGAACCTGTCAGAACAGACACTGGAAGATGCATTCGAGCAAAAATTGGTAAATGCTCTTTTATAAAATACATTTTAAGTTTTTGTACTCTGATGTGTTATCCATGCACAAAATGCACTATATGTGTGCAGGAGAAGTGGGTATCCTTGTAGCTCCCCTTACAGTCATGAACCAGTTTCTTGGTTATGCTGGCAATAAGGTCCAATCTGAGAAGAAGGTGCTCAGGGATGTGTTCAAGGCTGGAGATGTGTACTTCAACACGGGAGACCTGCTGCTTCGGGACCACAGGGACTTTCTGTACTTTCGTGACCGTATTGGAGACACCTTCAGGTAATGTAACTTTGTATGACATCACATCACAAGTGCTTGTACTTATGTCAAATGTCTGGATTGTTTAATGATATGTGGGCTGGTAACAAGATATGTTTAAGTGCGAACACTACTACTTTTGTGATAATTAATTTATTTTTTTGTTTTATAAAATGCTCTGTACAGATGGAAGGGAGAAAATGTCTCCACAACAGAGGTGTCAGAAGTATTGGGAAGTCTTGAATTTATTCAGGAAGCCAATGTCTATGGAGTCACTGTCCCAGGTCAGTAACAGTTAAAGTAAAATAAAACATTAATTGGTATGAATAAAAAAAATGTGTGTAAGATTACAGCTCTCGAAACATAAAATATGTAACTTAATTTTCTAGTGGACAAACCTTTGTCGAAAGCAAAACATCTTTTACAAAAAGTCTTTCAAATATACTAATAAAGGAGAGAATTAACTTTCCAACAAATCATCTTTCATTTTGTCTTTTCCATTTTGGCATCACCACAGCAAATCATCTGCCTCCTAATGTGCAGTGATTTAAAGGTTGATTTGGCATATGTCTCCATTTATGCTGGCACAAAGAGAACACTGGCTTGTGATTCATTATTTTTGTTATTACAGTATTATATGTCCATGTTGTGTGTATACTGAGGCAACATAAATGGCTTATTTGCCATTTTCTGACTTACTGAATTGAAATTTATTGACGGAAAATGTGTATTACCAGGTAATGAAGGTCGAGCAGGCATGGCTGCTATTGTCCTAAAACCAGATTACCAATTAGATGGCCCCACACTCTACTGTCATTTAGTGGACAGTCTTCCTGCTTATGCCTGGCCTTGGTTTCTTAGGGTTCAGGTAAGAAAGCTATAAACGTTATTCATCACAATTTCTATACATTTCCCTAAATTCAGGTGTGTGCCCACTACAAGTCTAACTTATTTCTTCAGGTTGCTCTTGATGTGACTGAGACTTTTAAGCAGCAGAAGTTGAAGCTGGTGCAGGAAGGTTTTAATCCAGAGATCATCTCGGATCCACTCTTTTTCTTAGACATTTCTCAGAAGACATACATTGTCCTGAGTCCATGTCTTTATAAAGATATTGTGTCTGGAAAATTAAGTCTATAAGCATTTCTTAAACATAAGCTAAAGGCAACTCCATATTAGTGCTGTGTTTCTGTAGTTTGTGCTGTATCATTTGTGGCCCAGTAAAAAAAAAGTCTAAAATGTGCCTATAATGGGGACATACTAGGCCATTTAACATTTATTTTGTTGTTTTATTTTATATTAGTTCAATTTTCCTTAAACAAACAGTTTGTGATTTAAAAAAGAAAAAAGAAAATGTGAGCTATGTCAAAGTGTATTTTTTACTGTATACATATTATAAGACCTGTTTTTATTTTCTCAATACCTACCATGTTAGGTGCTGTTTTTGTGCAATTCACTTTGAACTCACAATATAAATACTAGCATTTTAACTGAATGGTGAATTACACAGATGGACATGGTAACATGCTTAAATAGTTATGTTGGTAGTATTTTTATTAACCTCATTGTATGAATTATCTGAAAATATTTAACAAAACTCCAAATGTGACTACAATGAAAATATATGTAATTATTTATTTCAGGCTTGTAGCAGATTTGGGTGTAAGAAGTTGGCTGCAATTATCTTTAATCTATTAATAAATAACTTAATAAATACTCTACTCTATTTAAAATACTTGTTTGTACTTTTTGTTCTTATTCACTATAGGCCTAGCCCTATACGCACAAATAAATGTATAGTCTGATCCTGTTCAAAATTTTTTGCTCTAAAAATAACTTTACATTTAACAACATTATAACAATAGAGTCACAAAAGCTGAAGTGTCTACTACAGGTTCAATTAATAAGTAAATACACCATTTTGGATTGATTTGGACCATATGGGGGGCCGGCTTGTAAAAAAACAAGTTATCTAAATAAGCAATTATGCACACACATGCACAAACGATGCTTAAATGAACTGTCAGTTTTGTTCATTTTCAATCATGTGGGGGGTAACTTCACGCAGGTAAAACACAGTGTCCTGCTAACGCCGCATGGGAGCGCTTTAGGAACATGCTGGGGAGAGAGTGTCACGTGATCAAATAATTTGCGTTAAAACTTGGAGCTTTAATAAAAACTTCTTTATGAGTGGAGAGGGGACAAAAACACAACATGAACGTGTGTCCTCGTGTCTGTAGCCTACATTTTGGTTTGATTAAAAAAAGATCTTACAAGAATGGTCTGAAAATAAGAAATATTAAAAAAATCATTACGTTGTGGCGGACACTGTATAGACATTTATCTCAACAGTGAATAGTTTAGGTTCGACTCAGCGATCGATCTTAACCAGAAATCTCGCTTCGTAGTGCAGCCCTGTGACACTCCACCTGTTCCACCCTGCTTGCAGACACCACATCTTTCCCACACCTTTTACGCTTCCTTGAGTCTTAATTTAAAATTCAACCATTTAATTTATTTTGAGCATTTTAGAAGGTTACATACAGTTGCTTGCTGTACTATTTTTCCATAAGAATTATCTTCCATAGATAACGTAATCTTTCATAGTTTGTCGCCTCTTGTGGTCAGATGAGGTTAGGCTACATCACAGCCAGGCGTGTTGCTGCTTTCAAGGCATGTCGGACAATTTGTCTGATAGTTTTCTCCGAGGGCGGAACTCGTTGACACGACTTGTGTGCATTCACGTCCTTTTTGGTCGGACAGTGGGGACCTGGAAATGTCACGTTAAAGGTTGTTACTTGTACCTTAATGTTAATGTTGAAGCTTTTAGTTAACTAAATATAAAGTCTGGGGGTAGCACAAAACAGACAATATTATTAAACTTTTACGTAATAAAAAATAAAAATAATCTTAAGCATTTTACCATTTACAAAAAGCTGTTGATTTCCACCAATGACAAGTCAGTACGTTGCTTGTACAATTCCGATTTACCCGACTTGATGAAACAACTTGGTGGGGTGTTCGTGGGCGCTTTCACGTTGGAAACTCGTATATACGATAAACTCGACACCACTTGAAAGCATCATAACTCCCTGAAGTGGGCGGAGTCAGCCACATCCAGCAGACGTGGCAGCCGTCTACGTCATCACAGTGTGCCTGTGATTATTCATGGGAGAAGAACTGCGCTTGAGCAGCTAGCAGGTGAGTAGACTTATTATTTTCGGTTTAAAACTATTATTCACTAACAACTATATCCTGGCAATGAACGCGAGAACGCAGTTTTACCACTCACTGGGCTGTCTTCATTTTTGCGCCTAACCTATGAGTTGTTACACGTGTGCAGGACTGTGGAATTACTAAAAGTGCTGGTTTTGTAGTCGATCTGACAGTGAATCTAATTTGATGTTCAGTGGGTTCACGATACATTGCAACAAAGTTCCAGGGCTTTTATAATGGTTTTGGCTATTGTACAAAACTCCATAAAACTCTTTGTTTAATTACTGCAAGATCTGGGTTACACCTGAGTATTTTTATATTGGTTAGGGCTTTTGAAATCTGTCATGACTGAGAAGCTAAGTTTTAATTGTGAAATCTGTGATTTGTGACATTTGCTAAACTTTAGTTGGATGTGCCCCAGACACTTTATTTTCATGTGCATTGTGCTGAAGTCAATCTAATCACACTTTTGAGAAGCTAGTACATTATACTGTAAATGTCAAAAATAGTTCATGCTCTAATTTAAACATGGAAAATTACTATAGTATTGTTATATGCATCACCATTTTAGGAAAAAGAAGATGATGGAAGAGAGTGGGATAGAAACTACACCTCCCACCAGCCCTACACCTCCTCCAAGTGTGGCCTCCACAGTCAGTGCCCCACCAATGACTACAGGTCAGCCTAGTAAGTTTGTAGACGGGCTACCCTTTTGGGTGGCAGACAATATCTAATGTTTTGGAATCCATTTTTTTTTTTTTTTTTTTTTTATTGGATGGTGTACTGTAAGTACTGTTCACATAACTAAGAACTGACTGTGCTAGAGGAAAAAGATACTAGTACATTTTCTCAGACTGACAGACAATCTGTGCAGATTTAAAGAAACAAATTTAAAATAATCATAACAGTGATCACCCATAACTAATTACTGAAGTTTATGTCTTCCAGGCCTGACCAGCCCCATGTCTTTCTCAGGGACCAGCTCCATTGGTTCCCCTTCCCCCTCTGCTTCTCTTACCTCGCTCCCAGCCATCACTAGTCCTTTGGTCCCACCCTTGACCCTCTCAGCGCAGTATCCACCTCCCTCCACGCTCTCGGCCCCTTTTACCAACACCTCTCACTTCGCCACCACTGCCTCTCCCTCCTTTCCGATGCCACCTATGGTCTCTTCTGTGGGACCACTACCTGCTGCTGTCCCTGGCCTGACAGCCCCTCCTATAGGTCCACCTATAACTGGATTCTCAATGAGTGCAGGATATGATATTACAAGAGGCCATGCTGGGCGAGCGCCACAAACACCACTAATGCCCACTTTCTCCAGCCCCTCTGCCATGCCAGGTATTTGCCTGTATGTCATTACCATGATTTTATGAAACTGAAAAAACAGTGATCTGTGATGTAAAAGTAGTAAGTAAAGTAAAAGTAAAGTGCACTGATTGTTATTAAGTCCCAAAAGTGCTTTAGATGTTAAAAACCAAAAAATGTCGCACCACAAAATATTCAAACAAATATTTTTTTTCTTAAATATTTTTTATAGTTATTTTTTAACAAGCTTTTGTGTCATGTAGCTGTTGTCTCCAGTCCTATGGTTCAGCAGCCAGTTATGTCCGGTGGAGTGGACACTGGCTCTCCCATTACTTTCCCAGAGGAGCATGAAGACCCAAGAATGTCTGCAACACCAATCACTGGTGGTGGTGGTGGCGGCATTTGGGGGTTCTTTAAGGTAAAAAAAAGAGTTTATTTGTAATTACATTCGGGCCTATACCAATTTGATTTTTTGTCATGTAATTCCAGGGACTGAGAAATCTCAGGTTTAAGCGGTTTCAAAATTACATCCTGTACCATGCTTCTTTGAGCATCCCTCTGTTTGTAGCATGAGAGGGACACATTCATTAAAATATAGTGCTAATTCTAAACACACCAAATTTCTGTTAAATTTATTGAAAATTAAATGAAAATGACAATCCAGGGAGATTTTCTTTTTTATTTTCTATTTAGCAGTTGTGATGAGTTTTTAGATTACAGTTAGGTTCATAAGTATTTGGACACTGACACAAGCTTTGTTATTTTAGCTGTTAACCAAATATATTCAAAATACAGTTATAATTCATATGTGCTTAAAGTGCTGACTCCGGCTATAATTTGAGAATATACATGTCCAAATCGGAGAAAGGATTTAGGAATTATAGCTTTTTAATTTGAAGCTACCTCTTTTTCAGGGGCTCAAGAGTAATTGGACAGATGAACATTACCATAAATAAAATGTTCATTTTTTTATACTGTGGGGAAAATCCTTTACAGGCGATGACTGCCTGATGTTGAACCCATGGACATCACCTAACACTGGGTTTCCTAATTTATGATGCTTTGCCAGGCCTTTACCTCAGCTGTCTTCAGCTGTTGCTTGCTTGTGAGTCTTTCTGTCTTAAGTTTTGTCTTAAACAAGTGAAATTAATGCTCAGTCGGGCTTAGATCTTGTGACTGACTCAGCCATTCCAGGATAATTCACTTATTAACCCTTAAAAAGCTCCTAGACTGCTTTTGCAGTATGTTTTGGGTCACTGTCCATCTGTGCAGAAAGTATATCCCTTCAGAATTCATCCTGCTACTTCTTTGTCACGTCATCAATAAACACCAGTGACCCAGTGCCATTGGAAGTTCTGCAGCTCATGCATCACACTGCTCCACCAGGTTTTACACAAGATGTGCTGTGCTTTGGATCATGAGCCGTTCCAACTGTATTTTGAATAGTTTGGGTAAAAAGGCAAAAATTTGTGTCAGTGTCCAAATACTTAGGGACCTAACTGTTTATACAGAATTTGTTACAAAAGTAAGGTCCTTGCTGTCTGAATTTAGTCAGCTAAAATATATCAATCTCTTCTGCAAATGTTGATTACAGCACTGTACACCATGTATATCATATAGTACTCATGATTATTAATTATTATTAATTAATTATTTTCTTCTTCAACCAGTTAATGACTGACCTAAAATTAGTTTTACATGCCTTAACACATGGCAGTGGAAAGTCAATTAGGAAGAATTAATTACAATTTCTCTTAGTGCTTAATAAATGCAAAATTAAACGTGTTAAACAGCCTAACTCATGGGTCTTTGCTGTGTTTCAGGGTGTAGCTGGTAACCCTGTTGTGAAGACTGTCCTGGACAAAACAAAGCATTCTGTGGAATCTATGATCACAACTTTGGACCCTGGAATGGCTCCATACATCAGTAAGAAAGCACTGAATTATACAATTTATATTGTTACATTATATTATTATTATTATTATTATTATTGGATATAAATTGTCACACATTGAAACTAAATGGCATGCACTGTTGCTCACCAGAGTCAGGAGGAGACATTGATGTTGTAGTGACATCAGATAAGGAGATGCAGGTGGAGGCTGTGAGAGATGCATTTCAGGAAGTGTTTGGAATGGCAATGGTGACTGCAGAGCCCGGTCAGTCCAACATTGCTCCACAGCCTGTTGGCTATGCTGCTGGCATTAAGGTTGGTTGTTTGTTTAGAAACTTTTGCTTAAATAAATTTAGATACTGCCCATATTAAATGAATTAAATTAATACAGTGTTTGTGTTTTTGCTCGTGCACAGGGAGCCCAGGAGCGGATAGACAGCCTGCGACGGTCCGGTGTAATCCACGAGAAGCAGCCAGTGGTCTCTTTGGAAAACTTTATTGCTGAGCTTTTTCCTGACAAGTGAGAAAAATATGCCTTACACTTATAGTAAAATGTGATTGACATGCTCAGTTGACAAAGAATCAGTTTGATTGTTTATGCAATATTTATCAAGACTCTATAAAGTTATCATCATTACAGTTGGTGGCAATAGCAGGTAGTTTTTTTTTTTTTTTTTTAGGTGGTTTGACATTGGCTGTTTGATCCTGGAGGATCCAGGGCACGACATTCGCATTGAGGTTTTTACTCAAGCTACTCCTCTTGCTCTTGAGCATGTCCAGCAGGTAGGTAAAAAATCTTTCAAACTAGTGTTACCTTATTGCACTCATTATAGCTTAAGCAACACCTACATAATTAAACTGATCCAGACCATCATGATCAACTATGCGTACTAACTATGAGCTCTTGTGCAGGCTCAGGCACTGACGCCACCGGACTACAGTCTACGCTGGTCTGGTCTCATTGTAACAGTGGGTGAGGTTCTGGAGCGAAGTCTTCCCAACATCAACCGTACAGACTGGCACCAGGCCTTGACGGGCATGAGCCAACGCCACATGATCCAGAGTGCAGCCAAAGCTTTGGCCGGGATTTACAAAAACCAGCTGCCTCCTCGGACTGTGTAGGGCTGCTGTGCAGATCCACTTACTTTCATACACCTGGGAGAGATGGATGCTCAAGTAAAAAAAACATTGGCCATAGAGGACCTACAGCATTTCCTCTTTGTTCTACATCCATCCACAGAAGTAAAAGCCAAATGTACATATTCTTTGCGTGTTCAGATATTTTACATATCACACAATTTTTACTTAAGATTCTTTGTTTGTCATCACTAAATTAATTCATTAATTTTTCACTGTTTGCTCTTTCAAACTGAAGCACCAATCATAAATGTTTATATTAATGACAGTAGCATTAATCATGACATGTAATTTCTTTTGCTAATGAAATGCAATGCTTATGATCAAGTTTATGAAATGCCCCAGTTGTATTGATCTTGTTGCAGTTAGAGGCCTGATACTAATGTAGGCATTGCACTATAATGTAATAATTATATACTGTGTATGACTGTTGTGTGGCAGCACGACTCAGAATTTTGTCTCCAGCATGATTTGGCTTTTGTTTGTTTTGTTTATTTAAAAAGAACAACTGTGTGTCATTTTAATATGATTTGCATTTGGTGTCAATGCAAATTTGCATACCCATACATTTCTGCTCATCATAAACAATTTACTTTGTTTAAATTATTAAATTTAATACTGGAACTATAGTTGGGCTATGCAGAGTATACTTCAGTTGCTTTTAAGTCACAATATGCCTTTAATATTGGGTTTGGTTACACTGCCACACTGGGGACATGTTGTATCATCTCTGATGCTTTTTTTTTTTTTTTTTTTTTTTTTTTTTTGCATATCAAACTGTAAAATTATGCATTATGCCCTGCATTGTTTATTGTTTATGTGTGGTGACATCTTCTGGGTTATACTCATCCAACATTGGATATAACCACATTTTTTGAAAAACTAAAAAATGCATTGATTAACAATTTGTTGTTAACATTTCTTAATTTATGTAGCTCTCATGTTTGTGATTTTAGTGTTAAATATAAAGAGTGCAACTGGGACACTTAAGAATAAAAAGACCAAAATATTTATCTTGGCACATCTAACACAGAAGACTTGACGTTACTGCATTTTGGGGATTTATTCTGTGCCAACAGTAACACATCCTGACTTGATTACTGTAGTTTATACATAGGACTAAATATAACCAAATTATTGTGTTCTGTTTTTATACAACTAATATGATCACTTGCTGGGGCACATTTTATCAGGAGAATTGTGCAAATCAGTAATGGGATACGTTAAGATTAGGGATATGTAAATTTGACCTTGAGCTTTGCTAACATATTCTACCTGACTGTTGTTTCTGATTATTGTGTCAGTGTATCTTGGACTGTTCACAACAATCTAAAATGTGCAACATTTTTAGACCATATTAAGCTTTGAATGTGATCTGAATAGATGACGTTCCATGTTCAGTTCCTGGAGCAACACCTGCTCTTTCCTCTTGAGAGAACGTGTTATTACTTATGTTTACAGGGTTGAGAAACAAAGCATATTTGTTCTAATTGTATATAATGCTCCAACCACAGCTCCAGTTATGCTTCTGAATAACTCAGCTCAAGCTTAAAGCAAACTCATCTGCTGAGCTGTTAGTTATCTCAGACTGGTGTAGTCTAGTTTCACATCAATGATTCATGTTTCACCGCAGTGAAGAAATCCCTGGCCACCACACTTCTTTATGTCTTCTTCTGAATTGTTATTCATCTTTGTGCAATACAACAAGGTGTGGAGGTAGTACAAAGAGATACACTACACTGCACTACAAAAATATTACTGTGTACACTGTTTTCCTTCTGAGCACAATTTCAACCTAATAACAGGAAAGAAGACTGATATAATAGTTTCAGATGTTATGTTGTTATTGTTAAAGATGAGGTCAAGTGTTTCCAGTGAACCAAAGTCAGAAGTCAACTCTTCATTTTCCTGTTCTTGCAAATTGTATGACATAAAATGTGCATTACCAGGAAATTTAACATTACACCAGATTTATCCTGTTTCACTTCAAAGTGTGGTGACAGTTTGTCTGCAGATAAATCCCGGTGCACATCTGCTTCGTGACAACTCAGCAGCAACAGCTCACCACACTGAAGCCGTCTGAGAGCTTGTTAAAAGTATAGTTTGATGTCATTACCATACAGTCTTTCTACTCTGCTCTAGCTGTCTGGCTCTTTCATTAGAATTCCTTCTGTGTCTAGTGCCATAATCTGGGGATCACTTACTTCCCTGCATGTCTCCAGCTTTGATTTTGTTCCGAAAATCCCAGGACTGTTGCAGTATTACAAGTTCTCATTACACCTGAGGCACAACTCACACCTGAGGGTTGTTGAGACATGAGGCTGACAAGATATTCTACTGTGCAGCTGCAGAGGCAGAGGCTCTCAGAAGAGCTCTTTTCTTTCTACTATCCAGCTCTTTCATGGGAATGAGACACATATAAACACCATAATTTACACTCTGACCAACACAAAGTTTGGTTAGGTTCTTCTCTAGATTGTGGAATCACTAGCACAATAGTCTATATATAAATGTTTTAAAGTGTTTTATTGTGTCTTCCTTTGTGTTTGTTTGTCTCTCTTTTTTTATGCTATGGACCATATGTGTCTGGAATAAAGTTTGATGATGATGATGATGATGCATAAACTATAACTTCAAGTTTTTGGACTGCCATGCACCACATCTGTTGTACCAGCACATGTAGATTTGTTCCACTGTAAGTCCTGTCCTGTGCAGTTATTTTCTGATAACTCTGAAATGTCCTGGGACCTCCTGCATCTCTTTCTGAAAGATGCTTACTCAGTTCTGGTGCTTCAGAGTGAAAGTAGCCTATCTGGTGTCGGTTTATAAAGGAGTAAGTTCTCTGTGCGGCAAACAATAAACGGAGACGTGTACCCGTGCTCCAAGTTTTGTCCTGGTGTCTACAGCTCGCAGGTTACATTGATAATGGAAGAGTCAGCCAGTTAGTGGACTTTTTTTTCAGATAAATTGTTGCTATATTTGTATGCTATATTTCCTCATGTGTTGCTGAGATGGTGTTGTGAGCAGCCGCCCTGCGTCAGTCGCCTCCTCAGACTGAAGAGGGATGCGCTGGTCCGCCCCTTGCTCCCAGCGGAACCGAGGGAAGTAGAGCGGGGCGGAAACTGGGGCTGGGATGGATGGCAGCCTCCATCATCATCATCATGTACCGGACCATCGGACTCCTCACGCCCTCCCTGCCCCGCTCCTGTGTCGCATGATCCAGTCAGTGAGGCAGAAGACAGCGGAATGGGCCAGAGTCTCTGGTCCGCTCCTCAAGTCCAGACATGGACCCCACAAACCCTCCAGACAGGGGTACGTCTCTCTGTCACATGCTGTGTCTTTTAATGAATGTGAATGTGATAAGCTGTGCCGGTGTCGGTTGTTCTGTGCGCCTGTGTGCACGCGTGACTCTGCGACAGGCTGCTGCACTTTGCAGGACGTGTGGGTGATAGCGCTACACTTGTTGAGCGGTTTGGATTTAGACCATGTTTGAGTCAAAACGGCTGTGTTGGCCCCCATCCTTATGTGTTTAGAACAGCTTAAGCTTTGTCATGTTTGCATACGGTCTTTAGTTGGCTGTTAGTATCCCGCAATGAGGCTGCAAAAAGGCTATGTTGTGCGGTAAGGTTACGATGTCCTTGTCCCGTCCATCCTGACCATCACTGTCCAACTTTACTTGACTTCCTCGCGTCTCTCCTTGAGCTTTGTGTTGGCTGCGCGGTGGAGCTGCAGGCTGTGGTCAGTGAAAGCGCGTCAGTCATGTTACAGTTGTGTCAGATTGATACAGGGCACTGTCTCATAACACAGGGCACTGTCCCACCTGTTTACGACAGAAGCTGCTTTATAGAGCGGACACAGCTGTGAGGCGTCATCAGTTCAACAAGTCTCCAGTCTAACACCACTCTCCGCACATCTGTCCCTGCTCTGGCACCTGTTCACAGCCTGTCTGCAATCATTCATCTGACTTTTATTTTGACATTGTCTACAGTCTAATACAGTGTCTTAATATTGTCTAGATATCTTTTTCTACAGTTCTGATTAGTTTTTTGTTTCTTCGTTGTCTCTCTTAGAAATATCAACAATCAATCCTTAAACAAGATGAAAGAGAGTGCAGGCGTTCAGTTTAGGTTATGTGAAGGACGCTCTTAGTGGGACGTGCCCTTCAGTCCATGCACTGCGTATGTGGACGCAGCTCCTGAGACAATGGAGGAGAAGTAAATGAAGGTTTTGCTGTGAAAACGTAACATTTTATTAACTGCTGGACAAACATAGATAGGTGGCCTTAATACAAATGGGAGGAGAGTTTCATAGTTTGCTGTCTGATCTTCGTGCTATAAGTGAATGTGTAAAACACAGAGGTCCTAAATTTATTGCATATTTGGCTGCAATTTTACACTGTCTTTATAAAACTCATGTGCAATTTCATGCATCACTTATGCATCAAACCTAAATGGGCATTTTACAGTGTCTCTCCTAATTTAGACAACTTCTGTAGGTAGCCAGATTTACTGGTATAGAACATGTAAAATATTTTATATGAAAAAAGATATAAACTTCACAGTTTTATGACCTGACACAGCCAAATTCTTAAATGATATAATTATACAACACATTTCCAATGTCTTTAATCTGGCACTAGAGTTGCTTTTTTTCAGAATATAAAGTTAGTAGCAACTAAAGCTCTCTTAGTTTACAGTGAAAACATGTAAGTCTCCATCTAACCATAGACAAATCATTAAAAATTTATTTGCTGTAAAGAAGCATTAATAACAATCATATTTTACCTCAATATACATTCTGTTGTATCTTGCCATTAGCTGCCCTAGTCTGCCCTTATTTTATTTACTGACAGTGAAACACACAGACGTACTCAGGGTAATGTACTCTCCTGTACCTGACTGGCTCTTTCTTCATCTAAATTTTCCTGGTTTTGTTGTGCAGTAATTGCTTTTCCTCCGAATCCAAAAAAGAGCTTTCATCTGCTCCAAATACCTCTAGGTAGATATAGACTGATGCTCTTTACTATCTGTCCTGATGCAGGAGTGATAAAGGGTGGAGGAAACAGTGCAGGTCATTAGTTTTAGGTTGTCCCTCCTGGGCTACTGTAGAAACATCGTCAGAGCATCAGTTTTCAACAATGACTAACTTCTTAGTCTGTCTATGGTTTTCAAACAGTTTTGAGAGGCCAGAGATTGCTTTTAAGTGACCAAAAGCACAGTAATAGTGTAACACATGTTCTTCTCTGCAGACACTGAGGTGCATGTGAAGGGCAGGGGCCACACCTCTGAGAAGAGAATGCTTCAACGCCCCCTATGGGAGCTGCAGTGCCACTGTCCTGCCCCAAACACATTTCGGGTGTCCTGGATAATGGAGGGAGAGCCCTTCACGTCTGCACTGTCCTCTTTACTGCATTCAGCCGGGGGCCACTTTGTGGCGCTCTCTGCCTCCTCGTCCTCCTCAGCCTCGTCAGATTCAGCCCTCGCTGCCATGTCCCTGGAGCAGAAGACTACTTTTGCCCTAGTTGTCTTCCTATTTGTTTTCCTGCTCATCCTCATAGTGCGCTGCTTCAGGATTCTTCTAGACCCTTACCGGAGCATGCCCACGTCCACCTGGGCAGATGGCCTGGATGGTCTGGAGAAAGGCCAGTTCGACTACACCCTGGCCTAAGGCCTGCACAAATGCACACCAAAGCACACAGGAGAAGATGTACACAAACAGTTACAGTGCTTTGTTTCTATGTGGACTCTAACAGTGCTCCTCTCCACACTGCCTTGTTTATCTCTCACTGTTTTTACATGCACAAGCAAATGAACAACACTAAAAAACATAACTAATCAAAACAAAAAGCAATATATGAGTTTGTTTGCCATAAAATGTATGGGCTGGGATGACCACAAGTGGACCTAACCAGTTCCCACATTAAGAAATACACCAAGTCATCCTTGGAGTCACACATGCTGTGAGTCACACATTTTGCATGTTGTAGCTGGACTCATCAAATTATACATTTTTTACCTGGCTTTTTTACCCTATCCTACTCACGCTCTGCAGAGTAGATACAATTTACTCACGTAAACATTTCAGGTTTTTGTATACTTGCACTCAAATTAGCTTAGCTGCTTTTCTAGTATCTCTTCAAATTTGCTTTGTATTTGGTCTGTATACTGAACACACCCACATCTCTTTCATTTGGGGAAGGTGTAGAGCTGTTTTGATACTAATGAATAAAAAATACATCACTTATAATAATAATATGTACACAATATGTACCTAAATAAATTATACTGTAAGCTAAAACCAGACAAACTGTGGTTAGAAATCTGATAAAAATGCTTTATAGGTTCCTACACCCAAAGAATGCCTCTGCTAAGTTTAGAGTTTATATTAGATACTTGAGTGTAATATACAATGTCACACTGACCTGGGCACATGTGTGGAGCTTGCTGCCACCCCTCATTTAAACTGTGAACTGTTTGCACTGTCAATACCAGTAGAAAGACAAAAGAGACATGAGGGTGCCTCGCTCATACAGGGTAGCCATTGTGTCATGCACTGTCTTGCTAATGCAACCTTTTGCTATGTAAGCTGCCAAATACAAGTTTTACAATATAGTTTTACTTTTTCCCAAGGTGAGTTAGATGTTGATAGCGTGTGAAAGTGTATAATAAGAGTAGGCTATTTTATGTGATTGTGGGTTAAGAGTTACAGGGTATTTTGCATTAGCTAGGAATGTAATAGAAAGCACATTAAATAGTTTTTTACTGTTTTGTAGTAGTTATTTGTTTTGCTTCAGCAGGACTGATGACTATAACGAATGTTTTTACTACAAATTTAGATTATACTGCATGATTGCCAGCATTTTTTGTTAAATGCAAACAAATCATTAACTGTGGCTACTAAAACAAAAATACCTAAAACATCCACAATAGGGTAATCCTTCCGCTCGGTACTCCTGACCTAGGATCCTGGCTCAAGACCTGGGCGCTGCACTGTGGCTGCACACTGCTCCTGACAGGCAGCAACGAAGGATGGATCAAATGCAGAGAACAAATTTCCTTATGGGGACAATAAAGTATACCTTACCTGTATTATTTCAAACAAAAAGGAGCGGGCTTTTAGAATAGCATATGTACTAACATTTACCCTCCAGGCATTATGTTAGGAAAAATAGAATTTTGTGCTGCCAGATGTTTCTCCACATTCAAATAAAAGTTAGTACAACTGATTAATCAGGAAAAAACAAAAGACAGAAAGTGTTTTGCCCAAGAAAACATTGAAAATCTTGGTCATTTAAGTGTAAATTTTGCATGTCTTTTGTTAGAAACGTTTTCTAATGGTTGTATCTAAATTGGAAAATGACAAGTTGAAAAGGTAACATTACTACCTCTGTCCACTCATTCACTTAGGGCAATAGTGGTGGCCAAATACTGTGTAGGAGTTACTATTTTAGTCTTTTTGTTAGAAACAATGATGAATTTCTCCTTCAAACACACTTTGATATATTAAGCTAAAGCCTTTCTATTCTTTCTTCCATAGTGCACATAGAGGTCATACAGAATAAATTAATTGTTAACTATAGTTGCACGCAGACAATACTTCTTGCTATAAAGTAAGTGATTGATAAAACAACACTTTATGCTTTTTATATAGCGAGATTTGCCACAGAGTGGCTAATATTTCTGTAAACCTCAGTCATTAGATTTTGTTAAGAGTGGCTCATTTACGCATTAAAACGCACTGGATTTTTTTTTTCTGACGTTACTATGTGGGCTATGCCGTATTGTGAGGCATTTCTGTAAAACTTTAGTTCAGCCGATGTAAATAAGCCTGGCTGTTGCGGACCTAGTCACCTCTGTTTTGAGTGTGCTATAATGTGATCAGGGGCAAATATGAATAAAATCACCTAAAACTAATCTTAACAATACCATTTTTGTCTTATTTTAACATGAAACGAGTTCCGGTGGTCAGGTTGGATTTTGATCACGTGTCAAAGACCGATAAAAAAAAAAAGTTATATTATGTTTTGGTGGATATCTTACATTTTGTGTAAATAATATAAATTTGCACTTGAGTTGTTATCGTAGTCATAACGTCATATATAACAATTGTCAGATACAGTTAAAATAATAAAATATTATCTGTATCTCCGTGTGTTGATCATATAAATTATGCATGGAATCATTAGTTTGGTAAGGAAATAATTAAAGTCCTTAACCTTGAGTTGGATGATTTAGTGTGCAGAAAAGCTTATTATACTATTTAAACGATTATGTCTGTTTGATATCGGTCCTACATGGGTCTATAATAAAAGTCTGAAGGTACCGTTTGCGGAATTCAAAGCTGCTGTATCCGCAAGGAAAAAATGAAACTTAATTTCCTTAACAGGAAATGACAAATAAAGATCAGTATGAACCACACCAGAACCGGGCTCAGCCGTTATCTAAAAAAAATAAAGAGCGCTTGTTTTAGTGAACAGCGCGTCTGTATTCAACAAACACTCTCTTGTCAGCAGCAGTGCGCTTCTGAAGTCAATGCCGGGAGTTGTCGGTATCGCTCACAAGTGCACCCTCAACTTCAAATGAAAGAACGCATTGCGTTGAGCGACGCCATTGGCCAAATACATACAGCGTACAAATTTCAATGAGCCGCCATATTAGGAGGACAACCCCTCTTTCATTAGGTTTTGGGAAAGACCGGAGGTTCTTTCCGAGTTGTTTTCCAGCCCGCCGGCGAGAGTTAAACTCTTCAGTTCTGATAGATTGGTTTGCGCCGGCGGCGGGTTGTTTTAGTTGTATTGGCTGCGTTCGTATTGGTTTTTAGCTGCTACTACCACAATGGCGACTGTGCCTGCGACTCCAACCGGCCAGAAAAGCACGTGTGGTGGTGGGACACCACTGAGCCCGACCAGGATCAGCAGGCTGCAGGAAAAACAGCAGCTGCGGGACCTAAACGACCGTTTGGCCGTCTACATCGACAAGGTCCGCAGTCTTGAGTCCGAGAACGATGTGCTCCATCTAAAGATAAGTGAAAAGGAAGAGGTGCGAAGCCGGGAGGTGAGCGGGCTAAAGTCGCTGTACGAGACCGAGCTTGCCGACGCCAGAAGGAGTCTGGATGACTCCGCCAAGGAGCGGGCCTGGCTGCAGATTGAGCTGGGAAAAATCAAATCTGAGCATGAGCAGCTGCTGCAGAAGTAAGCCTTTAATTCTCTAATCATGTTAAACTGCAACAGTCGGTATAAAAACATTGCACAATTAGCTAAATGCTACATAGAGGCTTTGATTTTGGAGCCATTTTGACACCATTACGCACGCGTTACGTTGGACTGTGTGCGACGCCGGTTTTAAAAACATTTGTAGTCTATTATGTTGAAGTGGGTCCCGGGGCTCGTTTGAGCAAAGATTGTTCACTTTGGTGTGCAGTATTTTATAGTTTCTAGTTTCTAAGTTTAAGATATTAATACTGAAACGAATCTATAATTTATGAATGAGTAGCTCAACCTGCCCACTATTGTTTACGCTCCTAACAAAACGCTTACTTGGTAATAGTATTTTTTTCATCTGTTCAACACTGAATCAACATTTTATGAAACAATACATATTAATTACGTGTAAGAAATATTAACACTATAGCCTTGTCTATTTCTATAACTTTTGCACAATCTTTTCCCTCTGGAACTTGACTAATCTTAAGTTGTGATGTTCTGTGTGCTTCTACTACACACACCTGTTGGTCTGTTGTGTGTGTGTGGCCATACATTGACCATTGATACAGAAACACAGGTGCCAGTGACAGCCTTTGGCTTTGGTGGGGCTGTGACTTTCTTGTTTAATTGGCTCAGTACCACAGATATTGTGGTGTGCAAAACATGACTTGTTTAATTTAATCTGGCTAATGTCTGACATCTTGAAAATTGTCTGGAAGCGTATATATAAATGTATATATTTGAGTTTTAAACTTTCACAATATAGGCTCACTTATGGTGATGTGGCAATGATTTTTAATTCTTACACACAAATTATTTACTTCCTTTTTGAAACATTTCTACTATGTTTTGTGAGCTACAAAGAACAAGCCCAGCAGGACAAACTTGTTTTACCATATATTTGTATTGTGTTTGATAAGGCCTTGTATGGCCCTCTAAATGTTTGTTTACTTTGGCATGGTGTTAAGTCATTCAGGTGAGGCCAGGCAGTCAAGTCTGCTTCCACAAAAGTCTCAGTAAAATGTCAGAAACTACACATACCACAGGACATTCCACTCATAGTTTTTCCCCTTCAGTCCCACCCGCCTGTCTGCCCACTGAAAAAAATACTCTGTACTCACAAACCTAATGAAAGGGTCCACTTGTTGACACAGTTAAGTCAGGCCTAGGGCTGAGAACCGGATGTCACACTTGTTTTCCTGGAAAAGTCCGTGGTTCTGTCATAACTTACATGTTACAAATGCATAACCATCAGGATTAGGTTTTAAAAGTTTTTATCTTGTCATTTGTTGCCACTAGAGGACTCTGTACACAGTGTAACTGCCATTTCACAGTAATGCAGAAATGCTGAAGTGTAGGCTGTGTATTGTCAAGAATCTGGTTATGCCATAGGCATTATGAT
Source organism: Bostrychus sinensis (assembly GCA_020698575.1). Classification (NCBI taxonomy): domain Eukaryota; kingdom Metazoa; phylum Chordata; class Actinopteri; order Gobiiformes; family Eleotridae; genus Bostrychus; species Bostrychus sinensis. The sequence goes on from CM036239.1 coordinate 13,370,947, forward strand.
ATATGCATCATGATATGAATCATACAATTATACATTCATGTATTGTGATTCTGTAACAAAGGCGTTATCTTGCACCCCTACAATTTGGCTACTCTCACAAGACCTTGTCGCAGTGAATAAGTGTCAGTTTTTATGTATCTACTCTTCCCATTAGTAGTCAGTATGACTTGCAAAGTATACATTTCCGCATGTTTAACGGTTTAGAAATTGTGAAATGTAGAAAGAACAGGACTCTTTTATTTCCATAGCACTATTGCGTGAAATGAAGGTGATATGATTCTCACTACATACTGCATCATTATGTACAGTTACAACAAAAAGGACTCTGAGGCAGCTGGTGCCCAAGCCCGGCTGAAGGATCTTGAAGCTCAACTGAACTCCAAAGATGCCATGTTGGCCACTGCCCTGTCAGAGAAGAGGGCACTGGATGCTACTATCGCTGATCTGCAAGAGCAGCTTCAAGAGGTACACTAGCTTTACTTTTTTACACTTTTACTGTTGTATTGTGAAGGAAATTAAGTTAATTGTAAATATGTGTGTGGTTTGTTTTTTGGTCCATTCTCACTGTTTCAAAATTGACCCATTATTTGTGTTTTCTTAGTTGGATATCAGCCTTTCCCAGGCTAAAAAACAACTCGGAGATGAGATGCTTCTGCGCGTTGATTTGGAAAACCGCTGCCAGAGTCTGATCGAGGAGGCGGAGTTCCGTAAAACCATGCATACAGAGGTATGTTGACTAGTAACTGTGTGGATCTTAAACGTTGTAGCGCAACATAATTGTAATGGCTCTTGTCTGCCTTGTTTTAAAGTCAAAAATGTAATTTGCTCCAATAATATTCAAGTTTTGCCTCATATTTAGTCTGAAAATGCCACAATATATACATTTAACTTCCAAGGTTCCAAGTGCATTGTTATGGTGTAACATAGTCACTTTAGATATTAATGTGAATACAAACCAAACAGGTGTTTGCTGAAAGGCAGTTGCACTAACGCAGACATTTGTGTCAATATGAGAAGGCTGAAGTATCATTACACTTTCTCTAGACTAGAATGAATGTTTGAAACTTACCATTTTTGCAAAAAGGTAAATATATTTTTAATTTTAAACTTGACCCAAGTTTCACAGCTCTTGACTGTTTGTTGGGGACTGGTTTGTCATGGACACAAACAAGGACGGCTTTAAGGAAAAAAGGTTGTGAAAGAACTACTGCAGATAAGTTTTCATTGGGTTTTGTAGAACATCCAGAAACATGTATGCATGGCTCAAATAAAAAAAATCTGCTTTCTTGATTTGATCTAAGTGGTCGACAGTCCACACAATTGAATTCTTATTTAATAGTTCTTATTGTCTCTGTTAGGGAGAGGGTGTGATGTGCAGTTACTTTATTGTGAGCATATTTTCACTGAACAAGTGTAATTAATACAAAATTTTGTAGTCCAGTTGTGACTTTTGGATTTATACAATTACTTATTTTCACAAAATGCATCTATAAACACACTGATTTTAATCAGCATAAAAAATTTTATGGTCCAGATCTTAGTAAATCTATTCTGTTCATTGTACAAATCAGTGCTGGTAATGACTTCATTGGGCAATTACTACATGTTAATGTTTCAGGAAGTGAAGGAGGCTCGGCAGCGGTATGAGACGCGGTTGGTGGAAGTTGACTCTGGTCGCAAGGAAGAATATGAATACAAGCTGACTCAGGCCCTGGTGGACATGAGAGCTCAGAATGAGGAGCAGATCAAGATCTACAAAGACAACATGGAGAGCACCTACGCAGCCAAAGTATAAATTACTGTATTTAAACCATAAATTAATTAATTTTCTGTTTTAACTTGCATGAAGACTTGTATCTGCTAAACAGACACTGGCTTGAATGTACAAGTGTGTAGCAACACATTTTAATCTGTCTTTTCATATAGCAACATTGATGCTGTCATGTACCTCACCACAAAATGATTTCCTGCCTGTCAGGAAGTGGTGCAAAGAGCTCGGTTCCTCTTTTGAGGTGAGAGTGAGGGGTAATTGGTGACAACACCAAATTATCTGTTTGTTGTTCCCTAGCTGGAAGACCTACACCGTTTGTCTGAAATGAATGGAGCTTCAGCTAGCATGGCCCGAGAGGAGTTAAGAGAGTCCAGTCTGAGAATTGAGAGCCTGAGCGCTCAGCTCGGAAACCTGCAGAAGGAGGTGAGATCTGCACACACTGTTGTATAAATATTGACCAATGTTGGAAATTCAAATAAGCCTAGAAAATGTTTAAACTGAAAAATATACTATTGTCAAATTTAAAATACCAGTATTTGATTAAATTAAATAAAACTTGTATGTGTATATGTGACTGCAGTTCTTTTAGTCATTTGGTAATCGGCATATTTTTAAGAACTCAGTGGTAAATGTTAAAAGTAACATTAGCTGTTAAAGTTTAAAAGAAGTTGTAGGTACTTGTAATCTAATGTGCTACCTCGAGTGACTCAAACTTTTTTCGATGTTCAGACTCGAGGCTGGCGTGACCGTATCTCTGAACTTGAAGCAGCTTTGGCACAGGAGAAAGATAATAGCCGCAGACTGTTGGCTGAAAAAGATCGCCAGGTTGCTGAGATACAAGCCAAAATGCACCACCAGCTAAATGAGTATGAACAACTGCTGGATGTAAAACTAGCGCTGGACATGGAAATCAATGCCTACCGTAAACTTCTAGAGGGAGAAGAAGAAAGGTAAACTTACAGATCCTACACATTTTATGCATAACACTCCTTGTCCAATATATGGGTTAAATTTGCTTACTGTGCTGTTCCAGGCTGAAGCTGTCTCCCAGCCCTTCATCCCGTGTCACAGTGTCACGAGCCTCATCTAGCAGCCGCAGTGTTCGCACCACTCAGGGCAAGCGTAAACGTGTGGATGTGGAGGAACAGGAAGCCAGCAGCTCTGTGACCATTGCTCACTCTGCCTCAGCCACAGGGCCTGTTTACATTGAAGAGATTGACACTGATGGCAAATTTATCTGCCTTTACAACAGCAGCGATGAGGTGTGTTTGTTGACCTGTAACTTTTTTTTTTGCGAGTTCTGTAAACTCACATGTATGACAATATCCCCCAGGATCAAGCTATGGTTGGATATGAACTAGTCAAGACAATTGGAGAATCCTCAGCCACTTACAAGTTTACTCCCAAGTATGTCCTTAAAGCTGGCCAGAAAGTCATGGTAGGTTGTTTTACTATATTAGCACAATCATTCATTGATTATCATCAATCATCTATCTAAAAATGCATATTTTATGTCTCTTGGTTGAGTGCAGATTTGGGCTTCTGACGCTGGTGTGAGCTCCAAACCTCCTTCTGACCTTGTGTGGAAAAACCAAGCCTCTTGGGGCTTAGGAGAGGATGTTGTTGTGGTGCTTCTGAACCCCCAGGGAGAGGTAAGGCTGCTATTCACCATACTGTGCTGCATTACACTAGTTCTCTACTGTTTTACTTTCAAATTGCTGGGTTGAATACCTAAGTAGTTGTGTGACATTTGTTGGTTTTACAGGAAGTGGCAAAGAGGACTACAATTTATAATGCATTAGCCGAAGAGGAACAGGGTGAAGATGAAGGTGTAGAGGCAATTGAGGAAGAGCTCTTGCAGCAGCAGGTGAGATTTAAGTTGGGCAGGGGGTCAAAAAAACAATCATGTATGGTCACCATTACTTACATTACAAATCATTCCACCTTTTTGTATAGTTTTAGCATTGACATCAATCTTTTTTGTGCAGGGTGCACCTGATGCAGCAAAGAGAGGCTGTGCCATTATGTGATTTTACTTCAACTGACCACCACCACCACCACTGAGCCCAGCCACTCCGCTGCCAACTATAATACCTACAACTATTTTTCTATCTTTTTATAGTGTGTTTTAATAAGAAGTTATGTTTTTGTTTTGTCTTAACGTTTGTTGAAAGTTTGCAAAAATGGGCTTGTAGATGTATTTTCCACTGTACACAACACCCTTGTAAACAAACCATGGACTATGTTTTTTAGATTAACTTGCTACAGTTTGAGTTTTTAAACAATTTCAATTTTATTGTTTTTGTTTTAGTTATGCTGTATTGTCAGCCTTTAAACTAAAGCAAAGTGTTCACTGCTTAGTTTGGGATGTGAGCTAATTTAAATCTGTGTTCCAACTTTGCTTAAAACTTGCATAATGATTGTATGACCAACAATTATAATGAATCATAAGCACACTAAGGATGGCAACAGTTTCCTTTTTGTGGGTAAACTAAGAAAAATGATTGTAATCCTTATGACATAGTAGGAAAGGTTAGAGTTTGTCTGCTGATATGCAGTTCTTTCAAGAGCTATTTTATGTCTTCAATAGCCCAAACTGACCAGACCAAACACTAAGAAGAAAGTACTGCAGCTTCCTTTATCTGGACTGAAAAAAACTTGAGCCATAAAGAGATGTGGATGTTAAATTGTGGGCTCTAAGTGACCCCATGCAAAAAATGTAACCACACTTGTTGACATGGAATATTCATTGCACCACTTAAGTGTTGATTGTATTGTTAACTTTACATGTGTTTTAAGTACTGTGTTACTATGCATGCTATGGCTGTAATCTTCATAGTTAAATTGTAAAATGTTAATTTCACGTAGCGTTGGTCATTTTTTTAGCTGTGGATCAGGCCAAATAGAATTTAACTTTAATATGACATAGATGAAAAGTAAAGACAAGCAGTGCCAGACATCAGTAAAACTGGTATATTTTTGTATTTACCATTTTAAAGTAGTTTTCTGTATTGATTTCTTGCAATGTTCTTATTTAAGCTAACGTTAATGTTGGCCAGCCAAATCATTGTTTATCATTAAGATTTGTGGTGTTTTATTTTTTACAAGCTTAGAATGCTACTAAGAGTTAAATTATCTCAAATACCAGGGTGCTATTCATTAAAATAAAAGCATGTTAAACTGAATAGTGGTGTTATGTGTTGATGGACAGGGAATTACTGTTATAACAGAACCCTATAACCCTTAATACATAGGTAATAAATATGGCCTTTAAAGTAATACTGTATGGGCAGGCTTTAAATTCTGTATTATTGTTTCCAAAGCAAACATCTTAAATATTGCCGGTAAAATGTTAATCGATGCAATGTTGATGTATATGTTTAAGTCATCCAGCTAATTTACTGTTAGTGAAGTGGTTAGCTCAGGGTCAGGGGTTTGATTCCCCCACGAGATGCCCAAAGGTTATGGCTGGTTGTGTCTGGAAGGGAATTGGGCATAAAACCTGTGAAGGTGGTACCCATGCGAATGGTTCACAGTGGTGACCCCTGAAAGAAGGGGTCATGCAGGCATTATGTGATCTTTATACATGAAATGACATTAAAAGGTCCATGTCCTGACACAACTACAAACCTGTCTAAAAATATGCCACTAATATTTTGTTTTTGTTTTCGTAGTGTAGTATTTGTGGTAACTAATACAAACATCTTTGCTAGTCGGTTGTGCATTTTGTATTGTATTATTTTGCAAGAGGCATTAAAAATTAATCACAAAAGTCCTACATTTTACCTGGAAAATCCTGGACTTTTACCTGTATTAAGCTAAATCAATGAGTAGTAGAGATCGTTATACTGTATGTAACTGCTGCTATACTAAAGCTGGCCTCTTTTCCCTATGCATACTGGGTTGTTGAGAGTAGAGTTCATTGCTTCACTGAAGCCATCCTTGGTTTTACTGTTGTGCAATTGAGAAAAGCAACATACTGTATACATATGCTGCACAGGAAACATGCACTAACTGTGTTGCCATTTGCGGTACAGTTCCTTTCAAAGACTGATGTTTACTCTGAGTCTGATCTCTCCTATGGAATCTTTTATAAAAGCATCATATTTCATCGACTAGAAAGAAATTTAATGGCATGTATGAAGATTGAGAAGACCTTTTACTTTCCAAGTATAGTGTGCACTGAATTACATACCAAACCACAGCAAATGTATCCATTTTTTTCTTTTATATTTTCACATAATCCACATAAACAAAATCAACATACTACATTAAAATATAATACAAAACACCTTTGGTATAAGTATGTTTTCTCAAAGCATAAACGCTAAATTTTAAAATCTCAGTAAGTGCATGTTACTCCTAATCTGTAGGAGCAACAGACAGGCTGTGCTTTACTAGGGAAATAAGACCCTGTCCTGATTTTGGAATATACATTAACATCAGATTAAATAGGGGAAAAGCAAGGAATTTTTGAAAAAAAAATTTGTTTGGTTTTGTGGTGAAATATTGTGGTGACGTTGATAACTAGCTGACACTTCATCCTACTCCTTTTCAGACATAGCTTAACTGTTGATTTTGGATTGTAATTAATGTGATTATTTATTTATTTATATGTGGGGGTGGGGGGGTGGGGGTGGCAGGCACTCTAGTTTATTTGTTTTCCTAATTGAATTGAATGAAACCCTAGAGTTTTAAAAAGTACATTAACTACTTTCTTGAGCACTGTAGATAATCTAATGTTATATTTAAAAATGATTATGTTTAAATTTAGTGCATTAATTACATTTAAGCATGATTATAAAAGTGCAATGATTACTTTGAGAAGAGTTGATCTGTCAAATACCATATATGCTTCTTGCCTGTTGGAAAACCTGCCTTCATCATATTCTTCATACTTTTACCTTTATCAATTAACAGTTGCATTCTTAATTCCTTCAGGTTCTCCTAAAACAATTATTAGTAAGGTATACATGTGTGCTCTTGACCTCTCACGCCTCTACTAAACTTACACGACACAGCAGACAGCAACATGACCATAAACGTCAGCCAGCTCTGAAGTAACACTAATATGCCAGTGTTGGTTTCATATTAAAAGTGTGGTGCTGTCATTGTCCAGCCATTGTTTAGCAGCGTGTGGTTTTGGTCATGTTTAAACTCCACTGCAATTGGAGCGAAAAAATTGTGGATTCTTTTGCTGAAAAAATAAAGTGCTACCTAAAGGAGCTCACTTGTGTTTTCTCAAACAAGCGGCCGCAGTCACTGGGTTGTGGTATAAAGTGCTTCAGAAACCTGAGGACACTCAAACAATTGACTCTTTGGAAAGATTCTTCCCCCGCTGGGAGCTGTGTAAGGAGCGCATCACTGAAGGTTCACTTTGGGATCTGGGGAGGAGTAGAACCACTCTCTGATTGGACTGCCTCCACTCATTATAGAGGCGACAGTGATACCTAAGAGACACCTGGAAAGATGCAACACAATATCTGTGTAATAGTGACCCAACAAACAGACACACACTTTCCTAATATTCTACAACTGTACAATTACTGTAGAAGTATATAATATGCAACTACAAACAACAATATTGCCTTCAAGATAAACATCGCAACTGAACAAGGTACAAGGATCGACACCAGAGGACAAGCGACATATGTTGACTCTAAAGTTTTATGGTTCTCTGAAGCTTATCTGCAACTGCAACAGATGTGATGCACAGTGGCAGCCCAATAATCAAAAGAATACATTTTTCAACTTTACTGTGCACCATATATTCTAAATTGTAATCTTAAGTAATACAGTTGTGCTTTGCTTCTTGTTGAAATATGTTTGTTAGTCATTAGCACACAATTGACAATTTTTAAGATGTCATAAAATACACTTACATCACTGTATTTCAAGGAAAGAACTATTGTGCTGTACATATATTATGTATAGTGTTGAGCCTCCTCTCGACACTCACCAGAGTCCAGAAGAGGTAAATAGTAAAGAGGGCAACTGTAAGTGCAATGAGCCCCACAGCCTCCAGCCGGCTTGAGAAATGTAGGTGATCTATGGCACCACGAAGGCACAGCCAGCCAGAGATAGTAGCCAACGGTGTAATGAGCAGAAAGCACACCATGTCACCAAACAGTGTGCGTTTTTCCTGGCGAAGTCCTGGGTTATGTAGCCACTAAATGACCAGAAAGATTTTAACAAGTCAAATCCTGATAGGAAATGCAATACACTAGACCAGATGTCCCCTCTTTTACCTCCAGCAGTGGTCTGGACTTTCTCTGCACAGTGAACTGGTAGTGGCAGAGCTCACAGAAGCTGGTCCCTGAGGCAGAAAGCCAGTGTTCCAAACAGCTGCGGTGGATGGTGGCCATGGTCCCCAAGCATTCACAAGGGGACAGCAGGTCCTCCTGCAGGCCCCCTTCATGGCAGATACGGCACATGGGGTTCTCTGGCACAGCACTGACGGTCAAGAGCAGAAAACAGCACATAGATGTATCATATGCAGCAAAACATACATTTGCTGATATTGAAAACATTTAAACTGCTTATTTTCCTGCAAGAAAGCTGTGTTTATGACATGTGTAATATATGTGTTTTTGACACATTTTTAAACACGCATTTCCTTCCTCACTTTTCTCTTCTCTTACAGTGTACAAAGCTGCTTAGTTCTAGGAAACAACTGCTAAGAAATATTATGTATCACACTACAAGAGAAACATGGACTTACCACTGCTTTGTACAAGGCTGATCATCTAGTTTATTCAAAGGCTGTGTGTAATACTGAGACATCTCACTATTGGATATACTGCTACAGTCATCCATTGTTTTGCCCGGCAGAGGGGGTTCATTGTTGAAGCTGCACACAGGCTGAGAGTCCAGCTCACTCTGGCATCTCAAATGAGCTGAAAGACACTGATTTGGTAACACCTCCGGTAATAATGTACTCCGACTGGTCATCCTTAGGGCACACAGTAAAGCTTTGGGAGAAGGCCTTAGTGGAGGTCTTCCATCTACAGTAACAGGGGACAAGAACAACAACAACCAATATTACAATATTAGGGCTTCCACCAGCCATCACGGTCTAGTTACAATGTGTCATTTATTAGTAGTTTGATTACAAGACCACAACGTGTTTTTTCCTGTTTATTTCTGGTTAGTGAATAGTGAATAGAATTATCTGGGTCAAGACTTCTCGTGTTAATGTTTAAATTACACATTCACAAGAGCTTGACATTAACATTAGCCAACCAGACTAATGCAGGTAGATTTTCATTTTGGAGGGTGACAAAAATACTCCACTAGCCACTTTGGGCGTTTAAATTTTATGAATATCTCGGGCTATATAGGTTAGGGCTGAATTTATGTTGCTCTGCTTGAGTGTACACTATTTATTAAATAATAATTCATCAAAATTTATAATAAAAAATATATACATGTTTTAAAAGATGTGACAACACATGCAAATAGATGCACTTTATTCTGCCTATAGGTAAACCTGTTGTTTAGATTTGATAAATCTCTGTCCATGTATAAAACAAAATTTAACATTTCTTTAAGCTTATTGTATACTATAAAATATACACAATAACTCCACTACTTAAATTGTGGCATGTGAAAACACTAACTGGCTAGTAACCTTTGACAAAGACTACCCACGGTGGCCAGTGTCAGCCCTAAGGTACCAACACACAAATCTAAATCACATACACGAGTTATTTAGTGTTGATTTATTTTAATGATTTCATATATTCTAGTCTGTTTAACTGACATAATAAAATAGATGGTTCCTACTCAAACAAACATTAATATGATCAGTAAACCAAATATACTGTACAAATAAATATTAAGTCAACCCATGGTATCCGGTAACGAGAGGGATGTTTGTATGGCTGACCGTGATTGTAATGGTAAATGCCCAGACTGTACACAAAGCTAAATCCATAGGCTACAGTAACTACAAACTAGGTTCGAGTAAGCACGCGTGTGGAGTTATCTCTGGTTTATTTGTAGCACTTGTCAATACTGCCTTCAGGGTGGTCACACAGATGCCGCAGCTTTGTTGAAGCCAGTGCATAAACATAAAGGGAAGTTATCTCTGTTACAGGGGGCCTGCTACTAGCTTACCCGCCACGCCTTTACCCTTTTCTTGAGCTTATTTAAAGTCTTACCTTGATACGCTCTGTGCCTACTAAAGCGTCAGACACGAAGTATACTCTCTGGTAATGTCTTCACCGAAAGCTTTTGTGCATTTCCAACTCCGCTGAGTACTCAGTCTGGATTTCCGCTTTGAGCTGGGACGGTTCGTGCAGCTGCGGAGGCTGACGACCCAAAACTACTGCCCCGAGTTGTGACTTACAGGCACACTGAGCCTTTCTCATCAGCGGTGTCGCTGTTTCGGATTGGTTGTACTCCACTAAACAAACCCTAACAGACCTTACTTAGGAACACATATTTTAGCGTGTCTTCTGTCCAATTCTTCTGGCCAATCATATTTTATTTGTCAGATCTCGTAAACATTTACGGGACCAAATAATGCCCAGACAAAGGGTCGGGCATAGTTAATATCTGTGGCTTTAAGAAAACATAATAAAACACAATACAAAAAGTAAAATAAAAATGTTTTATTAAAAACAAAACAAGAAAAAACAGCAGCTCATGTTCTTATTTAGTCATATCACAAATGTAAATATAAAGACATAATATAGAACAATAAATTGGCTTTAATTATAATCTTTTGTCTGACTAATCTGACTTTGACCCACCTATCAGCTTACCAGCAGGTCAGTTCTACCTATGTTTGTTGGGACAGTTTTTTCCTCTGAGAGTGGAGCTACGCAGAAGGCAGTTTGTATATTACATTTTCCGGGGGTGGTGCTTATGGAATAATTAGGTCTGTGACTCAGTGTTTTATATGAGTTAATTTGTTTTAATGAACATTTGGTACATCATTATTTAAAACCTTTAATGCAGTTCTTATGATCTCAGAAGAGGAAGCGGTGCAGCAATTCACAAACCACGGTGGTTTAAAACAACACAGGCAGGCTATTTAAACATTTTTTCATCAGAACAATACTGCAAAGCCAACATGATTAATAATATACTAACATATTTGTTACAATAATGGTTATCTCAGTGCTGTGAAGCATACTAGTTTCCCCCAAAGCTTTGTTACACGAGCACTGCCATTCCTGCAGAGGGCGCGCATGTTTTGTGGTTGATTATATTAACCCTTATGCCTTGTTAAAGGATATTTGTGAAGTTGGGGCGTGGATGAGATAACTTTAGCTGTGAATGTTCAGTATCCATGAAAATTGGTGAGGATGTATGTTTTGCAAGGGATTCTATAATATAAGTTTCATATGAGTTTCGTCCAAATTTTGAATGTGTGATAAACCCTTGTGCCTTTCTTTAAAAAGTTATGTGCGTGTTGTTAACGACATGATTTGAATTTTGAACTTTAAACTGCAATAAAATCAATGTTCAATATTTTTCAAAGCTTTTTATTGTTTTCATTAAGGTGTTCTTAATAAATGTAATATATTAATTAACGACCACTAATAATTAACCCTTTAGATGCCAGTTTTTGACATGTACGACTGACCACTTTTGTAAAAGATACACTATAACTCCATATTATAAAAACAAATTTGACTTTTACCGTTATCAGTATGACTGGCTTAACTAAACTAATTATTGAGAAATAATCAGTGAGAAGACTGACCTTGGTGGATTTTTTGTTTTTGTGTATTGACAGATTGAATTAAAAAAGTTAAGTTTATGTTGTCAATTCCAAGATTTGTATTATGAACTTTCATGAAATCATCAAAGATCAATATTTTTCCAAAATTGTTTCTATGAAGGGATTATGAATTAATTTATATGACTTAATTAATCACCACTAATAATTAACCCTTTAGATTCCAGTTTGGATGAAAACAACTGACCGCTTTTGTAAAAGAAAAAATGCTATAATTTAATATTATAAAAACAAATTTGACTTTTACTGTTATCAGTATGACTCAATAATCAGTGACAAGATTGACTTCGGCGCATTGTTTGTTTTTGTGTAATGTCAAATTTAATAAAAAAGTTACATTTGTGTTGTTACTGGAAATTTGAGTACCTACAGACTCCTATGACAATAACAGACGTGATCCCATTCAAGTCATGCATGAGCCTATTAGGTCTAAACTAAGTGTATGGGATGTGTTGGTTGATTTAATGTAAAGATGTTACAGTCAGAGGTGGGCAGAATGAGCCAAAAATTGTATTCAAGTAAGGGACCCCCAGTCGGATCTCACGGACCACCAGTCTGTCCATAGGGACCACTGGGCCGACCTTGTGGACCACTGGCTGGACCACCAGTCTGGCCGTAACCATTCCAACCATAGGGACCGCGGGAACAACAGCCCTAGTGACTGACACAAGGTCCTTGCACTGTGTCTGTGGTCACAGAACACCACAGTTTTGGGTATAATCCCCGTTGGTCCAAACGCTGGGTTATGACTGTTGGGTAATTTTTTGGGCAGGAGTTTTATTGAACCCAACTGCTGGGTTGGAGGACTTAGCGTCTGGATTACAGGTGTTATCTAATAAATTAGAATATCATGTAAAAGTGCATTTTTCTCTCAGAGGTTCAGTTCAAAAAGTCAAACAAATATATTTCTATTCTAAGTACAGCCAAAGTGAAACATTTCAAGCATTGTTTTCTTATAATATTGATAATTATGGCTCACAGTTCAAGAAACCCCAAATTCAGATATTTACAAAATTAGAATATTACACGACATCAATAAATAGAATGATTAAAACAGTAATGTTGGCCTTTTAAAAACTATGTACAGTATGATGAAGTACTTGCCCTGCGACAAGCTGGCCCCTGTCCACGGTGTACCCCGCCTAAGGCCCAAAAAGTTACTGGGATAGGCTCCAGTCACCTGCGACCCCCAAGGGAAATAAGCGGAAGAAAATGAATGAATGGATGAATGAATGAATGAATGAATGTTGAAGTATTTGTTTGGGACCTCTTTTGTGTGAATTACTGCCTCAGTGTGATGTGTCCTGGATGTGGTCAGTCTGTGACACTGCTGAGGTGTTATGAAGCCTAGGTCGCTCTGACAGAGGCCTTCAGCTCATCTGTGTTACTGGGTCTGCTGTTTCTCATCTTCTTCTGGACAATACTCCCTAGATTCTCTCTGGGGATATATTTAATTTAAATGTTCAATTGTTATACTTGGTTTTGTCTGTAAAGACTCTCACTCGTCCAGGGTAATTGCATCGCAACAAAGTTTAAAAAAGGAGTCATCTGGATTTGGATTTTTTAAAGTTGAAGACATTTATGTCAGGAATTCACAAGACTTTGCCAACAAAGTCAAACATCTCCAGCTGGATTCTGATGAGACTATTGTGTCTTATGATGTGGTGTCCCTGTTCACCTGCATCCCCACCACAGAGGCAGTAACTGCTGTGAGGATGAGACTGCTTCAAAATGGAGCACTGCAGGAGAGGACAAACCTGACACCGGACCACATCTGCCAACTACTGGAGGTGTGTCTCAACACCACATATTTCTAGTTCAGAGGAAACTTCTACAGGCAAAAACATGGCTGTGCTATGGGCTCCCCAGTCTCCCCCATTGTGGCTAATCTGTACATGGAGGAAGTTGAGAGGAGAGCTCTTGACTCATTTCCAGGTACGACCCCTAGCCCCTGGTTCAGATATGTGGATGACACCTAGGTGAAGATCAAAATCCAGGAAGTGGAAGCTTTCTCAGGGCATATTAATGCTGTGGACCAGAACATCAAGTTCACTCGTGAGGATGCCACGGAGAACAGCCAAGCCTTCTTAGACTGTGCAGTTATCATTGGAGAAGACAGGTGGCTCCATGTGGAAGTGTACAGGAAGCCCACTCACACAGACCAGTACCTGTTATTTGATTCAAACCACCCGCTACAGCACAAACTCGGTGTGATCAGGACACTGCAGCACAGAGCCCAAGAGGTTCCCACAAGCTCTGAGGGAAGGAGGAAAGAAGAACTACATGTCTGCCAAGCCCTCAGAACCTGTGGATATCCCAACTGGGGCTTCTCCAAACCCCAAAGGACAAGAAAACAGGACAGGAAAGAACAAGAGCCAAAAAGGAGCAATGTAGTCATTCCTTACATCTCCGGCCCATTTGAGAAACTTAAAAGGATTTTTAGCCAACACAACATCCCGGTTTATTTCAAACCTGTTAATACTCTCAGACAAAAACTGGTTCACCCCAAGGACAAAATTCCCAGTTACAAACAGAGCAATGTTGTGTACTCCATCCACTGCAGTGAGAACTGTAATGAACAGTACATTGGAGAAACCAAACAACCTCTGCACAAGTGGTTATACCAACACCACAGGGCCAACTCCAGTGGACCAGAATCTGCAGTACACCTTCATCTGAAGGCCACAAACCACTCCTTTGAGGGCAGTGAAGTCCAAATCTTAGCCAGAGAGAAAGGATGGTTTGAGCAAGGAGTGAAAGAAGCCACCTTTGTCAAAAAAGAGAAACCTTCTTTAAATGGTGGGCTCAGATACAACCTTCCTTCTGTTTACAACAGTCTCCTGAAACCCAGACAAAACAAATCAGTTTCACTCAGGTCATTAACACCTGTAGGAGCTGACCTGGCTGGGGAGGGTTAACAACTCTCACTTCAGCTGAGGACAAAGGACTCCTAACAACACAAAACCACTCAGGATATTCATGGTCGCCTTGACCAATAGAATTTAGTTTCAGGTCAAAACTCCTCCTTCCTAGGAGAATATAACCCTACCAAAGACAGTCAAGGGTCAAAACGAGAGTGTCCAGGGAGCAAAACGTGGGCATCAGAAAGGGGTCAAAATGAAAGTGTTCAGGGGGCATAACGAGGACGTCTGGGGTCAAAACACGACCCCAGAGGAAGTTCAGATGGTTCCGACGGCGGCGTGGGCCCCGGAGAGAGTTCAGGCGGCTCCGCCGCCGCTGAGCCCTAGCCCCAAGTCTACCCCCATATGCTCCTGTGGTGGCTGCAGGAAACAGGCATACTCCTGGGCCTGTTGTAGCGCTGCCATATGGGAAAGTCCACTTCCCCACTTATCAACAAAAAAAGAGAAGTGGAGACTTTGTCCCCACAATACAGTCTGCTGGGTCCTGGTCTGGTTGGATCATTCTGTCGTGGTGGGAGGAACAAGGAGGGAAAAGGACCCAAAAATGCAGACCAAAAAATAAACTTTAATACACTGGTACTCACGAAAGACACGAGGTGACAAGACACTGGGGCTCACAACAGACACGACCATGATCCAACACAGGGCAGGGGAGAACACAGGGCTTAAATACACACACTAGGATGAGGCACAGGTGAAATACATTAGGGCGGGGCAGGCAATCACACAGGTGGGAAACACAAAAGGCAGGAATTAAATCAGAAAAACACGAGGACAAACCAAGACTACAAAATAAAACACAAGGGAAACAAACACAGAAAACAAGACATGGACATGAAACCTGACACCAGCTCTGTTACCAGTTCAACTTCAGAATTGAGAAAGCCTCTTGGATAAGAGGTGAAACGTCTTCAACTTTAAAAATCCAATCCAGATGACTTTTTGTTGCGATATACTTGGTTTTAAATGAATGAAATAGACAATGAAATGAAGTGAAAATTAAATGTTTTTCTTTTGAACAGGAATTCAAAATAAGTATAGCCTATGTTGAGCGGTGCATATAGGCTAACTGCATATGTAAGTAGGACAGAGGAGGCCACTTTTTAACGCCATGTCAAGTTCAATAGAGACTCTGCAGAGAAAGTGAACAAGCCAGTGTTAGCGAGCCTGTCCATCTTGTCTAACTGCTTCTCTTTGTGTTATACCGGAACAAAGAATGAACAGAACAGCCTACTAATGTACTGGCAACAGACTCAGAAGTTGATGTGGATTCTGACAAGTGATAGAAGTATATTCCTTAGTGTCTGACTTATAACATAAACTGTCAAAGTGCTCAGAAGTTTTGATAAGTATTAATATCTTAGTTAAAGTTTAATGAGTCAATAACTTTAACTGTAACAGCAACAACTAGGCATACTGACTTGAATTTTAGAAAGATGTGTAGGCTTTGTTGATATCAGACATTCCAGTAGGCCTGTCTTGGGTGTTTCCAAAGAGGCCAAGCCCTCCTCACCAACACATTCCTAAAAATAGTGGCGGGGTTTCCTTGTTGATGTAAAGATAGTGATTTTAGTGTGTTGGCAGTGTGGAGACACTTATCTAGTAGGGCAAAACATGCTGTAGGCAATATATGGAATGATTTAGTTGGGATTAAAGACTCTAGTAAATGTTTGATGGCGAATGACGTATAAACAGCAGATAATCAACAAGAAGAGATTAAGGGCGCACTCACACTATAGCCATTCGACCTGTGCCGTGCCCAGGTACAACTGATGTGTTGTTCTTAATAACATGTGAGAAGCCACTTTGAAGTAAATCCAGGGACAAATCAATGTAACAGGATTTGGGGCATCAGCCCTCTCATACTGCAGGAAAATGCATTTAAAACATAAACATGTCGAATATGACACTGTAACACCAAGATTAGTGCAGTTATTTTATCATATAAAACTGAATCTGTAAGTTTATAGCCCTCAGTCGTGTGTACAGCACAGTGAATGTAAAGTATAAATCTTTATACAGCAGAGGCAAAATCCTAAATGTAACCCAATAGTGTTTATGTTTCATGTCTAAAAAGCACCAGAATACATAAAATTGCATCTGTTTAGTTAAAAAATTAGCCACTCCCAAATAATGTTCCACCTTCTTTTAGATTCACACACCAAGACCATTTTACTTACTTACTTAATTATATAATTTGATATGATGCCCATTTTTGCTCTCAATCTACCGTGAAATAAAAACAAAACAAAACATATTAATAAAAAAAAAAAGTTGTATAATTAATCATTTCTCTGAACGCTTCAAACTGCTTTGTTGGACAAAATCCTGCTAAGTTGTAGACCTAAACTAATTGTGCAAATATACATTAGGATACTGTATATTTCAAGCTAAATTTAGGCAATGTAATGTCAATAGTAAACTCTGATTAAAGATTAGAACATTGCTATAATACTGAAGCCTTAAGTGGCCATAGATTTGTAATTTTTTTTCTCTGTTATCTCGTTATAACAACTTAATTATTTTATTTCCTGAGATAACGACTTCATTTTCTCGTTATAACAAGAAAACAATTTTTTTTCCCGAGATAACAAAATGAAGCCGTTATCTCGGGAAAACAACAAAATTAAGTCGTTATACCAAGATAACAGGAAGGGGAAAAAAGTTATGAACTAAGTTACTAATGCTCTGTGCGTTAACATAGAAAGAAATTAAAGATAAGTTGTAAATATACATTTCAAACACACTTCCAGGCTCCAACATAAGGAAGGCAAAATGTTTATGCATAGTCATTACATTTTACATTTACTTTTTTCCTTGACCTCAGATTCCTTCTTTGTGTGTTGGTCCCACTCCTTTACCTTCAGTGAGCTAAAAATCACCCTGTTTCATTTCCCTGTTCCAGTTTAACTGTGGATGGAGAGGGATGCAGGTTCCTGAAAAGCTCCAAGGCACGGTTGGATGAACGTGATGGGAGAGGCTGCAGCTTGTGGAACAGGAGGAGCCTGTTATTCACCGCCGTAAACTATGAAAAGAGCGAGAATGCGAGCCTTTAGACTACTCCCAGCCACACGATGAAACAAAACTGTAATCTACGACTCATCAGCCCAGTCAAACCGTATATAACTAATACAATTAAACTCCTACTCATTTTTATACAAAGCGTTAAAGGTAGGTCTAAATCAAAGCTGTAGCTTATTTTTTTATGGGGAAAAAAGAAAAAAGAAAAATGATTAATGCTGTAGGACATGAAGACTAATAAATCGCTTTCATTTAGACTTTACAGTACCATTATATTTTTATTTTCCTTGTTCAATTAATAAATTGTTATTGTTTTTATCTTAACTTTACTTCATGGATTGTGTTTCCACGTGACGGCTCTGGGCGTGTCCAGAGCTTACATCACGCAGAGCGCACAGTTTTTATATCACCTGAACTGTCATGTAACAGTGAGTAGAGTCCGTGCCCGTGCGCCGTCCAGACGCAGGCATGTTTTTATCTCTGGGATGGATCTCCGCTGTGGCTGCGTGGATTTTGTCCGCGCATGTTTTACAAAAGATATGTTTTCCATACTTCTGGAAAGACTTATTTTTCCTGCTCAAAGTGATGCGCTACGGCTTGAGCCTGGAGCTCTACAAGCTGAAGTCTAACGTGTGCACAGTGTTGGACAGATTTATCCAACAGGCTCAGCGCATCCCTGACAAGCCCTTTGTCATCTACGAAGGACGGGCGCACACGTACCGAGACGTGGAGCAGCGCAGCAACAAGCTTGCCCATATTTTTCTCCAGATAACCAACTTGAGGAAAGGAGACTGTGTAGCGCTGCTCATGAGCAATGAGCCCGACTTCCTGTACGTCTGGTTTGCTTTGGCAAAGATCGGCTGCTCCATCGCTTTTCTCAATACCAACATCAAGTCCAGATCTCTATTGCACTGCTTTAACAGCTGCGGAGCTAGGACTCTGGTTGTGGGAGCAGGTAAATTTACTCGTTATTACCGTGTCAGTATGTCACAAGTTGTTGGTTGCAATTGTTTGCCCCCCAAAGCTTAACGCTGCGTTTCAGTTCTCTAAAATTTGGCTTACTAACCGAACCCAAACTTGATAAACTGCTGTCTGTCATAGTGGAGAATATATTATACGCATTATTATAGCATATTATAGCAGATTACGCTGCACTATTACACACTGACTGATAATAAAAACTGGTCCATCAGGGTAGCAGGTGTATCTTTGCTGTTAATTCTTAGTAGACCTAAATCAAGTACTAAGTTTATGTTTAACATCTTTTAATACTTAAAAATACTCGTAAATCAGAATTTTCCTCATACATGTCTGAGCCATCACAAAAGCTTTGTTTTTTCGTATTCCCTCTCAAGGTGGGGTGGCAAGGGCTCTTTTAGAGGGGTGCAGCTTCCACCCCTCTAGATCCACCTCTGACAGTAGCCAGGTAACAGTAAACCTAATGTCACTCAGTGGCCCCAGTGACAGTGACCTGGTTTTTGACTTGCTCTGACTGATGATGACTCTGTGCCTTATAGCGCAGAAAGGAGTGTCCTGGGTGGGAACCACATGGGGCTACTCTCACAAACCCAAGGAGCTCACCCAAGGGTTAAACTGAAAAATAGACTGTCAGTTTACGTTGGGACTGGACCATGGGTTGTACATTATCAGACAGTATTCTGTGGTTTAACTAGTTATTCCAAAAATAGACTTTCCCATGTAAGCTCATTGTATCAACTGTACATCAATAAAACAATTGCTGCTATTGAAGTTATAATTTCACAGTATGATTTTTCAGATAGTTTACACAAACTGAACTTATTTTTTTTATTTCTTTTTTTTTCTTCTTCTCTCTTTTTTTCTATTTTCTTTTTTCTCCATATACCCATTGCACTATATGTAAAAAAAAAAAAAAAGCAAAAAAAAAAAAAAAAAAAGCAATGTTAATTAGGCATTTTGTATTTGCACACTAGAGCGATTCACAAATTCTGGTGTTTTTCCCCAAATTACGTTGGGAGAAAGGAGTGTGTTTTTACTCTTAATAAGATACACCATGCTGGTGCCATGTGACAGGATAACAGTTTATTACTGGAACAAACAAGCATGATGCAGCTCTTTAACACTGTCCTGAAGGCAACCCCAGAGCAACAGGAAAAGGACTCATGGTGTAGTGCAGCAGTTGGACACTCAGAGCAAGGGAAGTAGTGCCATATATATAGACAGTGTTACCTCAGGAAGTGTCCGCATAACTCTACTCCATACTGCCTTTACTTAGCTTTAGCCTTGTTATGTTGTGTGAATCAATTTCTACAGTAAATTAAATCCCTGGATCACAGGATTCTGGACATCACTGTTTTAATTATGCTTCTAAGCCACTCTAACATTTGTGTACAAATCTTAAATACCAAATTTCTTTTTAGGCTTCGTAATATTAGTTTTAATTGGTGTTGTGTCAAAGGGGTGTACCATCAGAGGGACAATCAGCTAACGTGTGCTTTATAATTTTAACACTAACCTTGCTCTGTGATTGCCAAGCCATTTATCTTAATTATCCAGCTGCATATGTTTACTCTTCGTAGTGCCTCTTTGGGGAGCATTTATTTTAGTTTTTTCTTGCTGCTTGTGGAGAAGAATTCCTAAATATATGCATAGCAGTAAGGTTGTGTAATTGTTAAATTTAACCAGAGTGAAGCAACAGTGCTACAATGATTTAAGACATTATTTACTGTGATGCCATCTTAGAAATGTGTTTACAGTCTATTAGGTAAAGAAAAATTTAAACCAGCGAATAAATATTTAAAAACTTATACTTGTTGCAAAATTTCTTGAGCATTTATGATGTCAACTCATAAAATACTGTATATATGACATTAATAGGCCTATCTATAATATAGATCACAGCTGTGATTGCATCAGCATGAAGAAAACAACATGGTCACATACAAACAGCCAGCTAAGATGGTTTGGTTGAATATCATGAAATGATCGCAGACTCACTGTGATTACACCATAGATATGGCAGACACTTTGGATGACCTCCTGACCACTCTGCTGGAAGACAACATAGAGGTGTGGACCATGAAGAGCAGCTTTAAGCACCCACGGGTGCAGACACTGTTGGATAAGATTGAGGCTGCCTCCGACCTACCAGTGCCTGCAGCATTACGTCTAACCACCAACATCAAAACCCCCACTCTCTACATCTTCACCTCTGGAACAACAGGTGAGTCTACAAGCTCCTTCTGAATTTACTGAAATAACTTATTGCTATAATTTCTTGTGCAACCTGTCCTTGTCCTCTAACTGTGCAGCACATCTCACGGTTGAGGTTATAGTTATGTGCTTGATTCTACTTTGTCTGTAAGGCCACCTGTGTGTCATGGTTGTGTTGGTAACAAGGTAAACACAGCATCCCAGAGAGCTGCTGAAGTTCTCGAGGGGCATTTTTTACCTGATCTGAAATCAATGTTTGTTTCCAATAAACAGTCAGCCCAATCATAAAAAAAAAAAAAAAAAAATACTAACTAGTTATCCTTGTAAAGCAAGTTTGCAAACATTTACAAGGAGATAAAAACTGAAGTATTATTATAATTTAAGATATACCTTGTCTTCTTTTTTTCTTATTCTTCAGGGTATTTTATACTTTACCTTAACTAATTAATCACACTGCAATTTTCAGGAGCTGGATTCTGTTAAATATTAGAAGCAGAACTAAGCTTTCACTTAAAACCTAATTTGTAAATCAAACAATGCCGAACAAAAATTTTGTTTTGACACTGGGGTCCACAAGGCCAACACTGATACCTGAACGTACACACAACACAATGCTTAGGCGCACACATGCCAAAATACCAAGCAACTGCTCATTTATACTCAACTTAAAATTAAATTTTAACATATTGGTTAACATTATTATACATTATAGAGTTTCACTTCAGTGTAATGTGTCAATGTACGTTTGTTTGTTTGCTCAGCTGATCGAGAAATCAGCTGCTACGCGTAATTACTGCGCTTTTGTAGACTCGCTGTCATAGACCTACTGTGTGTGGCCACCAGTCTGAAGCAAGAACACAGACTCATGCAGCTGTGGTCTGTAGAAACAAAGTCTAGACTAGGAAAGGGAGCACACAGCAGCAGTAAGCTTTCAGCCTATAGTCTCTCCTTTTACTTTCGGTTCTTTTTAGTGACTGCCGTGGAGCGCGTGGTCTTCTCTGCGTAATGGCGTTTCATGGCTCCAGCCTCTGTGACCCTCAGCGCGTTAGCTCGAGCTTACAGATGCATTTGAACAAACAAAAAAGAACAAACTGCTGTGGATCTATGTCCCATGCGCACAGGGGATATAATGGAGGAATAAAGCGCAAATCGAGGGTGCGTGGCGTAAGGTTTCTCTGCGTAACTATGGCTATGTAACAGTGACACTGGTGTTTAACTGGCCCCGGGTCTCATCCTGTGACCCACGATCAGCGTTAGCTCCAGCTTCCATATGCATTTGAGTAAAAGAACAAACTGACGTGGCACTGCCAGGTCCCGTGCGCTCTCAGGCGCAGTGGGGAAATAACGCGGGACATCCAAAGCGCACAGTGCATACTGCTGTACACGTGCAGGCACCACTGGTGTTAACAGTGGTGAATAGATGTTTCAATTGGACGTGAAGGTCTTTAACACCGGATTCCCTGTATGTTGAAGCGCATTTTTGTGAAGGGCTCAAGCGTGGCTTTTATGTTTAAAACATATGCATTTCTGTGTAATTACACCTCCAACCTTCAACACAGGTTTAGGAGGTCAAAAGAGTCAAATGTAGTCAACACTTTGTTCTGAGTTGTGCCCAGTTGCCGGATCCAAGCAAACCAAGGGAGTTTCCAGATCCTGTTCCAGCAAGATCTGGGTCAACCCTGGATCTACAAGGGTAGAGTTCAAGGTGGTTTTGTGGTATTACCATAATGACAGGATGTGATCACCACAACTGGTGCCAACTCAGTCTGATCCTGTGAGTGCAGTCAAAATATAACACTGCAAGTTCCGCAGACACTTTATCCTATAACTCTTGGGCAGAATTTTGATTTTACTTTAAATTTAGTTATTAACCCTGGCAGAGATGCAGAACAGGGAACAGTGGGAATAGAAGCTGATCGAACAAGTAGGTTGGATATATTGTCTTTCTGTTCAATGTAATCAAACAGACAGAAATACTAACAAACTGGGCAAATAAACAAAACACAACATCCTAACTGGCAAGTGGATATAAACAGTGGCTTTATGTACTATACTCTATGTAATACCATACTAGACTAGAACAATACTCACAGTCTGTCTTTCTCGCAGGACTCCCAAAGGCCGCAGTGATCAGCCACCTGCAGAGCCTGAAGGCAGCAGGAGGATTCTGGGCGTTTGGGGGAACAGAACATGATGTGATTTACATCCCCCTGCCTCTTTACCACAGTGCAGCATCACTCATTGGTATTGGAGGAACCATAGAGCTGGGTAAGGAAAGAGTAACTACAAGACTATTTTAAACATAGTTAATGTATAATGCAAGTTGAGAGTAGTTAACACTCTGTCCCTGAGCGGGGAAATTGTGGGTTTGATCCCCAGGCCGGCCTGACCCAATCCTCCCTGTGTTACTGTGGGTTACCTCTGGGTATTGTGTCTTCCTCTCACAGACATGCATGTGTGAATGGTTGCCAGCCACTGTCTAGGGTGTACCCCACCTCAGGTGCAAAGCAGCTGGGATAGGCTGCAACCACCTGCAACCCCAAACACATGTGGTTGAAGAGGAGTGAATTAAATTTGTCCCCCACGTAATAGCAATACATGGTTAAGTTATACTTTATTGTCCTCGTATGGAATTTTTTTTAGTAGTTTATTTGTCACATGCACAAAAGTACAATGAAGGAGGAGGTGGAGGAGGAGGATTAGCCTATTGTGTGTGTTTTGAGGTTGATGGGGAGAAACCGGAACACTCAGAAGAAACCCACCCAGATACAGGGAGACCAACTCCACACAGAAAGTCCCTACACGGTCTGGGAATCGAGCCTGGGGGCGAGAGTGCTAACCACTAAGCCACCATGCTGCCAATAACATCGAGCAATTCGATTTGGACATTTGATTCCAGTGCACTCAGAGCCATGTGCTTCGACCATTTCCATGCATTTGATTTGATTTTAAAAGCTTGAGGGAATAGTGACAAACATCATCGTTCTCACTAATCTCTGTGTGGGATGCCAGTTCATTCAAGTTCTGTTCTTCCACTTGAAATCACAGCTTAATTATAGATGCTTCAGAGCAGAACCTGGGCAGCACTCGATAATAAAGACGGTCATTGTTTGGGGATGAGTTTGTTGTTGTTGTTCAGCCCCATCCGGGTGGCATGGGCGAGAGATTATGTAATCCTAGTTAATTGATATTGTAGGCTGACTATTGTCTATTATAAAACATAACTCAAAGTGCTTTTTCCTTGAGCTGCCAGAATTTAAAATTGCTCCAATTGCTTCCAAAGGGAACAGTTCAATGCCCTTCATCTAACCAAACTAGAAAGAGGTTATTGTCCTTACAGTCACAAACGTAGAAAAGCGTCATACCTGTGTGTCTTTGCGAAATTTAAACTGCTGATGATGTTTTTTCTTTTTTTTTTTATAAAGAAAAATATACTCCCCAAATTCAAAAACATTAGGGTTAGTACACTGTGTAAAATACAAATAAAAACAGAATGCAATAATCTGCAAATCTAATATACCTATGCACAATAGATGGTAAATGACAGCAGGTGTTGAAAGTGATGCAAATTATAGTTCATTTTGAATTTAATAACAGCGCAAAAGTTGGGAAAGAGCAATGAAAAGCTGTAAAAGGTTTCATTAAAAAAACAGCTGTACTAGGAGCAACTAATTAAGTTAACTGGGAACACTTCAGTAAAATGTCTGGGTATAAAAGGTGCATTTGAAAAAGACAGTGTCTGTATTATTAGAACTAAACACCCCTGATCGTCACGACAACACGCAGCACTGCATTAAGAAAAGACATTAATCTGTGCTGGAAATCACTGCATGGATCAGAAACACTCATTGGTCCATACAGTCCATACAATATGTGAACATGATCCATAAACACTGCTGTCTTCACTGGGTCAACTGGGTTTACATTTTTCAAATTTCAATTAATCTGACCTTAGAACAGTTTCTGTTTTGTCTCAGTCCATTTTATCTGAGCTTTGTTCCAGAGATAACGCCAGTGTTTATGGATCATGTTCACACATGGCGTCTTTGCATGAACCTATACAATACAATACAATACCATACAACACAATACAATACCATACAATACAATATAACCTTTTGTACAGACTTCTGGAAGTCTTCCTGATCCATGCAGTGATTTTACTACAGAATGCAGTGTCTCTTGAGGACTTGAAAATTATAAGCATCTAAAGCTAATTATACAGCCTTTCTAAAATGCCCCTTTTATACTCAGACTTCTTAACTTAAATGTTGCCTAATTAGTTGCAAAATTATCCTCTAGCTCTTTTTAATAGCTGTTTGTTGTTCTGTCCCAACTTTTTTGAGATATGTTGCTGCCATCAAACTCCAAAATAAATAGTAAAATAAGTTTCAACACCTGATATGTTGTCTATGTTCTTTTGTGAATAAAATATGGGTATATGAGGTTTGAAAATCATTGCATTCAGTTTTTATTTACATTTTACACAGAATTTTACACAACTTTTTTTAATTTGGTTTGTATACAATAGAACTTCACAAGGTAATTAGTTTGTTAATTTGCTATGATTAAGTGGTTTTGTTAATGACATACCTCAGCTAACCATTCACTTTTTTCTATATTTAAATATTTATTTAGCATAAAATCTAAGTAGCTAAGAAGTATCCAAGTAACTTCTCTTATGTGAGCGGTTGTACAGTGCACAGTGCAGGTTTATTATAGGTCATTGGTCTGTGTACTTAAAATGGATTTTGTTAAGTTTCAGAAAACACAGTGTCCTATATGTTATTGATTTGTTCCCTGGGACGTAGAGTCACTAAAACAAAACAGTTCATACTCCAGAACATGTTTAATCAAAACCTGCTAAACCCAGAAGTACTGTAATATTGTTGTAAATAACTTCAGCAAGTCATTTAGGCAAAAACAACAGAAGGACAGGTCTTCCTTTCTGTGTTAACAATTTTATGTAACTGCATCTACTGCCCATTGAATGCCGGTTTTGTTTTAATAGGGGCAACTTGTGTCCTCAAAAAAAAGTTCTCCGCATCTCAGTTTTGGAAAGACTGTCGAGAACACAATGTGACGATCTTCCAGTACATTGGTGAACTCTGTAGATACCTCTGCAACCAGCCAAAGGTAATGTCCACTTTCACAAACATGCTTTTTGATAATTAATTACTAAATTTAAAGTTTGACTAACAGCAGAATCCCTGTCTCTTGATTTCTCAGCTGTCAATGAGCAGCCTTTCATAGAGAAAGAGAGATGCTCTGTGTTTGGAGTCACTGTGACGTTGTCCTGACACGTACACTGTCAGTATGAGGGCAGAGCTTGTCCTCCATTGAGCTCCACTCAAAGTTCTCTTTGTCTGGAATATTCCTCTGTGGGTGGCTCTGTCCTCAGCACTGATTGGTAAATGAATAATGTGGATGCATATAGGGCTCCTTGGGGGCTGACACTATGCATATGATAGGAGCTGCAGCAAGATACAATGGAAGTCAAAGGCTCCAAATGTGAGAGACTGAAATTGTAGATGTTTCTAGCCATCTGACTCTATCCATTATTTTCTCCTTGTGTGGGATTAGCCTTTGGTGTCATCAGACCTTTATTTCTGTCCTGTTGACAAAGGCAACAGTTAGACCAATACTTTCACCAGTTTTTCTCCTCAGAATGATTGTATGATTGATATTTTTCTAGGGCCAAGGGTTGATCCTTTTACCACTCTATGTGGCTGGCACCTTTCTGTCTGGGATACAACCAGGTTTATGCCTTCTGTCCTACATTTCTCCCTATTGTTTATTCAGTGTCTTGAACCCTGAGCAATATCTACAACATATAGACATCTAAATCTCTACAGCAACTACAGTATATCATGTAAATGCAACTACCTACACGCGGTCACTTCAAATCATGGTGAATCAGTGCCCAAAAGTACAGCATAGGTCACTTCTAGCTCAGCATCCTTTAGAGCAAATAAAATGACACCATTGTCTTGAGGATTGGTCAATCTTGGTAAAAATGACATTTTTTCTGGTCCTGATGAGTGCCAGCTTGAAAAACTGACAAAATGGTAATTTTTACATGTCAAATTGGGAAAAATCTCTGAAATTTGGTGCTTGTATCACAATTTGCACAGTTTTTGTGTTACTTTTTAAGGTGTCCGCTCTAGTATAACCACATTAGACAAAGTCAATTTGTGGTCAAAAGTGTGAGAGCTGACTAATTTACACTGGAAAATCTATGTGCAGACTTTTTAAACTCACTAAACTCAACAAACTTACTTCAACTCACTCGACTACAGTACTCTTATGATTACTTTTGTCTGAAAAAAAGAAAATAAATACTCTCATATTAATTCTACAATACACAGTTAGTTATAATTAAAGCAGCTTGGAGAAGGTCATCATGCAGGGGACAAAGGAGGGCAAGAGAGGCAGAGAAAGATGAACAAGATGGGGAAAGACACTAATAAGAGATAGATTGAGATGGAGAAGCCTAGTCAGTGATGGTCAAACTATTGTGCATGTATGAACACAGTGTTTAGTTTATATTTCATTTCATTTAGTCTTGTTTTGTTTTTGTCTCTCCATCAGACGGAGCTGGATAAGGTCCATAAGGTGCGGATGGGGGTCGGGAATGGGCTAAGGCAGGATGTGTGGCGGGACTTTCAGAGCCGCTTCGGAAACATCAAAATGTGCGAGGTCTATGGGTCGACGGAGGGAAACCTTTGCTTCATGAACCACATTGGCAAGATAGGAACAGTAGGACGCTCCAACTTCATCTACAAGGTGAGTTTACTTTGTCTTTGCTTTAAATAAGCAACCCACCCAGACAGACTTTGGGCATTTGTTTATTCTTCTTTTATCAAAAAACAGCAATACACAGTGAGGGTTTGTGAATTATTACTGCCCAAATGTAAATCTGCGACTAAACTAAATATAAAACATACAAACTATAAAGCAGGGCCGTATACAGGATTTTAGAAATTCTGAGGTCCATCATGTTGATGGACAGTTTAGTAATGGTTTAGACCTCACTTAGTTCTGGTTTAGTCCTGGTTTAGTGTTTGTTTAGTCCTGGTTTGGTTCTGGTTCTGTCTTTGTTTAGACCTGGTTCACTCCTTGTTTAGTCCTGGTTTAGTCCTTGTTTAGTCCTGGTTTAGTCCTGTCTTTTTCCTAAATAAGTTCTGGTGTAGAGTATTTTTTCTGGTATAATCCTGGTTTAGAACTGGTTTAGTCCCGGTTTAGTCCTTGTTTAGTCCTGGTTTATTCCTTGTTTAGCCCTGGTTTAGTTTTGGTTTAGTCCTGTCTTTTTCTTAAAAGTCCTGGTTTAGAGTATTTTTTCTAGTTTAAACCTGGTTTAGTTCATGTTTGCCCTGGTTTAGTCCTGGTTTAGTCCTTGTTTAGACCTTATTTAGTCCTGATTTAGACCTGGTTTAGTCCTTGTTTAGACCTGATTTAGTCCTGGTTTAATCCTTGTTTAGACCTTATTTAGTCCTGATTTAGACCTGGTTTAGTCCTTGTTTAGACCTGGTTTAGTCCTGGTTTAATCCTTGTTTAGACCTTGTTTAGTCCTGATTTAGACCTGGTTTAGTCCTTGTTTAGTCCTCTCTTTTCATAAATAGGTCATGGTTTACAGTATTTTTTCTGGTTTAATCATGGTTTAGTCTTGGTTTAGTCCTGATTTATATCTGGGCTAGTCTTGGTTTAATCCTGTCTTTTTCTTAAATAAGTACTGGTTTAGAGTATTTTTAATCCTGTTTTAGACCTGGTTTAGTCCTGGTTTAGGCCTGTTTTTTGCCTGGTTTAGATCTGGTTTAATCTAGCAATAGTCGCAGAGGTCCGGACCTCTGTGACCTCTGTGGTGGAACGGCCATAAAAACTTGTATTGCATAGTTGGGTTGGGCTGTTTGCATTACAGGTACACAAGAATAAGTGGAGAAAAGCGTCAGGTGTGTTTCAACAAGAAGGAAGAAGGAGACCTGGAGGGGAAAGAGCTGAAGATGTTGAGGTTGTCTTTTGATAGGATGAAAGGGACAGTGCATGTCAGATGTTTTGGAGATAAAGGGAGGCCAGATTGAGAAGGTTTGGACATATGGCAAGAAAGGTACTGAATAAAGGAAGATGGTGAGGTTATAGCTGCCCGACAGGAGGTCTCAAGGAAGGCCAAAGAGCAGATGCCTTGCTGTGGAGGCAACAACTGAAAAGTAAAGAAGACGGCCCCACACTGTTGTATAAATATATGTTACAGTTTCTCAACAGCATAAATCCCCCTCCGTACACAGCAGCTCTCCTTCCTGTGCCCTGCTTGCTCTGTTACTCTGCGTCTGCTGTAATCGGTGTACATTGGTTCACTCTATGACAGCGTTCTAGACTTCAGGGTTCATGGACCTGTAATATTCAAGTTCACATTAAGGTGACTCAGGGCATGACCTTTTACCATGTGGACTGTATTATATCAGTCTGGCTGTCCAGTCTGTTCTGGCCAGCTATTGTTTGGAATTTTCATTTTGTTAATAGGTTAATTACAGAAAAGCCAGTACAGAATAATGTTGATATAATATGATAAAGCATGCGGTTTAAGTGGGATGATGCTGGAGTGGCTTTTCCACAGTATTATCCTCTTTAATCCTTGTCTGTGAAGCCAGTGTTAATCGGCTCCTGAGTAAGTGTGGCCACATGTCTTTACTCTAATCTATGACCCCAGCTATTCCTGGACACACACAGCTTACATGTCTGCAATTATCAAACACTGTTATAAAAGTTAAGTTATAAAACATGTTTTTTATATATTTTTATTGTTTTAGCTTCAGTCTCAGTGTAGTTGAAATGTACACATGCTCTAGTTTTATACTGATCAAAATACACTGATCAAGCATAACTTTATGACCACCTGCCAATTATTGGGGTCATATTGTTATGTGTTATGATCAAGGGGAGTGACAGTGGTGTAGCAGCTGGAGGGTGGCTGGTTCACTGTCAAACTGTCATTGTGCCCCTGGGCAAGACACTTCAGCCACTTTGCCTACTCCAGTCACTGTATGTGGCTGGTTGCAATAGGAAGGGCATCCGGCATAAAACCCTGTCAAATCACCATGGAGGGGCAACCCTGAAAAAAAAAAGAGAGAAAGAAAAAAATTAAAAATTGTTTTGTGTTATGCTTTAGTTGAACTAGGACTAACAATAATATTTTATTTATTTTTTATGTATTTGCAGTTGTTGTTCAAATATGATCTGGTGAAGTATGACATGGCCCGAGATGAACCAGTGAAAGATGAGCAGGGTTTCTGTAAACGAGTAAACCATGGTGAGAACCTGTACACTACGTCAGTGGTTCCCAAACTGTGGTACAGGTACCCCCAGGGGCACGCCAAAAGTTGTAGGGGGTGTGTAAATAAATTAAAAACATGATTTGCAGATATAATATAAATAATCATACAGTGTGAGGTGGCTTCTCACACAACCTCTAGTGTGCAGCAAATTAATGTTTAGTAATTTGTTCATTCTACAGGTTTTAAGTTGTTTACAGTGCTTGGGTATGGAGGATGTTTAGGACCACATAAATAGAAATAAAGTATTTAATTAAAAAAAAGAATTAAATTACACCTTAAATAGAGAATTATTAAATTTATTTGCAATTTAATTTATAAATCCTGAAATTAGAAGAACAATTGTTAAAATATTAGCTAAACTACAATTTTATTGTCCATTTAAAACACAGTTTACTAAGAGTGCTACTATTATTAAATTTGCTTAATTGATTTGCAAATAGCAAATATTTTAACAATAATAACTGCTCTTTTAAAGTGTAATATAAATGTTCTTTAATTAAATGCTTTATTTTTTATTTATGCTTTCCTAAAACTCCTCTATACAAAGGAGCAGGGGGTACATGATCAGTGGTCAAATGTCCTAAGGGGCACAGGTCTGTGAAAAGTTTGGGAACCACTGCACTACGTTAAGTAATTGAGCTAAAATATTTTAAAACATACATATTTGTAATGCTTTTCTTTTTGTCTTCTGTTCAGGAGAAACAGGGCTTTTGCTATCAAAAGTGAGTGCCCTGAGCCCGTTCTTTGGCTATGCAGGCAGCAAGCAGCTCACAGAGAAAAAAATTATGAGGAATGTGTTTGTCAAAGGAGATGCCTATGTTAACACTGGAGACCTAATGGCTGAAGACCAGGAGGGCTTCATCTGCTTCAGAGACAGAGTGGGCGACACCTTTAGGTAACAATAACAATAATGTGCTTTTACTGTAGGCAAGCATTTTATTCAAATTGAAAATATGTAAAAAGTAATAATTTCACTTTTTGCCAATATTTAAATATTTTCAGATGCACTTGTATGTAATGCTCATATCTTGAAAATGTCTGGATCTTAAAATATTATGCAATACTGTGACTTTATAACTTAAATATTTTTGGGGGGTTATTTATACTGTATCTGTATAAACCCTTTGCTCTGTACTGAATTTCTAAATAAGAGATGAACTCCCCCTTGTGGTCAATGACTAATTGTAAATAGCTTGGTGATCATCTCTTTTTTTATTCATATACATTTATGTATAAAATGATGAAGAATCCCTAGCTAATAATCATATAATATTGTTTGTCTTATGCAGGTGGAAAGGTGAGAATGTAGCAACCACAGAGGTGGCAGAAACTCTTGGACAGGTGGATTTTATCCAGGAGGTGAATGTGTACGGAGTGGAAGTGCCAGGTGTGTTTCAAATGAATCAAGTATTTAACCAACAAATCTTAGACATTACTATAAACAGTGATTTGTCTGGATTTGAGTTAATGTATTTCTACATTTCAGTGCTGAAAGAGTTTTACAGAATACACTGCTCAAAATAATTAAAGGAACACTTTTTAATCACAGTATAGCATCACGTAACTACAACTACTGTGATACTGATCTAGTCAATTATGTAGCAGAGGTTGTTGTTAATCAGTAACAGCTGCTTTAGTGTTAATGAAATTAACAACAGGGGCAGAAGAGGGGCACTAGTGCTCACTGTTTGGCATTGTGGAGCTTAGGATTTGCATTGAACACCAGAATTGGCATCTCCTCCACTGGGCCCACACCCTGAGCTCATGTGACAGATGTGGAAGGGTCTGGAGAAGCTTTGAAGAACGTTATGTTGCCTGTAACATTGTTCAGCCTGACTGGTTTGGTGGTGGGTCAGTGATGGTCGGGGGAGGAATTTCCATGAGGGGACGCACCTCTACAGGTGGGACAACGACACTCTAACTGCCATTAAATATTAGGATGAAATCCTAAGACCCATTGTCAATCAATCAAGCTTTATTATCACTTTGCTGTACATGCTCTTAAGTGCAGACAAAATGAGAAAATGTTTCTCTAGGGACAGCACTGGTGAGAATTTATTAGTAAAACCAATAATAGCATACTATACTACCACCTACACCCCATACATCCCCCCACATACGATTCTCTCTGTCCCTGATTAGGGTCCAAAAGCAGCAGCCTGTGCATAAAGTGCCTGTATGGGTAAGTGTGTGTTTCAGCTGTTCAGCAGTCTAACAGCTTGTGGGAGAATTAATAAGTCTTATGGTTCTGCATTTTATGCTTCGAAATCTTTTACCTGATGGTAAGACTTCAAAGAATTTATGGAGGGGGTGTGAGAGGTCTCTTGCAATGCTCACAGGCTCCTGAAAAGGTTTTTGACACAGGCGAGGGAAGCTCCAATAACCCTCTCAGCTGCTCTGAGTATTCTTTGCAGTCAGACCAAACACTGGTGCAGTGGGTCCTTGGTTCCTTCTGGTGACCCACAGTGCCCAGCCTCATGTGGTGAGAGTATGTGGGCAATTTCTGGAGGATGAAGGAATTGGTACCATTGACTGGCCCTCACACTCACCTGACCTAAATCCAATAGATCACCTCAGGTCCATCCGACACTGCCAGGTTGCACCTCAGAACCTCCAGGAGCTCAGTGATGGTCCAGATTTGCGAGGAGATATCCCAGGACACTATCCATTGTCTCATTAGGAGCATGCCTTAATGCTGTCAAGCATGTGCACAAGCACGTGGAGGCCATACAAACTAAGTTGCTGTAAAGAAATGTCAGCAAAATTGACTAGCTAGCCACATTGTTATTTCACTTAGATTTTTAGGGTGTCTTCAAATTCAGCCCTCTGGCGGGTGATAATTTTTACTTTCATCAAACAATGAGACATCCTTTCATTCTTTAAACATCACCCAATTCATATCAGTATAAATGTCCAGCATGATTGCTTTCCCCTTTGAGATCTGATGTATTTTCAGTCTTCCTTTAATACTTTTGAGCAGTGTATAATGATGAATATCTGATAGAGAACTGTGGCTTAGGACTGCTGCTCTTTCCAGGTCATGAGGGCAGAGCAGGAATGGCTGCCATGATTGTGAGACCAGGGCATACCTTTGATGGGAAGAATTTGTTTAATTGTGTGGTGAGAGATCTTCCAGGATATGCTCGACCGCTCTTCATCAGACTGCAAGTAAGGAACAGATCACATGAACTGGTAATGCCAGTGATCTTTTTTAAATAAAGTTGTAAAGGCCAAAACTAAATATTTATTCTTAAAATGACGTAATGCATTTGTACTTAAAGCAATCATGAGGTCTGCCTCTTACTGTTATGTGCATCTTATGTCATTTATTAATTATACATATATCTCCTGAATAATCCTATAACCCTAACTTCACTATTTCAGTCTATGAATATTTTTTCCTCCGTGTTTTTAGTGGCTTTGGTTCTTTTAAGTCTCTTTATTTGTAAGTCAAGTTAGCAAGATGACTCTGATCATAGTCAAAAAGTAATGCTCAAATTTGGAAAGGTCTGTAATGAACAAATGATTTGTTTTAGGTGGGGATCTAGAAATTATTCTGTGAAATTGCGTAATAGAGTCATTAAATTTGTCTGTTAGCGACATAACTCCAAAGGATAGACCACTATATCTCAGTCAATAATGTGTGCCCACTAACTTGTGGCTGGAGATACTAAGTCCAGTCACAAGGGGTCAGTAAAGGAACAAATCATTAATAATTATTTTGATGCCACAGTGATTTGCTTTCATCAAATGCTCTGAGTTTTTTTTAACATGATCTTACTCAGCTGTGGTTTAAAAAGAATGCTGTGCCTCTTTTGTGTTTGTGTCAGGAGGTGATGGAGATGACCAGTACCTTCAAGCAGCAGAAGTTCCAGCTGGTGAAGAGTGGTTTCAACCCATCTACTATTTTTGAGACGCTCTTTGTTATTGACTACCAGCAGGAAAGCTACATTTCTCTCACAGACACTATCTATCAGAGCATCCTCACAGGAGAGAGGAAGCTATAGATGGCACTATTGTAGCTCAGGTTGGTCATTACACATGAAGGACACTGCCTTTTAGCTCTGCTTATTGCAGTATTTAGATTCTATATTTAAAATAAACACTTTTAAAGGCCTACAATCAATAAACAATAAGCTTTGGACGGCTAGATGGAAATCCATTGTCAGAGGTCTGTGAAGAACATGACTGTATACAGTACATATCAAGAGGGATGTCATGTTATTTTTGTTGATTATAAGTTTAAACACTATGCAAAAGCATCAATAAATGTCAACTTAATGCTAGGATTCGCCATGTCAAATGAAAGACTTTACATATATGTATATATAAAAGCTGTATGGATTCCAGGTCAGATGTTACTCAACTATGTAAGAATAGGACGTTTATGGAGGTTTATCGCCCTCTAGGGCTTAATTGCAGCACTGCTTACACTACTAGCCAGCATTACCTCAACACAGCATAATCAAGTGAACTGGTGCTAGTGCAGAAATATAAAATCTTCAAGTGATCCACATCTTTTATTTTTATTTACAAAGAGAGTACATTTCACATGATAATTTGCCTTTATTATCTGTCTTATAGCCACACAAACATTCACAGGACTTAGACTGAAATCTGATGCACTTAATACATTTGTCTCCATATCCAAGTAAAATGATCTGGAATGAATTTATTTAATTTTAGCAAAAAATATATCTGAATTTTGAGAAGTGCCCATGGGTTGTGTATGTTTTTGTTTAATGCTGTGAATGTTTTATTCCATTTCTGATTTCAGGTTGAAGGTTTATAATAAAATAGTGCTGCTACAGTTGTTTACAGACACTGAATCTTAAGAAAATAGCCAAGTTACACAACTGTGTTAAACTGTGATGAATGTGTGTCTTACATGTAACTGTCACTAAATAGGAGTTAAGAGCTCCATACAACTCTTACCAAGGACTGAGCCACAGATTCAGGATTGAGACAAAATCACTGAAGAAGTCGGATTTCCTGTTCATTTGTTTGTGTTGTTGAAATGTGTGTTGAATTTCTGTGTGTGTGTGTGAGTTTTGGAAATTAAAATTGAGTTTAAGGAGCCTTGCAATTGTCTGTCTGTTTTGGTCATATTTGTGTATGCAGCATGAAATATTAATAAATTAATAAATCATCATCATTATTAATAAATCAGATATGACCTCAAAGTAGCACACTATCTTGAAAAAAAATTAAATATATTTAATCTTCTGTTAATTCCTGCAAACAGTCTGTTCTCCAACTCCTCAGTCACAAGGTTTAAAAGAAGGCACCTGAATGTATTATTCTTAAGAAAATATTTTATCCCTCAAGGGAGTTTGTCAATTCTGAAATGACGAATATACCTCAGAGAGAGGGAGTGGTTTAGCCAGGACAGAGGTGATTTGGTTAAACCTCTCCCTTTAACACAGACCTGTCACTTCAGGAATGACAAAGTAAGGCGTCTTCTTTTAAACGTTTTCAGTGCATGATGACATGATGTTTGATTGAGAATGATATGTAAATCTATAAAACTTCACAGAAATAGTTATTGTTATGCAACAACAATTATTTATTAGAATTTTTGCAACAGCAGAAGCTATTTCAAATTGTGTTTTTGTTTTGTTTTGTTTGTTTGTTTGTTTTGTTTTGTCTTTTTGAGGGAGCCAAACAAAATAAGGGTTGGCAGGAGTCCTATTAGAAATGAATGGGGGAAAAGATGGCATAAAATAGCACAAACACTAAAACAATAAACAGACAGATTTACTTGTTGTACTAGAAATAGCAGAAAGATAAGCAAGAGAAGCAGAACAAGCAGAAGCAGCAATAGAAGCACAAGAAAAACGATCGAGTTTTCGCAAAAGACATCGAGTCCCAAAAGGCAGAAATACCCAAAGACTAGAAACATTTTAAGGCATAAATGACAAAAATCGGAAAGTTGAAATATATATATATATATATATATATATATATATATATATATATATATATATATATATATATATATATAGTACAGAACAAGTGTTTGCATAGGTTATGCAGCCACTTAATTACTAAACAAATTGACATGGTAATATGCCTAATTCCACTTTATTAAGGAAAAAGTGGTTGCAACCTTGTAGAAAACAGAATTCTAACATATTTTAAAAATATAAAATATTACCGTGAACAGACAGATGTCAGGGTCATGTACAGATATACTTTATGATATATAAAATCAATTCTTATAAATATTAATTTTGCTCTGTGACATGAACAAATAACAATAAAGAGTGTTTGTGCTGTTAGTCTGTGCTATATTAGGCTATATGCTAAAATGCTGATGGTTTTGCTAGGCTTGGTTTTCTATGTTAATTTGTTTCCATAGAACTGTGGGCTGTATTTGTCAAACTATTGGCCTGTGAACTTATTTTTCAAACAAGCGACAATCAGTATATACTGTATATAGTTTTAACTTGGGTGAGTAACGGTACTGGTGTTTTGAGCCATGTGTCCTTTCTCTTTCTCCTTCAGTGGTGCGGTGGACCAGAGTGACATACCATGAGCTTTACTGACA
Organism: Bostrychus sinensis; assembly: GCA_020698575.1. Lineage (NCBI taxonomy): Eukaryota > Metazoa > Chordata > Actinopteri > Gobiiformes > Eleotridae > Bostrychus > Bostrychus sinensis. The sequence continues at coordinate 13,407,482 of CM036239.1, forward strand.
TTTAAGTGTGCCAATGGCGCAGCATCAATATTGACATCCATAATGTTTACGGTGTGTAAAGGTTCATCCACTGATCTGAGATTCTAAGTGTAAATGCAGGCTCCGCTCTCATGTGTGTCACCTCACAACAAGCTGCAGAGTCTGTGGGCATCCAGAACTTTCCACTGACAGAGGGACCCTGGCTTTGTTCGTCACTGCTCGGCTATTGATCACACTTCCACCCAAATCTATTTTATTGGTGCCACGTTGGTATCAAAAATTTTTTCAAAGGGGGCCAAAACCAGTGTAACACACCTTTACATGCCTTTTTCTAAGAAATTTGTTTTCAATAACAAAACAATGTATGTCCAAGGGCATTAAGTATTTATTAATTTATTCATAGTATGCATTTGATTAGTGACCATAATCCAATATAATATAGCCTCTGTCCTAACTTCATAATGAAATTCATGTTAGATAACCACCAAAAGGAAAGGTCTAGCTTGAGAGCAGTAGATATTGTGGGCAAATGTACAGCCACATTAATTGAAATCCTGCTTGTCAGTGCTGGAGGGCCATAGGCATTTATTTCTGTTTTTATCATAGAAACCATGGATAAAAAAGGGCCATATAAAATCTTGCCATGACTGCCACTGGGCCAGACCTTGGACATATCTGTTGTACTGTATGGTGTATAGTTGTTGTTGTGGTCAGAGGCATTTAAACATGCCACAGCAGTCATCAATAGCCATTAGAAACATTGCCTTCACCGCCATAGTTGGCCATAGGTGTTTAAAAGACAAAAAAATGTGTGTTTGTTGTGTGGTCCTTATATTAATGAAGGACTTATATGTGATTAAACCTACTATGGTCAGTGAGGACTGAAGACATTGTAATTCTTATTTAATTTAGATAAAGTGACACGTTTCTGCCAAAAAGATTCAAACCTATCCTATGCGGCCCACTTTGGCCTGAGACAGACTGGACTGTGAATGTTGTTGTCATTTCTGGGAATGTGAGCTCTCTCCATTTGACAGCTCTGTGATTTCTTGTGAGGTGATACTTGAGACTTCTTGAAGACTGGAAGCTTCTCTTCACCAAAATAGCAACTTTTGGAGAGACAGAGAGCACTTTCTCTTAGAGGCAAAGACATGCTGACAACTGTGCAGCCTAAAAAACAGCCAAAGAGTTAATTTTTTTTATTAAACACAACACTAATGTGTCACAGGGTTCATCTGTGGCGTCTCCCATGGGCAGTAAACAGGATTACCATGTATACATCAATACAGAGTGTAAATACAATTATTGTTACTTGCCTGCTGTTTGTGATGTCAACTTCAGTGTTGGTGTTTGGCACTGTATCTGCATATAATAATGACATCAATAACATAAATATAGTTTTTATGTGAAAGTAAATATCAAGGGCTTACAAATTTGTGACTGACAAAACAATTATTATTCTGTACATGCTTCTGTTTACCGCATCAATCAATAGATTAATCACCGCTGGCATAGTAGTAGTAATTCAAAGATGGCTCTCTGTTATTGTGATGTTACTCTTATTTTAGTATCATATTAGAACTTTTGCTCTGCACCTGTCATTTTACAGATGCCTGTGTGGTGCTGAGAGTAAAGTCATCCACCGTAAAAGATCCTCTGTGAGTGAAAGGCCACACTTGTGGACAAAACAAACTGAACTCTGATGATATATAAATGATGTGTATACCAGCATGAAACAGAATGAGGCTGTGATGGTGTTTTTACCAAACACTATTTTAGTTTGCAAGAAGTTGCAAAAACTTCTATTGTCGTTTTTGTCACAAGCAATATTTTTGATATTATTTGTAGCACCTGGATTGTTCTGTGTAATTCTTTTTATTTATTCATTTCATGTTTAGGTGAGCTCTATTAGAAGCCATTATTAATAATCTTCATGTATGTGTATTTACACTGCAGTGCCTTTTGCCCTCACTGAAACAAGAGTGCACATTCCTAGGTTTCTTGGCAATGTAACGTGCGTCTGTGGCAGCCATAGGTGACAGCAGGTCACAGGGCTGTGCACCCTCTCAAGGGTTGAGGCACAGTCAACTTACACAGGATACATGAGGGAAACCACATGATGTCTCCATCATCAGAAAACAGTGTCAAGAGCTCCTCATAAAGTTCAGTGTTATCAGTGTCATACTTCAATTCCCATAATGCAATGCTCTTTACTTCACCATAGTCTTTCATTTAGATTATGTTAAACTCTGGTTTGGTTTAGTACAGGCCTATCAGGTCTGTGGCTGTTGGTCCAGAGAAGGATTGTGACATGTGCTCAGCAGGACACCTGCCTGTGTGAGGTTCATGGTTGCCAAGGCCTCATCTCATTTGCTAAAAATCCGTGTCCCACCTTTTTATCACACAACACACCTCAGTTGATTGATGTACAGACCATCCAACCCCCATCTGTTTGTCACTGTCAAGAGGAGATTTTTTGGTTACTTTGTAGTGAAGTGTTACCTAAGTTTATATGCTCAGCTGTTATGAAAGCTCAAAAAGACAAAAGATGGTGTGTGCTGGATTTGCCTTTTAACAATTCTCCAGTGTTTGAACAGGTAATATTAGGTTACTGCAGTGAAGCAAACATATAGAGCAACAGGAGATAAGGAGCATAGTACACCCTGCTCTGTACTGTGTGCAGTAAAGTTTGATGTGACCTATATGGAGCGGACAGCAGGGGTCCCCCTTTGTTTTTAAGCCTGGCCGTTGGGAGGCCCTTCCTCTGATTAGGGGATGTCCGCTTTAAACCTCCCCGCGAGACGCACCTTGGTCTCGACTCTGGCTGGTGACAGGTTGTTTCAACTCTCCCTCGAGTTGTCTTCTAATCAGGTTTTAACTGATTTTATGTTGGTTTTAGAGCTTTTACGAGTGACCAGTGACAGACTTGCTCACGCCGTGGGTCGGCAGCCCCATAAAGAGGAGCCTCAGTGGGTGGATCCTAACCCCTGCGTGCCTCCTCACAGCCTCCTCACGGCCCCCTCCAGTCCTCGCTACAAGCCCCGCCCACAAAAGAGACTTGCCCTTTCCAAACACACGGCGTCACAGAGAGATGTTTCCTATGCGCCTCTTTCCTCTGTGGGCAGGGCTTACAGTTTACAGGAGGCAGGTTGGGGTTGGGGCTGGGATTGACCCAATGAAAAACTACAGAGAGGAAACGCCCATCTGCACGAACATCCCGTTAACTCACGAGTGGAACAATCCACAGAGGAGCAGCTAAACTTGCGCGGAAATACGGCCCTGTTCACCCCAGTTTGACGGGACACAAGAGAAATGAGTTGAAACAAATGTAACGAGTGAAAGACCGAACTGTAGAGTTTACTGCTCAGGGCATTTTACTGTCACAGAGTGCAGCGAGGCGCTTTAAAGACCCGTCAATACGGAAATATGAATGTGCTAATGTTAGCTCGTTTTTGATAAAAAAAAAAAAAAAAAAAAAAAAATCCAATTTCTATGCTTGGAATGGATCTTTGTGGTTAATATGGACTAAAATAAGAACAAAAAAGCTTAAGTTATACCTAAAAGCATGTGACCCTATTAACAGGTAATATTTAGGCCTCTAAATATTTGATTGAATGATGTAGGCCTACATCATAATTCATTAATACATTCATTTTAAGTTTGGCTAAATTGGTATTTTTCCAAGTAAAACCCACCAATCTGATAAAACGTTAAAGGGGAAGCTGTAAAACAAGTGCTTTTCAGCTTAATTTGTGATAAAAGTGCATGAGTTCATAAAGTGCTCAGATTAATCCAGACCTGCTCTGGCAAATAGTTTCCATAGTGACAGAGCGAGACATGGAGGTGACACCAAAATAAGCAACCATATCCTGAAAGGGCCAGCTTATGGAGCTGGCTAGTTTAATAGAACAGCCCTCAGTTTAGTTCTGTTTATTTTTTGTTTGTTTAGAGTTTTGGTTGCAGTTAGTATTTCAGACTCCACACTCATTTTTATCTCTGCACTAAAACATATTTCTTGGTTGTATTTGGCCCAATCCCCCAGAGATGATGTAGGGCCTATTCCTAAAGTGCACGATGGCATCACGCACTTTCAGTGCATATAGGTTTGTGGTGGTATGTGGTGGGACACACAGGAATGCACGTTCCAAAAATATGTATATTGTGATAGCCACAAAAGTGGCTATATTGTTCTTGTGAGGAATATTATGCTTCTTTTTCATCTTAATTCACAGTATAGCCAATTTCACCCAGTGAACATATATACATAACAAAAATTTGCCCAAAATTCAGGCAATTTTTTTCATATAGGTCATATTAACAAAGAATAAATATTGGCGCAATAGCACCACCACAAAAATTTTACAACATTGCACCAATTTTAGAAATGTATGAAAATTGGCAAAACTTTACATTTTACTTATGACACCCATGTCATATTTTTTACTATGTTGCTGTGACCAAAAAAAAACAACATGTTATTCTAATGGAAAAACAATACAAGTCCTTATTGCAGGAGATAGAAATTGAGTTAATCTTAAATGTGCAAAATTTGACACACATGTCCTTTTCATCACAACAAACAAAAAAGTCAATGGGACCTATGCTCTAACGCTAACCGTGTTTTTGTGGCAACAGCAATACAGTTTTTTCAATAACAGCTGTAACTTGCACTTACTCTAGGCTAACCGATTTGCCTAAAATTGTTCAAACATATTCCTCCAACAGGTCTGGACAGGTGTAAATAGAAAGGGTTAAATTTGGCCAAAAAAGTATGCTACCCATAAGTTTTTTAAAATTCAGTCTGTAAACCACAAAAAATTGCGTCTCCTATAGAACTTCGAAAAAATTTAGTTTTTCAGAAATTAAGCAAATTTGACACAAAATTCCAGCTTGTCATCCCAATCAAAAAAGTCAAGGGGGACCCACCTCACTTTTGTCATGACCATGCAAAAAAAAAAAAACTCATTATATTGGAATGGAAATCGCATACAGTGTAATCCTATAGAGTCATCGAATTATGTCACATTTGGTACATTTGTAAAAATCCAACTTCAACAATTTTGGCAACTTTCAGCAATCTTCCCCAGCTTCGGGGAAGCTGGGGCGCGCCACTTTGTGGCTATATTTATCTGCTGCTGTCCCTGGGGTTTTTGTTAGTGATTAGCTTTAGTTTTCAGGGGTCGTACTTGGGAGGGGATTTAGCCTGTGTTTCTTTTTGTCACTGGGTTTTGTATGCGTTGTGTGCGTTGCTGTAATTGTTTGGGGACAGGAGCACTTGTTTTTTGTTTTGGGTGTAGCTTACCCCCTCTCAAGTCTTCCTTGTTAGTTTACTTTTCTTTTTTTTTCTTTTTTTTTTCTTTTTTTTTTCAGAATTCTCTTTTTGTGTTCCTCCAACCCAGGGGCAGCAAGGTTTTATTCTTTTTTATGTTGTGGTTTTGCTAAATTTGGCCATTTTAATTTACTTATAGCCTGGTTTTAATATACAGATTCTTTAACAATAAACAAAATAATTCACAATTTGCTTGCTTTTGTTTTTAGGTTAAACTTTTTCAATACATTTTAATTACACATTTTAAGGTCATGTCTCTCTTGTTTTTACAAACCTATCTGTGTCCGTGGTATTTTAACTGGTTTTATTGTTGGTGTATACAGTTTGTGGTACCTGGGTTACATACATGTTCCCAGTGTAGATATTACTGGTACCTTACTATATATTTTACTTATACTAGAATTATATAGCCTGTTTTTTGGTATGAAGATCCTGCTTAACACCCCGCTGGACATCAGACATTTGTAAATCCTGGTGTGCCCACTTATGCTGCGATGCTGCGATGCTGCACAATCTCTTTTGAAACTCTCTTTAAACAGCAGATCAGGTTCTTCTCCAGTCTGGTGCCTTAGTTTATAGAAATGCATGCAAATATTATGTATTTCTGTATGTCTGTGTTTCTTCTTTTTGTGCTATGAGCCATGTATCTGTCTAAAATAAAGTTTGATGATATTAAGATGCATCTGTGTAAGAGCTTTGTAACTATCTTTATTTGAAACATTTTGAATATTTAGAATTTGCTAACTTGATCCCATATCTCAGTGAATCTTGTGTGTTAAATGTATTACATGAATTAGAGAAAAGATACCTTTTTATTTTACCGTCAGTTATTTCTGTCTTATTTTAAAACAAGCTATGTAGCCTTATGTGACCTCATGCTTCAGTTTTATGATACAAAAAACATAAAATAAAACATTTAAAACAATTGTCTGAAGCGCCGCCCGTGTGTCTGCACAATGGCAGCAGCTGCACACTAAAGTGATTATATGTGATTGATTTGAGTCTTACACAGAAACCTGGGGTCTCCTCTGGTGAAATGCCAAGAACAGCCCAGACTCCCTGCAAATGAAACCATCACTGCACTGGACTGTGATGAGCTCAGCAAACCCACTGATGATAGTGACCCCTAAAGTGAACTTATTTACAAGGAACAAACATACACTGTCTGGATACTGTGGTTGCAGTGCATTTAGTAGAATTGCTTCTTTGTTTTAAATGCGTGACACCCCACCACAAGGCTTCTGACCAAAACCAGCAGGGTTGGGTGCACTTTGGCTTAAGGGGAACCTGTGCTGAGAGACGGGCCCAGACCAGTTCATCGTTGCAGCTTTGGTGATGCCAGTGAATCAGTCAGATAGAGTGTGTGATATGTCTGTGCGTGTGTGTATGTATGTGTGTACGTGTGTATGTATGTATGTATGTATGTATGTATGTATGTATGTATGTATGTATGTATGTATGTGTGTATGTATGTGTGTATGTATGTATGTATGTGTGTGTGTATGTATGTATGTATGTATATGTGTGTGTGTATGTAAGTATGTATGTGTGTGTATGTATTTATGTATGCATGCATGTATGTATGTGTGTATTAGTCTATGTATGTATGCGTGTGTGCATGTATGTTTGTATGTAGGTATGTGTGTGTGTGTATGTATGTATGTATGTATGTATGCGTGTATGCATGTATGTGTGTATGTATGTATGTATGAGTCTATGTATGCGTGTGTATCTATGTCTGTCTGTCTGTCTATCTGTCTGTATGTATGTATGTATGTATGCATGCATGCATGTCTGTATGTATGTATGTATGTATGTATGTATGTATGTATGTATGTATGTATGTATGCATGCATGCATGCATGTATGTATGTATGTATGTATGTATGTATGCATGCATGTATGTATGTATGTATGTATGTATGTATGTATGTATGCATGCATGCATGCATGTATGTATGTATGTATGTATGTATGTATGTATGTATGTGTGTATGTATGTGTGTATGTATGTAAGTATGTATGTGTGTGTATGTATTTATGTATGCATGCATGTATGTATGTGTGTATTAGTCTATGTATGTATGCGTGTGTGCATGTATGTTTGTATGTAGGTATGTGTGTGTGTGTGTATGTATGTATGTATGTATGTATGTATGTATGCGTGTATGCATGTATGTGTGTATGTATGTATGTATGAGTCTATGTATGCGTGTGTATCTATGTCTGTCTGTCTGTCTATCTGTCTGTATGTATGTATGTATGCATGCATGCATGTCTGTATGTATGTATGTATGTATGTATGTATGTATGTATGTATGTATGTATGTATGTATGTATGTATGTATGTATGAGTCTATGTATGTGCCTTTAGATTGGTTGACCTGATACTGTGTAGCAGCTCTCGGACCAGGCCAGGCGTTGCAGCTCCCCAGTGCAACACACCCAGGTCACAAATGCAAATCTTGTCAACAAAATAGCAAATATGTCTGAGTATATTTTAGCCAGTGTTTAACAACTTCTGCATCTTTGGCATTGTCTCATTTATTTGATGTTCTTTACTTAGGAGCTGCAGGGTGTTATTCTGTAAAAACCTGTGAGTTCAAGCCGAGCCACATACTAAAAATGACAAACTAATGTGTCTGCTGACAATTTTGAAAGGACCAAACAGTTGCAGCCTTTAGCATTTACAGTTTGCTCAGTGCTTTTTATGCAAAAGTAAAAGTTTAATAGAACAAGTATGTTTTATTCAAGAAGTTAAAATCTCCAACATGCAAAAAATCTATTTCCATCTATTCCCATTTGTGCAAGATTATTAACCTTTTAGTTTCGAATCAATACACAATATGTGACCAAATACAGGCACAGAGGTTTACTATTTCTTTTACTGTAGACTGATGAAGGGATTGTGGGATTTCCATTAGTCATTACACCAGAAGTAGAAATATATTTATGTTTTTATATTTCATGTTGTGAATTTTAAAGTAAAAGAGGGAGTTGTGAGTGTGAGAGGGCAGTAATGATCCCCCACTTGAGAGAAGTATTATCGGATTAGCGGTAATGAGCAGCACAAACTATCTGGGGGGTCTGACCTTCTGCACTGCTGAGAACAGATATGGCCAGGCCTGTCACTTTGTGATTATCAGCATGATACACCACTGTACAACTGCAGAACAGTCACCAGCCAGACATCTACACCTGACAAAAGATTCTTTAAATAGTATGCAAGTGCTCTATTTCTGTGCCTTACTTAAGAGATTTTTCACCACTGCTGCTGGAAGTGAGAAGACTTATAATTATATAAATATGTTCTGTATGTAATTTCAGATAAATGTATAGTGTAACGATTTGTAAAGATATTGGATATTTGAAAAGTTTTTAGAATAACTCACATTAAGCATTAGTTAAGTAATGGTTAAGTAACTGATTAGCATTACTTCACCATCACACCTCTGAGTTTATAAACATTCTTATTCATGTTTAATTCTTGGGTAATAAACGCAGGTAAAAATGTTAAACATTGTCAATATAGCATCTTTAAAACTTTTTCTTTATTACAATATTCTTGATTACATCTTTATTCATGTTAAAATAATGCTTAAAAGTGGTGAGTTATTCACAGTTGTTTGTATGAATGGACACAAACTGCTCCAATAAAAGCTGATTTTATATCTTCAGAAGTCCAAAGACACAACTCCTAATTGTGTCATAAATATTGATCTTGAAAAGAAACTATCTCCTTAAAACCATGACGTGTTTCTGTAGAATAAATCCAAACATGTTTTGTGACCTTTTGGCCTTTTCTCTAAAAATGTCAAAATGACAAACTACTCTTAAGAAACATTTTTGTTCAAACCACACACTTTAGTTTCATTTGAAGTAGTCCACGCCCCCCTGCAAACAGGGCTGGGGCTTTATTCATGAAGCAGTGCAGCTGAGGCCCTACTCCCTGCAACAACAATGGAGTCACCTATCCAGACAAAAGGTGTTTGTCGACACACAAACATACAATTATTTATATACCAAATAGCAATGCCTGTTCTTATTGTCAAAGTACAATAGGGGCTGTAGGTTATTAGCAACTTATTACAGAACAACTACTAACCCCTTTAGGACAATTGTTGCAATTTTGCAGTTAGTTTAAAGGTTAATTTTCCATCATATTGATTGGACATACATCTATGTGTATTATGTAACTTGTAAAATATGATAAGGTGTTAATAAAATGTACAATTGTACTGGTACAATATTCCTAGTTATGCAAGGATGAAAGAAAAGCAGCATATTTTTTTCTGTTGTTGCTTACTTTGGAACAGAGAACTTTGAGGAGGAAATTCCAGCCTAAAGCTGTAAATATTTGATGTATGGAGCTATTATATATTGTATTAGTCAGTCTTTTACATAGAGTCATTTAGTCTTGATTTAAGGTAGCCTATTTTTTCTTGTGCTGGAACACAAGAAATTGAGGTGCCTAAGTGTGTTAAAGTAAACTACTCAGAAAAGTGCATGGAATAGTGTTCATAGATAGCTAAATAAGTGTTGCATAAAGCAAACAATGGTAAATGGTTGTTAGCTGCAGTTTGGTGCAAGCCACTCCTTTACCAATGTCCCCAGGAGTCAAAACAATATTTTCCATGTTGAAAACTAATACTGTATTTCTGTTATCATCAAAACACTGACAAACATCAGTCAGGCAACTGTTGTCAACCAGGATGCATAGCATTTTTATTAGTGATGAGCACAACAGTGGGCCACATCGTATAGGCCACAAAATGCCCAAAAATCTGTGGCGTAAGTCTGCAAGGCACACAATTATAACACGTGTATGACACTGATGGTGCACACGGAGTAAGCCTGCCATAGGTCTGCTGCTGCAGTTTCGCTCCCTCCCATCTCCCCTCCTCTCAGAGGAAACTGAAAACGTCACGCCCCATGTTTAGGGATTGTGATGTTTTCTCGCGACACTTCCATCCTTCGCAAAAAGATACGTGATCGCTAATATCTCGCGATACTCCCCTCAGTGGGCGCCCACCTTACTGTGATGCCGACTGCAGTGTGTATAATAGCAGCGAGGGCAGCCTGTGGAGTCTAGGAGGAGCTGCCGCAAGGTCGATAACAGCATCCTGCCCTGAGCCACAGAGCCACAGACTGAGACTGAGCGGAGCACGACGGACCGCAGTCCAGTGGCGCCCGGCGACCAGGTGTTAGCGGGGAGTTGGGGATATACTCCTTTATTAGGAAGAAAGAAAGACGAGAGTGGTCGAAACTTTCTAGCCTATAGCCTCATGCTCCGTGGCAGCTAGCGTGCTATAGTTGCCGCTCTTTATGTTCAGGCAGCCTTGACTGGAAAAGGAAGCTGCTACGACGCTGTGATCTCTTCCTCTTGTTACTTGCTGCCGGGCCATAACGCTTTCATCATAAGGTTGTACGCTCACTCGGTGTGCCATGTCAGCACCATCCTCCACGTTTTCCGCCGCGACTGATGGGGATTTTTTAGCCCCTGACGCGGGGCCGAAGCCCCTTGGTCCTACGCCCAGCCAGAGCCGGTTTCAAGTGGACCTTGTGGCTGAAGCAGCTGGAGCAACAGAAGAGAAGTCTCCGAGCTCCGACACAACTAGTACCGTCCCGTCCAGCGACAAGGCCAGTGCTGGTGGTCCCGCAGAACCTGATTCGGGGACCGGGGGAGACGAAGCCAAAGGCCGCTTTCGGGTCGTGAACTTCGCGGACCCGAGTGATGCCAGCGGGGCGGCCTCTCCCGAGGCTCCCGGTGATGGTTTCCAGAACGGGGACACAGTGATGAGCGAGACCAGCCTGCACTCATCCACCGGTGGCCAGCATCACTACCATTATGACACCCACACTAACACATATTACTTGAGGACTTTTGGCCACAACACCATCGATGCAGTCCCAAACATCGACTTCTACCGGCAGACCGCGGCCCCCCTGGGGGAGAAGCTCATCAGACCCACCCTGTCCGAGCTGCACGACGAGCTGGACAAGGTAAGCTCCAGCCCTAGACGAGCGTGTGGAGCAGTGAAGGCTATACAGTTATTTACAGGCTGTGACCATCCACGCCAGGGCCTATGGTATGATCCAAAGGAATGTGCAGAGATGGTAACAGTGCACACGTGAACACATAAGGAACATGTGCTTTGCTTTGAATGCTCCTCTAGGTTACTGCAGCACCATAAGGCTGCTGCTTTTATAGAGCCTTGCAGAAAGTCCTAATACACAAAATACACTAAAGTTATAGAAAAGTCCTTACTGTTTTAGCTTTTTTAGTAGGCATAAGTGGTGTTCTGTCTTTGCCCTTGTATTTACATGATGCTTGCACAACATATTTCTCTCATTTATTAGATTTTATCTGGAAGGTTTATGCTTCATTTTGGCATTGTCTGCTAGGATTTGTCTATTTTTTATTAAACACATTGTAAGTGCGTCTCTCAGACACGTAGAAGTGAATGATACCATTTATGATACTAGTGCTACCCTCATACCGCTGTTTAGTTTACAGAAGGTTTTTAGTGACAGATAATCATAGCTATCACCATCTCATCCTCAGCAGAGGCGTTTTGACTTATTCACTGCTTCTTTATGGACATGGATTTCCATTAAAAGTCTGTCCAATTGTGTTCAGTTGGATTGACGCTTGGAGCAAACCATTATGTGGCTCAGTGTTAGAGTTAGATAAAGTTATGGATGATTTTTTTATTTTAAAGAGTCAGTGTTTTCTTTGTAGTCAACCCAGATTGTTGAAGGAAGCATGCGTGACTTTTTAATGTCAAGGTTACATTTAGATACATTTCACGGTGCTTGTTGGCAGTTGCTCATACTTAATTTTAAGAATTTGCAGGAGCACCCCACCCCCCTCGCCTGGAAAAGAGACTTTAAACATCTAAGAATAGAGTACATTCATAAAATACATTTTATAATCTGTAGCACAACTTTGAAAGATTTTATGTTTTTTGTGATTTCCTGTTACGGCTACAGTAGTTTTATGCCACTTCATCAGGTGAATATTATTAAACATGACTCATCATTTACAATCTCAGCAGCACATGGGATGGCAACAACACTTAGTAACATTACAATGCAATACAACTTGTTAACATGCTTCTCTAGTCCACACGCACAAAAATTATGTTTCATAGTAAAGTTTTATGTCAATCCACAAATAGGTTGCCTTGTTATTATCATCAGTAAAATGGAGTAATATGTTTAGTGATATGGTACAACATACAAAACTGGTTTGATAGTGTGAGAAATCACTTGACCTCAGGGCCCTTTCAGGTCTCAGCAGGCTTCTTGTGCAGTGCTCAGAAATGTATACTAGCAAATGTTAGTACAACATGTATTATTCATTACAAAAACAATCAGGTAAAAACTTATTGTTTTCAGAGTCGTTTATCCTCTTACTACCACACTATGAAGCAATTGCCCCCAAGCAGTATCTCCCATGCCGTCCATTTAGTCAGTCAATACACAGGAAGTGTTGTAACAAACAAGAGCTAATGTATGTTGTCTGTGTAGCAGTAAAACTCCCAATCTCACACTTCAGCGTGACTTGCCTTAGGTTTTTGTGTGCCTTTTAGGATGCCCCTTTACTCTACAAACTTTCAGAACAAATAATGTTGTACTTGTTTTTTACTCTACAGAACTGTTAGGTTGACATATTAGGTCTACTTGTTCACTTGGATCATGTTTTATATGGATACGTGGCCCAGGCTGAGAGTTGTCCATTGAAAGGAACAGGATACCTTTGGCTAGCTCCCTCAGCTGTAGTTAGTGGAGAGTAGTGAAAAGTAATCTTCACTCAAGTTTGTTAAACTGCAACGAATCTGATGAGCTGTTCCATATCCTGGCTTCAAGTACTTTGTGATGAAAGGCTGTTCTCCTATGATTTCAAGGTTATGTAACCAACAGTGGGCTTCCATTGTGATCTATAGTCCAACAACATGTCCTAATATCTTAGGTCTGGTACAGTTATAGGAGACTGGTGTGTTTCTCATCATCCCAATATTACAGCTGCAGATAGATTAGATGAGCTGATTAGGGGGCAGAGCCTTTTAATTAGCTGCTGTTGGCTCTTGTCCACAGAGGCTGTATTGTTTGGCTTAGTATTTTCAAAATGGCGTTTTGACTTTAAATTTCACTTGAGTTTATCCTTCTTTGAAGGTCATGGTGACCTGGCAGCTTTCTCTGCATTATGCCGTGTCCCACCATTGAAGAGGTTCTGAAACGCTGAATGGAAATTCCACTGTACTAATTGATTTGTTCAAAGGAATCAATGAGTCATTCAGTGCAGGGTTAGGGTAGTCCAACTTATGGAGGGATGTTGGATGTCAGTAAAGATGAGGACACCTTGGAGTGAGCCTAATGGACAGTGTTTGAGGAGAGGTAACCGGCAGAGATGCACTGGAATGTCTTATTGTCCTGTTGTTTGGGGCCATAAGGACACCTCACTGTGACACAACAAGACTGCTGTAGGTCCTAATCGACAAGCCGGAAGGGGAGCAGTGGCAGGGCAATTTATTCAGTTCAGAGCAGCCAAGCTGAAAGTGTTAATATTGAAAATATTGATGCCACCCACAGTGTTGCCCCAGCGCCCAGCTGTGAGTAAAAAGTTCAAACCATTCGGACCTCTTTCAAACCTTGGCTCAAATTACTGATATGAACTTGTGTGATAAAGGCCACTTGTTTGTATTATGATAGTATACCCTGGAGTCTCAGGAGTTTAGTTAATGAGCGTCTCTTGTCTGCAGTGGTTTTGTGGGGCATTGTAAACTCCCTCCCCACTTGTTGCCATGAGCGCCTACAGTAGCTGTGTGCAGATGTTTATGTGTGTCGTCCGGGGTTACATTCGAAAGTGTTTTAGTTTTAGCTTAATCTGATATTACTCTTCTCCCATTGCTAAGTCTGAGTGAAAAGAGAGATGAAAAACTTCTATAGCAGATTTGGGTCCACACTGCAATGACCAATAATAACCTTCTTTGTTCTTGATATGCTGACGTGCGTTGCCCAAGGGTAAAAGAATTGGTAAGTCATGTGACTAGCTGGCAGTTATCCAGTACCGACTCCGTCTTAAGCCCCAAGCAGCTGGGATAGGCTCCAGGCCAATGCAACGCCAAAACTGAAGCATTGTTTTATTTATTTTCCTACAGCAAATCACCTGCCTCCTAGTGTGCAATGATTTGAATATTGATACTTTTTTTTTTTGCCAGATGCTCTTCCTGACCCTACCCTCTACATTTATCTGGGCTTCGGACTGACACAAACTCACTGTCACTGGCTTGTGACCCCTTGTGGCTGGATTAACATTATGTTTAAACTACTGTACTTGTTGCCTGTGCTAAACAGGTAATTTTGCATTTACCTCTAATCAGCATGTACTGCCAAAACATTTTACTTGGCATTAGTAGAGAAGTTGTCGTGAGGTGAGCTATACAATGCTACCTCTGTGTTGTTGTTTTTTTTCTGCAGATCGCTCCCTCCCCCAGAGTTTCTGCTCCCCTCATGTCTTTGTTTGCCACACTAAGGTTGCGCTCTGAAACAGGACACAGCGGCCGCCCTATGCTTGTGCCGAGTCCTTTTGTCTGGCAGCTGATGGCCTTACAGCTGTTGAAGCGCACACACCTCTCAAATGTGAGTTTTGGCAGCAGCTCGCAATGCTCTGTTGTGCCACTTAATGTGTATTTGGTCTGTAGAGACTGCCTACATGTATTCGTAACATCCCAGTGCGTCACTTTAGGCTTGATGTCAGAAATAGCAGCTACAATCCCGCCCCTTGAGACCATTAGGACTCATGACGCATGAGGTGCACTAAATGGGAGTTTGGGAGTATTCCCCATAATATCAACAGTCATTTAGACAAATCTAAAGCACAGTCACCCTGATATCGTTTTTTTTTACTGACACTAGGTTGTATGGTTACACTAATTTTGTACTGGAAAATAATGTACACATCTGCTTTTCGTAAATTGCTTGGTAGTCAAAACAGGAAACAGGGGGAGTAAAAGTCTTTGCTTGTTAGAGGCGTGATTCTTAATTGGTGGGTCAGTACCCAAAAGTGGAATAGTTTTTGGTGGGTCGCGGGCCTTTCCCAGGGCAAAAAACAAAAAAACAAAAACAAAAACGGAGTACCACCAATTTACAATCTATAACAATACATGGCAGTATGGGACATGAGCTGTGTAAAAGAAACCCAAAAAGAAAAAAAAAATCCAGCTCTACGTTACCGTTACACCTAAGGTTGAAGTTAGAGCTGCTTAATTTTCTTCAAACCACAGTGCCCCTCATTTATCAAACATGCTTACGCTGAAAAAAAGGGGTGTATCCCTGGTGTACACCCAAAGCCATGCAAGTTTCGTCATTATTTAATATAGATGTGCCAAATTATGATCACAGATTAGAAATAGGCGATTGTGGTTGCTGTAAGCATATAAAGTACTGTGTAGCAAGTGTTGCTCATTAGACAGATCTTTAGCTACAAATCAGTTGATTGGTGCGTATGGAGTGATCGGTGTGGTACCTGCTTCATAAATCTCATCCGTGTGCACATTTTTACTCAAGTATCTGCACTCATTTCTACACAACTTTGATAAATGAGGACCAATTTCTTTCAGTATTAAAAAGGTAATCAGAAGAAAAGTTTTTGTGTACTTGAATCAGTGCTTTAATAAGTGATTGGGTAGTAGGACATTGAGGCTTGAGACAGACTTTTTTATTCAGTGTTTGCACATGAAACTGCTGAAGTTACTGACGTGAAGAGTTGTGGTTTTAAATTTAAATGCAACTAATTACCAATCATTCTGTGTTATTCTGTATTATACCATCTCAGGTTCAAACTGCACAAAGTTGTATTTGTGTTTAAGTTGAAATGTTTTCTTTTGTTTGAGTCATTTTAGGGTGATGATGATGAGGGTTTATGAAGCCAGACCTGTTGAGAACCACTGTGTTAGAGCAGCTCTTATCTTGTTATCATTGTTTTTTTTTTTTTAGTAAAGCCAATATATTTTGTTGGCATGGTGCCATAATCTGATTTTTTTCAGTTCCAAAGAAATGAGGAAGACAAACAATATCTCAAAGCTTCCTGATCTCGGCTGGCTGTTGTATAGGTTGTGTTATTAACTATTAAGTATTGAGACATTAAAGTACTTTAAAACAAAGTTAATTAAAGGTGTTCCTGTCTACACTGGGGAGCACGTGAATAGGCTTGCCCAGTGCAAACACTTTGTAAAGCCAAAGCTCAAATCAAGTATTTTATATGTTTTTTTGTTTTTTGTTTTTTTTACTTTTTTGTTTTAAATATTTGAGTAAATTATTTTTTTTGTAGCATATTGGGGCTCAATAATTTAGTGATAGTAATCAAGAGTAATTTAAAAACATGAGGTATTTGTTTCTGATTGCCCTACATAATGTCAATGGGGGCCAGGCCCTGACATCTGAGACTTCTGGGACATGTGAACATGCCAACCAGTCTTTTTTATGAGCTCACACTTAAACTGTAGTATCTCACTGACCATTGGTTTGGTTGTAGACTGGCGTTGAACTGAGGAAGCTAAAACAGAATCTTATGTGTGCTACTTAGTGTCCAGTGAACTAACAAAGATACAGTCCATTTGTTGATACTGGAGCTGACTGTAAAATATATTAGCTGTGGGTCTCAGGGTTTTGATTTGTACCAAATGGGAGCAAGAGCACAGTAAATCTCACAGGAACAGAAGTATGTTGGCAGAAGACCTTCCACTGGCATAACTCCTCCTGTTTTCTATATGGACTGTTTTTCTTCCCAGCCAAGAAACAAAACAGTCATGACCTTCATAATCACATTTCCTGTGGCCCTCAGTGGACTTCTCTCCTCTGCTCTCAGATTGACTGTGGGCTTCACACTGTGCTATGCTCAGCACTTTGGAGCACACACACCATTTTCTCTTTGGGGCTTTGTCACGGTATGAGGGGCTAATGTTGACATTGCTCTCACATGATACTAGCTGCATTTCCCAGTGTAACTGTCACTAATAAAACCTAAAAATCAACAAGCAAGAAGAATGGAGGCCAAAGTGTTGATGAATTATGTCTACTGTTGTCACTGTTGCGCTGGGATGGGCCTGACTGCCACATCTGTCCTTTCTGAAATTTACTAACTCCATAGCTTAAATTAGAACTCAAGTAGTAGTAGTTTGTGGTAAAATGGATGTAGAGTAGCTAAACCATTCAGGCACAAAATGCGCCATTCATGTTTTTACGTGTGAAAGTTGCAAATGAACTGCACTGTAGCCTCCATCAAAGTCAGCTGCTCCTACTGGTTGAGCCTTCATCTTGCTTAATGGTTTAAAATCTATTGATTTACTGTTTTTGACACATGAATCAATAATTTTCATAGACAATTGCTATTTAAAACTAAATATCAGATGTTAGTAGTTAGGATTTATTTTTGTGAGAAAGGATACTTTCCTCTTCTGCCCTGTTTGTTACTGCAGTAAACAGCTTGCTTCATGCCTACAACCTTTTGATTTAATTTTTTTTTTTTATTTTTCTTCCGCTTATTCCCGCCAGGGGTCACGGGTGACTGGAGCCTCTCCCAGTAACTTTGGGCCATAGGCGGGGTACACCCTGGACAGGGGCCAGCTTGTCACAGGGCTACCTTTTGACTCAATAGTCAGTAATTTACAGTCTGTGGAAGTACATCATTTTTACATTTTCATTTAATATGTTTGCTAAAATTAAATAGTAAGAAGTACTTATTGTCCTGAAGTATCTTCATGTAACAAATATTACAAATGTAACTTTTTGTTGACTGTGTTCAGATGGAACCAGCATAACTTTGTTACATCTGAACCGTTGGCACACTCTGTCCAGTGTATTAGTTTACATTGCAGAGGTAAGCATTTTTGAGCCTTCTGATGCTGTTTCTCAGATAACTATTTCCGGCTGCGCCCTTTTGCTGTGCGACTAATAGAACCTATCAGATGTCGCAGCATTGCCAGCTCAGACATCTTTCCATTGTTTCCATCACTAACTTCATTATTCTTTTAGTCTTTGACACTCTCCCAGCTCTGGATTGCCTGCTCCCTGGTGAGGCCTGTGGATGGAACATAACTGCCACACGCTGCAGTAAATCTTGTTTTTCTTTTGTGTCAAATTACTCTTCAAGCGTCAAAGAAGTGACGAAAAAGATCTCTTTGCAAACACTGAGAAGCTTTGTTGTTCAGTAAAACCTCCGATAAGAGATTTACTTTGTTAGGGCTCAATAGTATTAACTAAATGATTTACTTAAAGGTCTAAACGATACATTTTGTGACTGTTGCCCTATAAAAGAGCTGTACAAAATGGTTCATATTAAGTACATTTTCTTAAAAGATCAATCATTTTATGCTCTCTAAATATTTTCTGGTTGTGTAAAATGACAAGCTATGATTAGAGCCCACATCAGGAAGTTCACAAAAAAACATTTAATCAAACAATTGTTGCTTTGTCTGAACTTGATTATACCCTTAGGGCCAAATTCAATAGACTCAATTCTTTTGCAGACTATTTTAATCCATTTATTATGAAGTAACTAACTTAATGACTCATTGTTTTTCCTTCCCTTCCTTAACTTTGTGTTTCTAAGGTTTTTTCTTGTGTAACCTCAAAAGATTGCAGCATTTGATTTCTCCACTGTGTTAACTTGAATATTTAATTTGAAAAGTGTTAACAGAGAAGTGACATCCATTTGACGTGAAGTGTAACCTGCCACATGGCTCACATATGTGCACACATGTAAAAGCTACAGATTTTCCATGATGTGCACCAAAATCTCAAAGGAAGTGGATTGGGTTTTTGTCGTCATGGAACTGGCTGCTTCAGATCAGAGTGACCACTGAACATATAAACAGCAGTACACATGTGGTCTGCTTACTGAGCTCCACAAACAAACCATTGTCCAGCACTCCAAGATCAAGGTTGATCGTTAGCGTCAGAGAGCTTTTCCAACATATTAAGTAGACTGGGGAACTTGTTTCCTGTTTATAACCTAATGATACCATTACATTTAAACAGATTTTTTTTGCTTTTTAAATCTGGACAGATAACTTAAAAATAAATAAATGTATTGAAAAACTCTTCATTTGGGGAGCTGTCACTTTCACTTTGCAGAAAATGCTTTGAGTAGGTGCCTGTCACTTTAAGGCTCTGCTGGTCCTGCCCACTTTAGTGACAGCTCTGTGCTCTGTAGTTTATGTCAGCTCTGCTTACAAAAGTTTTTAAAGACACTACTGACATTACCTTCCCTTTATAAGTCACATGTGAACAAAGTTGGGAGGATTTCAGTTCAGACATGAGAAGAGAATCCTCGAGTTAGGGCTGGGCGATAAAACCATAAAAACAGAAATCTCACATTTACAATTGAAAAGAGCATAGTAAAACATGTGATATGTGATAACTAATTTGAATATTCTGATAAAAATAAGTGATGATACTGATGATATAGGCTTAATATAGACATATAGGCATACATGGAAAAAAAATCTATTCAATTTTAATTTATGAAATAGATAAAAGTCTCTGGACTCACAGTGACTTATTATTATTAAAGACTAAGGACTAAAACGTGAAGATTTCATTCAAGTTGAGCTCATAATGCAGTGTTTACACTGCATTCATTTTAGTGTGGTGGCCCACCGCACCTGAATCCCCTTTAAATTCACCTGGCTCTTTAATAACAGTGTTTGTATGTCAATACAAACTTTACTTAGCATTGGCAAGAAGATTTTTATCACACAGACGTATATTAGCACATTGTCTGGCATACTTAATAAGGTTTTCCTTGTTTGTGTCATGTCAGCGACATACAGTTTTGTTTGATTCTTCCTCCCTGCTCACTAGATGCAATAGGAAGTAAGTCACCTTAAAGCTGAGGCAGCAGACAGGGCTTTTGTGTCTCATCTGAGTCATGTGCATATCATTGCTGAATGCCTGTACTGATGGTTGTTTACTGTGAATGTTTTCTGGCCTCAGTAAAGCAGAGCTCTATTTATATTTGATTAATCGCATTTGTGTCACGCCTGACCGTTTATAGATAATGCCTTTATGAAGTGTTTAGTTGAGCATAGTTGAACCATTTCCTAAAGCTTTTGCTAGTTATCTCTAAATCTTATAAGATTATCATTTCTTAGCCTTTGGAGGATCCTTTCTGAAACGTTTATGCAGTGAGACCCCTTAGTGGAGAGTCATGGCACAGTTTGCACAGGCGTCATTGTTGTGTAAAGTCAGCTTTTGTGTTGCTTCAGCCATGTAGATAATGTTGGCGAACTCATCCTGTGTAACCTGCAATGTGCATTCAGCAGAAGAGCCACATAGTCTTCTTGAGTGGGACTCGATCAGGAGAGAGTTTCACTGGGACTAGTATTACTAACTGATGCCAAATTGCTCACTAGTAATGGACACATTTGCACATTTGGCCTCACTAGTGCCTCTAGTAGGTAGCAAAATGTCTTAAAGTATGACTAGTGACACCTAAATGTCTACTAGTACTACTAGTAAGTTTTCTGAAGTCTAAAATTGGTCTCTAGAACGACTAGAAGCACTAATGGGCTTAAAAAATGTGTACAAGAGGAAAACATTTTTGATGTGTAGATTGAGCACAGAGCTTCAATCCGATCCAGGCTATCAATCAGTTTTAACAGATGGTCAGATGGATGTGTGAGAGATTTGATAAAGTTTTAACAATAAATTGAGCTGTATCAGGAAAGGAGAGCATCTTCGTTTTCTACAGAAAAGAGGCGACAGAGTTTGAAGCGGGACAGACTAAGGACACACGCATCTCAGAGCACATTGGAAAGGCAACAGGATCAATACAAGTTTACAGTTTCTGAGTTGTGACACCATCATTACGCAAAGCCATATTTAAATACTGCTCGGTTTCCACTGTTAGGACCTATTGTGACGCGTAAAAGACTTGGAAAAGGCTGCAGTTCAGTGGAGTATACAAGTAAAACTAAAGGAAAAAGTGTTACAGTGAAGTCTGTCTCTTGGTTGCCTCTTTGTTGTTGCCTTCAAATCAACACATTGTTGTAGAGCGCCCCTTGCTCAGTCCACAGCCATTTTTTGTCAACAGCCTGATCACCTTCTGTTTGGACTACTGTAAATTTTCTTTATATTTGGTTTTTCAAATAAATTCCTCCATACACTACAACTGGTTCAAAACTCAGCCGTCCGTATCATCACACGCACCCTCTCCATCCATCACATCACACCTGTTTTACAACAGCACCACTGTCTTCCCATCACACACTACACACACTCCTGTCCTGACTTTTAAAGCCATCCACAAACTAACCCCTCCATATCTTTCCTACCTCCTCCATATTGACCTTTTGCCAAACTTCTGCATTTCTCAGCTGCTGGTTAAAATAAATTAGGAGGCATGACAACACACATTTGTCATTGCTGTTTTTTGTTTTTGTTTTTTTGTATTTTTGCTAAATGATAAATTCTTCCTTATTTGAGGTTAAGATATACAGTGCAGTTTGAACCGTGGGAAAAAGTGGCTTGATACCTCCCTGACAGAAATATCTTTATCTTTTTTATGGTCTCCAACAACTACAGGGAGAGTGTCTCAGACAGTCTATTGTCAGTTTTTGTTCTTGCAGCCCAGTCACATCTGACAGCTCTGTCCTGGAGGCCATTAGCAGCGTGTGCGTCATTTCCCAGAGCTGAACCATATCATGACTTCACTGTTACGTGGCCACTGCACACATTTCCTGGGGGTTTCTTTCAATTAACAATAGGTGAAGCAGCAAATAGGTAGATTTAAAGAATAAAAGAGGTCTGAGTCACGAACTTACCTAGCTGTGAAGAAGGCGCTGTGGCCTTAGTGGACTGACTGGACAGATCCAAGCTGAGCAAGATATACATTTTTACTCTTTTGCTGCCATTTATTTGAACAAACTGTTGACATTTGAACCTCTGAGTCCAAGTGTCGGGTGTTATTGTACAATGTGTGCCTCATATTCCTGACATTTGATCATCTTTGTAAAACACACAAGTGTATTACAATAACAGATACTCTACCTGTTTATGTTTCCTCTGAAATTACATCCTGAAGTCCCCCACCAAGCCTCATACTTTGTCTGGACATCTGGCTTTAGTTAGTCCTGACAGCACCTTTGAGGATCTGTCTTTTCACTACTTATTTGCACATTTAAGTGCTTTTATTGCTTTTTTTTTAAAGGTTCTATATTATGCTTTTTTTTCACGCTTTTTTATAATGGTTTTGGACACCTTCCATTATTTCACATTATGGAAAGCATCTTCTTTTGGGGAGCAGTTACTTTACAGAGAATGCTTAGATTAGGTGCCTGACACCCCCTGCTGGCAACGGTGGGGAATGGACTGAGCAAAATGGCTATTTAGCATGGCTATTAGCAACATGATGCAAACAGAGAGATGAGCTGACGGCTTTGTGGTGACAGTATTTAAGCGCTGGAATAATTCAAACGTGTGTGGGCTTTGGAAACACGCTGGAGCACTTCCTCTTTTCACATGTCTAGGTAGAGCGGTGAGGCTGAGTGTTTCCAGTTCTTCAGATAGGACGGGCTCAGCATACAATTCTCAAACAATTACTTAGCTTGAATTAAACAAAAAACGCAGAATTATAACAAGCTAAAAAAAGTCAATTTAGGAGACCATCAACAAGTAATATTTTAATTGTGATTTACTGGTCTGGCATGTTAATTATACAAAAAACAAAACAAAAAAAAACAAAACATAGATGCTCAATAAAATAATGACCTGCCTGCATTAAAGACTCATGTTTAATCCAGAGCTCCCTGCAGAGCTGCTGAGTCACTCAGAGGACACACAGTGACAGATGGCTCAGGTGAAGCGATGCCCCTCTCTACATGCCCAGCCCTACCCCTCATAGATAATTTAAAGCAGCTATTTAAATGCCATTGTAACAGTGTCTATCTGTTGAGAGAGATTTATACACATCTGGGTCATGTTTCCTATTCGCTTCAGATTACTTTAAAGCCTGGCAACCACAGCATATTCTTCTGTTTTTTTTTGTTTTTGTTTTTTTATAGTAAATCCACTGTGTGCAAGTGCAGTCAATACAGTATAATGCTAAAATTAGGACAGGCTCTCCTTATTATGACCCCTTGATAGTGCCCGTTTGCTCAGTGCTGGTTAACTGTACAGTCTTATGCCATTTTTTTTATCATCAATGAAGTCAAAGCCCAGGGCCAAATATGCTGTGGTCCTGATCAATGGACATAGAGACCACAGTGGTTCAGCTTTATCCCGCACCGCTTGCCACTGCTATAAATAAAACCAATCTATACTACAAAGGTCATTCATGCCAAATAAATGGTCATTTTTCATGTCATGTTTTCTCTCTTTGAACTGGGCCACTGTTGTCCTTTCCTTATCAAGTGCAGAGAAGGTCTCAAATGTTTGATTTGCTTGAAATTTTGTACAGTGTTTGCTCTGTATAATGTGGTACACTGGGTTAGATAAAGTGTCCTTGAAATTCTTTATCAGAATCCTAAAAATATCCCAGGTCTATTTTGTGTAGAGGAAATAAACTTGTGACATGTCAGGCAGGCAGACATTTTGTAACAATTTTTCAACAGTTAAATTAAATTGATCCATTTTGATTGTCATCGTGTTTGTACCTGGAAAAAATAATGGTCTGGTCTCTAGCCTAGAGTGAAAGGTTGGAAAGGTGTTGGCAAGTTGGCTTGGAATGACATGTTACCTAGCGTACATTTACCAATAAACAACACTTTATACCTTTGTTTATTTTTTGTGTAAATTTTCCTCCTTTTGTAAGTTTATGAAATGTATGAACAGCATCACTTTTCAGTGCTGGGTTCATTGGCATGGCAGATATCCTGTGTCCGTCCTGGGGTCTTTCACAATGCTATAAACATTTAGTGTGCAACCTGGTGCGGAGGCCACCAACGTCATGACATTGTCTGTTTAAAGGGAGAGGCTTCCCGTGTTTTAAATGACAGGACGTATGTATCCTGAATGCTAAAATACAAGTCTCTCCATATGATGACATGAATGAATGCCTTTATATATCTAAGAAACTGCTTATATGGAATAAATTGCGGAAAAAATATTATATGCCATACATTTTTTAGTATTTACAATATTAATATTCAACCTTTTTTTATAAATTTGTATTGTGTTGTCTTGTTTTTTTCCTAATAGTATTGTTTGTGCTTTTAGGAGCCATTTGAGGATGGGTTTGCCAATGGTGATGAACTTACTCCAGCTGAGGAGGCTGCTGCGAAGGAGGCATCGGAGTCTAAAGGGGTGGTCAAGTTTGGCTGGATAAAGGGCGTCCTGGTGAGTCACTGTGACAAACAAATCAAACTTCATAATTTGTATACAGTTGTGTTCAAAATAATAGCAGTGTGTATCAAAGTTAGTAAATCGCAAAATCCTTATTATTATTGCTTTTATTTCCACACAGCAAATGCATTGAGAACACTGCTCATTCTATTCCAAATCAAAACATGAACAAAAAAATGATCAAATACATTATTCCTTTACGGAAAGTGAAGAAAAAAGGAATATTAGGCTGTTCAAAAAATTTTTGCAATATCTGTCAGTGTCTGCACTCTTCTTAACAAACTCAAACATTTACTGTATAAATTGAAAATGCTTTAAGATTTTGCTTTCCTGTAGATCTCTCAATTAATATTTAGTTGTTTTTTGAGAACTGCTCTTCATCTGTAATGTATGGAGTCCACTAACTTCTGGCAGGTATCACAGCCCAGGACGAGTGGACTACATTCCACAGTTCCTCTGCATTTCTTGGTTTGGCATCAGAAACAGCATTTTTAATGTCACCCCACAAGTTTTCTATTGGGTTAAGGCCTGGGGATTGTGCTGGCCCCTCCATAATGTTAATCTTGTTTATCCTGAACCATGATGCTGCTCTTTTACTGTGTGTTTTGGGTCATTGTCTTGTTGAAACATCAATTTCAATGGAATTTCCTCTTCAGCATAAGGCAACATGACCTCTTGAAGTATTTGGATATATTTAAACTGAGCTATGATCCCTGTGATAAATAGGCCCTGACACCTTAGTATGAGAAACATCTCCATATCATGATGCTTGCTCCACCAGGCTTTACTGTCTTCACAGTGTCCTGGGGCTGGAACTCAGTGTTTGGGGGTTGTCTGACAAACTGTGGCCCCTAGACCCAAAAAGAACAATCTTACTTTCATCAGTCCACAAAATGTTGTGCCATTTCTTTTCAACAATGGCACTTTCTGTGGGCTTCTTTCTGAAAGCTTTGCTTCACAAAGTCGTCTTCTAATTGTTACAGTACTCACAGGTATTTTTAGATCTTCTTTAATCTCCCTGGAGCTGATCATTGGCTGAGCCTTTGTCATTTTGGCTATTCTTCAGTCCATTTGAAGGATGATTTTTAGTTTTTTCCACGTCTTTCAGGTTTTATTTACCTTTAGACCATTAGACCGTTGCCATTTAGAGCATTTAAGATCATTAGCTGAGCAGCCTATCATTTTCTACACTTCTTGATAAGTTTTCCCCTCTCCAGTCAAATTTTTAATCAAAGCACTCTGTTCTTATGAACGAAGAACGAACGAGCCATTTTACTCAGATTTTTTGAGAGAAATGTGATATAACCATCATGCACAACATGAGCTGTCCTTGTCCTTTCTTAAGGGACAGCTGATTTGTCACAGCTGACTGAGGGCCCTGATAGCGCACCACACTGCTGTTATTTTGAATGTGCCCCTTTAAATTAATTATTCAAAGAAAAAGACTTAGCAGCATGCATTTCACAACTGTTGGGTCTTTTGGTTTTCTGTTCTCTACTCTACTACACCTACTAGTAAATTTTATTTATATATATATATATATATATATATATATATATATATATATATATATATATATATATATTTAAAAAATAAATAAATTCAAAATATTTACTTATTTTTTTTTACCAACAACAGTGATTGTTTTGATGTGTTTAGATGTGGGACTGCTATTATTTTAACTACTGTACATTACTGTGTGCAAACTGGAGCAGTTTTTATCAACGATCATGTTTGGATTACAAAAACTATACTTTTACAATGTGATAGAGTCAGTGATGTGCATAAATTCAGTTTGAGTTGAGAAGTGTGGCACTGTTTATTTTGGAGGCATGTGTAAGTGGATTACACTGGGTTGTGGATTTTGGACCATAGGTGGGAATTACAGGAGACTGAGATGGTGGGAGGTTGTAAAACCACATGAAGAAATCCCACCTGTATCTCGGAGATGTGACTCAGGCAGCTCTCACTGATATAAATTTAGTTATAACTTTGTGTCTCTGGAAGTTTTCATTCAACTTTATTTGACACTAAAAGTGAAGCCTTATCTGGTCAAATGTTCTTGTGTTTTTAATAGAGCAGTCATATCCTATTTTTATCCCCATTATGTAATAGACAGGAACTTTGGTGTGATAAAAGATCTTTGAAAAAAAAAAATAGGTCAATGTTTAGTCTAAACCATTAGCCCCTTAGCCCATAAATTATCTTTTGTATTTTAGGTTCGCTGTATGCTCAACATTTGGGGTGTGATGCTGTTCATTCGAATGTCGTGGATCGTGGGCCAAGCTGGCATTGGTAAGTATCTATACAAATCCCAGAAACCTAAGTGTGTGTGAAACAAAAGTTTGGGATTTGAACATGGTTGTACTTTGCTCCTAGTTAGTGGGGACAACACATTTCTTTAAGAGCAGATTCTATCACTTTCTTTTTCACACATGTTTTTGTAAGACGTTTATCTGAAGGTACCAGGCTAAACCAGATCCAGCAGGATTAAGTCTCTTTGTTTTGGTTGCTTTGGTCCTCACACATCTTCTTGTCATCACGCCCTGTTTGTGTGGGAGGTGTGATGATGGGGACTGTATAGAGCCGCTCAACAATCATGCACCATGTCACTCACATACTTCATACATAATCTGTTTTTGCTAATATTTGCATTTTTTGATTAAACTTCTATTGTTAACATTATGAGGCACTTTTAGAGATGCTTGTATATTTCTCAGGTCTTAAACCAACATTTAATACATTATAAATGCATATAATTGTCATACATTGTTCCATAGCACTGTGACTATACATTACTAATATGACAAATACGTGCAACAAGTATGTTGACTATTTTGATAAATATATACAGTGGGGCAAAAAAGTATTTAGTCAGCCACCAATTGTGCAAGTTTTCCCACTTAAAAAGATGAGAGAGGCCTGTAATTTTCATCATAGGTATACCTCAACTATGAGAGACAAAATAAGAAAAGAAAATCCAGAAAATCACATTGTCTGATTTTTAAAGAATTTATTTGCAAATTATGGTGGAAAATAAGTATTTGGTCACCTACAAACAAGCAAGATTTGTGTCTCTCACAGAGCTGTAACTTCTTCTGTAAGAGGCTCCTCTGTCCTCCACTCGTTACCTGTATTAATGGCACCTGTTTGAACTGGTTATCTATATAAAAGACACCTGTCCACAACCTCAAACAGTCCCACTCCAAACTCCACTATGGCCAAGACCAAAGAGCTGTCAAAGGACACCAGAAACAAAATTGTAGACCAGGCTGGGAAGACTGAATCTGCAATAGGTAAGCAGCTTGGTGTGAAGAAATCAACTGTGGGAGCAATTATTAGGAAATGGAAGACATACAAGACCACTGATAATCTCCCTCGATCTGGGGCTCCCCACAAGATCTCACCCTGTGGGGTCAAAATGATCACAAGAACGGTGAGCAAAAATCCCAGAACCACACGGGGGACCTAGTGAATGACCTGCAGAGAGCTGGGACCAAAGTAACAAAGGCTATCATCAGTAACACACTACGCCGCCAGGGACTCAAATCCTGCAGTGCCAGACGTGTCCCCCTGCTAAAGCCAGTACATGTGCAGGCCCGTCTGAAGTTTGCTACAGAGCATTTGGATGATCCAGAAGAGGACTGGGAGAATGTCATATAGTCAGATGTAACCAAAATAGAACTTTTTGGTAAAAACTCTACTCATCGTGTTTGGAGGAGAAAGAATGCTGAGTTGCATCCAAAGAACACCATACCTACTGTAAAGCATGGGGGTGGGAACATCATGCTTTGGGGCTGTTTTTCAGCAAAGGGACCAGGACGACTGATCCGTGTAAAGGAAAGAATGATTTTGAGTCAGATTTTGAGTGAAAACTTCCTTCCATCAGCAAGGGCATTGAAGATGAAACGTGGCTGGGTCTTTCAGCATGACAATGATCCCAAACACACTGCACAGGTAATGAAGGAGTGGCTTCGTAAGAAGCATTTCAAGATCCTGGAGTGGCCTAGCCAGTCTCCAGATCTCAACCCCATAGAAAATCTTTGGAGGGAGTTGAAAGTCCGTGTTGCCCAGGGACAGCCCCAAAACATCACTGCTCTAGAGGAGATCTGCATGGAGGAATGGGCCAAAATACCAGCAACAGTTTGTGAAAACCTTGTGAAGACTTACAGAAAACATTTGACCTCTGTCATTGCCAACAAAGGGTATATAACAAAGTATTGAGATGAACTTTTGTTATTGACCAAATACTTATTTTCCACCATAATTTGCAAATAAATTCTTTAAAAATCAGACAGTGATTTTCTGGATTTTTTTTTTTTTTCTCATTTTGTCTCTCATAGTTGAGGTATACCTATGATGAAAATTACAGCGCTCTCATCTTTTTAAGTGGGAGAACTTGCACAATTGGTGGCTGACTAAATACTTTTTTGCCCCACTGTAACTGGCAATGTTTTGTTTATACTATTTTGACATTAAGTTTTATCAAACTTAAGCATAAACAAGTCTCTGTATTTACTAGTCAAAAATATCTCAAGAAATGTAACAAAAACTAAAACATGACTAAAACAAAGCTAAATGAAGACTAAATTAGGGCAAGCACAACTAAATCTTTATACATTTCCTCCCAACACATTTTTATTCAAGGAATAATAAGAAAATTATTCTGACAGTGTAAATCTCCAAAGATTGAGGACCTTAGAGTTCTAGATACATTTAGTTTCTTTTCATAAAGTTATTGCATTTGCTGGCACTGCAATAATGATACATATATTGTGCAGCCCTGAATACTAACTTGTTCAAACAAAGAATTCTCCAGTTCTTGTGGCATGTAGCTTGTATTTAATCATTTTGGTGCTTACTAGATGTTAGTTTCAGATGTTTGTTCGAGACCCCATGCTACCCTTTGAGCTGAAGTGACACAGTACTATCAGTATTATCTCACTCTGGCACTTGTTGATAGTTCTCCAAGCTAATGTGAAACTATCACTACAAAGTGGCACATGTGGCAGTCCACAGCTGACCACCTCCTCTAATGACTGCACTGTTACAACCGAATGAGTCAAAAGTTGTGAAATACTTTGTCCTACATTTTTACTATTGCTTAAATGAATGTTGTCTTTTTGTTGGCAGCTCTCTCCTGTGTGATTGTTTGCATGGCCACAGTTGTGACCACCATCACTGGCCTGTCCACATCTGCCATCGCCACCAATGGGTTTGTACGAGGAGGTAAATATTGCCAACAATAAAGGGAGTTTCTTTGTAACAGCCATCAATGTCTCACAAAACCCTAAAAACCCACTGACCGAGCAGCCGAGCGCTGTCATGTTTCACATCGGACAATTTACTTACACTATTGGGTTTTATCATTCTGTTGGAAGAACTAGGTCAAAGTGGTCAAAATATAGAGCCTTTTATATTGTAGCATTATTTCAGCAACAGATCTGAGCATCTCTTATCAATACACAAATAATTTTATTCAATAATCATATTTTTTTATTTATTTATTATTTTATTTTGTGAATCGTTAAATTGAAACTGCAGTGAAAGCAAATGTACATTATTGAATTGGCAGTCATTTGGCACCTGTGTTATATGTGCGTTTGCTTTTTTATGCATGTAACAAGTGAAACTAAACCACACGATGTTGACCCAGAAAAACATTTAGGGCCAGCTGATTAGCTGTGATATTTGTTATCCAACCCATATTGGAAGTGTTGCAGTGGCACTGTTGTTGACAGTCTGTCTCACTGTTTTGTTTCAGGTGGAGCGTACTATCTAATATCAAGAAGCCTGGGCCCGGAGTTTGGTGGCTCCATAGGTCTGATCTTTGCCTTTGCCAATGCAGTGGCTGTAGCCATGTATGTGGTGGGCTTTGCTGAAACAGTTGTGGAACTTCTTGCTGTGAGTGTTTGGGATCTTTGTGTCCCTGTTGGCTTTGCAACAACCAGACTGACCCATCTTTGATTTTACCCTCAGAGTTCAGATGCTATCATGACAGATGAAATCAATGATATTCGGATAATTGGCACCATCACAGTCATACTACTTCTGGGCATCTCGGTGGCAGGCATGGAATGGGAGGCCAAGGTCTGAGCTAGCTCTCTTTTAAAATCACCAGCACGTCATATGTCTGTTCAGAACTGCGATGATGAACTGTAATTTATTTCCTTAGGCCCAGATCTTCCTGCTTGTCATTCTTATCACAGCAATTTTCAATTTCTTCATTGGGACCTTCATTCCTATGAAGTCTAAAGAATCTGTGGGCTTCTTTGGCTATGATGGTAAGAATATGTTATCTTTTTCTTTCTTTTTCTACCACTGATAATATTTTATTAAGACTTAAATGTGTTTTTTCTTTTAGGTTCAATTATGTGGGAGAACATGGGTCCAGAATTTAGAGGGGAAACCTTCTTTTCTGTTTTTGCAATCTTCTTCCCAGCAGCCACTGGTATATTGGCAGGAACAAACATTTCAGGGGATCTTGCCGTAAGTTGTTTATTTATGCACACATCTACATAAAATAAGTGACAATTTACTTTGCAATGTAGTGTACCTGTATGCTCATAAAGAGTATTGATTCAAAGATTAAAAAAATGTTTGAGCAATAATAGTTTAATAACACATTATTTTTGTGTTGCAGGACCCACAGTTGGCTATTCCCAGAGGAACCCTTCTTGCCATTTTGATCACCGGAATTGTCTACTTAGGAGTTGCTGTTTCTACAGGTATATACTGGTAATGCTTTCTTATCTTATTCTTATCTTATTTCACTTCTTAGTTTAACAAAATTGTGTATTATCATTAGGGTCCTGCATTGTGAGAGATGCAAGTGGAAGCAACAATGACACTCTGAGCTCCCAGTTCATGTCAAACTGTACTGAAGCTGCCTGTAAATTTGGCTTTGACTTCTCTAATTGCAAAAGTAGCGACGATGGCTGTCGCTATGGTCTTCATAATGATTTCCAGGTATGAGGCTGCTCTGTTTTCAGTACTTTGCACCTTAATGAGAGGGTGAAAGTTTTGACTTTTGTTTATTACTGTGTACAGGTCATGAGTTTGGTCTCCGGTTTTGGGCCAATTATTACTGCTGGAATCTTCTCTGCCACTCTTTCTTCTGCTCTGGCTTCTTTGGTCAGCGCACCAAAAGTTTTCCAGGTAAGTAGCAACCACTTTTTAATGAAAAATACAGTATGTAAATGAAGTCCTATTCTTGTCAAAAATTATGAACATTATGATATGTTACTTTCTTTGTAACTACAGGCCTTATGTAAAGACAACATCTATCCAGGCCTGGGCATGTTTGCCAAAGGTTATGGGAAGAACAATGAGCCACTCCGAGGTTATATTCTAACTTTCGGCATTGCTTTGGCATTCATCCTCATTGGTATGATGCTTGTTTGCATAGTATTTATTATTCACATTAAAGTTAAATACAAAACAAAACATAGCCCTGCTTTATGAATGTGAAGAGTTCATGTATGCTGTATTTTTTTTTTTTCAGCTGAGCTAAATGTAATTGCCCCCATCATTTCTAATTTCTTCTTGGCGTCCTATGCCTTGATCAACTTCTCTGTTTTTCACGCCTCACTCGCTAACTCACCAGGTAAGATTAAGGGAAAGTGATATTTTACTGTCAATAATAGGCGTTCAAACAAAGTTGGCTTACGAAATGCTCTTCTGTCATAAGCAAAGTCACAAGTGTCTAAAATGAATGTGACTTACAACATACAGTACATTGGCTTGTCCTGAGCTCACCTTAGATCCACTCATGTTGAATTATGCACTTGAAACTGTAAAGTTTTGTCATACTGAGTTCTGTGCTTTTTTCTCTTGATACCAAAGCTCTAGCAGAACTTCAGGTACAGATTCTCTGTCTGCTTCTAATACCTACAGCAGGTCATAAACTTACATGGACTTAAATGGTACATGACTCATTTCCAGGCAAAGGGGCATTAAAGCCTCAGGCTAATGGATTTTACTGCCTCTGGAACCACAAAGTATCAATCCCATTTAGTTCTTTGGCCTCTTCTGTGCTAATTTCTGCTCCTTTCTGGGCTCATAAATGGCTCACACAAAGTTTTAAGTACAACACTGTCAATGTACCCTTTATGTCCTGTGGTTTGTTTTAGACCCTGTCATTGTGTAACCACACAGAGTACAACTGTATCCATCACTAAAATCCTAGTCTAGTTTCTGTGGTACCCACCCAGCCGATAAAGACGTCCCTAATATTGGGTATAACACTATGTTCTCCAGTCTAACAGGCGGCTAACTCCCATTTGTTAACCCCAAGCACACAGTCAATTTTAAACTAAAACTATTCATGCTATTTAACAGCCTTGTCAAAACCATGCTAATGTTGATAGCAGCTATTCAAAAATGTTTTCCTTCATTTAAATATTTTTGTCAGTTTATAATTTCGGCTATTGATATATTACCTAAATTTACCTACGTTTAGTCTCATAAACAGCTAACTATCTCAAATGCCAAAAGACTGCTTTTTTTAGTTTGTAACTTTTCATTGCAATCCCAGGTTGGCGTCCAAGCTTCAAATACTACAACATGTGGGTGTCACTGGCTGGGGCGATCCTGTGCTGTGTGGTCATGTTTGTCATCAACTGGTGGGCTGCCCTCCTTACTAACGTCATCGTCCTGGGTCTTTATATCTATGTTAGCCACAAAAAACCAGGTAACTATGAAAAAAACAATTTGTTCATTTACTGTGTTTCAAATGTTTTTCTGTTATTTTCCATATTATAGTAAGTTTAGCAGGTTGTTTTGAAGCAAAGCATTTAAGGACACGCGGCTCCTAGCACACACCTGCAGACACTCTCAGTTTGACACACAGCTACACACACATGCTAAACCTTGTCACTGACTCTAACACCACATGGGTCAAATGGCCTTTGGTCTAGCATAGAGAGTTGTAAACACTCTTCCTGACTCCTCTGTGTGTTTCTGCCTGCATGCGTCCTCCTCCAGATGTGAACTGGGGCTCGTCTACCCAGGCTCTGACTTACCACCAGGCTCTAACCCACACTCTCCATCTCAGTGGAGTTGAGGACCACGTCAAAAACTTCAGGTACACACAGCCACTACATTCCCATCCATTGTTCTGTCTACATACCTGTGCTTTGAATTATATTGTTGTGCTGTTTTAAGAAATACACTGTTGCTCATAAAGTTGGAATAACGTTGTTTTCAGACACATTCCTCTTATTATTCCTGTTTATACACACAGTTAATCAGTAATCACCTTTTGACCAGCTACATTGATTACATACTGAGTCTCAGTTACCCAGGTGAAACCAGTTTATTGCTTAACAATGTTTGGCATTTCATGAGAAGAGGTAAAAAAATATATATTTTATCCCGACTTTATGGGCAACATAGAGCAGTACAGATATTTCTCAGTCAAATGCTTGCAGTGGTGTTTCTGAGCACTTCTTAGAGATAATACTTGTGGGACTGATTCCCATGAACGCAGAGCTGGAGATTAACTAAGGGGTGTCTTTGAAATGTCTTCAGTCTCCTCTCACTGCCGTGGGTAAATCCCATTGGTGCTTAACATATTTGCTTTGATGTACGCTACTCTACTCCTGTATTTTTGTTTTCTCCTATCCCTTTATAACTAGAGGTCACTTTGGAGGTCAGAATAAATGATGATGTTAATTATATTTGTGCTTATGTTATACTTGCAGACCCCAGTGTTTGGTGATGACTGGTTACCCAAACTCTCGCCCAGCACTTCTCGACCTTGTTCACAGTTTTACAAAAAATGTGGGACTGGCGATTTGTGGTCATGTCCGTACGGTAAGCAGCTCTTGTATTTGTTGTTGTTTTGCTTTCTGTTTGCCTCTTATGTAAATGTCAAATTAAAAACCACAGCAAATTAATTAAAATATTTTTTACATTAAAATATTTTCTAAGCTCTTATCCGGACTTTGCGGTCAGCGTTTTGAGTGACACAACATCAACATTTGAGTCTCTCTGTACCACAGTAATTAAGCTTTATTGACATTCATTATTCTTTGTGTCTGTTCAAAAGCACTATACACCAGCTTTACGGTGGCAATTTCAACATTTAAAGGTCTCTATGTTACCAACACCAAATTAAGGATTAAATACTTCTATAAGTGGTTTGTTGAGGCTACAAAAGCTTACTGATGTTGCTGATTACACACAGACAAGAAAGAGTCCGCTTAGACTGGTTTACATCCGCCATGTAACAAAATTCAAATAATCTGATCCTCTTTGACTACAGAGTATGTTTCAAAGTTTAAAGTCTTTATAACCTTTAATAATCATCTTTGTATTTGATACAGATTTTATGAACAGATAACAGTTGCTAAAGTTTGTGTTAGTTGCCCTCTCACTTCACTCACCTTAGCTGAACCACATTGGTGATATTTGTGATGCATTTGTTCCGCTACAGAATAAACAGAGTAGAAAGCCTTTTACAAATCCCCTGCCAGGCGTTGCTGCTTCACAATGGAAAGCCCAAATGAATGCATGCTCTGTCCAGCGCACCAACTTTCTGGCTCTGTGTCACTCCACAAGTGGCCTCTGGTCTGCTTTACTGCTGCTGCAGTGGGCTCCATTACAACTAAAAGAGTTTAGAAATTAAATGGTTGAGGAGATTTTTAGGTTTTAATAAACAGCTTTATGCTCTTTCTCCTGAAAAAAAACATGTTTTTTATGATTTAATGAACCTAGTATTCATAAACCTGTCTGATTGACCATAAAATGAGTTAGAAATTGTATGCTTGGTAATTTTCTACATTTTCAGTGTTGCTGTTTAAATGGTGCATGGATTTAATATTCTGTATTTGTTCTCTGCAGGGCTACAGAAGGCCAAACTTCAAAGATATCGCCACAGAGCAGGCCCGATACCAGCGCTGGCTACTTAGAAATGAGACAAAGGCTTTCTACACATCAGTGTTTGCTGAGGACATGAGGCAGGGTACACAGTATCTGCTGCAGGTGAGACAACATTCATACAGTTTGTCAAATGAGAGTAGTAACTAAGCATGCAAGAATTAACAAAAGCTGTTAACATGCTACTAACAATGGTAACATGTACAGGTTTACAATAGTTAATGTCATTCTCCTCTTCCCCTGGTAAGGCTGCAGGTCTAGGTCGTCTCAAGCCCAACACTCTTGTGCTCGGCTTCAAGAATGACTGGCGAGACGGTGACATGATGAACGTGGAGACTTACATCAGTATGATCCAGTAAGTAGACTGAGGAAATTCATGAGTCAGCTTTTAATAATTCACAGGCTTTGCTGCAGTCATTATGAAATTTTAAATGCCAAAAGTCACTTTTCTCTTTAGAGATGGGCCACCAGTGTATAAAATATTTCTTTATGTTATGGCAAACAAGTGTTTGAACATTATAGTTTTGTTGTATTAAATTTAAACAAAGCCTTTTTTTTTTTACTGTACAGTACGGTACAGTCTCTTATGGTTAACTGCAGACCTTTAGCCTGGCCAAATCCAGACATACTCTCTCTCTCTAGACTTGAGAATAATGAAAATATTTACATGACAGATATTTTACATTGCATTGCATGCTTGGAAAGTCCTTCACACACATTATTTCTGTCTAACTGACTACAAAGTTAATTTTGTAGTCAGTTAGTTATAGTCTGTGATATGTTTTTCAGTCTGTACAACTCCTGCTTAGGGCTAAAATGTGCATCTTTCTGAACTTGTCATGTAAATAAAATTTACTAATAGCACGTAGTATGCTTGTTGTGGTAACACTCAAGGATACAGTGTGTGTTCACCTCCAAATCCAGTTTCCCCACTGAATCCTGTCATGTGAGACTGCTGGTCGCTACCTGCTATTTAAGCAGAATTAGTTTGAGTATAAAGTGTGGGGATTATCGCATTAGTGCTGAAGGTCAAAGATGGTTCACATTATTAAAATCACTGCTAATTCACTGAACTATGCAGCCTTTACTTTCCATTGGAGTACCTTTACTTGCCTCCAAAACTTGTGAGTTAATGCAACAAGTTTAAATCATCATTTGTAGAAGCTACATTCAGCATTATTGTCCTGATAAGAAACGTCCTTGTGGCTCTCCTCAGAGCGTCAGGCTTCATCTTGTCCATTGCTGATGGGAATGTTTTATTCATGATTTTCTCTTCACAGTGATGCCTTTGACTTCCAGTATGGAGCTGTTATTTTGCGTCTACAGGAAGGATTAGATGTATCCCATATTCAAGGACAAGGTACAAAATAAAACAACTAATTAAAATGTATACAGTAATACCCTGCTGTGCAAATATTTTCTTAGTCATATTTTATTATGCAAATTAACAACAGAATACTTTCTCAAATCAAAATCACTTTTTTTAATACTTTAGGAACGTCGTTTTTTTATGTGCAGTTGTGGATGTTTTATTTCTTCTTCATCTGTTCCTGGTTTCTTTCCCCAGATGAGCTGCTTTCCTCCCAGGAGAAGTCATCAGGGACCAAAGATGTGATTGTGTCCATAGACACCAGCAAAGACTCGGACGCTGATTCGTCAAAGCCATCCTCCAAGGCGACCAGCCTCCAGAACAGCCCTGCAATCCCAAAAGGTCCATCTTCACTATACACACTAGTTTTGTTGTTTTTAACCATGTGCAGTTTTACAGTAAGCAAAATATTGTACTGTTTTGTCATTTTATTGTGGGCTCTCCTCTTGGTAAAGTTACACTGCCCTACTTCAGTTCAAAGCAGGGGAAGACTTTCAATCCAGAAAATCAGTTTAACACATTCTCTGATCCCACTAATACACCAATAGCTTTTCTTATAGCACACACTCAAACACACACACCGTCCTGAGAGGAAGTCGCCTCAATGACCCTTGACCCATGTGATCCCGCTGGGCCCAGTGTGTTTGTCCACAGTGTGTCACACTGTGTCCTGTGTGTGTGTGTTAGTGTGCATCGACTTATTGTGGTGAATAATGGAGTAAACACGCACTGTGGGAACTGTCACAGACTCCAGCCTCAGCCCTAGCATTATTTTCTCCTCAGCCCAGTGCATGTGTTGTCCCTAGTTCAAGTTTTTAAGGTTTTTTGAGGTTCTGGACACACAAAAGTTGGGCTGAAATTAAACTTACTAAAAACTGAATAGGGATTAAAAGTTTAACAGAATGATCACAAAATCATGGTAATTTAATTGACTAGTTTGAGTTTTGTCTTTATTAAAAAATACATCTTTACATCTAATCCTCTTAGTTTTGTCTCACTTACCTCTAGAGCCTTTATTACAATCCTTTGTCTCAACGGAGCTTATTTCCAGTTTGAATCACCTTTTAATCCAACATCATCTCTGTGGAATCACGCATAATAATACTCTTGCACAGGGACCAACTGGCTACTCAAGCCTGTTTAATTTTACTAGTCAGGACAAGTCCTGGCTTTTAGCTGTGGGTTCATTGTTCAAAACCGATATTTTCCAGAAATTTGGGAGAAATAGTTAAGCCTCCCATAGAAAGTGTTGCCAGTGGAAAGTGGTCATAGTTTTTCCATGACCCAGTAAGTTGGTATGTCCGTCTCCACAGCTCTGCAGCCAACCTCATATTCACACTATATTAATGTTTATTTTTATTTTTTTTGTTTTGTTTTACAACTACAAATTCTCAGTAGGAGTTTGTTTCGGCTGGATTCAACATACAGTATTTCCATACTTATCAATTCACTTCATTTGTGTTTGTATCTCTCATTTTCCAGACGACGAAGATGATGGCAAAGCACCAACTCAGCCACTGTTGAAAAAAGGCAGGACATACATTTTAATTTATTTTTCTTAAAACGCATTCTTGTTTTTTAACTTCCTGCTTTCTTCATCTCTCTCTCTCTCTTTCTCTCTCTCTCTTTGTTCTTTTTGTTTTGTGCCATTTCCTTACTACATCCTTTGCTCAGAATTTCAAACCATACTTCAGATTCCTCTTGAATTACACATTGTCCACTCGTTATTGTCTGGCTCTTGTGTGCTTTTCTGACTGTCCTACATTTCTGATGGCTTTAAATAATACTAACAGTTAGTGTTTCCTTTTTTCACCCCAGTGTGCAGCTGTGTGCCAGATTGCCTTTAAACCACTCTCAAGTCTTGACTCTCTAGTGTTGACTGTGTGCCAGCTCTGCTTTTTCCTCTAAACCGTCCTTAGTCCTTAGTCAGACTGCTGCTTGTCTCTGGGGGTGACAGTTTGTGTAGCTTTCTTTTCCAGGAAGAGAAGTCCTCTGCTGTTTCCATGTTTATGCCTTCTGTCGCTAACTCGTTAGCCTTTCATCTTGTTGTTTTGCTTGTCATTTGTTTATCAATAATAAAACTCTAATCCACAGTCATATATCATCATGATATATATTTCTCAACTAAGTACTAAAAATATTCACTAACTAGCTGCAACATTGTTTATTTATAATCTTTACAAAGCATGTGTGGTTTTAATTTTTGAAGTTTTTGAATGACAAATGTAACCATTTGAAGTACAATATCAAAAACTGAATATTGATATTAATTTATAATGGTTTG
Organism: Bostrychus sinensis; assembly: GCA_020698575.1. NCBI lineage: Eukaryota > Metazoa > Chordata > Actinopteri > Gobiiformes > Eleotridae > Bostrychus > Bostrychus sinensis. The sequence continues at coordinate 13,446,671 of CM036239.1, forward strand.
TTTTTGTAATTGGTACAGTTGTTAGCATCACTTACATTCAAACTATTTAACTTGATTTTAAAATGCTCTCCTCTGAGAACACAGAGCTCTAAATTAAACCTTTTTTCTCTGTGTGTTACACAAATGCAGACAAGAAGAGCCCAACAGTACCACTGAACGTGACAGACCAGAGACTATTGGAGGCCAGTCAGATGTTCCAGAAGAAACAGGGCAAGGGCACAGTGGACGTGTGGTGGCTGTTTGATGACGGAGGTAAGGTTCAACTTTAGTATGCCAGTAATGGAAATGACTTATTGGAACACTGAAGTTGAAAATGTCACATCAATAAGTGATTAATTTGTCTGACAGAAACAATAAGATGACTGATTTTGTATTGAGTTGGATTGCTCTGGGGCTCTGTCACCACAGCAGGGCTCCCTTGATGTGACCACAGCCGCCACATTTTTAAGTTGTGACACACTAATCTACACATCTTTACTCCAGATAGACTCTCTGACAGTCAAAACTGGGTTAAGTGCTGCTTCATGCAGTTCATTGAAGATCATGACACCAATATTAGTTTGTATTCTTGAAAAAAACCTGCCTCGAGTGGTAGAAGATGAATAACTAAATGCAAATATCTTCGATAACCAATCTCTTTATCTTCAGTGAAGTCTAATCAAGCATCAGCATCGTTGTGTTTTAATTTTTAAATGGCCAATGACCATGTTTGATGTGTTTTTTCAGGTCTGACACTGCTAATCCCTTACCTGCTGACCAACAAGAAGAGATGGAAGGACTGTAAAATTCGTGTCTTTATTGGTGGAAAAATCAACCGCATTGATCATGACCGCAGAGCGTGAGTGATGTGCTTTTTTTTCTCACTCAGTGAAGGTTCAGATTAGCAGGTGAAATGTACATTAGTTGACATGAACCATAAAAACATCTGGTCGTAGCAAAGAGAGCAGAGCGGCCATCTGCTTTTCCTTCTCCACCACCTCTCAGCTCAGCTGCAGCTGACAATATGACACAGTGTCAGTGAAATGGGTTTGTTCACAACAGACATTTTTTGCTTTAATGTAATATACGGTAGTTGTCTGCAAGCTCAATTTAAATTCAAATTGTCAAAAATACATTTTTGTGCAGGAGGGACATTGATTTAAAAGTCCCACTCAGTGTGGGACTTAATTAGTTCAGTTGACAGCTCAACTTTGGGTTGAAAACAATGGTCTATCATTGCCATCAACATGAAGTAAACATCCTCTCTGCTCTGTGGTGGTTTTACAATTGCATTAGGCTCAGATTACAAGAACACTATACATTTTTAGCAGAAATGACCATTAGCTTTTGTTGGCAGTAGTATAAAAACTATTGTTCAACTTTTTAGGAAACAACATTAAAATTTTACATTATTTTGAAGAGCTAACTCATTGGAAACCGCTTTTTGGTGCATTTTATTTGTTTGACCAAATCAGCATGAGGCTAAATATGTTGTGGTACATTGTGCACCTCTCTCACTTGTGCTGTGCATGCACTTCCCCTTCTTTTTTGTCTCTCATTGTCTTCTACAGCTGCCTCCTACATCCTTTTGTTGGATAAAATTAGCTTGTTACTACTGGTCTGTGTTCCTCTCTGTTTTTGAGCCCACAGCCACATATATGTGCATGTTAAATTTGTTTGTTTTGTTTATTTAATGCAGAACGTTTGTGATGCATCAGTATTTCACTTTTCTATGTTGGCAGTTAATAACATAGAGGACCTGGCTCACATACAGTCAGGTCCAAGTATCTGAACACTGACACAAGTTTTGTTATTTTAGTCTTTTTAACAAAACATATTCAAAATACAAGGCTTCCAATGGCACTAGATCACGAATGTTTATTGATGATGTGACAGAAGCAGCCGGATGAATTCTAAAGTGTATAGGGATAAACTTTCTGCTCAAATTCAGCCAAATGCTGCAAAGTTGATTTGATGGCACGCCACAGCACAGATGACCCAAAACATACTGCAAAAGCAAACCGGGAGTTTTAAAAGGTAAATAAGTGAAATATTCTGCAATGGCCAAGTCAATCACCAGATCTCAGCCCGATCGAGCTGCATTTAACTTGTTTAAGACAAAACTTAAGGCGGAACAACCCACAAACGAGAACAACTGAAGACAGCTGCAGTAAAGTCCTGGCAAAGCATCACAAAGAAGGAAATCCAGTGTTTGGTGATGTCTATAGACTCCAGACAGTCATCACCTGAAAGAGATTCTCAACAAAATATTAAAAATGAACATTTTATTTGTAGTAATCTTAATTTGTCCAATTACTGTTGAGCCCCTGAAAAAGAGGCATCTACACATGAAAGAGCTGTAATTCCTAAACCCTTTCTTTGACATGAATACCCTCAAATTACAGCAGAAAGTCTGCACTTTAAGCCAATAATAATTATAAAACTGTATTCTGAATATTTTTTGGTAAACGGCTAAAATAACAAAACTTGTGTCAGTGTCCATATATTTATGGACCTAACTGTATGTGTTTGGTACTTTTTTGCTGCCAACCAGTGGCTAAATTTCCCAAAGATATTGCTTTTAAACACATGTTCTTTGAAGTAAAGCTAAGGAAATGAGTTGCATACCCAAAGTGCTACTGGCCACAGCACTGGCTCCTACCTGTCTATTTCCTGTGAAAGCCCATCTTCAAACAGAGCTATTTAAAACAGCTTCTCCCTGCCTTAAGACTCACAGCTCTTATCTCCATCCACACCGCCACAGGCTGAAAATGTCTTCAACGTTGGTCCTGCATTTATGCTTATGCTTTTTCTGTACAGAATGGCAACTTTGTTGAGCAAGTTCAGGATAGACTTCTCTGATATTACTGTGCTGGGAGACATCAACATCAAACCCAAGAAAGAACAGTAAGTTGTTTTTGCAAACTTCAGCCAGCAACTTTGTTTAATCATCGGTGTTGTCTAATATGCAAGTATCCTCTTCATAACATTAAATCTATATAATTGCATTGTATCACAAGTAGTAAAACTGTTTCAAGATGAACTAAATTTCTGTCCTTATTTGGGTTTAAATTAGGATTTATGGTAATTTAGTGTATGTTCAGTTTGGTAGGTCACATCTGAGCCACTTCCACCCTCGTGTGGTCTGTCTGTGTAAAGCAGTAAGTGCTGCTCCACACTCTAAGGGAGACTGAAATAGCAAAAGCAAATACAACAGCACTATTTATGAAGTATTACTGACCAGTCTCCTATCTGACATTGTATGTTTAAGTTGATTAAATAAACATGTCATGTTGTTTTTCTGCAGCATTACAGCCTTTGAGGAGATGATTGAGCCATATCGACTAAAGGAAGATGACATGGAGCAGGAGGCAGCTGAGAGGCTGAAAAACAGTGAGCCTTGGAGGATTACTGACAACGAGCTGGAGCTGTATCGTGCAAAGGTCAGTTCATAAACATACACTCCACTCTCCTCGTCTATAGATACAGATAAATAGATAAATTACCACTTACAATGCTTGTACTACTCTGCATCCTATAAGTAAGTATATTTGATTATATGCGGAAATGTGATAACATTGTGGCTCAACCATGTTTTTGTTTTTCAGACTAATCGGCAGGTCAGACTCAACGAGCTGCTAAAGGAGCACTCAAGTACAGCCAACCTCATTGTCATGTAAGTCCTCCACTCCATATGTGAGCCCTTGACACTGGCTTGTATTAGCCTTATTTAGATGTTTTGTTGGTCCTCCTAGCAGCTTGGTGTAGAGCAGAACAGGCTTGTTTGGACTGGTCAGTTGAATCAGTGGCCTGTTGCTGGAAGCTGGTTGAACTAACTCAGAGTTAGGGAGTAACCAAACAAATCCGAACTGGCTAACTGGGCTTATGTGTTGCTTGAAGGTTAACTCAGAGTTAAAACCTGAACAACTGATTTCTGCTGCTGCACCTGTATGAGGTTATAGTTAAGGTATACTTTATTGTCACTGTAAATTCATTCTCTGTATTTGACCCATCCTTCACCTGTCAGGAGCAGAGAACAGCCACAGTGCTCCATATCTTGAGCCAGGATCTTGGTCAGGAGTACCTAGATGGAGAATTAGCCTATTGTGCATGTTTCAGGGGAAACCGGAGTTCCCGGAGGAAACCCACCCAGACACTGGGGAGAACATGCAAACTCCGTACAGAAAGGCCCCACACGATTAGGGAATCGAACCTTGCCTTGATTACATCATGGGCAGGCATTCATGTCATCATTGTCTGCCCAAGGAATGTCCCATTGTCAGTGTTCATGTCCTTCCTAGGCAGGTGCCCTCTGTTTTGGCCAACATGTGGCTAATTCACCAAAGATGTATCAGTGGATCCTTTACTGCCTTGCATTGGCAAAAATCACCCATAAGGCTCTGCACCTGCATGGGCATGTGTTACTTTTAAAAGCTTATTTTGCAAGTTTGAGATTATTTACAACCTAAAATTAAAAAAAAAAGTTTCTCCTCCCAGATAAATGTGAGGCCCAGAACAAAGGGAGTTGTGATGTGTCACGTGTTACTTTGCTGTTACCATGACTATTAACATCGCTGTAAGCCAAACTTTAAAAAATAAGAGTGGGTAAATTTGCTTCTCTGTTTGACGATGTGACTTTGGACAATTATGTGACTACATCACTCTGTAACAGAACTGTAACTGAATCCTCATTAAATGTATTTGTTGTCTCTGCAGGAGCCTGCCACTGGCCAGGAAAGGGGCTGTGTCCAGTGCACTGTATATGGCCTGGCTAGAAGTGCTGTCCAAGGACCTGCCACCAATCCTCCTTGTGCGAGGCAACCACCAGAGTGTCCTCACCTTCTACTCTTAAAGACACGTGGAAGAATATCCACCTTTTTAAGCCACACTTACTCTGTATGTGGGACCAGACCCACGCACAAACCCCAGTTACAGTCCAAGCCTAAAGGCACACTATCCAGAGACGAAAACACAGCCATGGACAAAAACCACACTGGTATCGATAGTAAAGACAATGGAAATGGGATTGGCAGAGATCAGTTAAAGACCCATCTGTATGGGGTCCAGTCAGTGTATGATGGCCCACTCTGCTCCTCTCTAGTTACTCCATGTCTGGGTGTTTCCTCCTAGCTTTAGTTCTATTCAAGTTCCACAGAAATGTCATCTTTGTTCATTTCTCTCAGGCTCCAATGCAGTTGTGCACAATGTTAATAGTCTTGATGTCATTCTTGTCTAAATGAGTTGGACCAGTTTTTGTGTTTTTTGACAAAGCAATAAGCACCTAGTAAATTTTCCTTTTTTGATGTCTCGGAGAGAGGCTTGCAGAATGCTTTGCAAAACCTTTTAAAGCCTTATGGTTGTGCCTTCCACTCCAATCAATATACATTAATCTCTATAGATTAGACAATATTTCCTATTATATTGGTGGCTAGTACTTAGTTTTATTGAGTTTTAAATGTGAATCCTTCTTAGTTGAAACATTGTATTTATGTGTGGATTATATGAATTAATGAAAGGAATCCACATTAACAAAATGACATGTCATTTTTCTTATTATTTTTATTGAACATGTCCTGGGGTGTAGTGTTTTGATTTCTATTCACTTTTGAGTCTTCCTTTTTAAGCTGTTGAATATTAGCCTCAGAAACTCAACAAGAGACACAATCTAGTTTTTAGGCAGTTGCCTAAAAGACATGTACATGGGTCTTAAATTTAGGATCTTGCTGTCTGTCAGAAAAGATGTGAGTTTAGTTTTTATTAGCCTGGTTGGGTGGAAAGACTAATTGCCCAATGTAGCTGCTGATTGACTTAAAGTGTTTCCTTATTTTATGTTTGTAGTCACACGCACGGCTCTTCCCCTAAGGTATAATTGTTCTACTCCTAAACTTAGTTTTAACTTGCCTTAATGCTAGGAGAACTAACGATTGTCACTGACTGCTTTTTTCTATAGGCCATACTGGCTGCTCAGCAGAATCATAATTGTAGATCCATTAGCTCCATGTGAAGTTTTGAGCACAACTGTCTATTTTACAGTATACTGTATTTACTTTCCATCTTAACCTCCATTAGTATGTCACATAGCTTAGTGTAGGTCAGCCAACAGATGGGGAACATTTTTTACCTGGCCAGCGTCAAAGGCACATTATGCTTGAGTTTTGCACTCGTGTTTGGCTGGCAGCTTGTTTGATGCACTGCAGGTCTCCCATTCCTACAAAGCCTTGCTGTGTTGAGAGAACAAACTAGAAGAAACTGGATCAGGATGACCAGATGGATGAGTAAACATATACCTCTATGCATACAAGCTTATGTTGCATAAACTCTTGTAATAATAAAAAAATCATACTTTCATGAGAAAAGGTCAACTTCGTTTGGTTCAATAGAGGGCCTCTACCCCATATTCTGCAATTTTTAAAGGAACCTTTTTATAAAAAATCTTCTCCAAACCATTTCATATTACTTACTACCTGATGTTTTGGTCCACTGGATTTCATTATATTACAGTCATAGAAGATTAAAAGACTAAGGATTATTTCAAAGGCTTCCAAAGCTGGTGCTGGATAGAGCTCTGATTGTGTTCAGGTGGACACAGAGCTTTTGAAGCTCATTGACAAACTGCCACAAACCTATGGGGTTCTCTATTTTTCTGTATTTGCAAAGCTCTTGTTCTCTGTCCCCTAAAATAACGGTTATATTGGTTTGATTTCATGTTTCATGTGATCAGTCTCAGTATGCAATTTCATATTAGGAATGTGACAATGTTTAGCTTAGTTGAATGTACTGTACAATAATAAACACTACTCTTAGCAGTTAGTATACGTATTGTATTTTTTTTCCGTTCTTTTCTTAAAATGTTCGTGCACAGCAAGCAAAAACTCATCAAGTTGCAGTTCTCATGGATGCAGCTGTATCCCAGCATCCTTTGTGTGCTTCATATGTTGATGGTCAATGAACATACCATGTGTTACACTAGTTGCACCGTATGTGTATACTGGTGTAATGGCCAAACAAGTCCAGTAGTGTACTGGAGTAACTGTCACAGGCATTTTCAACTCCCTCAGTAGTTTAACTAAGTGTTTTCTGATAATACAGTTTTGCTTTAGTGAGAGGAGTCACATCTTATGTTTTTTTTGTTGTTGTTGTTGAAAAGTTATGGCAAACTGGCGAAGCTGTTGTATGTTATTACAAAACTAATTTAGAACTGTTTCAAATTGGCTAAATACTCACTCTTGCCTGTTAAAGAGCAACATAACCAAGAAGACGGGTTATTCTATATTTGTCTATAAGAGAATATGTATAGTATACAGTATATGCCATGTATACACATAAGTACCAGTGTAAACTGGAGGAGGCTTGTCTTTTGATGTTGCATAAGTGAACTTTGCGTCAGTCATTTATCAAACAACTACTATTGTGTGTATCTTTCTTCACTAATGTCCTGGTTGACTCAGAAAAGCCTGACTGACGATACTACTGTTGAACAAGCCAAATCTCGTCATGATCCCGATCATTGGATGTGTTTCTTTGCCAAAGCTCCTGCCTCTCCAGTTCCCACTTGTTGCATGTTTAGCCATGATCAGAAGTTATAGTGTATAATTGTTCTTTTTACCAATATTTCTTCATGGTCCCATTGTCAACCCTTCCAATCTAAAGTACCTTGTAAATAAGTGTAGTCTCATGGTACAAATTAAGGAGTTAAATTCATTATGGAGAAATATATTTATTTTAGTTTAGCATTTCTCCGCTTGCTAATATTTTGGTTTGGTTGAAAGTTTATTTGCATGTTGATTTTATTTTTGTTGCCTTTTGATTTTTGCAGGTTGACATTTTTTTTCCTCAAGTCTGTGTACTTCTCTTTTCAATGCCTTTTGAAGCAGATCAAATCAGTTTTCTCCTGCTATGACTCTGAAGTGGATGGTGTCTCCAGCTGGTTGAAGCAGTAATGTTTTGATACACTGTACTGTTAACAGTCAGAGATATGCTTTTTCTAACATTTTAACATTTATGATTATCAATACTTTGTACATCTTTATTGCAATAAATAAATCAAATGAAATCAGTGACATTTCTTGTCTTTTGGTATTGTTTACAGTTAAAATAATATGTACTCTGAAAAAAGAATACAACACTCATTTATTAGTAAGATTGTACTTGTAAGTTAATACAGAAATAACAATCTAAGCAACAGCATTACTTACAAACATTCTAAAAAAATAAATTGCGTTGATACAGTAGTAATGCATAGTAAAGCTATCTATGTCTCTCTTCTCTTTCCTCCAGTGACACTGCCCTTATTTGCCCAATTTTTGGAAAGCTTCTGTCTAAATATTTACCCAAAAGCAAAGTTAGCTGAGTTTGATCTATTGAGCTGGTCAGTCAATATCGTTTTTGGCCACATGTTATCATGTAGTCTTGTCAATTTGACTTTTTGAGGACCATAATTGGCACTAAAATAACAACAAGAATAACACAGATTAAAAAAATAGTCAAAGATATAAATTTGCAAATCCTTTTCTGTTGTTCCTCTGCTTCTTTTTTTCTCAGTAAAGAGTCAAATCCTGGTGTGTAGAGCTCTTCAAGCCAGAAGTCCAGGTCTTTAGGAGTCTTCTCACCCTCCTATAAAATACAAAGTTTTTTTTTTTTTCAGTTTTATTTATCTCTAATAGACAAATGCAAAGTACCTTCAAATAGTCGCTGAGGTTTCCGTGCACAGTTTGAGAGTCATAGTCCAACACCGTCCAGGAGGGCTTGGGCTTTTCACTGTCCATGTGCTCCATCCCTGTAATGTCCATGTACAGAGGGTTGGTCTTGATGTTGGACTTCAAGGTGACAGGAGTGATGTGTTTCTCTAGATATCTGTCCACGAACATGACAGGACTGCTCTCTGGAGACTGAGGGGACTGGGCTTCACGTCTTACATGCTGCTCTTCCCTCTGTAGTGATACAGTATTGCAATCAATTCACGAGTTAACTGTAAGAAAACCCTGTTATAAATGTTTAGCATGCAGTGGCTGCCCTTGAGCCATACAGTGATCAGGATCTTCTCCAAAAACTAATGATGATTGCTGTCGTTTTCACATTTGTCACTATGGAAATGTTAGGAAAATCTGCTGTAACATTTTGCAGGAAGACAGTACTGAGCCAGTTACACTTATTAGCAGATGTCACTATAAAGCAGTAGTTCCCAACGTTTCTGGTCTTGAGTATCCCCAGGACCTGGATTAGTCCTAGTTTAGACCTAACATAATCCTGGTTTAGACCCGACTTAGTCCTGATACAGTCTTAGTTTAGTTCTGGTTTGAACTTTAGTTCTGTTTTTTGACCTGGTTTAGTCCTTGTTAATTTCTTATTTAGACCTGGTTTTAGACCTGGTTTAGATCTGGTTTAGTAGTTCTGGTATAGTCCTGGTTTAGTCCTGGTTTTAGAGCTGGTTTAGTCTTAGTTCAGTTCTGGTTTAGTCCTGGTTTTAGTTCCTGATTTAGTCCTGGTTTAGACCTGGTTTAGTCCCTGTTTTGTCATTCTTTAGTGTCCCATCCCTCACTATAGTCCTGGCTTAGGTTTATTTTAGCATTTGAAAGCCTTATATACTATAATGGTACTATAAATGAAAACTCCACGTTCCTCCTGCAATGCGCTCGCGTACCCCTAGGTGTCCCTGTACCCCTGGTTGGGAAACACTGCACATATTGATGCTTTTTTTTTAAACAATGTACAGTTGAAAGTGTAGACCCAGTTTTTAACTTTTCAGTGTCAAAAATATATGGTTAATAATTATTTTATAACGACGGCAGACAGTTATGAGTCAATGCCCATGTCCAAACCAGGAAACTCCACACGGTGACTCACTTACCTGGTTGTAGACCCGGTTGTGCCAGTGTTTCTGAGAGGACATGACTGCCTGGAGCTGGAACATGCCGTGGGTGGCCGGCAGCATCCCCACATCCAGCTGGAGGAACCTCTCTGGGTGATTGTTGTTGGGCAAAGCGGAGATGTCCATAGTGGTTTTATTAGCTCCATCCGCACTCGCTCCTCACCCACGGGCCTTCTGCCTGTCCCGCACATGCTCACTTCACCCAGCCCTGTGTATAATTCATGATGCTTGCAGGTGTGTGTAACCTGACCCCTGATGTGAGAGGTGCAGGCCCAGTGCTTACGTTTTTACACAAGGCCCTTTCATGTCAAGCCATCAGAGGATTATTTTACAAGAAATCTGCCACTATGTCAAACAGCCATACTTTTCTGGGCAGTGTGTGATACGGGGATGTGTATATTTGGTTTGTTTGTTGGTTTGTTTGTGTGATAGCAAGACAACTTAAAAGGTAACGGTCGAATTTTATGGTTGGATAAACGTTTCTGGAAAGGTTAGTAATGGACCAAGAAGTGTGTAAAGATTCTCAGTCATCGAGGTGGCCACAATCAAAACAAAGTTAAATAGAAGTCATCTGGACATGGTTTGTAAGGTTATGGCATAGGCGGAGTTTGACCTTTGTGTTGGGGGGGTGAACTTTTTTTTTTGTTTTACCAGTGTCAGTACACAGGTCTGGGAGTGCTGCCTGTGGTCCTGGTTTAGGCTGGGTTTAGTGCAGTCAAATAAATTAACTTGATAAAAGCAAACTATAAACTTAACAAACAATAGCTATATTTAACATTTCTGTAACCTCCATCTGGACCCTGGCTCACCATTTGGGGACCACTGAGGGTGATATTATGATTCAGATGTATTCCTTGTAAGTTTTTTCATTTTATTGCATTAAATTGTTGCCTTTTGTACTGAATTGTAAAACGATGCAGTGACTTACTTCAGCCGCCAGGGGAGGCAGTGCCATCCGTCAAACTCTGGATTAAAGATTTTCTGGACTGTCTCATGTCTCATCCAAAGGACTTTGTCAATTCTAAAACAAACTGGTGAGAGAGTTGAGTTCTGCAAACCTGCAAACCATGTCTAGATGAGTTCTTTCAAACTTTGCTTTGGAAAGACCAAGGGACAAATTATTAGTTTTCTGTGTGGAGGTCTGTGTTGGTTCTGACCTAATACACAATATACAGAGTGAAAGCCGCCCTCCGTCAAACAAGCAGATGCATATAGCTGAACGTTATTACTATCAGGCTACACTGATATGCAGTAATGTTGTTTAATAAAGAGATGATAGTTGCATTTTTCCTTGGGATTACTGACTTGAAAAGAATATCTTGTGTAGGCCAGTGTCGTGATATAGCCTACGTAAATATACACACAGAAAAGCATAGCAATGAAAAAGACATGTCTAATATAGAAGCGGAATAAGGACAAATACTGTGTGTAGGTTAGTGTGTGTGTTCCATTTGAGTGTAAAAGCTGATGGAGTCTGGTTTATAAACGAACAGAAACATTTAATGACAAAAAATAACCTCAAGGTGGCGCGAAAGGAAAGGTCATCGGAACATGAATGTGCGCAAAATTATCTTACTTGAAAAATGCTACTGGAACGTAAAGAGATGGAAGTGCGCTCATTTACGCGCACGCACAGGCGCGCGCAGAGAGAGCGTAAAAGCGTGAGAGTGACACTGACGCTTGCTATTGGTTGGTTGATTTGGTTGGATGGGTGATTGGCTGTTGGATGGCAGTGGATGGTGCAGCGGGGTTTGCGCAGAGAATCACCATGTAACATCCGAGGAGTAGAGGAGGAGAAGGAGAGAGAGGATCGAGGCTGACCAATAAGGCGGATATTGCAGCTTTACCTTTTGCACATGTCCGATGTCGTCATTGGGAACCACTGGCGCTGCCTGGAGTCGCCTCCGCGGCGGAGAATGGACGAGCCCAGGCAGCAAGGGCGGACAGCTGCGGTAAGAACGGAGCTTTTGATTTGTGCTGCGGACATAGTAACGGTGCACACGACCCCCACTCACCGGGGACACGTAATGGGGCTTCTCCCTGTCATTTCTGCTTCATATTACATCACTGCGGCGGAGTGAACGCGCCGTGACCGTGCATCCTGCTTCCATCAGATTGCACTTGTGCAGAATAAGTGCTTGGAGCAGTGATTGTACGCACGGTGCTTGCTTGGTGCACAGAATTATTCACGTTTATAGGTCATTTCCTCGTGCTCCCATCACCAAACAGCACTGACATCATCCTCAGCAGCAGCCCATGACACACTACATAGACACACACGCTAGCACGCAAGGTTTGCTAACTCGGCGCGTCAATGCGACGTTTAGCCGAACTTGATGCATCGTTGTGCCCCAAGTTCATTTGATTTCACGTGAAATAAACCCTGCTGCAGATTCACAGAGGCTGCATGACATGTGTTAATTTAGCTTAGTCAGATGATTTGTGAAGCCTACTGATGGAGAGACAGATTACTCCTGTAGCTTCTTCTCTCTATGTAACATTAAACCACTGACTATAAAATCATATATCCCAATGACATAAAGGGTCTATCAATGCGTGTCTAGGACTTAATATAAGACATGCTTATTGAAATTACAAAAGGCATATTACAGAGGCACACCGCTACTTCAGTGTGCTGTATGACCACACCACAAGCTACTATGGCCACACTACATCAGGGACACTATTGTTTCTGAACATAGGCATGTACGTGATGAGGAACACAAGCTTTAGCCTACAGTCAAGGAGCAGACAGAGCAGTGGCACCACCAGGTTGTCTTCAACTGAGAGTCAGGCCTCTGTTCAATAATGTGATGAAATAAAAAATAAGTACATTGGCTCTGGCAGGAATTGATTTCTGGCATATTTTCTGAGGGTAAATAGTGTATATGACATAGCTGACTATGTAATAATTAAATCTCTCATATAGTTTATAGTCTGTATTATTCAGGAATTGGCATGATGTACAGTTAGATCCACAAATATTTGGACACTGACACAATTGTGGTTATTTTAGCTTTTTACCAAAACATATTCAAAACACAGTTAGATAATTGCTTAAAGTGCAAACTCTTTGCTGTAATTTGAGGCTATTCACAGATCTATATCAGAGGAAGGGTTTAAGAATGACAGCTTTTTAATTTGTAGCCACCTCTTTTTCAAGGGCTCTAAAGTAATCGGACAAATTAACATAACTATAAATAAAGTGTTAAATTTTATTTTTTTGTTGAGAATCCTTTGCAGGCAATGTCTGCCTGAAGTCTGGAGACTATGGACATCACCAAACACTGGGTTTCTTTCTTTGTGATTTGTTGCCAGGCCTTTACTGCAGCTGTCTTCAGTTGTTGCTTGTTTATGAGTCTTTCTGCCTTAAGTTTTGTCTTAAACAAGTGAAATGCAGCTCAATCAGATTGAGATCAGGTGACTGACTCGGCCATTGTAGAATATTCCACTTCTTTGTCTTAAAAAACTTCTGGGTTGCTTTTGGGTCATTGTTCACCTGTACTGTGAACCACTGTCCAATCTACTTTCTGGCATTTGTCTGAATCTGAGCAGAAAGTTTATTTCTGTACACTTCAAAATCCATGCGGCTGCTTCTGTCTTCTGTCACATCATGAATAAACACCAGTGACCCAGTGCCATGGAAACCACGCATGGCCATGCATCACACATATGCCAGGCCTGTTAGTGGCACTGTAACGCTGACACAGAAACACACCAAAAACAGACAAGAAAATATGGGGCATGCGCAGAAAATGGCGGTGAATAAGAATGTGCGAATTAGAAAGGGGACCTTAGTCTGTAGTGAGAGGAATAGAAAATTTTGTTGTAAAAGCCATAAAAAGCTCAGTAACATCTGCAGCTTGAATGAAACACTATAAGGCACTCAAGGAGCTCAACAGTGCCCACCTACCCCCGGTTCCAGAGGTAAAATTCCAATTCATTTTTTTACTTACCGGGGGTGGGCAGGCACTGTTGAACGCCATAGCAGATGGGGGTTAAAGGGAGAGATGGGGCTACGACATCATTGTTTCAGATGCATTCCTCCTAAAATGCCAGAGTGTGTATAAAATGCCTATACAGTAAAAAACTTTTGTGGATACACCTTAATCTGTCTCTGTGTGGACAGTGTGTCCAAAGAATGCTGTTCCAGAACTGGGCTGGCTTCTTTTTTTGGCAAAGTCCAATCTGGTCGTTCTCTTTTTGAGGCTGATGAATGGGTTGCACTTTGTGGAGAACCCTCTGTATTTGCTCTCATGAGCCCTTTACAAAGAGTGCCTCCAGACTGTCTCAGGAGGTGTACCTCCCAATCTTCTCCTCACCTGTGTGTACATACATCAGGATTAAGTCGGTAGGATGTCAGGAGGATTTAGGTTCACACATGAGAGGAGCATGTCCATGTGCTGCGTGGGGTAAGCAAAGCGGGGTGTGACGCGTAATTAGTACAGCTGTTAGCAATGCAAAGCTAACAGATAAATGAGCTGAGTCCTTCACAGTGACGACAGTTTAAGCACTTATATCACCCCTATGTTTATTCATTATAAGGTGCAACTTAACTATAGAGAGGGAAGTAATGCACAAACATATTGTGGAGTGCACTAGGTTTTACGTGCAGCACATAGCACTAGGGCCATCCAAGGATGACCTCCGAGTTTGAAAGTGGAAGGGGGTTGTACAAACAATGAGGCGCTCCTGAAGATTTCAGCAGCGGGTCTGGGTGACATGTTTGTAAAGGGCAATGAAGTATTCTCTTTATGGTAGACTTAGACACTGATAGACCTATTTCCTGAGAGTGTTCTACAGTTGGGTGGCTGTTGTGAAGGGGTTTTCATCACCATTTTATTTTTCAGCGTAAGGATGATCTGGTTCACGTCCATTGAGAATGCATGTTCACAGCAACGGCTTTCACATGCAAATACCATACCCGAAATCTCTTCATTTATGATGGATTAATGAGGGAAATAGCCCACGCAGCCCATGAAAAAGCTTTTGAGGCTATTGTCCAATTACTTTTGAGCCTTTGAAAAAGAGGGCGCTACACATTAAAGAGCTGTAATTCCTAAACCCTTTCTCAGATTTGGCAATAAATAGCCTCAAATTACAGAAGAGAATCTGCAATTTTAGCACATGTTAATTATCTAACTGTATTTTGAATATGTTTTGGTAAAGCTAAGCTAAATAGCAAAACTTTTGTCAGTTTCCAAATATTTATGGACCTAACTGTATATAAAATATTACCAAATGCTCTAAGACCAAAGCTGAAATCTTTGCTTGTTCATCTGTTCATGGTTGACAAATGAAACAACTCCAGGGAAAATACACCCAAAACTGAGTTTTAAATACCTATGTCCCTGTGCATTGCCAACTTGTAAGGCAGAGCTCAGGATTAAGTCAGTCTATAGGTGCAGGTTCAGCAGCCCCAGAAAGTGTACCAAATCCTGCTACTTTTGGCACCCCTTGCCAAGGGGTCCAGTTCTGCGTCCACTTTGGATTACTTTGGAAGAGGTGGAGCTACGCACAACTGCGAGTTGAAGAGAGAATCCTCACTCTGGCAAAAACAACAAACTAAAGTACAGAAGTAAAAGAGAAGCTGTTCTTTTTAATCAAATACATACTTGTCCTTGTGATAAACAGCCTTATCCCAAGTGAAGACTTTTTCTAAAAATAAAGCTGGCATATATTTGCAACAGCTGTTTCAGGTTTGGCGCAGTCCGGCTCTCGCTTGGAGAATCAAAACAATACATTTTTAGTTTAGGTTGAATTAAACACTAATTAAACTCTTGTTGTTATAACTTTAGTTGTTAAAATGTGTTTAAATCATGTAGAGAAGTGAATTTAATGCACAGAAAGCTGCCGGTAAACTGGAACTAGTCTCCTGTTTACTGAAGCTAATACAGCTTTACCTCCAGCCTCACACTGACACACATTAAGATTTACTCTCCTTTCTTTATTATATATCACCACTGTCTTCATGTTTTAAAAGTCAGCTTCACGTTTTATCTCATTTATTAACACAACTTTTCTTGCACTTGTGTGACATCAGTGTTTATGTGACAGACACGGGTCTCTTTGACCCACAGTAGTGGAAACGCGCCTAATGAATAAACCAGTCTGAAACTACTATGACTTTAGTATGTTCCTTTTTTACTTCTTTTATCGTTTTTGATTAGATTTATTTCTTCTCACCAACATCAGGTTTTAAACCATCCACATAGTCAATAGATACAGAGACCATTCATCTCATAGGGACAACCTCTTCATGATGATTGCTTGCTTTTATTTAGGTCAGCTGTAATAATCGCTTAAGATAGTATCTTAAAGACAACAGAGCTAACCCTCTCTGTAATCCACAAGATACAGATAAAATCATAATATCATTCACAACTCCACAGCTTCTCTTTATTTTCTCTGCACAATGTACATGTGCATTAGGGTAAACATGCTGGATGATAAATGAGTAAAGATTCAGAGCAATACATCTAATGAATGAGCTGTGTTTACTTTGTGGAAGGCCTGGCACTTATTGATCAGACAGAATTAAAAATGGAGAGCACACAGCATATACAGACTGCTGTTGAAGCATAAGGCTCCTGGAGGGAGCAGTGAAATACTGGCAGATTTATCACCAATGTAGCAAAAACACTTGGCAATTTTCAGAAAGCTCAGGACGGAGCTAAGCAAATGGAGGCAGGAAGCAGAATATTTTCAGTGCAAAAGACTGAGTCAGGCTTTTTAATATAATTTTGGACACATGTGCATTAGCGTTTCACATTATATAACTTAATAGAATGTATATAAGTATGTAAAAAAATTTGTTTTGCGGAGTTGTTACTGTCAATTTGCAGAAAATGCTTGGCTTAAATGTCTGACGCACCCGGCTGTCAATGAAGGGGACTGGACAGAGCATAAAATGGCTTTTTAACACGGCTATTAGAAACATGATGCTAAAAGATAAATTTGCTAACTGCTACATAGTGACAGCAGTTTAAGTGTTGAAATGATCAGAGTGAGTCTGGGGACATATGGGCTTTAGGAGTGCTCAGGAGCACTTTCTGGCTTCACATGTCTATTTAGAGCCGTGAGACCAAGCGTTTAAGCTTTTAGGGACAGAGACGGCTGCAGTGCAAAGGATTACTTAAAGATGTGGGAATGAAACAAAATACTACTCCAGGCATGTTGTTGAGACGGAAACAACATCATGACATGGTTAAAAGATCAAAGTCAATTTAGCATAACAAGGGACCTTTAATATATCCTCAAAATGATTGTGATCATCACAGACTTGTATGTGTTTTCAAAACACCCTTATTTTAGATCAATGTTGGGCTGTTAGTTGATCCTTAAGTAATTGTGTCTTTATTGGTGGAGCTGTGGGTCATGGAGCATTATCAAAGCTCCCTGTCTGAACTGAATGATAGGTTGCTGCCCATTATGTGCATGTTGCTCAGTGTCACTGCCTTACTCTTGGGCACTCAGTGTAAAAGTACAGCTCTTCTGAGTCACAGAGGCAGCTGAAAGAGCCGCAGGACGCACACTGACATGTAACCTAATTTTAAACTCAGAGCATAGTAGTGGAGGATGAGATCTGTACATGGCTTTCCTTGCAGAGGGCGTGTAGTATGTTCCTTTATTCATTCAACTACAGGCCTTATGCTCTGTTGCTGCACCTTTCTGCAAACATGATTACTCATCACTGTGTCAGAAAATATTATGTGTACTCAAATTCTCACTGTAGTAGACTTAGTCTTAATCTAAAGTGTAGAGTGAAATCACTAGTGGTTATGCAGAGGTCACTATAGAGAGATTTCTTGTGGGCCTATTTATTTGTGTGCTTTGATTGTTTGTATACTACTGTACACATTGCATCACTTAATAATTTTTTGGATTAAATTCTGGAGAAATTAATGGCAATTAGTCTCTGTTTAGTCATTATAGCATACAAAATTGTTATATTTTAACGAGTTTATTTTCTCATCTTTAGAGATTCCATTTTGATGAACATTGCAGTCAATCTACATAAATAGAGAAAAAACACTTCACTGAGTACAACCCAGTCAAGTGTGTGGTCAGTGTGTAAAGGGTCTGCTCTGATGGGGGAGGGTAACTACACCTACAGAGCATGCATTAGTTTAGCCCAGGGAGTCATTTTCTAGATTTTCTAGGGTGTCCTCAACCAATAGTGCACTGCTGCAGGCTACAGGAAGTTTGAAAAAGATATCCATGATGCATCATCCCCCAAACCTTTGCTCAGTGCTGCAGAAATGAAGAATTAAATTGCTTATTATCTTTTAGTATATTGTGGCATCTCCTATCATGCGCAGAATGATAATAAGGGAACACAGAAGATGTAACACTAGCAGTCTCACATTCATACTACACCAGCAACATATGAGGCAGAGCACTCACCAGATTCTCGTCTCGTAGCCAGAGCATTTCCAAGACGAGCTGACAGACAGAGTGTGAAGGCAGAGTAGCACTCACAGCATGCAGACATCTGTGACAGTCGGCAGCCAATCCCCGAGCTGCCACACATAAAAAGCCTGTTATATTTAACCCACTGAACCTGAAGGGGCTCTATGTCAATTTAATGCTTCTGTTTTCTTCATTTACAGCCTCCCCTAACGACCACCATGTTCTGTCATTGGCAATCAATAGAACTGTATGTGACAGTCAGAAGATTCTTACCATTGTGGCATAAAAATCAGTCTCAATAGAAAGAGAATGTAACCCGACCATTTACACTAAATTCAGCCACTCTCATCCCCTTACTGGCTTTAAAATGATATGTTATAATTTGTCATGCAGATGCATTCAATGTGATCAGAGGCACTACACTGCATTATTGATAATTCAACAGGCATTATGTCAGAAGTTATTGACAGCAAAACGACTGGACTGGCTTCAGCAAATTAAAGCTCCTTTAAGTGCTATATCTTTTGTCAATCACATTACTAGGTATTGATTTAGGGATTGACCTAAAAGTATTAAGAGTCTATATTAACTGAATTTTCATTTCAACAAACTAAATGATGACATATGATGTGCACATTTTTTCTCCATGACAACAAAATAAAAAGGGGTGTTATATTAAGAGAGGATTCTTAAAATAGTTGCCGAATATGAAACTGCTGTCATAGTGCTTTGTTTTCAGATGTGCTTGTTTTATTGAAAACTTTAATCACAATGACCAGCACCCATCTCCATAATTCATTTAAACTAATGTGACATGTACTGCAAAATTGAATGAACTATATACTAAAGAGTGTTTTTCTTTTTCTTTTTCTTCAGGCATCCTCACCTTTAAAACATCTTTATGGACAAAACTAGAAGAGTCCCTTTAAGATGACACGCACAGACCCGCCTGACATACTGGTATCAACTGTGCATCGAGATATAAAAGTAATCCCCATTTCTTCACACTTCAAGTCCCAGCAGCCTTTCACACAATGTGATACTATAAAATACAACACACTAGAGGACAGTCAAAGTACAGTCAATAAGAGGCACTGCCGCACTTTTGACTACAAGTCATTGGAGTACCGCAAATCCCACAAGTACCCAATGGAGTCCCCATTTAGAAAGGCAGACAGGCATGCAGCCAACCCAGACATTGCCTGGAATGCCCTGGGTCGCCAGCAGAGGTACCGCTTTTCAGCACCAGACATTTTCAGCCATAGGATTACTCCTCAGCCAATAGCTGCGGACATTTCCTCTGAAGTAGCTCCTGAGCAAAAAAAGAGGACCAGGTCAAAAAGTGCCCCTCGTGTCCAAACTAACTTCACTCCTGTGTCTTTTGAAGGGACTCCCTCTTCAGGGAGGAAAGGGAGGGAGACTCAGAGGACCCCTCGAGAACCGCGATGGCGACCTGAAGTATCGCCACGTCGAGAATCTTCTTATGCTGCTACTAGGGCTCACATGCATGAAGTGCACCCCATTAAGCTGCAGCCTCAAGTGGGTGACAGCAGTAGATACTCTCCACATTATGGTTCTGATAGTCTTGATGATGGAGGGCTTGACAAGCCAGCCACTAGTCCTCATGTCAGATGTCGCATGGACATCAAACCTGACAATGCTGCAGTACAGCATTCAAAACGTAAACAGGCCACGCCCCACATTAACATACCCTGGCAGAGGCACCACAGCAGTGGCAGCAAGAGTCTGACGGTGCCACGACATTTCTCCTACTCTCGAACACCAACGCCAACAGACTCTTTAGGAACAGACAGCAGGCATGCCTATCAATACTCTCGCAGTATGCCAAACAGTTACTTACAGCCTATGGAGGTTCCCTTGCAGAGAATGCCTTCATCAAGTGAATATTATGGTAGAGAACGCAGAGCTCATTCCAGTCCCAATGTGCCAACCAGATTTTTTTATGCAGATGACCCAGGTAGATATGTCACTACTGCTCCGCCCCAGCCAAGTTCTTACTATCATGATGATCGTTACACACCAGGTCACACATACTCACATACTCCAAAGGTACAATATGTGCAGGATCCAAGGACACGAATGGTGCATGCTGTATCCTCAAAGCCCTATTACCCAGAGATGGAATCCTATCCATTCTCTGTGCAGACAGGGTATCCCAAAGCTTATGGGGCAAATGAGCCTGGACCATACATCATTCAAACACCTCCAACAAAAATATTTTATGGGGATGATCCAAGATCTTACCAAATACAGACTGCTCCACCTAGGTTTTATTATCCTACTGAAATGTGTGCAATGGCTCCAGAGCATCATGTACCATCAAGAGCGTATTACACAGAGGGACGACGACATGCCAGAGTAGTCCAGGCTCAAGCAGATGACTGGTATGGCTCAGATGCATCCGGATACTCTACCAATCCTGCCTCTTATGTATCCCAAGTTACACCAACCAGAGTCCAACAAGAGACAGTCTTAACACCATGGTATGTCAATCCATGTGTAGAACAGCCAAGAATCGGCACAGAGGCAAAATCCTACTCCAGATCCTGGGACAACATACTAAACTCTCGTGTTGAGCGGGAACAGCCTCTACCTGTTCATCGTGGACAGAGCTTTGATGATCTTCTTGACTCCAGGAAGCCTGCAGCAGCCACAGGTGACAAGCCACAACCAGTTGTTGTCAACCTCTCCACTTCACCCAGACGCTACGCAGCTCTGTCTATGTCTGATAATTCACTGGTTGACAAAAGCCCAACAGAGGCTTCCAAGAGCCCCACCAGTAAACTCTGGTTTGTCACACCAGAGATAACAATCACTGACAATGACATACGACCTGGAATCCTGAGCAAGGCAGAGAGAAGGTCGGCTAGTTGGGACATCCTTGATTCCAGAAGCACAGAGGGTCCCGAGCAGTCTCAGCATGATTTTGAAGGCCCAACCAAAGAAAAGCCACATGACAATGCCTCACTACAGCAAAGCCTTGAACAGCTCGATGAGCTTCTGGCTGATCTTGTGACTGACTACAAACCACCAAGCAGAAGGACCAGTGAGGACATTTTAGATCAACTAAAGAAATTAATTGATGAGGAGGAGGCAGTGTCTCTGTCAAGAAAAAGCCCAAACATAGGTGCGGAGGAACCCCCTCCTCTTGACAAACAGCCCACCTCCATCAGAATGAACCCAGACTTTCGTGACATGGACGGAGCGAGTGATGCCATGAAGAGTGCAGACGAGTGCTCTCCAGATCAAAGCCCAGATGAGGATGACACCATGATGTGCTCCAACAACAAGTGTCGAAGAACTGAGACATTATTCAATGCCTGCTTATACTTTAAATCCTGCCACAGCTGCTACACATATTATTGCTCCAGAAACTGTCGCAGAGAAGACTGGGATATCCATAAAGAAAGCTGTTTGTATGGAAGAATTGGCAGCACATGTCGTCACATCATCAAACACTGCCGGGAGACTGTTGATGTCCACAAGGCCTTCTCTCGTATTGCCAAAGTTGGCTACCTGTCTCGTGGTAGAGGAGTGCTCTTTCTTGGTTTCCCAAACCCAGCCACATCCAGTAACTTTTTACAGTATGGGCTTGATAGTTTACTTATGTCTCCAACATACCTCTCTCTTCGAGAACTAGAGAGCTTCAGAGACAATCTTGGGGAATACTGCAAAGAGCTGCAAGAAGCAGGTAGAGAGTATGATCCCAACGAATGTTTCATTTTGAATGTATCCATTGCTGTAGGAGACCAGCTGCCTGATGGCCCATCGCCAAGAAATCAAGCTCCAACTGTTAGAAAATATGCAAAGGTAGCACTGGCATCTTTCAGCCCTGAGAGGAAGGTTCATAAAAAAGAGGGTGACATGGAGACTCTGATCCTCACTCCTCCTCCTGGAACAGCAGACATTGACAAAGAAGGAGAGGAAGGTAGGAAGGCCAGAGAAATCTGTTTTATAAATATACAAAGAGAGTTACGCATACGTGGGGTTTTCCTCCGCCACGAGTACCCACAGGTGTACCAGCAGCTCTGTGAGTTTGTGGAAAATAACAGAAGGTTCACGCCTACCACTATCTATCCACTTGATAAGAGGACAGGTAAGCAGTTCATGTGCATGATCATGGCTGCCTCGGAGCCCAGGACGTTGGACTGGGTGGGCACTCCACACCTCCTCGATGACATAATTTAAGTGCACCTTCTGTTGTACATATATATGTATTCAAATACATATATATTGTTAAACATATTTATATATCAGTCTAGTTACAGACATTTGTAGATACGTATTTTGTTAGCAAAAAGATATTTTGTTGTTTCCTCGGTCAGTATTATTGTTACCAGAATATCATCTGTTTCCTGGAGAATGAGTATGGTACGATGTTTGATTTGTTTGAACACCTTTAATTCACCATCATTATGTGCTTTTATATACATATACATGATCCTACACTGACACATTCTTCTCATGTTTTTTATTCTTTTTTGTCTGTATGTCTTAACGAGTATAAATGAAACACAGTCGGGTACCACACAACTATTTATCCTGTGACATTAATGGAATGTCATCCAGAAAATATTATTTTCTTAGCTACATAATACGTTCTATGCAAGCACTTGTGGTGAGTTATGTATGTTATATTATCTGATATTATATGATATATGATATTATAGTATAACATGGAGAAACAAGAAGAACTATTGTTGGTATTTTGATAATTTTAGATATTGGGACATTTTATGATTATATTAAATTATGTTAATGTAATATATGACTTGCATAAAAAAAAAAGACTTGATAATTGCATATATTTGAGGTTAAAAGAGACTTTGGAGACATGCAGTCATGCTCCCGTATTAATTCTTCTCAGTAGGATTATACCAGAGTAATGCATGACTCCATTAATAATTGTCAAATGGTGCCAGTTACCAGCTCCTGTTGTTGGTATATTACACTGTGAGTAGTAAAATCAGTCAACTATAAAACGCCAATAAAACCATGCAATTTCCATCTACACAGTCTGAGGAGTTGTATGTTGAAATCTTTGAATTAGCAGCAGAAGTGATCGTGAACACCGTGAGCCAGCTTTGGCATAGTAGCTGTAGGGTGAATTTATGCTTGAAAAAACATTAGTTGTGTATTTGTACTGCAATAGGTTTATGTGTAATTTTTATAGTCATTTTGGTTTTAGCAGAAACAGAAAAACATGCTTCAATGCAACTTAGCCTTGTCACTTTTCTTTTATTATATTAGACTTGAATTTTTTCTATTGTATCTTTAATCCTAACTATCCTGCCAGCACACATACGTATAAAGAGTGAACCTCTGAGATGGATAAGACTGTCTGCTTGAAATACTAACGGACAAACGGTTGAAAGTAGTTTGACTCATTGTGTCTCAGCCTTCTGTACAAACTAAATAAGCTGTCCCACTCTATAATTACTCACATCTATAACAGCGGTCTCCCTATTTAGCCTCCCTTAGAGCTTGTAAGACAAAATACAATGAAACTTGAAGCACATATATATATTTGACATTTGTTTTCCCGAGAGGCTGATGAAGGGCTGTACAGATTTATTGGAAGAGGTTGGCTGCATGTGATTCTGTTGTCTATGCTCTCAACTAATTTTTACATGACTTTGATGATAGTAGCTTGCTTGATGAATGGACTTGTGAAAGTGAAAACTACATATGCTGTGTAAGAAAATTAATGCATTTTCCATTTTTGTCAGCCATTCGAGTTAAAAATTTGTGTCAAACACAATGAAGATGAGACCTCACTAAAATGTCTAGAAAATTCTGTAATATTGTATTTTTTATACTTTCAACATATGTGTATGAGTGTGTCTATTTATATGCCATATCTAATAAATGGAATGGGAACCTCATTCATGTGATGCCTTTCTTTTAACTGCAGCAGGTATTACACTTCAGGTAAAGGAAAATACTAAACAGTACAGAAATCTGCACCTATGGTACCATTGCATTAAAATTTTAGCTCCCAGATTTGTGACTATATGTCAGACTAAACTTATTGTACCACAAGAGTTTTGTTTTTGTTTTGTTTTTTACTAAAAGAGTACATCACATACTTGTCAGTCTTGCTGCCCTAAACACTGGTTAAGGTGGTCTGGCTGTGTTCCCCTGCATGTGCCTGTTTTGGAGCCTCTGCCTCATGATGAGACCCGTATGATGCGTCCCCCATTAATATTGGCATTCTGGCAATGAACAAAGAAGGCTGTAAAAAATCTTTCTTACCATTTTAACATTTTGATCTTTTGCTCAACATATTAACAAAAACTCTGCTGTTGCTGTCATAAAAAAAAGAAAAAAAGACCACTGTAAACACATCACACACACACATTGTTATGTTATGTTATTGGCATCCTTATAAACTGACATGAAAAATATATATATATATAAAAAAAAAAAGCCTCTACTCCAGAAACCAACTCAGCATCTTCTGTTATTCAGACACCACTGGAACTTCAGATGGAATCATGATCTATGGTCAGGTGAAATCAAACAGAACATTTCGCAATTAACACTAGAAGTGGGTTTAGTGCACACAGAAAGGAAGCCACATGGAAAAATACCTCATGCCTACACTTAAATATGGTGGCAGGTTTTGAATGTTTTGGGGTAATTTTCTGCCAGGGATCTTTGGCATTGTGTCAGGATACAAGGCATCATGATCATATGACATGAACACCTGATTGTCTCTCTCAGAAAGCTAAAATGTGCCGTAGTTGGATCTTCCAGCAAGGGAATTATCAAATTATCAGCAGTTACAGGAGAAGACTCTGAACTTTAATCTTGGCAAATAGAGGCAGCAAAAAGTCTTGTCTAAAAGATTACCAATAATAGTGGCACACACGTGTAGCGCATTCAAATTGTTTTGAAAAATGCACCGTGTTTGCAATTGTGTATATTTTTTTATACAATTTTTGTAAATATTTTTAGCAAAAGATCAAAAGGTTAAACGATAAAGACATTTTATGCTCCTATTCATCAAGGTGGTACCCTTGATATTAGTCATGGCATTAGAGGCACTGAATGATAAAGGAGAATGTTGGCAAGAGGAGATATGTAGCATCACCCAACTTACAGCTAACAAACAGATTTCAACCACTGTCTGAGCTACATATAAATGGATTGGAAAACTAAGATTTCAATGGAACACAAGAAGCATGGAGTACCAGAAAGACAGAGAGAATGAAAAACAGAGAGAATGTGTCTGGACTAAAAAAGGACTTCACTAAACTCTTTGAGAAACTTGATAAAGTGGCAATCCAGTCATTTATCAGTGGACCTCTCCCAAACATCAACAGGAGGATGAATAAATTCATTTGGCTGCTTCAACTGACTACTCAGCCAGTGAGCGAGCCCACCCACACCAGAGGCCACACTCTGGACCTGCTCATTACTAAGGGTGTCAGTATTTCTAATGTCACTGTGGCTGATGTTGCCTGGTCTGATCATTTTTGTGTCTTCTTTGACCTGTCTGTTATTCCCAAACCAGCCGAAACAAATAGAAAGTGTCTGTAGTCACCACAAGTCTCTTTCACTAAAACCTTCCAGTCAGGTTAGAAATCTCGGGGTAACCATGAACTCTGACTTGAACTTCAGCAGTCACATTAAATCTATAACATCATCAGCATTTTACCATCTCAAAAACATTGCCAGAATCAAAAGTATTCTGGCTAAACCAGACCTAGAGAGACTTATATTTATCTCCAGCAGGTTAGACTACTGTAACGGTCTGCTCACTGGACTCACTAAGTGAGCTGTAAGACAGCTGCAGGACGTCCAGAACGCTGCTGCCCAGGTCCTTCCTAAAACCAGGAAGTACAACCATATTAGTCCTGTCCTCAGGTCTCTACACTGGCTTCCTGTTGCTCAGAGAATAGACCTTAAAACAGCTCTACTTGTGTATAAGTCTCTCCATGGCTTAACACTAAAGTACATCTCTGACCTGTTTGTTCCCATATGAACCATCTGGGACTCTGAGAACCTCAGGGACAGGTCTCCTGCTGGTGCCCAGAGTCAGGACTAAACTCAATGAAGCAGCGTTTCAGTTTTATGCAGCAAAAATCTGGAACAGTCTTCCTGACGATGACAGGCCTCTACTCTGACAATGTTCAAGTCTAGACATAAACTGTTCTTTTTAGCTGTGCATATGACAACTGAAAGTGTTTTATCTGCACTCTTCTCTTTTAATTTAATTTTATATGGATTCTTAATTTGAATTTTTTAATTACATTTTACCATTTTAATTGTATTTCTTTATGTATTTTTAACTTGTCTTTTTTCTGTAAAGCACTTTGAATTACTCTGTGTTTGAAATGTGCTATACATATAGCCTTGCCTTGCCTAATGGAGAGCACTGTGGAGGCAGATCTGTTTCTGACCTCCATCAGTCCTTTTTCCCTGGATGCTCCACCTCCAATTTCACAATCAATAAATCAGTGAACCTCCTCAGGCCTACTTCTTTGTTACATTTGTGTGAGGACAGTGAAAGTAGGCCATGACAGTGAAAGAATGTAAAGTAGTGGATAAAATGGGGCAGACTCATTCTGGTGGCTGGCCATGGCTCAGCTCAGCGTCTTTTGTGAGAGTTGGCAGCATCTCACGGCTCTGTAAGAACTCAGATAAGAGCAGCACATTAGTGGCCTGAACTTCATTCAGCAGCCCAGTTCAAGTGTAGCTCAGTCACTGGTATCTAGGCTAAGAGGGTGAGAGTATCTTCACAGTTCAAGTTGGGGGAAAAATGGTTCTGATGAGACTTGACGTGGCATTTTTAAAGCTTTATAAGTCCAATTTTCTAATTTTATAAATTCTTTAAAATGGACTTTACCTCTGTTTTCAAGTATTAGGCAAATTGCAGTGTTAGGAGATGACAACAGGGTAAACCAGTGCTTCCCTACCTTTTTTCTCTTGGGTACCCCCTGTTCTTTTTTGTCATAACATGAGTACCACACGTGTCAGAGAACACATCTGTGTTTATTAGTACATTTTATCCTTACTGTATTGTAAATAGTTATTCTCCGATATTTTTTCTTTGAAAATTAAATTCAAGCTAAAGAAAAAAATGCCTTTAACAATAATATAAACTTATTGTATTACATTAACGTATTTTGCTACACATTTGATGTTCAAACTGAAAAATAACAATAATCTAACCAAATCATAAAAATTTACTTCAAAAATTACTAAGAAATTTAATTACTGTGGAATAAATTACCTAAGAATAATTTATCAAAAATAATTATCATTATTTGAATGACGCCCCTTTGAAACAAGCTGTTAAATAAATACTAAAAACTCATATATTTAGCAGTTTCACCTCGTTTTTGTCATTCAATGCTTGTTTTCACAAGTTTCTATGGTTTAATATGAAAAGATCGCAAATATTTTCTTATTTTATGATAAAATAATTCCAAATACCCCCTGAAAAGTGCTAGTGTACCGCTAGGGGTCCCTGTACCCCTGGTTAGGAAACACTGGAGTAAATCACTGCAATTAACACAGCTCTCTTACCTGTTTGCTGTAGAAGTGACAAAGTCTTGTGGACACGCACGAAATTTGGCAAAAACATTGCGTGACACCAAAAAAAAAAAAAAAAAAAAAAAAAAAAAGAAAAAAAAAAAAAAAAAAAAGGTCTGAACACGTCTAAAGAGAAAAAGTCAGATTTGTCCAAAAAAAAAAAGTTGTGACAATGTGGATGACTGAGAATTAAAACCCCCACACATCAAACACACATAACTCACTCTGTTATGAATTTCTGCAAAACTATTTAAACCCACAAATAAAGTAGACAAAGGCTGCTTGATACTCACATTTCACTCTTGTTTCCTCGTTTCCTTTTCGTAAGTAGCAGCTGTGGAAGTGGTGTATTTATTTGGAAAGATGGACATTTTTGAATACACAGTTGTAAGGTACTTAATGGAAAGTCTTTGATCAAAAGAGGGATTAATTTTATTTTGGTTTAAAGAGATCTGTGTAGGTTCTAAGACACCCAGAAAAAAATCACTAAAAACCTTAACCATTCTTATGAATAAAGGGATTCTAGCCTGGCTTATAGAGAGCCGCCTTACAGACCTGACCTGGCCATCCACCAGATGGCGGTGTTATCATTTCTATTAAAAGGGACGGGTACGTCTCCAACAGCACCACAGTGGCTGTTCAGTATGCATTTGTCAGAGGTTATAAGTATTTAAAAGGGCTAAGATTCAAGTACCCAAGTTGGCCACAAGAGGGCCCCTCCTTTACAAGGCCACAGGTAACGCTGTGTCAGCACGCAGGGCAGTGGGTTAATACTTTTCAATGCCTGTTCAATGTTTTTCTGTCAGAATATTTCAAATTTGCAAATTTGACCACGTGAATGTAGCTGAAAACTCACGAAATTTGGCACAGTCTGGCCAAAATTGCATTCACATAGCCAAATTAGACATACCCAAAACAAAACGGCTTGACAGCACCCCCAGTAATTTGACCCTTATGGGATTTGGGACATCCCTACTTTGGCACATGGCAATGAAATCTGGGACAATGATAGTTCACATCAAGGCAAACCTAAAACATTACTGTAGCTCTGCCCTCTAACAAACAGGAAGTCGGCCGTATTGGTTTGAATTGCCGAGCCGCATGCACTCCACCACATACTTTAACAAACTCCTCCTAGGGCTTTGGACCAAATAAGCTCAAAAATGGTCAGGTTCATCTAGAAACATGGGGCACCTAAAACTATCCAATTTTTGCAAAATCCTTTCCGGTTTTGCCGTAGCGCTGTGGCAAAAATCATGTTATATTGCTGTATCTTTAACAACACTTTACGCGCACATGAGTGGCCCTATTTAGATAAAATTGAATCATTTATATTCGTTTTTTAATGACATGCACACATGTTCTATACATGACACCACTAAAAAAAGTCAATTAGAGCCTATTTCTTGTGAGGCATTGGTTAATTGCTTGCCAAAGCAATAGCGCCCCCTACAGAAATAAACAAAATTTAACATGGAGAAGAAAAAAAAAATGTCAGAAAGAGATAAAACTTTACAGAAAAATCCTGTAGGTGACCCTGATAATAAAAGTCAATGAGACCCATGCCATATTTTGTACCATGACTGAGTACAGAGATGATCAGCATTCCCATTGTATTCCAATGGGATTCAAAAAAAATATTTACAGGGAGAGAAACAAATTAGTTTATTGGACAATTTATAAAATTTGGCACAAAAATACTTTAGGTCACTCCAATCAAAAAGTCAATGACACCCAGGCCATAATTTTTCCGCTGGTGCAGATATAATGCCTAAAACCTCCCATCATTTTCGAATGGGCATTTTACTCAATGTAAACCTATAGGTACACAATGTTAAAGGGGAACACGTTTTACTTTTAAGCAGTTCAGTGATATTCAGTACAATTATTCTTCACATTTAGGAAAACCTAAAATCTGATTACAGCTCCACCCTCCAACAAACAGGAAGTAGTCCCATAGCTAGATGTGCATGCCTCTGACGGTTGCATGGCTGGCTCAGTTGTGACGCCAGCTAAATCGCGTGCTGGCTCAATCGCCATGGGGCGAGGGCTGCTTAATGCTGCTGGTGGCTTTAATTGACTCTCTTTTCTTATTTTTTAAATACACATACAATTTTCAATACCATATTTTCTCCCATGTCACAAACATTCAAAGTGTATTGCACTGCATTGTGATTGATTTGGATGTACTTCTTTGTTAATAAATGCAATCTTAAACTCAGAAAACCCACAGGTTGCCGTTTCTTTATTATGATTTTAAAAACATGCCCCACTGCTCAACAACAGTTCACACAACCTCACCGCTGTTTTCTACTTTTACTGCATTTAGCTGGATACATTTCTTTCTGTGTCTTTGCCAGCTAACTGAAGTATACGCTGAAAGTGTCCTCTCTCATTCATGATTCAAAAGTTGTTCAATATCACCCTAGTAGTTGTATTAAGGCTTTTAAAGGACCGTTGGTCTTTGATCCGTGTGCTAGCTGAGCCACTTGTTCCAATATGCACCAAAGAGTGGGCCCAAAGTAAACAGTGAGTTAAGTCAGACACTGCTAGTGAGGGCTTTGTACAGACTAATGTGTCTGTGTCAGTAACCAAATTAACTTAACCACATCCAATTATCTTGGCCATTTTATTTCCTAACAATATTGTAAAATATTTGTGATTAAAAAAGACATGATTACATTGTTCCAAAGCAACAATGAACTGCCAGGACAAAAGCGCAGATTTAGTTTGAAGCTTTGACTCTGAATTACATAATAAAGTGAAGGTGTACAAATCCATTAATAAGGACAGGGGCAGTGACAAACCTCACTGAAATCCTCCAGTCTTGCTGTTTTTTTAGTTCAGTTCAGACAAAAATTAGTATGTTTTTGCTAAGGGACTGATGCTTGTCACTCTCTGATTCATATGCTACTAGCTCACTGAGCTAACACAAAGACACGCCGTTCTGGTCCATTTGTTTCATGCATTGCAGCTCGTCTTCCCATTGCCTTTGACTTGCCTTCCTTTGCCAGTAAGCGTTTTTTCCTGCAGTTGTCTATAACGGACTGTCAGGCAGGTATTTACCTCTGTCCATATGCGGACAGCTACAGTGATCACTGCCCAGTTTTCTTGTCCTTCTGGAAACTGAAGCTGGTCCTGCGGCTTAGTTTCCGCTGTTTTTGGGCAAAGTAATCGGCCCGTGTTGAGCTGGCCCGGGATTCTAGGATGTAGTTCACCTGAAAAATGCAAAAATTAAATTTGTATTATCTAATAAGGCACATGTTATTTTTGGATGTATTTTCAATGTGCATTGAATAATGGTTTAAAATCAGTGTTCTCTGTAAAAGTAGCTTACTTTACTGTTGGCAGCTACAACTCACCTTCAGCACAATTTCATTGACTGTAGCAGCATCAGACTCAAAATAGAGAGGCTTATAGTCATGGTTGCTCAGATAAGTGAGCTTAAATATTGCATGACCTGTAAGATGAAAAAGAAAAAAAAAACATCAGAAAACACAAAATGAGAAGGGTCGGTAACATCACAGGATTCTTGGCTGTGCTTTCTCGCCAATTAAAGAGCTTCAAAAAAGACCATTTAATTGAAATTTCTTTCATCAATGTGTTTCAAGTAGATTTTACAATTTAACATTTCTCAATACAGTGTCTCAAACCAGCTTAAGATTGAGGCACAGCACACAATTCTCCACTTCCACAAATCTAATTTTTACTCGGATAAATAAATAACCACGAAGAGGCAT
This sequence comes from Bostrychus sinensis, assembly GCA_020698575.1. NCBI lineage: Eukaryota > Metazoa > Chordata > Actinopteri > Gobiiformes > Eleotridae > Bostrychus > Bostrychus sinensis. Next base: position 13,478,234 of record CM036239.1, read on the forward strand.
AATATTAAGTGCCCAAGAGACTAAACATATAACTTAAGCAACAGGCGCTATCCAATAAAATAATGTAAAAGTGCATTTTTCTCTCAGAGGTTCAGTTCAAAAAGTGAAACACATACAGTATGTATCTATAGTTCCAGTACATCCAGAGTAAAAAATTTCAAGCCTCAAAGTCAATTACTCACAAAATTTGAATATTTAATGAGATCAATAAATAAAACCATTAAAATTGTAATGTCGACCTTCTGAGAAGTATGGACAGTATGTATACACACTCAGTACTCATTTTGTGTTCCTTTTGTAGGAATTACTGCCTCAGTGTGGTGTGTCCTGGGGAGGATCAGTCTGTGGCACTGCTGAGGTGTTATGGAAGCCCAGGTCACTCTGTTACAAGCCTTCAGCTCAACTGTGTTTCTGGATCTGCTGTTTCTCATCTTCCTCTGGACAATGCTCCATAGATTCTCTCTGGGGTTCAGGTCTGGAGAGTTCACTGGTCTGTCTGTCCCAGTAATACCCGGTGTCCCAGTGCGTGGTACTTTAGGCAGTGTGGGCAGGATCCCACCTTCTGCCGGATGATCAAATCATCATCTCCATAAAGCTTGTGAGCAGAAGAAAGCATGAAGACCTAAAAAACTCCACAGTAAAAGCCTGTGCTGACTTCATACTTCAGGAAAAACAGTGTCCTATTAACTTCCATTAGAAAAGATGCTGCTGACATTGTCTCTTGTTCAGGAAAGCCCTGACCCAGTTGTAGATAAATGTCTTGCTCTGTCTGTGTGTGGAGGCTCCTGATGCACAGACTCCGGCCTCAGTCCACTCTCTGTGAACTTCCCCAATGTTCTGGCCTGGTTTTTTCTGAGCATTTGTCTCCAAGTTGGAGCTGGCCTCACTGTGAGCAGCTGCTTCTTTATCAGTAACCCTTTAGTGGTTTATCCTCTCTGTGGAGGGGTCAGTGACTGGACAACTGTCTAAAAACCTTTGCAAATGATTTCAGTTCATTCAGAGTCTGAGTGTGACACAAACAGTTTACAATAATAAACATTTTCACAATATTCTCATTTTGTGAATAATTCAAATTTAGGTTTTTTGTAACTGTAAGCCATAATTATCAAAAGAAAACTATGCTTGACATGTTTATAAATATATGTTTCACTTTTAGAATGTAATCTCAGAGAAAAATGCACCTTTATATTCTATTTTAGTTGTATAGCACCTGTATATCAACATAAAATATTGACCAGGGGTCTATTTGTAGCACAAAGAGAGGTGAGAAGTGGTTGCTGTGAATCCAAATGACTTACTGGGGCTTCTCTCCTCCACCAGGTCACAGGCACAGAGGTGGTCTGAGTCTATGGAGATGGGCTTTTGTCTGATCCAGAACTTGGTGCTCGCCTTCTGATTGGTCACAGGATCAATCTCTACCTTCTCTCCTGAAATGCCTGGACAAAAGATGACAAGAGACAGACATTTGGAACAATGTCGTAAATGAGATTGAAAGTAATAGTTATTAAGGACAATTCAGTTCATTGCTCATGTAATTTGTAATGCTCCCTGCATTTTACTCAGTAACTCGGTTCTAGTTTAGTTTGCAGAGTTCATTTGTTTTAAATGGTAATACTACTAGCGTGTCAGAATTACTTAAAGGAAGTATTTGACAGAATGGGGACACCTCACACTTATCAAAGCACCAACTGCTGACAGCTTTCTGTGTTTTTTACCATTTGGCTATAAGCCACTTCCATGATCTTCATGAAAGCATCAGACTTTAAAAACACAAACACATACATACACTTATAGTGTGTTGGCTGTGAAAGTATAGACAGGACAGACAGCCAATGAGAAGCAAATCTTTTTCAACTGTTTAGAGTCAAGTTAACTGACAAATAATACAATATACTGTAGATCATTTATTAAAACTTGAGCTACAGTGTTTGATACCAATGCCCAATTTATAGTATCATATATAGTATTTATAATCATCGTCATGATAAATGGGACATGCCCTAGAACTTAAACTATCCTTTCGTACCTAGCTGCACATCTGTGGTGAACCTCAGCTTGTGGATCATACTGATCTTGAAGGACTTGTAGTGGTGACTGCTCAGCATGTCCTGAACTGTGGTGATGTCAATTGGAGGGTCCTCCTCAGAGCTTTCTTCGCCCCTGGAGCCTGGACACAAAGAATATGTAAGTGGCGTGTTTTGATTGTTGTGACAAATTTGTAATGCAAAAAACTTTCTTAGACTGAACTTACTGTTTTCTCTGACCAGACAAAACTCAAGTGTGCCCTGAGACTCCAGTGTGGAGTCTAGATCCACTGCAACATTTGGCTCGGTCTGCTTCTCCAAACGATACATAGGTCCTAGGAACAGTGACAACTCCTAATAAGTATACACTAACTAATGTCCTTTCTTTAATACAGTCCACTGTCAATGTCATACACGTCAAAGGTCAATGTTACTGAGGTCACCATAGCTCTATTTCACCTTTGTCCTGAAGCAAGCAGTTTTAGCCTTCTTATGAAAAGCCTGTCTCCCTCTCTCTCTTCCTTCTTTTTCCTCCTCTCCTGATGTGTACCCTCTTTAGTTTGACCTCTTTTGGACAGACCTATAACATGATAGAATTACCCTATCTAACAAAAAGCATTAAGCTTTCAAAGCAGTAGTAGCAGCAGAAGTAAAGGATAAAAGAACTGCACTAGATTCAGATGTCAGTTGCACACCTACCCGCCATCTTAAAAGGGGATATGTAATGCATTTTTCTAGAACAGCATTGCACATTTTAAAACCATTATCTGACTAAAAGAAAATGTTTTCAATAAATATTGTACTGGTGTTATACAGAAACAGGCAAAGAGGCCAACAGAGTGCAGCCTCTGTTGTGCTCATTTGAACAGAAACAGAGAAAAAAAGTTGTTAACTTCCTTAAACCTTTCATATTATGCCATTTTACTTCAAAATTAAAAATAACTGAGGAATCAATGGAAAAAGAGCTATACACTGTTTTTTAAATAAATGACTAAGAGCAGAGTGGACGTATAGGACTTGTTGATTGGTGAGTGCTTCCTGGAGTCTGAGTGGGTATGTAGAGGGCAGGGGTAAGTAGAAACGAGCTGTTTGGAGCTCACCGAAAAGCAGTGCCAGAGAATACAGGATTACGCAAACATGTGTGAATGAAGCAAAACACAACTCCAGGTATGTTTTTGATGTGATAACATCATTATAACATGGAAAAAAGCTCACTAAAGGTTGATTTTGCAAAATATATCCCCTTTGTGGATGTCGGTAACTTATGTAAACTTACTTGGCAGCCAAAAGCTGTATAGGGGTTGAACAGTGAAACAGTACGTCTGTGTTGTTGGTCATTTATTAAATATAATACCACAAGAAATAATAAAAACAAAATATATTTGTTCCTGGCATGATGTAAATTGCTGCTTTGTTTCTCGGTTAACTTATTTTCATTTCTGCAGCCATGAAACAGAAATAAATTATTACTTCTCGGGTGATCCTTGAACCCTTGTGAACACAAGTATTTTTTGCAGGCAAAGAAGTCTGTAGTAAACACAATGCATTATGTAATCAGTGCTCATCTAAATGTAAATGAAAACTGTTCTGTGAGATTGCAGATGTGTGAGGCAACTGTGGAATGGGGTTACTTTTAAATGTTTATGTAGCAACAAAAAGGAAAAGTAATAAACAAAAAATGCACAGTAAGTATTTGTGCTATATTTTATATAGATGATTTTTTTTTTTTTACGGAATAATACACTACAATATTATTATTACCTGAGCCTTTTTGAGAGCCTTTCCTCTTCTTCAATGCTTTTTGGAGGATGTCCTTCATGGTTATCTTCAGACTGTCCACAGGTATTAAAGAGAAGCCATGAGCAGCATTTCTGCAACACAAAAAAGTTGCTATTAAAATTTTTTTTTTTTTTTGGTCATGATTAAAGATGAGGTTTCCAAACTTACATTCTTACAAACAGAGACTGTCTAGATGCAAGGCCAGGTGAAGAATGCTTCTCCACTAAGGCTAATGTGCTGAAACCAAACTTATGAATGGGCTCATTTGAGTCCAATGGGGGAAAGTCTGTGTCCACCTCACCATCGTCCTCAGCAATGTGCAGGCAATAGGCATTCACATTCTCACTGTAAACAAATGGAAAATGTGTGGTTAGTGCAATTAAAACATTTATCATATACTGGAGGTAAAATGACATCCTAAATACACTGATTTCTCACTTCAGTTTGGGTTCCCTTCCTTCGCTTGTGTACTGCCAGCAGATTAGTCCGATGAGATCATGTACACGGGCATTGGCAATGGTTACGACAGTCATCGGATGAACTTTGTCTTGTCCCATTTGCATAGAGAGGTAGACATCAATCTTCTTCGTAGCTGTTGTCCCGATGTGGCCCTTTAAATGAAGAAAGCAGCAGACAGATCCAATCAGGTCAGTACTTTTACAAACACACTTAAATATTCACACAGGCATACAGTTGTTAGTAATACTTGGCTAACCTTGCCATCAAATTTGGAGTATTCATTAAAGGGGTTGTTGAGCTGCTGAGGACATTGCTCCAGTCGCAATGACAGAGTGGACTTGGTGCCTGTTGTCTTTGGTCGGTCTTTAAAGTCACGTTTCTCAAATAAAGAGCCAAGATCATCCACTGAAAAGCAATTATAAAGGCAATGATATTTCATATTTAGGGTCATGTGACAATAACAACAAGACTGAATTGTGATGGCTGAAGCCATTACAAGTGGTGGCTGAGGCCAGAGTTGAAAGTGGCTGGTGGAAGTAGGATTTGAAGTCAGGTTTTCTAAATGCAGGTGCTATGTGATACCCACAGTACTAGACCACCAAAGGAAAGTCTAAAGGGTGTGTTCACACTTATTGGTCCATAGGACTTGGTGCGCTTTGGGGCAAAAGTCCGCACCTGGGTTGATGATGTCATTGGTGTAGTTTGAGTTCACACTGAGCTCCGTCAAACAAACTGAACTGACAGGGTGCATCAGTATTTACTGAGAGAAACTTGGGAAGAAGAAACCCTGCTCTTCTACTGGTCAAAGGTCCACCTCTTCAGCTCCATATATTCCAATAATATTATATGGCGCAGTAATTAGTATTAATGAAGTTTTGCGAGTAAAGCAGCGATATCGGCTGAACGCAGTTGTGGACTCTGTGATTAATATGAAATCTGTGTTGTTGCAAAATTGGTTTTAATGTTTTTAAAATTAATAGTTGAATATATGAAGGTTTTTGAAAGGTCAATAAATATGAAAAATCAAAAAACATGACTGTAAATTTGGAATATGGAATAACGCTAAAATTTGCTGAAAACTTGCAAGGAAATAGATGTTTGAAAATAATTTGAAAACGCACTCCTGTGTTTGGGTCAAGTGATCTAATGCAAGCCTATGGAGAAAAAAAAAAGTGAATTTGATTTTTTTATTCAATATTGGAGTCTTTACTAAAAGTTATATCAACTTATAAATCGTTTGCTTTTTAGAGTTTTAATCTTGTCTCAATGGTTTGTTACTTGTTATCCTCTGAATTTTTTTTTGAAAATCGAGACCAATAAGTAGTGGCTGCAGGCCTCATCCATCACTTAATCATAATTGGAGCATCCTCTCTCAAAACAACAGACAAGACAGTGTGTAACACATTCATCCATTTAACTTGTGAATTTAACTGTATACTACATATATATGCATACTAATACATTGATTTAAAACAAATAATAGTAGGGCTGGGCGATAAATCGATTTTTTCGATTAATTAGAATTTGTAGTGTAGGTCGAATTGTTTTAATAAAAATCGATAAAAAATAAAAAAAAACGTCCACCACCGACGCTCTGGCACTCTCCCGTAGTTCATAGTGGGTAGGCAGTGTAATAGCCCCCCCAAAAAACAGCATAATAACACAGCAATATCATTTTAAAAAGTAGGTACGCAAAATCACAGGGCCTCCTCTCCTATTTGACTTGTCTGATTGCACTTTAACCGCAAGAGGAAATCAAAGCAATAAAGCTAAACTTGTTTTGGACAATTTCTCTGTTGTCTTCAGTTTGATTTTAAGTAGGGAAAAAAATCGTAAATCAACTTTTTTGTGCAAAAAATCAGAGATTTTTTTTTAGGCCAAATCACCCAGCTCTAAATAATAGTATAGACTTTTGTTTAAATTGATCTTTATTACCTGATTGAGAGGACGTCCTCTCTTTCCACTGGATGTTTTTACACTTGATTTGGTTTTGTCGTTCTTTCCTTAGTCTTTCAAGTCTTTGGGCTAAAAAAAAAAGAGAGAATATTTTTACATTTTGTCAGTAAAAACTTTTAAAGTTTAAAAGCAATTATTAAGTAGAGTGGATGATATGCCTCCAGTACATAGATTTTTTTTTTTTTATTTAAACTAACAAAAACAACATAGGTTAAACAAGAAACATTACACTGCCCCCTTTGTTTGGTGACACTGCCTGAGGTAAACAATTTCTATAATTACACACACAGATACTTGTTGGAGCCTTTTATCTTACCAGCAGCCACAGGTCTCTCCCGATTGTCTTGTTGCTGTCCTGATAAAACAGCCCAGAAGGTCAATTCTCCATCTCCTTCTAATTCTACTTTTCTACCCAGCCCAAACCCAAACAACAGAGCGCCCCTGCACTTGACCACACTTTATCAGGTCTTTGGACGATATCACCATACATTAAAACTCCATTATCAAAACTTACTTACCTTAATTACAGTTTCCATAGCTGACATTAAATTCATCTTAATTGTTATCAATTTTACAAACATCATAGACACCCACACACCAACACAAATATAAAGCCCATGTGATGTAGCACACTTTTTCATAATTCAGTTCCATTAGTTTAAAGGTTTAACTTTAGTGGTGAAAACAGGTCATTCTGTTAATAGTTACTGTATGTAATACTTCCTGTTTATTATAATGAAATACTGACTGAATACTGGCATTGCCAGTTATAGATATTAACTTCTTTTGTAATATTGGGTTGCATAATGATTGTATGAATTGCAATGAGATATTTATGTGTGCATCCCTGAATCCCTTTAATGCACTAATTAATTATTTTACGATCTCAAGTGCTTTCCACAGGACACTTTTCACTTAGGGTGGTAGCTAGCATCTAGGAGCTAGAAATGTTTACCTTCACCACTGCAAACATTTTCTTTTAATTAAAGCTCCCAAAAATATACTCCGTTTGCATGTTAATGTTGCACATTTGTCTCTAATGCCCCTCATTCCTGAAACCAATTAACAAAAAAAAAGAAAAAAAGAAAAAAAGTAATGCAGTGGGACAGTTTAAGGTATACACCATTAAAACCGACTGTAAACTGTCTGAAAATGTATGGATTTCAACTACTGTTAAGCTGTATATTTTTTTTATTATTAAACTAAAAGCAAAGAAGCATTAGAGCCCATTTCAGCTTTGCAAAGTGAGAAAGACATGAAAATAATAACACACCAGTTTACACAATGTCACAAACCCAACAGTAATACAAACCCAATCCGCTTTCCCCTTAGCAGCAACAACTTGTTTTTCATTTGGCACACCGATTTAGTTTATACTAGTTCTATTCAAATATTACCCCAGATTGGACACACAACCATTTCCCCAAACAGCAGCAGACTAGGCTTTCTGGTGTTGTTTTCTCAGACTTTTACTCCATACAGGCATTCTGTAATTTAATTAAAATTGACCTAATAATAATAATATATATATATATATTTTTTTGCTAATAATTTACCAAAAACTTTCTGACAGAAAGCTAGCCCTGCTACTAACAAAACCCCCACCCACCCAGAAGCAACACTACCTGTGTTTGATCGCCGGCGGATGCCAAAGTCCCAGCTTGAGGTGATGTCCATGGACTGTGAGAGATCACAGGTATGATTGTCTGTCACATTGCTGCCCCCCTCGTTCAGGGAGCCAGACCCTGTGGAGCCACAGCTGCTGCCCGGCACCAAAGCCAACTGGCACTTCTCCAGATCAACATCCTGGTCAATTAGTACCATCTCACACATCCCGGTGTCATCGCTGGTCACATGAGACTGTCTGATGTGGGCCAAAATAATGGCTGGGTTGTCCAGGAAAGCCATTTCTTATGCCTTTAAATCCTGGTTTGAAATATAAATGTTTTTTCTGTCTTGCTTTCCATATAATTCCCTTTCCTCAGTCAGTATCTCTCCGAGACACAGTGAAAACAGTCTGTGATGAGGTGTGGTGAGCAGTCATCTTTGTGTCTTATTAACGTCTTGGCTCCAAAATTAAAACTGTTCCTGTTTAAAATGGGCACAGAATTAATTCATGGTTAAAATAATTTGACAATAAATGAACACAAACTTTACATTTTGACAAATGCCTAAGAGTTTTTTTTAGCAGTTCACAGATAACAAACACGTCACTCAAAAATAAACACGTCAGCCTTTGCGCTGTGTATTTATACTGTGAACATGACGCTGTTTATATTTTCAACAGATAGATGGAAATAGCAAACATGGCAAAACAATGCCATTACACTCCAAGTTAACAGGTAAATTGAAGATGGCTTATTTCAGGTTTCCATGTTGGTTTAATGTCAGCATTAAACGTAGTTATATAACCATAAACTGGCTTTTACAGTTCTTAAAAAAACATGTGGGTAGTTTACTCAAAAAACTAATCCCACCGGATAAGCAAACGCTAACTAACTAAACCAATGCTAACAAGTCTGCCGCTAGTTGAGTTAATGGGGTTTATTCACTTTTTAGCGACCAGATAAGATTTATTGACACTGGCAGCTTTGCGAAGGGCAGATTTGTGGAATAAAGTGTTAGTTTGAGTGGTAGTCTAGCCACTTATTGGGTTTAATACAACGATCTCTACAGTCTGGAGAAGCTGTCACTAGTTTCTAGCAGCTGCACTGGCGATGGCTGTTGTAGCTAACAATCTCTAAACAAAAATGCCACAACAACGTATGACCTCGACTTGTACGTTTACTCAATAATGATTTAATTCAATGTAAATACAACTGCAAGCAAAAAGTAACTATTTCAAACCTATTAGACAATCACAATGCAAGATGCCCTGAGTAAGCTAGCTGTTAGCAGCTATCATAGCTTTCTGAACAAGTAGCTCATAGAACATTATCCCACCTTTTGTAGTCACATTTGAGGAAAAATGCACGTATACAAAATGCCCCATTTTATCCAAAAATACTTTCCGCGGTGACATTGGGCGTATTTCGTAAAAAACGTGCACATATCACTGTAGCAAAATCACAATACAACTGCTGCCTGCCGAGCTCAGCTACAGAGGCAACAAGGTTTCACTTCCGGCCTCAAGACGCCACAATAAAATGAACTTCACTGGAATAAATTATTTGCTCCACAGATAAACAGAAGTCAGTTTGCAAGAGTTCAGTCTACATATTAAAGGTGTTTCACGTGCAATTATTACGCGTATATTACTTCTGTAGTTTATTTACACAACTAAGCAGCTAAAAAGAAGCTAAATCAATTAGACACTGTATTGTCTAAATGTGTGAATTATTTCATTTTAATTTTATTTTTGGCAAAACATTTTGCAAGGTTTGAAATGAGACTTGTGACAATGAACAACTGCTGGAGGAGGAGCTAAAATAAACCAGGCTGTATTTGTTATTGTAGGAGGCGCTGCGGTTGTTCTACAGAGAAATCTACAACGCAAAAGGTTAGATTATGCTAAAGAAGCATTGGTCCGTTTGTGGAGCACCCAGCTTTCACACTTAGAGACGTGAAACTTGTTCAATTTATTTGAATATTTAGTGAACATAATGGTTTTGGAAGCCGCTTTGCGAGACGCAGCTTTTTGTTCAGAACTAGTCCAGTAGTTTGAAGACTTTGAAGGGGGTCAGAGCGGGAACCACAGCTGGACACGCGGGGCAGCAGCTGTGTGCGCTGTGGACAGCAATTAATTTACTGTGCGAGGCGATATGAGGAGGACACGCCTCCTGAAGAATATTCTGCACATCTCAGGTCAGAGTGAGCACTAAACTATTTTGTGCGTTTTATCACATTTATCCACGCTAACGGCTTGTTTTTGGAGACAGGTTCAAGTCGATTCCCATCGTGCGCGCATTGATCGTGCTGCGGCAGATATGGAGGAGCAGGGTCGGGGGATGCAGTCTCTGAACACCGTCACTCAAACCGGACACCCGCTGCACGGCGCCGTGGCTCTACCGCTGTCCCACAACCACAACAGCACCGATGTAGACGTCAGGAAACCGGGCATCAGCTCTGTTCTGCAGCAGATCATGACCGTCACTGACCAGACTCTGGACGAGGCGCAGGCAAAGTTCGTATTGCTTATATATTTTTAATAAACGAGACAATTATTTTTTATTGGGCCAACATACAGGTACTATCCAATAAATTATAATATATAAAAGTTCATTTTTTTCTCAGAGATTCAATTAAAAAAGTCAAATATAGATATTTATAGTGTCAGTACATTCAGAGTGAACCACTTCAAGCATTGTTTTATTATAATCTTTTTTAATTATGTCATACAGAAATTCCCAAATTAATTTATTCACAAAATTACAATATTTCATGAAACCAAAAAATAGAATGATTAAAAAAATGCAATGTTGCCGTTGTGAAAACTATATACAGTATGTATAGGTATTAAGTACTGCTTTTTGATAAATTTTTGCTTCAGTGTGGTGCGTCCTGGAGGGGATCAGCCTGAGGTGTTATGGTCACTTTGATAGAAGCCTTCAGCTCATCTGTGTTTCTGGGTCTGCTGTTTCTCATCTTCCCAGATGCTCTCTGGGGTTCAGGTCTGGAGCGTTCACTGGTCTGTCTGTCCCAGTAATACCCGGTGTCCCAGTGTGTGGTACTTTAGGAAAATGTAGGTAAATGTCTTGCTCTGTCTGGGGGGGGGACTCCAGCCTCAGTCCACTCCCTGTGAACTTCCCCAATGTTCTGGCCTGTTTTTTTTTTTGGGCATTTGTCTCCAGGTGGGAGCTGGCCTGTTGCTTTTGCATATTTTTCTCCAACACTTTTTTTCTTTTAACTCAAATTTCTAGCAATATGCTTTATTACCGCTCTGTGAGCAGCCGGCTTCATTATCAATAACCTTTTGTGGTTTGTCCTCTCTGTGGGGTGATCAGTGACTGGACAACTGTTCATAGCCCTCCTCATGATTGTGTGGCCGACTGAAACAGTCTAAGACCATTTAAAAGCAGGAAACCTTTGCAAATGTTTTCAGTTCATTTAGAGTTCAAGTGTGACAACAGCAGTTTACATATTCATCTTTTCTACAGTATTCTAATTTTGTGAATAATTAAATTTGGGTGTTTTCCCTAACTGTGAGCCATGATTATCAACATTATATGAAAACAATGCTTCTTCACTCTGGGTGTAGTGAAACTATAAATACACGTTTGATGTTTTGAATGGAATCTTTGAGAGAAAAATGCACTTACATGATATTCTAATTTATTGAATAGCACCTGAATTTCCTTTACCTGCCAAAACCAAAACTAAAACTTTGCAAGACTATACCCCTTCACTCTTAAAAAAAAACTGTTACCGTGCACTGATTTTCAGTACGCAGTAGCTTAATTAGGCTATTGCATTTTGTTTTATTACCTTACTTTAATTTTCTAAATAAGCAAAAGCTTATTTAGCCAGTTTGACAAAGTGGTTGTGCTGCACATGTGAGTCTATTATTACTTTAGGCCTACTGAAAACTGTTTTGGAGTGGTGCTCAACATAACAGGCCTACAGCTACTCATACTTTTCTGTGCTGAAATCTGTTCTTAGTAAGTGTAGCTGTGTGTTTTGTTAGAAAACATGGACTGAACTGCCACGGTATGAAGCCAGCACTCTTCAGTGTCCTCTGCGAAATCAAGGAGAAAACAAGTGAGTGATTTACTGTCTCACTGCTCGTCTGTCCATTTATCACTGAGTGCGACCATCACAGCACAACGATTCATAAACACAGCACACAGCACACACTGACAGTTTTAATGTACTCAAACTGCCTTCACCTAAAACTCTATAACTAGTTGTATATTTAAATCTCTGGTAGCTGTACAATTATAACTAGTCCTAACAGGTTATATGTCACAGTTCTAAACAATATCTTATTTGTGTTGTGCAATTGTCCGTTTAAACAAATCTGTTTGTTGCATCTAATTACAATGAATGCTACAAATAATACAGTATACTGTATATGTACATAGTAATTTACTGTCAACATTAAGCAGGGGGTTGCAATTTTTTTTTTCATAGGAGTTGCTTGTTGGCTTTTTAGTGCAAACTCTAATTTAGATTACTTTGTTCGTCTGCCCTGCTTCATGGCTGACACTTGAGTACTTTACTGTTGTCCTAGATGAGTATAAACCATTGTTATTACATGTAGTAGTTACACATTTTTATGATTGTGATTGTTAGCATTTTGTACATTCTGTCATATCTGCATTTACTGCATCCGCAAATGGAAAAATCTGAACTTGGGCTGTAATTAAGCAAAGTGAGAGCAACTAAACCCATTAGGTTAATTTAGTAGTTGACACAGAGTGAAAAGGTAAGCATTTCTGAAGGCTGAGGGGACACTCACTCTCAGAGCAATAAAACAGAGCACTAAGGAGGCCAATAAATCTGTTCTTGTGTTCATTATATAAAGTGTATTCAAACAAAATGAAGATGTTCTGAGTGCATATATTTACAGTAAGTGATTTATTAGGAAACCTGTTTTTTACACACTTAAAAATTTAAGCTATTTTCTTTTGACTCAACAGCAGTTAATATAATGTAAGTAATGACTTGATTAGTTTGCACAGTTAAAGCTCCCTTGACCTGACTCTTATTTACACATTTGTAACAGCTATTTGAGATTTGTCCACAGAAGATGGAGAACCTCAAGCTGTCACTCAAACCACTCACAGCAGAGAAAAAAGCTGCAGGGCTTATTTTTCTGTGAAGATATTTTTAGCTTTTAGAAGTTAAGCTCAAATCTGATTTTCCAATCCAATGCTAATGCAGTAGCAGAGCAGCCTGTTTGATGTTCAAAATATTGATTGTGCTTTTAATATTGTGTCTAGCTTTTGAAGCTCATATATTGTAACAACTTAACACACTTAACACTTAACACTTTATCCTTGCCTATGATTTGCATGTAGACCACCTGTACCTCTCCACAAATTTGGACTTTTCTTGTTTTATCCTTCACTTGTTATTTGAATTTTTACTTTTGCTTGTAATTCACCCTTATCACAGTTTTTGTTGAGGGGACCCCAGAAATCTTCCCACCACTCTCCATTTATCATGGCCTGGGACTGGCCCAACGAGTACACTTGCTGGTTTGGGTCCTTTAATAATAATAATAATAATAATAATAATAATAATAATAATAATAATAATAATAATAACAAAAATAATGCATTAGTGTTATTCTTTTCTAGACACTCAAAATCTAGACTACTAGCAGAGGTGGATAGTAACAAAGTAAATTTACTTGAGTACTGTACTTAAGTATAGTTTGTGAGAATCTGTACTACTACTGTACTACATCTAAAAGATAAATATAATGCTTTTTACTCCACCACATTTCTAAAAAAGCAAAAGTAACTTCTGCAGATAAATTGTCTTAAAACCAAAAGACAACTGTCTTAATCCTTAAAGATATTTATTTACTACATAATACTACTCATATTTACTCTTAGGAACTAAAAATAACTTCTCAATCTGGAAGTGATTTAGCTTTTGCTTTGAACATTATTTGCACGATTCTACAATAAACCAATTTAAAAGTTATTGCTTAGTATGATTATAATACCCTTATTTATAATAAATATTGGTTTGTTTTTGCTGTAGAACAATCTTATCTATTATGGTTTCAAACACACAATCACACCGACACATTCACACAGAGGAAGTGTCTTGCCCAAGCACACGACGACAGCCTGATTCATAGCAAATTAATATTAATATATAGATTAGTGTTATGTTACATTTAATCAAGCAAATAAATATCAAAATAACAAAACCAGTTATTATCTTAGCCACAAGGAATAAACTAAACAATATAAACAATATCTTCAAACAGAATAACTATAATCTAGACTTGGCAAAGCAAAACGCAAACAGATGTGACACAGTATTTACCATTTAGTCTATAGAACAATCAGATAACTAGAAACTCTCTACTAACTCTCGAGCAGGCAGGCTCAGGCTGGACATGAGTGCGCATGACAAATATAAGCCTACGTAGCCCAGAAGGATGTTTTGTACGACACATATGCCGCTGTAGTGACATGAAGTAGGAATTCAGGAAACTTATTTACCTTCAAATGCCTTACAGCCCCCTACACCATTTCATTTACTATACAACCACACACTTTACTGCACAGTCAGCATGAATTGATATTGGGAGCAGATTAAATTATACTTGGAGATGGGAGCTCAGTGATTTAGAGCGGAAAGGGCTGTGTAATAGTGTTGGGCCAAGCCAATAATAGATTTAAATAGATTTAGGTGCCAAGAAAGGTGCTGGGTGTCACTTGTCCACGCTCCTTATTTATTAGTGTCTTCACCCTAACACTTTTCTCTGCAGTGCGTGTAGTGTCTGCAAGTAAATATAGACTATTATCAAGGGTCCATTCCCTCTGTTGGTGAAATATATGTCCAAGAGCTAGGGGCACCAGAAACAATTCATCTTAGCTATACAGCTAGTTTAAGGTACTGACGGGGATGTTGTAAATGTAATTAACCTCACACATTGATACAAATCTGCTCCATCCAATTAGCTTCAATACGGGAACAAGAATTTAAGGAACAAATGCTAAACATGTATTTAGTTGGTGTTACAAAGAGCGTTGCTTTGTTCCTTACATTTGCATCATTATTCTCATATAAAACTAATGTATCTCCTGATAAAATTAAGTAACCACTAAAAGAAAAAAAAAAGTAACAACTGTGCCAAGACTAGAGCTGGCTGCAGCAGTTGTAGCAGTGTGAATAAGTAACATGCTCAAAGGATAATTAGAACTGGAAAAGGCCCAAAAATTCTTCTGGACAGATTCACAAGTTGTCTCAAGGTATATCAACAACGAAGCAAGACGTTTTCATGTTTAGTGAACCGCATCAAGGAAAGTACTAAACCAAAACAATGGAAGGATTAAGGAGGGAGAACTTGATACTGAGGATCCAGAAGTACGCAAAACTTTGTTTTGCAGAGCCTTAACAACAGTTGATTCACTAGCAGAGCGTTTCCTGAAGTTCTCCAGCTGGACAAGGTAAGCTCACCAGATTTGTCAAGGAATTTGAAGGCTCAATAAAGAAAAGTAATGAAGCTTCAAGTCTCTAAGAAAGACAGGAAGCCAAAAGAAAGCAGTAAAAGAACTGGACCAAGAATGCCCACAACAACTACAGTAGGCTGTGTTTGTCATGAACCCTTGCTCTGCCAGCCATATGAGTGGAGCCTAGGACATCAGAAGCATGTTGTCACCCCAAACGCATGACAGTTCATCTTTACACTACATCTATACAGTTTATATTACGACATATCAGTATGTCACTAAAAATGTTTTTGTTCCTCTACACTACCCACACAGATGTTAAAGCAAGTGTTGTATGGCTTGTATGCTTTATTACACTCTGGCTTGTAAACAGAAAGGGCAGCTCTCTGTCTCTGTGTCCTGTGTGGCTCATTCAAATGGACAGGATCGTTGCACATGCAGTGACAGTAAATGAGCAGGACACAGAAATATGTGCATGCGTCCTAGAAGCAAAACACTATCCATCCTCACTTCTCACATTTACTGTGAGCAAATGTTTACAGCAAGACAGACGTTACAGCATGTGGTATAAAACTATCCAATTTAAAGCAAGAACAACTAGGTTATCTTTCAACCCTTTCAATAACCGATTTCCTTCATTCCTGCATTACTTTCTCAATTCAGCGAATTCACTAGATATGAGCAATTTAGGAAAACATATAGAACCATACAGCATTTTGTCAAAGAGACAATATAGAATTAGTTTTAATTCTGGATAGATTTAATATAATTAATTTATCTACATTTATCAAAACAAATAAATATGGAACTGTTTTGAACTAAAAAAGCTAAAAGCTAACTCAGCATTAACAAATGTATATCAATACAACTCAAATTCCAGAAATGTTGGGACCTTTTTAAAATTTGAATAAGATGAAAACTAAAAGACTTTCAAATCACGAGCCAATATTTAATTTACAATAGAACATAGATAACATAACAAATGTTTACACTGAGAAATTTGACACTTTTAGGCACAAAATGTGCTCATTTCAAATTTGATGCCTGCTACAGGACTCAAAATAGTTTGGACAACAAATGGCTGAAAAAGCAACACATTTTAAATAGACAGCAACTAATGAACATAACCCTCCTACACCCTAAGACTTGTTTTATGTTTTGCATAATAATGTTTGGATAATGTTTGTTGTGTTGATTCAAATGGCACAGCTTTTGCCTCAGGTGTGTATTTTGGGTTGCATTTTCAGATTTCAGGATTTTCTTTTTAAAAATCCTCTTAAAATGCTGTCTAAAAATTAGTCAAATTTTTTGTGCCATTGCCTCCCATTCAAATGACATTTTTATTATACACTGTCTAATACACTGCCATATAATTTCACATTTTTATCAAGTATTTCATGGACTCATGATAGTGAGGGATTGGAATTTTTGTTTTTATAGTTTTCTACTAGGTGGCGCCATTTCTCCATATATGGTAGATAGAGGTATAAATGGGGAAATGGCCCCATTAGTGTTTGTATATATTATCTGCCTGCAAGGCAAGGGTTGTCATAAATTGGTGTGAAAGTGTTTGCTGAGTTGTTTGCTGACTTGTGGTGCCAAGACTGAGCAGATGCCTCTGTGTGTGTTGGATGTGTATGCACCACATAAATTGGAATTTAGGGCTTAAATTTCATAAACAGATTGAATTTCTGCTATGTATGGTGAGGACTGAAGTGAATCATGAAAATAACCATGACAATTTTTTATTAATTTAATTGTTCATTTTTAGATAAGGCTGTGATGCCAATTTTTGACACTCCCAAGCTCTGATAATCCCCCCACCCCACCCCCCAAAAAAATTTTATTTGCATTTACAGAGGGGAAAAAAATCTATTTTTGTGATTTTTGGCAGAAACTGAAATTTAAGGGGTTAAATTTCATAAACAGAATGAAATTCATTGTGTGTATGTCTATGTATGGTGAGGACTGAAGTTAATCGCTGTAACCATTAAAACAAACAAACAAACAAACAAACAAACAAAAAACAATGAATTATTGACTATTAGAAACTTTTTCTATGGCAGTCTTTATTGGTGCATTTATTTATTTATTTATTTTGTGCCTTAAGGTGAAAGGTGTACCTAAAAAGTTAAGGGTGTAGGAGGAGGATACATCAGGTCTGTCTACTATAAAAGGGCTGTCTTAGGTCACCTCAGGTTGGTGCTCCGTGGTGTGGCCTCAGGGAGCACTAGATGCAGTTGTATTTTCTTTTTTGTTAGCTTGGTTCCTGATCACACGTGTTTTTACCATTCGCCTCAAACCATTAGCCACATAATAACTGTCAGCTGACCGACAAACTTGTTTCCATGACAGCCTTGAACCCCTTGAAGTGTTACAAGGAGCACCTGAACTCACCATCACGCACTTAATGCATGCCTTCCCATCCGTGACCTGTCAAACTATATCATTTGCAAAACAGCGCTCGCAAGAAAAGTGGAATTTAGCTTGATGTTACTCCATGGAACGTGGAACAGCACACATGAAGCACGCACCACTCAGTGATACCTACTTCATGTTTTTGGCTGCTACTTGTTTTTATCCATGCTGAGAGGAATTGCTTATTGTAGCCCTGTTGGGTCGGCCTGAAGTCGGCAGCTTTCACAGAAGTGGTTAGCACTCTCGCCTCACAGCAAGAAGGTCCTAAGTGCGAAAGTCCCGGGTTTGATTCCTGGACCGTGTGGTGCTCCAGTTTACCCCATCAACTTCAAAACATGCACAATAGGCTAATCCTCCAGCTAAGTACTCTGAAGAAGGGTCTCTGGGCGCTGCACTGCGGCTGCCCACTGCTCCTGACAGGTTGCCCCTGCAGCATTGAAGGAGGGGTCAAATGCAGAGTCAATTTTGAGTCAATCTAATGTTTCAACTTGACACTCGACCATCTGATTTTAGTAAATTATTGATCTAATGTTATCATTGCTATGACAAGCTGTTGATATTTGCAGAAAGATGCTAGTAAGCATGATGTGTATGAGGTACTGATGCTTGGGAATTGTTCAAATCAATCTTGCATATTCCTCACTTACACATTGGTACTTCATCATTGTTCTCTATGTGGCTAAATGTCGAATTATGGTTTGTGGTACTGATCAAATTTAGTCTCAGAAGTCTCATTTGTGTATGTTTTAAAAAAAATTTTTAATTTTACATAACATGCAGTATATGTATTTATTGTCCAGGTCTGAGTAACCGTGGCGTGCATGAGGAGGACCCCACTGACCCCCAGCTCATGAGACTGGACAACATGCTGCTCGCCGAGGGTGTCGCTGGCCCAGAGAAAGCAGCAGAGTCTGCAGTGGCAGCAGCAGCAGGTATCATCACTGATAACTCCATTGAGCACTCAGACTACAGGGCCAAGCTGACACAAATCCGGCAAATCTATCACTCTGAGCTGGAGAAATACGAGCAGGTGAGACAGACCCCTCTCATAGACATTATGTAGTGGGTGTAGCAAGATTTTGAAGAAGGATGGCTGCGCTACTCTTGTCCCTCAGGCCTGTAATGAGTTCACAACGCACGTCATGAATCTATTGCGAGAGCAGTCGCGGACACGACCCATCTCACCAAAGGAGATTGAGAGAATGGTCAACATAATTCACAGCAAGTTCAGCTCCATCCAAATGCAACTAAAGCAAAGCACATGTGAAGCTGTCATGATCCTTCGCTCACGCTTTCTGGATGCAAGGTCACTTTATAAACATTACTATACAAAGAAACATTTGTTTGTAGTAGTAGTTTAATTCACTGCCACTGTTTTTACAGACGGAAAAGACGAAACTTCAGCAAACAGGCCACAGAAATCCTGAATGAATATTTTTACTCTCATCTGAACAACCCTTACCCCAGCGAGGAGGCCAAGGAGGAACTTGCCAAGAAGTGCAGTATAAATGTTACTCAGGTGAAGAAACTCAACACTTGCTGACAAGAAATATCTTTATAATTATGTGTTGCCAGTCAGCCCCAGTTTAGCGGCTTTTCAGTCTATTTTGAACAGCCATTTGTTGCAATTTAACTACTAAAAGAAGAATAAACATAAGCTGTGGTTGTTGACACATCGACACAGATGTTAGCTGTAGCTGCTACATACAAATGTATTAGTTCAATAGGAGACTGGAGTTCAGTAAAAAGCCCATTCTTTTTTGCCCTCAGGCTGGGGGAAGCACCATCACAGTATCACAGGTACGTCACTATTCTATCTCCTCATATTATCTGGTGGCAGCCTCCCCCAACCAAACAAGACTATGTATATGTAAGACATTGTTTTCAGGGATGCAGATTTAAAATCGGACATACTGTATCACAAATAGACAACCAGCTACTCCAAACTGCTAACTGGGATATACTGTGGTACATCTGATGTAAATGTGGAACTGAAACTGTTATTATTCTTGCTAATTAGATTTTAGATTCCCAGCAGACATTTATTCTGGGGAGATGATAAATATTACTGCATTTACACAAAGACAACAAGCGCAACACACATTTGCATAGTGGCCAGTGTCATCTGCAGTTACTGTCGATCTGTAGTTACTCTTTAAAAGTCCTGTAAGTGTGACGTGGATTACCTCGAGTGCTTTTTCTAACCACACAACAGTGTGATGTTATAAACATTTAATCCATTTCTCATCCTTCTATTTCAGGTGTCTAACTGGTTTGGGAACAAGAGGATCCGATACAAGAAAAACATGGGTAAATTTCAAGAGGAGGCCAACTTATATGCAGCAAAGACTGCAGTAACAGTGACTCAGGCAGCAGCTGCTGTCCACGGGGCACACAATTCCCCAACCACACCTAATGCAGGTACACTGGAGGGAAACACAGTTTTACTAAAAATATAAAGAAATTATATTGCAACATTGTACTACTAGACTCTTCCTGATAGGTTTGCAAATGAAGGACGAAGATCTCCAGCTAGATGTTGCTGACGTGAAGCCCTCCCTGTTAACCTGCATATTTACTGGTACTGCTCTTTTAACAAGACTGCCTTCTGTCTGTGGTATACACTATTTTTAAACAGAACATGCTTGTGAGTTGTATGTAAATACATGTGTATAAGTTCATGTATTAATTTTCGGTGATGCATGAATGTGGGTATATTGTGTGTCTACTTTCTGAACAGTGTTAGTATGCATCTTGTTGAGCTGTTTTCATCTCTCCCTGTCAAGGATCCTCTGGTTCACTTAGCCTCCCAAACTCCATGGACATGTTAATTTGTATGCAGTCGCAAAGTCAGAAGGGGCCCCATGTAGGAGACAATCTGCAGTCTCAGGTGTGTTTTTAGTAGCTGAGCATGATTATTATGGAAAGGCATTTTGTCCAGAATAAATAGAAACATATACTTGATGTATAATTAATCTATGTAGGTTCATAGCTGCCCATCCGGATTAACAAAATACACAACAACAAAAAATTCACTAAATCTACTGGACTTCAACTTTGTTTTCTTCAATGACAGTTTGGTGTTCATCTGAACAACATAATCCATTTGAAATTTACAGGAAACAGGAAGTTACTAGCATTAAATGCACAGCTGAAAGTTGCATGATCAGCTGGTTCATTCATAAAACACCAAGGTACAGTCTTTAAGACAGCATATAAGTAGCAGACAGATGTCTTAAATCTCAGAGTAGAGGAGTAACACCTCCATAAACTGAGGAATACCACCTTATCCGGCAACATAATCAGTGCCATTTTGTTATGGCATGTCACACACTGATTGATCATGTGACCTTCAGCTGTGTATTTAAGTTAAGTCAATGACTTTCTGTTTTCTGTAAATTTCAAACTGTTGATGGTGTTTGGGTGAACACTAAAACATATTTGAAGACAACAAACTTGAAGTCCAGTAGATTTAGTGATTTTTGTTGTTATTGTGTATACTTGACATAAACTTGCTTGATGCAAGACTGTAATCTCATCCACTATGTATTTGTAATAAAAAATATTTTGGCTGTTTTTTTTATTATTATTTGTATATTTGGACACTAGATTGCATCAAAGATTCTTATTCTGAGGAAATATGATGACATAATATGATGACATAATATGATGACATAATATGATGACATAATAGTTTGTATAGTTGTACATGTTCAAATCACTGACATGCTTTCAAACATTTGAGGCTCTTGTATCAGTTGTCTCTTTCTGTGCAGGTGCATACAGTCCACAGTGCCATCAATCATAATGGCCACAGTAATGGCCTGCGACATCCTCTGTGCAGTTCATACGGACTCACCGTGAGTACATCTAAACATAGCATTGTACTCTATGATGAGTGTGATAACTGGCATGTTCAAGCAGTTTTAGTTCAGGTTTATAATAATATTCTGAAACGTTTGTATTTGAAAAGGATTCCCGCTTATGCTTAAAATATTGGTTTCTCCAGAGGGACATGTTGTAGTCTTCTAAAAACAAGTAAATGAAAAATTATTTATTCAACTATTGACCAGACACTCTAATAACAATGATAAAAGAAATGTTTCAGTTTTGCTCACTGCCCGATCTTGCCCTGAGCCTTGAAGACAACATTTCCAACGCCTTGCCCTTTAACTTTATGTGCATCTGACTTTTTATGCACCTCACGTTATAACTTCTTACTCAGGTCAGGAGGAGGAGCATGTCAAGCTTAGTGCATGTGAAGTGTACTCTTGTGCAAGGAGTGTGCTTTTTACAGTGTGTTTTATTTGTTTTCAGGTAAATGGGAGCTGGCATGATGCACCCAGAACATCTGCTGTCACATGTCATGAGACAGCTCCAGTCAGTGTTGGCTCAGATACCTCCACCTGACCTTTACAACTTTAAAAATGCACTGCGAACCAGAAACAAAGTGATGTCCAAAGCTGCAGGGTCGACTAGGACCACCTTGCTTGTGTATTTAGTTATTTTAAATATCATGTGACAGAGCAGAGTTTAATGTTGTTTACTTTTGGTTTGGAATAGTTGTTTTTTTACTGAGAAACTGTTGTTTGTTTGATTGTTGTGTTTGTTTATATAGTTTTATATAATTTATTGTTGTTCAGTTGTAGAGAGAACCTTTTTTTCATACATTCATATGTGAATGCAGATTCAAACTATAAACAACATACTGTACTTTGTTTATTTTGAGTAGAACCTGTTTGTAAATATTTTAGATAAGTTATAGTTGGCTACATCAAATGTGTTTCAAATTACTTTTTAGTTTTACACGGCCTACAGTATTTTCAGTACAAAGTAAAGTGACTTATATATTCTGGTTTACTTTTTTGTCTTTTAAAACATTTGACTGAAAGATCACTGCCTAAAGACCCATTTTATGCAATGAGTTATTAACGTGCTGCCTAGTATTATGGGCAATGTCAAATGCACTGTACATTTCTAGAGTACAGTTGTCACATTAGGACAAACCTTCATTGAGTTATCAGAGGTTTGAGAGGAGGCTGCCACACCACGACCTCTCCTCTTCTCCACCAGTGTCTCTCGATACGTCTGTGTCCTGCTCCTGACTGTCCCATTCTCCTGCCTCCACTTTAGCCTTGGTCTGCCTCTGTCTGTAGGTCGCTGTCTGGAGAAATCACTCGGCCTTTCAGAGCCTCTTATCTCCCACATGTCACTTCTCCATTTGCTGCAGTTTGTCTGTGTGCCACTGGTATTGATTTTTCTGTCAACAGTGGGGGTGAAATAAACCTCAATTCACTTTTCTTAAAAGTGGTTTGATGAATTCTGTGCAACAAATATTTAACAAAATAAGATTAAGAACCAGGTGGTTCACCTGGAACAGCATAAACTGGAGTCACCTGGGTCAGACTCCTGACTCAGGCGAGTATACTCCATGTCAGTCCCCATCTCTCTCCCTGATCTCCTAACTGTCTCTAACGGTGTCTAAAAAACATCTATGAAATATTTTCCAACATTGTTTCAATAAATGGATTGTTTGTTTTTAACTGCAGAGCACTTTAAAGAACCTTGGTGAGCAAGAATCTGTTGCAAATAATAGTTTTTACAAATGGTTCTGTAATTTCTAATTGTTGCCTTGACTCTGAAGATCCTTTACAAGTCCTAGCAGTTCCAAACTCACAAGTGTAGCCTCTGGGGAAACATGGATTTAGCAGGGCACACTCAGCTGCTGTGTCAAAACAATGTATCTGAGCTGCACTGCCACAAACTGGCACAGTGCCACCTCAGCTCATGTCTGTCTGAGCCTGCCAGTAAACAGTGTGTCCTGTGTCTTTCATGTCAAATAAGATGTACTAACAGTGAATCTGCCTGCAAGCATAAGGATGGATGGATAAATAACCGGATACAAGCGCAGAGTGCTGACTTGTCCCACAGTTCAGTCGTCCCCAGTCACATTTATGTGGGTGTCACAACCCACCATCCTCCATTTACAGAGCTGCAAGCTGGAGGAGAACAGATGAGAGCATGGTCAAAGAGCATTGGGGCATCCAGTGCATGTCAAGAAATTTTAAAGTCAGATTAGATTGTTTTCTTTTTGCTAGCATTGACCTGCAAGAATCCAGTGTTTGTGTTTTTTTTTTTGTTTTTTTTTTTTTTTGTACGTTTCTAGATTCCAGTTTTAATCATTAGGTAAGATGCTAATTTCTTATGCTAAGCTGTTCCAATTGTGAAACATTTAATTCAAAAATCTTAGTAAATCCTAATATCAATAAATATTTTAAGACTTTTATGTCTGCCACAAGGACATAATGCCACACAGCTGTTCTAAAATATGTGATAAGCAGATGTTTAACTTTAGTTAAGACGGTATCAGTCACTTGTGAATAGGTGTGTGCACAATAATTGCTACACATATTTACTGTTAATATTTTTCTTATTAACTTCATTTTATTGTGTAAAACGCAGTGTTAATAAACACTATATTGCCAAAAGTATTCGCTCACCCGCCCAAATAACTGAATTCAGGTGTTCCAATCACTTCCATGGCCACAGGTGAATAAAATCAAGCACCTAGGCAGCAGTTTTGTGGAAAACTTTGTGAAAAAGTTTGAGGATGGCCACTTCCTGCTCCATCATGCAGAAATCAAGGTCCATAAAGACATGGATGTGCAACTTTCGTGTGGAAGAACTTGACTGGCCTGCACAGAGTCCTGACTTCAACCCGAAAGAACACCTTTGGGATGAATTAGAGTGAAGACTGCGAGCCAGGCCTTCATCCAACATCAGTGTCTGACCTCACAAATGTGCTTCTGGAAAAATGGTAAAAAATTCCCATAAACACTCCTAAACCTTGTGGAAAGCCTTCCCAGAAGAGTTGAAGCTGTTATAGGTGCAAAGGGTGGGCCAACATTATATTAAACCCTATGGAATAATAATTAAGTTCATATGCGTGTAAAGGCAGATGAGCCAATACTTTTGGAAATACAGTGCACAAACAACTAAATCAGTAAAGTTCATTAAAGAACAGTTGTGTAAGGTAAATTAAATAAACATCTCTCTAAGGTGACACCTGGCGAAATCTACTGTATGCCTGGGCCATCTCATCTGGATCCTCTTGATACTGAGAGGGAGTGGCAGTTGCTTGTGAATGTGCCGTATGTCCTGCGAGTGGATCTTTTTGGTTCTCTGCCATGAGAAGCAGGATGTTGTCAGCTCAGCTGGAACAGAAGTCCTGCACACTCTCATAACAGGTAGTAAAGACCCTCTTGTGGAGTGTTGGTTTTCATGAATCAGTTTTTTGTGGTTGACCAATTCACAATTCACCAGCTCCTATTCCTGTAGGTGGTGACCATTTGTTTATTTTTAATTGATTTACCATTAGTAGTATCTCGCTGTGTAAGAGTTGTACTACTGTATATGGTTTGTTTGCAGGCTACTGTTTCTAATACTGAACTGTGACTGGCTAGAGATTCAATCGTATAATATGTCAGTATACACGCCCCTCTTTGCCTCATTTAGACTGGATCAGCAGTACTGGCCCAGTCCCATGGGGGCTTGCCCAGGATAATGTCTCGGAGGGGAGTGACCACTCGAGACCTCAGAGATGGGACGATCAGTCACACTGCAGTGGAGCTGCCTTATGAATCTCATTACTGCTGTGTGTTGGTTTGTTTAGTGTCCTGCTGAGGTTTTACTCTCATCAGTATGGGCCTCATAGATTCTCCATACACCTCCATATTCCACATCAGAGCACAGAGAGTCTTCTGGCCAAAAAAAAATTATTATTTTCTTTTTGTTTTATAGCTTCAGGTAGAGAACAACCACTATCTTTGGGTAAGATTCTTTACTACTGTTTTGCATGATGTGAGGGGTTTAAGACATTTTGGGAAAAATTAAGGTCTCTGTATCAAATGAATTCTGATGATAAACTCTCTGTACTACAGCTATTGCAAGTGGATTTGTGCTATATCATTCTGAGACATGGCATAAAAGGCTGCAGCAAAAAAGCCGCTTGATCTAAAGGTTTTATTTACATTTAATATACCAAACAAGCAGAACACAAAAAAGATTTATTTGCTACCGGCCTCCATTGTCAATTGTCAAATCTTTACTCATGTCCTTTTTTGATATCAGTTAGAAACTCTGTAGTTGGTCATTATTCATGTTCCTCAGATTATAATCTGACTCATTATCCTAAAAGACATTAATTTGCTACTTCAATTTAGACATACATAACATCACTTCAGAGGAAAATTTTGACACAGAATATCATCAGCTAATTTATATATTGTGAGATTGAGCAGAACATAACTAAAATATACACAATATACAGTATATACACCAAAACGGATGCAGAATTTGAGGCAGGGAGAGAACAAGATCTGCTCATGTGGGTGTGCTGAGGAAAAAGGAGCATGTAGAGGATGTGATAAGTGTCTCATTTACCAGTCAGGAGCTGCGGTGGGCACTGACCAAATCTGGAATGACAGCACCAAGGAAGAATGAGGTCTGTTATGTCATGTTAAAGAATTTAAGTCATATTGGCTTAAATAAGGTATTAATGTTGTATAACAAGGTGTGGGATGAAGGGACACTGCCTGAGTGCTGGAAAGAAACAGTTATAATTAAAAAAAATATATAAAAAAACAGGGAAAGATGTAAGTAACCCAGCAAATTACAGACCTATTGTTTTAACATCTAATGTAGGCAAACTGATGGAGCGCATGGTGAATGAGAGACTTACCTTCTTTCTGGAATAGAACCAGTTAATAGTGGATTACCACATGCTTCCCTTGTTCTCCAGTTTTAGGTAGGTCTTTGTTTACTGATCATGGTGCCTCATGGAAAAGGGGTAGAAATTTAGATTTTGTAATTAAAAAACTTCAAGAAGGAATCAAGAAAGAGGAAGTATGGCGTAGAGACTGGGGATTGAGATTCTCAGTAGACAAAACAAAGGTGATGCTCTTCACGCAGAAAAAGAACAGAAAGTAACTTGAGTAACTTGTGTAATTTGCGGAGTGTTTTTGTTTTTTAGGTGTCCATTTTGGTATGGTAGTTCCACGCGGTTGACGTGGAACCACCATATTAACAGTTATTGATTAATGAAAGAAAGTGATTAATATTCTGAGATGTCTTATGGGGAGGGACTGGGGAGCAGGTGTTCTGTCTCTGAAGCGTATCTATGTTGCTTTGATCAAGTCCAGGTTTGACTATGGCTGTGTTTGCGTATGGTTCTGCTGCTGAATCTGCTTTTAAGAGGCTAGAAGTGGTACAAGCTAAAGCACTTTGTCTGTGTATTGCAGCAGGGAGAAAGTTTTATTTTGAATTGACAAGATGATGCAGATGCAGTTTGTTTTATGGTCATCTAAATTTTCCTTTGTTGACTTTACATAACCAGATGTCAGATGACCAAGGAGCAGCAAGAGCAGAGCTAAACAGCCACATGTGGCTCTAAAACCATAGGCTACAGACGTCTGTGCGAGGCAATTGGAAATATAAACCTGCTCATAAAATATAATACTTTTACTATTCAAATTAATTCCACCATAAATTGTAATATATTTTTAATAATTTTTACCCTATCATGCTTTCATAGAAATTGTCTTTCCATGTAAATTAGAAACCTAATTTTTGCTTATTTTAATACAATATTTTAATACTTATATAGTAAAAAAGTATATTTATGTATCTTTATTTTGTAAGAGGAAAGTGGGGGGTGGGGTAGAGAAAGAGTGGGGTTGTTTGGTTAAGGGTTGTCGAGGTTTCTGAAGGTAGCTTAGCTGCGCCTACACCACTTCTTCTTTCTTAGGTGGAGCTGTAGCTGTTCCAGCATGTCTGCTGCCTGCTGCCTCTTCATCTCGCTGCTCTGTAGAGCGCTTTTGTTTTTCAATTTCACTCTGCTGATCGTCCTCCATCGTGGCCAACTCCTCTTTATCCCTCATGATGTCATCATGCACAGCTTTGAAGGCAAATTTGTCTTGTTCTTTTATATTTTCAACAGCCTGGGTGGCCTCTTTCTCCTCTTTTAGCTTTCTAACCATTTCCTGAAGTTGATTTTTACTGTTTGTCAGCTTTCCAGTGGCCATATCAGCGTTGGCCAGTTGCTTAACTCTCAGTACTTCCTCTCTTCCTTGGTCTTCCTCTCCTCCGCTTCTTTTTTTAGTTGATGCTGAAGTTTTTTATTGGTTTATTTTTATTGGTCTTTTTTAGTTCCTCCTGAGTGTTACGGAGAGACCGTCTCCTTTGGTTTAGCTGGACAGCTCCACCTTTAGCTCCTGCTCGAGACACTTGTTTTTGTGGATTTGCTCCTGTACTTCACTCTGTGTCTGGTGAACTGTGGCTTTTGCCTCCTCCAGCTGCCTTTTGAGCTCCAGCTGGCTCTCCTCAGGTGTTGTTGAGGCCTAGATGGTGGAAAAAAAGGACGATCAATAGATGTTTTAATATACATAAATACAGTATATACTACATACCAGCCTGGTCTCCTCAGGTGTTGGTCTTTGTTTGCTCTCTGCAGGTGGAACCTGTAGAACTTCTGTGGTTATGTTAAAATTTCTTTTCTTTTTTTTATAGAAAACAATAATAACAAATTTAAATGGAATATTTTTGGATGTTGTAATTATTTTTATATTATTTATTATAATATTATTTCTGTACCATTGCAAAATAGGGCCAAAGATTCTAACTCCAGCCACAAACAGGAAGTAAAAAAACACCTAGAAATATAAAATTTCTATACCTAGAAATATAAAATGGCTCAGTGGTTACCCCTGAAAAATAAAAATACATTGGAAAATAGAGAGGGTTCGACCTTTTTTTGCATCATAGAAAAAAAGGAAACTTGGTGGATATAAAGAGCATATTGAGACCCACCAAAAATGATATTATGGCCCTGTCCTAAAGCCAACAGGAAGTCATCTATGTTTGCTGAAAGTCATGATGGTCAAAATCTAACCCTGGTACTTTTGCAAACTTCGTCCTGTGGTTTTGGGCTCCAAGCTGAAGCAGAATCATCTGGACACATCTGGGACTATATCTAGTAGTTTTGAGTTCTGAACCACAGTTTAAACGGACTACAAGCAGGCTACAAATGAAGTAGGCCTAATGTTTATTTAGAACACTCCTTAAACTTGTGTATACGAGATATACTCATATGCTTCAGTCATTAGGGCTGCGAGGGCCTTTTATCTCCGCTTGCGGCTTTAATTCTCCTTACTAATGGAGAGACAAAACAATCACAATACAAGAGACCAGACAATGGTGCCATCTGGCGTTCACATCACAGTGGTAATCAGTTGAGAGAATAGTACAAGACACTATATAAGTGCGTATTTGAGAGAACTTAAGGAACAAAGAAAAAACAAACGTGAGGAAAAAGAAGCAAACAAACAAACTGAAAAGCAAGAATATGTAGGACTGTTTCATTTGAGGCGTTAATCTCCAAAGTTAGGGGCAAGCGCTCCCTGATGCATATACAGTATTTGTGTGTGTATGGAGTAGACAGGTGTATAACAGCATAATCACAGCTATACATTATTGATATTTAGGAGTCATATAATCCGCATATAATCACACGATGATACCACTCCTCATTAATGTGCATTCTCGGGTAGATCCGTGATGTCTGAAGTCTCCTAAAAACACAATATGTACAGTCAAGTCGAGTCAAACATCCCATTGTTGAAGTTTACTGTTCTAATACAGTGTTTGTTGTTTATAAACAAAATGGTTTTGATATAATCATTGAACTCTATTAGAAAACTCACAACATTAACATGGGAAAATTACGTATTCAGATAGATTAACAATGTGTTGAGGATTAATCCGAACATCCTACCTTTAGTGTCTCAAAAGCTGTGCACACTGGCACACAAATACCAGATTCGATGTTTTTACTTTCTATATTTCGTTGATGATAATGTGTTCATGTTGCATGCATGTGTTTACAACGCAGGCTGTAGCGGGGCGGCGGGGGTCGCTCCTGTTCCCCCAGTGATCACTGAACTATTCCCAGAGCAGGTCGCTACAACCACAATGTAAAGGGCCACTAATGTTTGTATACTTGGATTAGCTCACTGATCATGGTACACGAATAGACCTAAAGCTGTGATTGGGTGCGAAGAGGATAAGTTAACAACTAAAGGCAGAACGACGCGGATTTGTTGGTAAGTGGAATAATAATGCTAGCAGTGCTAGCATTGACTGACGATGTTTCAGCTACAGCTATCACAAACAATGGTCCTCTCACGTGTTATATAAAACCTTGTCCTGCCTAAATATAGTCTGTTAGATGACTAAAATATCAATCGATATAAGTCAATATGGACTGGAACTCCCCAAGTCAATATTAGCTACATTTTACTTTGCACGATGAAGGCAGCTGAAGGGGCTACAAGTTAGCATTTAGCTAGCTACCGGATAGTGTTCGCCCCTCACTGTTTAACTTTGAGCTAATGTAACGTAATACTCTTATTTATTATCTCTGTACAGCTCTATAAAAAGCCACCGATTAATGCAAACTTTATGCATTACGGCCAGCATTTTGGCCTGTTAGCGTCGTGTCTGTAACTACCCAGCTATTACAGCGTTATCTGTGTAAAGAGGGCTGATGGTGACTAGATTAACAGATGAATATCTTCTCACATTTACATAGCTGTATGTAGAAAGATTTTTCCTAAAATATATTACATAAAGACAGAGTTTCACAGTTTCTGAACAACAGTTTCGTATATATGTCCAGAATAAGTTGTATCCATTCTAGCCTAGGAGCATATTTGTTAATTTGTTAACACTGTATCTTTGTGTTGTGTTTGAAATCGAATATGTAATAAAGTTTACTTTAGTGCCAGCAACAATGCTATCTTCAGTTTGTAGAAGAATGAGAATCCGTGCTCTCGGTTTCATCTAACCGAGAGTGTAACACTATCCAGTCATGCACCACTTCTCTTCCCTTTTCTGTATTAACTCAGCATTTCATCCTCTCAAAGCTGTTTGTTTTACATTTAGGTCTCATTGATGTTATTGTTTGTTATGTTTTGACTTATGTAGCTTTAAAGTCATGTTGAAAAAGTAAAAAGCATTCTGTTTAGGTGCATGCAAATCATCTTGAAAGAACACCATGTGCAGTCATTGAACCTTTTCTTTGCACTTTCATTTTCTCCTCTTGAGCCACATCTTTGCACTAAGCACTGTGGTTGTCAAGGAGCTGCTATGCAGGGGATCTGTGTTCAGCTTTTTAACAAGTTTTTCTGCCTACTGCCTGCATCTCAGCTGTGAGAGTAAATTTATCAAACTTAGCAGATGTATTTAAGTTGGATTCAAATGTGTGGAAGAATAACTGTAGTCTGAATTGATTATCAAAGCCATTTGGCAGCACACTTACTTCCTCAGCTCTGGGATATTTCTTGATGTTTGTTAATTCTAAAAACACAAAAAGTTGTACCCAACCTTAACAGAAGCCAGTTGATTTGATCAAAACAACCACAAACACTGGTGTGGGTGTGGAGTGAATCAGGAATGTTCATGTTGGCCTTAACAAACCGGTTGAATCCTTTGCCAGCTCCCTGCTGTTTGTCCTCTGTGGAGCTGCTAGTCCTTTGGTGATTCTCTGTTGAATTCTTTGTGCACATCTGGCCCTGACATCTGCTGCTCTTTCTTTTGTTCATGTTCACAAAGGAAGAGACATATATGAGCAGAGTTTAGAGACATGAAGATGAGGACATGTGTGTGTTTTAGGGGTATGGTCTTGCTTTGCTTTGTTTTACCAAGTATATTATGTCATATAAATGGAATGCTAGTTTTCTGGTGGCTCAGCTGAATGTTTTTGTTAAGATTTGCATATTTTACTCATGGTGGTAAGCAGATAAATAAATGTAGGCTGTATATTCTCATTATAGTTGATCTAACAGAAGTGAAGTATTGACAAATTATTACGTCAAACAACATTGTACCAAACTTCTCACATTTGGGTGGCTTTTTTAGCTCATTAAAGATGCCTGAGGTTCGGGAACTTTCTGAAGCGCTTCCGGAGATGCCCATGGACCCCATCACTGGAGTCGGAGTGGTAGCCTCAAGAAATAGGGCACCCACTGGATACGATGTGGTATGGACAACTTAAAGCAGCAGATTCCCATGTTTTATGCCAAGTCTTTTAAACACCACTTTTTCTTTCTCAGGTCTCTACCACCACAGACGGCCTTGATGCTGATCTGTGGAAGGATGGCCTTTTCAAATCCAAGGTCACGCGCTACCTCTGCTTCACAAGGGTCTTTTCTAAAGAAAATGTATGTTAACTAGCTTTTTGTCAACTATAACAGCAACATTTTAATTGTTTCACACATTTTTAAATAATAATATAATTTCTTATATTTTGATCATTCTTTCAGAGCCATTTAGGCAATGTCCTTGTGGACATGAAGCTTATTGACATAAAAGACACTCTCCCTGTGGGCTTTATTCCTATACAAGAAACTGTTGATACACGTAAGTTGTCAAAATAAATATAACCTATTTTTAGTGCTTAGTAAATGGTGTGTAAATGCTTGGCTGTGGTGAGCTCTGGCATTAACGTGTTATTTTATTCACTAAAACCTTTATGACAGTAAAGGTTTTATAACCTTTACATGACCTTTATGACAGTAACCCATGATTATGGGGTGTCTGCAGTGGAATGACTCTCAGTCTGTATGTGTACAATACAGAGGAGCAAGCCTTCAGGAAGAGAAGACTTTGTATCAAGTTTATTCCTCGAGACTCCACAGAGGCAGCCATCTGTGACATCCGCATCCTGGGACGCTCCAAGCAAGCCCCTCCTCAATACACATTTATTGGGTGGGCTGCCCATAATAATGATTTTTTATAAA
Source organism: Bostrychus sinensis (assembly GCA_020698575.1). Taxonomy (NCBI): domain Eukaryota; kingdom Metazoa; phylum Chordata; class Actinopteri; order Gobiiformes; family Eleotridae; genus Bostrychus; species Bostrychus sinensis. Next base: position 13,510,802 of record CM036239.1, read on the forward strand.
AGTATGACAGTAATTATAAAGAAGAAGATTAAGAAACATGAATTTCTTTTTTTGTACTATGACAGAGAGCTTAACAATATGGGAATTTGGTATCGCATGGGCAATGTGCCCCGGGCACAGGACTCCACGCACATCCCAACCACTAACAATGTCCAGAATGTGAACTCCACCTCCAGTGCTGCTCCTGTCCCAACTGCCCCTATGCCCAAGTATGTCCTCTTAAATAATGGCTTTGTATTGGTATAGCATCCTGTCTTGGCACACATTGATAAGATCAAGGGAAAAGGATGTTCACCATCAATTATTTGATTTTTAAACTGTTGTTTAATTGTTTTCATCTGGGTTTTTTTTTTTTTTTCCAGACATATTTCTATGACACTTCCAGCCAGTTTCAGGGGGAAAAACACAACAAGACCAGATTATGAGCATCAGAACTCCAACCTGTATGCTATTTCAGGTTTGTGGAACTTTAAAGAATCGTATCTAAATGCTCATTTATACTCTGCATTAGATACGCTTTTGGATATGGATGGAGCGCTCTGTCTGTCTTCTGCTTTCATTCTGCATGCATGTTGCTCTGTTTTGGTGGGCATATCAGCCTGCTTAGTCTCATGTGACCTTGACAACCAACTACTTGACTAGTGTGTTCAGAGATTGTTCTTGAATTAGCGTAAAATCTCATCTAGGAAAATCTCCCTTTCAGCTGTGCCCCATTAAAAAGCATTAAAAGTCATTAAATTGATTCCAACAGGCATTACAATATAAAATAGTTTTTAAAGTAAAATTGCTGACATTATTAGTTTTATTTGTGAATATAAAAATGTATTTACATTTTCGTTACCTAATCAAGAGTGAGAGATGGGCGGAACAAGTTTGCTTCCACTGGGACCAAAACATCAGATGTTTGACTTTCAACAGAATTGGTGCTTTATGAACTGTATTTTACAATACATGCAAATAGATTTCGACAATTAAAGTTGCCGCTATTGTATGTTTGTGGCATTACAAATGTAAAAAAAAAAAAGTTTTAAAAATGGCATTAAAAGCATTAAATTAGACTTTCTGATGCCACAAGTCTAGGCCTAAAATCTTTTGAATTTATGCCTTTCAGCAATGGATGGTGTTCCTTTTATGATTTCTGAGAAGTTTGCCTGTGCCTCATCTGATGTAAGTTGGATGTTTTTTTTTTTTTTAACTTCTTTTTACCATTCTGCCCATAACTACAGGTACATGCCTTTCTTATTTGGTTGTTTTTTTTCTACTCAGCTACAGCAGGTGGATCTGATGGGCATTACCATCAAGTCACTGGCTGAGATTGAAAAAGAGGTGAGCTGTTTTTTTCCAGTACAGGTAGCCTTTAACTGTTACTCTTTATTAGTGCTTAATTGCTGTTTGCCCTAGCATGAAGGTCAAAAGTAGAAAGTGCACGTGTTGGAAAATAAAACTGTTATGTATGTATCCACCAGAGGGCAGAGTAGACCTTTTTATGCAGAGTAGAGCTAAAGCACATAAAGGATACTAAGAAATGTATTTGGTATCTGTGTGTCTCTCCCCTCTTCAGTATGACTACAGTTTTCGCACAGAGCACAGCGCTGCTGCCCGCCTCCCTCCCAGTCCCACACGGACCTCCCTCAGCTCTGAGGCCTGAGCAGCTCCTTATTCGCCCCAAAGTACACACCAGCAAAAGAAAAGTGTAACCTGACTACTGAGGTCCAGCACCCGAATGAACCACTCTGTAGTATGAACAAAGAACGAACAAAGAAATGGAAAGCTTTAGTTATGGTGTGAAGTGGAGCTCATATGTATAAACAACTACAGGAGGCCTTTCCATTAAACTGAAAATGTCATAAGACTGATGAACTCCTGTCTTAAACCACTAAGCTGAGAAATGACACGATGGCCTGTACAAGTCCACACAACCACAGAAGATATTTGCTTCAGGAAAAGGAATTCTTCTCTTCCAATTTCTTCTGTCAAATTATGTAAATTGTTGGTCTACTGTGATTAAGTACCACTCGTATTCAAGGAGCTTACTGTAAACAAATTCAAGAAGACAAGATGGAGACTTTTTATTGAAAAGCGCATTAGACAGACATAATTGCACAAAATTCCTGTTCTGGTTAACAAACATACAATTTTACTTGTACTTCTGAAAATTGTTTTTACTAGTTATTATTATTATTGTTGTTTCTGTACTATACTTGTGTGAGTGTGAGTGCACTTTGTTTTAGGGATTTGATGTGTGCTACAAACCACTTCACTGATGCTGTCATCTATGAGCCAGCTGCTTTATAGAAAACCACTGTTACTGTTCATGGAAGAGTTACATATTCTTGGATATTAGGCCTTTCATTCATTCTGATCATTACAAAACGCAGCAATGTAATGGCTGCTGTGTGTCTTGTGCTATAACATGCACAAATCAGTACCTAGCTAAATCCTTGTATCTTAGCCCACTCAACAGAAATTCTTCTTTACTCTATTCAAGTCAGTACCAAAAAGTATTAAGGTTAAATACATAGCACATTTTTGATTAAGAATTAAGCCAGTATTCATGTAGACACAAACAAAAAGAGCCCATTGTGTTGTTTTTTTTTTTTCTTCTAAAAGTTCACAAAGTCTCTACAGTGCTTTAGTATTACATTTACTGACTGTTACCAGTTACTTACCATTGCTGTGTGTTTTGACAAATGCTAAGCCTTTTGTAGAGGTTAATTTGAATTAAGTTTTAAAGGTCTGTTCATTTGTTGTCACTTTTTCATATTGGTCACTGTATCAAATTGTGTTTACTACCACCATAACGATCAATTGTTTCTATACTGACTTCTTGTTGCCATAGTAAGATTTAATGGCCCTATCTTGCAATGATATAGAATTTCTTTTGAATTCCTGGGTCCAGGCGATGTTCATAATCCACACTACAAACTAAAAATCTTACTTACTTTAACATTGCTGACACTTTTTCATATTGGTCACTATATAGCTGTGATACTTTCATACACCAAGATTAGCTAATTATATTTTAATGTATCTTTCTGCTGTTTGGGGCTATTTACTGCTCAACAGGTTTGTTTTACATGACTCTATATACAAAAACTACAAGTGACCATTTACTCAAATACTATAGCACATTTTAAAATCTTCCATACATACAGCCATTGCATCCTGTCTGATCCAGTGAATGCTGTTAATTGTGGTGTTGTCTGGGCAGCTCATAAACAGACAGATGAAAAGTCATTGTTAAACCCAGTTTTTCTTATATCATTTTAATCTCATTTCATGTTTTCCCTTATTTATTAGTTATTTCAGTATTGAACCTAGTATGTTTTTATGTTTTAAAAAATGTCAATTGCACTTCTAATAGGTCAAAAGATAAACAGCTCTAACTGCTTGCCTTCTGATAAGCTAACATGTATCATTTCTTGTGTTTACTCCTATACAGTTTAATAACTAAAATAATGTGTGCATTAACAACCAGTTACACTCCTGCTGCTTTGTGTCTGTTGCATGCACGCTAATTTAGGCTATTGACAATGAGATGATCATTTTCTTGGACAAAGGTAACAGTTGTGTCTATTTTAAAAAAACAATCATGGCAAAAGTTGAGTTTGTAGTTTTATTAAACTGAGGTGAGCTGAAAAATCACTGCTAGATTATATTTAATATGAGAGGAAGGGATTTGCGTGTTCATGGAAAACATGCAATTTGGGAAAAAAGCAATGTTCTAGTGGCTGAGTTTTATCTCTTTTAACTTACAGCATGATTCAATTAGCTCCCAGTTAACATGAGTCTTTTATGGTGTTACTACACCATTTTATGGAGTTCAGTTAAATGCATGTCTTTAACAACCTTCTTGATCTAAGGTGCATTAGCAAATCCTGTTGGAAAAACTAGTAATTGTACCTTCATCATACCATCACCATTTGCAGAGCTGTTATGAGGAAAAATGATCAAACCAGGACTATGCTAGTCAATTTTTCAGCCTATAATTCAGTTTTTCATAAAAATCCAACCGACATTTTGTTGCCAATAGATAATTATGACCCCATCTTGCAATGGTAAAGACTTTTAAAATATTCCTGGACCCAAACAGTTATTTGGATCCATAAGAAAAATTCTTGATCCGTTACTGGTGTTTCCTGAAAAGTTCATCCAAATGCAGCCATATCTTTTGAGTTTTTTTTTTTACAGATAAACAAACAGAAAAACAAACCAACACCGGCAAAAACATAACCTCTCTGACAAAGATATTTAACATGAGTGATTTCTATAAGATGAATACTTGTATTTGGGCTGATGATTAATGGTTCATAAATGAGATTCCTCATAATCCTGGTCAGAGCCCAAGGGCTGTACAGATCCTACTGAGGACCTCCCGACTCTGTGATATTTCTGTATTTAGTCAATCCATTTGCACATCATTCGCATATTATCAAAATATGTGTGTGTGTGGTTCACAACAAACTGTGTTTGTTGTGAACCACACCTGGCTAAGAGATCTTACACTGGTCTGTTTTTACATCTTTGTACCTGCTCGAAAGACATGGATCATTATAAAAATGGCCAGGAACCTAATCGCTCTTACACAGATAAACAACACCCATATCTGATGGTTTTATGAGGCTGTATATTTTAAACAAGCAAATTCTCCTTTAATCTTGTTCCTTGTTATGTCTGTATTTACTACACAGCAACATCTTTTATAACATAATTTCATTACAAACATTTTCCCTGCAGTGTAAACCACAGTGGTAAGTGTGCCACTGTCATTGACGCCAATGCACCACACAGGTTTAAGTGACATAGTAAAAACTTCATTATTTGAAGTACCTATATAATCCTAGTTCAAAATGTACTTCTTTGAGCAGCCTGCCACACATTATCCGGACGGCTTTATTTTCCAACCAATGTAACCACTTAAGGGAGCCCACTACTGCGTACACTTACAGTACCACACAGCTGTTTTAACATCAGCTGCTGTGTATTTCCTCTGAAAGTGCTTTACTGGTCCCTTTGACTAAAAAGGCCTTAATAACATTATAGTGATGGTTGTGTGTGGGCCACATGCCATCAAAGACTATCCACTCACGCTCTTTTGTGCTCCTGTTTATGCACCAGCAGGTTTGCATTTAATTTACATCTGCAGTCAATCTGACACACTTATTTTCCTGTGTTTATGTGCAGTAATGTCAGTGAAATTAGCAGAGGTAAAAAGTATCATAATTTTTTTTTTACTCAAGTAGGCTAATTGACATTTTAAAATATATATACTTTCTGAGTAAATTTTTAAGTATTTTTAAACTCAGTGACTGGGAAGGACACTTGCCTCGGATTCACAAGGGGCCCCAACCTTTTCAGTGTTGGCTCAGTGTTGGGCCAGTGTTGGTATATATCTGACCCAAACATAGCCCACACTCTGACAAAGGACTCTAACTTTTCTATTGGTCCAGAACTGGCCCACATCCATGTTTGCATCCAACTCCGGCACCTGGGTATGAACCTTAATTGGGCCAATCAAGGAACACAACAATTTGTGCTACTACTGCGTGTCTGTGTCGACCCATTCAAAGAGCTTCGGCTGAGCTCCGCATCAGCTGAAGCTCAATACAAAGAATAAACAATGAAAATAGATGAAAAGATATGGCACCTAAGATGAAACATAGGATTTGAGTAGACCTCCATTTTCACAATTCTCTCAATTTCTTCTTTAATGTTTTTCCAGTACGCAAAGATCACTGGACAATCCCAGAATATATGTGTATGGTCACCACTTTCCTACATTTTCTCCAGAATAGTGCCACTGAGGGATCTTTGACATAATTAAAGTTGATACGTGGGGTGTGAAAATATATCATTTTTAATTTCCAGTCATATTATTTCCACTGATGACTGTTGATACTTTTGTGACTACTTTTATATAAACAGTCCCATAGTTTGCCTTCTATCATAGTATTTAATTCCATTTCCCATTTTTCCTTATTGTTCCAAGTATTCTGGGAAGTGTCAGATGAGAGCCTTTTATACAGGCAGGAAAAGTGTTTTTTGGTCATAAAGTTCTTTTCAGCAATTGTAATAACATATTTTTCTATACCATTTGGATATTTGTTAATTGTCTATTTCTCCCTATGTTTCATAACATAATGCCTCATTTGGAGACACAGATCATTTGATAGTAGGTCAAAGTGAGAGTTTCTTCAAACAGTTGGTTAATGATGGTAAGGTGCTTAGAAACCCATCTCCTAAATCCATGATTCCATGTGGAAGGCCTAAATCTTATATTGTCCACTATCAGCAAGACTTGAGACACTGATCCTTATAAAATGTTTTTGACTTCCACCCACATTTCACAGTATGCTTCAGCCATTCATTTCCAATTTTAATTTTATTGATAGATTTAAAATCAAGGAGGAGGATAGACAACAATATACTGCTCATTTTACTCTGTTCTATTTTAGTCAGTTTTGCTTCCTTGCTCCCCTTTATTCAGGTTAATATTGCAGCTAACTGAGCCACCCAATAATAAAATTTCAAGTTTGGCAAAGTTAAACCTCTCTGGTTTTGGGGCATATCAATCTTGTCCTCACGAGTGAAATTGATGTTTCCGTCCAGCGTGTTGATATGCTCTGTGAAGGCTTCCACTTCCTGGATTTTGATCTTAACCCAGGTGTCATCGACGTATTTAAACCAGCGGCTGAGGCTAGTACCTGGGAATGTTTAAGAGCTCTGCTCTCAACTTCCTGCATGTACAATTTAGCCACTACGGGGGAGACCGGGAAGCCCACAGCACAGCCGTGTTTCTGCCTTTAAAGTTTCCTCTGAACTGAAAATATGTGGTGTTATATTGTACCTCCAGTGGCTGGCAGATGTCTGGGGTAAGGTTGGTCCTGTCCTGATGAGTCCTGTAGTAGTCTCTTCCTAACTTCTGTCATCACCTCAGAGGTGGGGATGCAGGTGAAAAGGGAAGTGATATCATAAAATACTATATACTACACTGATTTTACAAAGTCCTGCTAATTAATGCTCTGGGGTGTTGCCCACCAATGGAGAAAGGATGGAAGCTAAGTGTCTGGAAATGTTAAATGTTATGGAGTCTGTATAGTGTAAAGGAGTTCTTTGTGTATTTTGGGGAGAGTGTAGATGTAAGGGATGGTTTCTCCAGGGTATAGTCTGTAATATAACTAGCAGCCAATAATTTGGTCCTTCTCCATGTCTCTCTGTACAGTCCAAGACCTTCATCCTGTAGCCACCGGTCAGGTCTCAGTGTCTCGTAGGTGGCTGTGTCACTGAGTAGGCAGGTGATTTTGGAGATTCTTTAGTCTGCAGTGTCCAGGATGACTGTGCACCTTTCTTTGTGTGCTCGTAGGATGTTGATGCTGTGGTCCTTCTCCAGTGCCGTCAGGGCCTTCCTCTCCTCTAAAGTGAGGTTAGGGTTAGGGGCTGAGCTCGTGTGGGAGGTTGAGAGATAGCGGCTAGAGATAGTCGGGCTCAGCTCCACGCACAGTTTGGGCTTTGAAACCCAACTCCTTGAGAGGTTCTGGACTCTTTTCTACTCTGGAGTTGCTCATGGTGAGAGGCGGTGGGCTGGTGTGGGCTTGCTTATAGCCCCCAGCTTAGATCCACGTGTTGGAGTTTACCCCAGTGAATGAGAGGGCCCCATCCCTGCACCTTTGAGTTGCTGTTGTTTGTGCCTACAGGCCAAATAGCAGTATAGAGTACCTGGTCCTTTTGGATTCCCTGGGAAGGGTACACTGGCAGGGGAGGAAGCAAAACTCGGGTCTGGGAGGTGTTTGGGGTGGCCATGAAGGAGGACTATTGGTCTGGCACACCATCTGGCGCCTCAGGAGATGGAAGCAGTGCTTCACCAACTCTGTTTACAGTGGAGGTGGAGAGCTGCTGACCTTGACTGAGGAAGTTGTTGGACGGTGGAGGGAATACTTCAAAGATCTCCTCATTCTCACTGACACCTCTCAGACACACCTTGAGGAAGCAAAGGCCGGGGGCTCAAAGGTGGACTCTTACATTTACCAAGCCAAAGTCACCAAGGTGGTTGGAAAGCTTGTTGGTGAGGAGAATTCGGCTGATAGTTAAAATTCGGATCCAGGAGGAACAATGCGAGTTTCGTCCTGGTCATGGAACTGTGGACCAGCTCTATATCCTCCATAGGGTGCTTGAGGGTTCATGGGAGTTTGTGGATCTGGAGAAGGCATTCAACCGTGTCTTTTGTGGCCTCCTGTGGGGGTGTTCTGGCAGTATGGGGTCCAGAGCACTCTGCTAAGGGCTGTCTGGTCCCTGTATGACTGGAGCAAGAGCTTGGTTTGCATTGCTGGCAGTAAGTCAGACCTGTTCCCAGTTAATTTTTTCTATGGACAGAATTTCTAGGCACAGCCAGGGGCCGGAAGAAGTCTGGTTTTGGGACCTCAGGATTTCATCTCTGCTTTTTGTGGATGAATTTGTTCTGTTGGCTTCATCAAACCAGGACTTTCAGTGTGCACTGGGGCAGTTTGCAGCCGAGTGTGAAGTGGCTGGAATGAGAATCAGCACCTGGAGGAGAGTTCCTGCCTCAAGTGGAGGAATTTACAGTAAGTATCTTGGGGTCTTGTTGATGATTGAGGGAAGGATGGAGCATGAGACTGACAGACGGATTGGTGCAGCAACTGCAGTAATGCGGTTGTTGTATTGGTCTGTTGTGGTGAAGAAGGAGCTGAGCCCTTGATTTACTGGTCAGTCTACGTTCCTACTCTCACCTATGGTCAATAGCTTTGGGTCATGACTGAAAGGACACATGCAGCCGAAATGATTTTCCTCTGCAGGGTGGCTGGGCGCTCCCTTGGAGATATGATGCTACAAACATTTTTTACAGCATAAATCTGTCACTTTTCACAATCACAATTAAAATTTTAAAAGTTTAAAAGTTAAAAGTTTAGAATTAAGTGTAATTTCATTGTTTCTCTTAAGAAATATTCATATTGTTGTAAAAATGTAAATATAGTGAGATAAATTGCCTAAAAAGGGGTGGCTCATTTTAGCTTAAGTGGGAGCTCATGCATTCAGCTTAAATGGGCCGGCCAATAAAATTACTTTTTGAGAGCATTTTAAAAGCATTTTTGATGTTACTAAAACCATGTTTTTCTGGTTAAGAACACAGATTCACACTTATTAATACAGTGCTTTCATTACTTTATTAATTACACAAGTTGAGTCATATTTGTTACACCACTGAGCTCAGCATTCAATTTTTTGCACCACTGTCCAGACAAGCCACTGCCCCACCCACCTAATCAACCTCAGACCAATCAGAACAGTTTAAACACATCATGTGATGTTGTGGCAATCATATTCATTAATTTACAGAGAAAAACTATTGGAAAAAAAAAAGGAGCTCTGACACTCCAAACTTATCTGGCTCATTTTACCTGATGGCCCAATTTACCTGACTATATTTACACATTCACAGCTGATCTTTAGCTCAATACCAACACATCCATATTATTTTATGTTGTATTTAAATACAAGGTTAATAGAAACTTTTATATAAATAAACTGTGCTGCCACCTAGGGGTTAAATGAAAAAAAAAAAAAACATTGTAGTCACAAGTATCACCTTATGTGATGGGTGACCCTGGGACCATTTTGGGTCCTTTTAGACACTTTTTTTACAGGTCAGTGTTTTGCCTGTGTTAATGCTATGGGCTTGAGATTTCCCAAAGATTCTTGGATCAAACCATATTTTTTAAAATCCATCGTCACTTGTCATCACACCTGCTCAGTTTTAGGTTCCACAAACACTGCACTTTGTTGTCCCTCCAAACCCAAACTTGTCTCATTTTGGATCCACTCTAATTTAACGAATATACATTTTTAAATTGTCTATAATGACTAATGTAAGTTTAGCTGACTGTGACAGGTATTTTTTTTATAATCAAGATAAATCTTACTTGCCTGTTTTTGCCATAGCCTGTGACACATTCCGATTCTGTCGTATTTTCTACAGAACCTGTGCAAAATTTATAAAATAATAATAACGCTCGGCTGTGGTTTTATCCCCTGTGCCCCATTACGCAGGCAGACTGGACGCATAGGCCATTTCAATCTTTAATTTCCCGTTAATAAAAGGCCCCACATCTATCGAGGATCTGATCTGGGAGCTCGTTTTGAACGGAAATCGAACAAAAGAAAAGGCAGCTGATGAATACGGCTGCTTATTGCGACTAGCGCAGCTGATCTGAGGCCTGCGCGCAGATGATCAGTATCTGACGCCGGATATCGTCCCCGCTCATTCTGCCAGTTTAAAATAATGTGATCTCAAACTGCGATCTGCCAACAGCGCGTATTTAGAAGCTATGCACGTGCTTATTTTAAATAATAGGAAAATTGTTTGCGAAAATAAGAAAAAGACCAGCAAACAGCGCAATATGATCTGAGTCTAACCTTGCAACCTCTCTTGTGGATAATATTAATTCTCACTGGGATAACAATTATTCGAGTTCCTCAGATATGAATTTATTTCATTCTGTGGGATATTTTTTATTATTTTTAACACTGGTATAAATTCAACATCGGGGACTGAAACTGATCTAATTTGTATTTGTTTCAGTTAATGAAGAGTGTCTGTGTAAACTCTCATCCAGGCAAACTGAATCACAACAAAGGGTTTAATTCTGTTTTTTAAACCTTTTGTTGTGATCTAATGAAGAGTGTTGCCTGCCATGTGATCAAGGTCAAAGGTCCAGTAATGTGCCTATTTGAACAAACATTTCATCTTCTTGTAGTGTTTCTAATGCCACTTGGCGTATTTGGAACAATTATGCAGTTCTTTAAATGAAAGATGAAATCATTCCACACACAATTAACTTTATTGCACACTTTACAAGAACAGAGTTTGTTTGAGCCTTCAGATACCTGTATGCATGTCAACCCGGCTCTTTATTTACTCGAGGGCGACCAGAAAATACTTTAAATAAAATTGTGATTATACCGTCTAATTTCAAAAGATAATTTTTGCGCACGCCAGACTGGTAAATTAAGAAGGTATCCCATCCTTTAATAATAAAGATAGTCTATATTCTTCTAGCTCACCATGGGCTGGCTGTTTTGAGTCACACGGCGTGGAGCTGTTCACGGAGGAGGTGGGACTGTTAAGCCACAGGCCAATAGCAGCACGGGAGCAGTGAAGGGGCGAGGTCCTACCCTGTTGCTCCAGACACAGACACAGAGACGGTGGCAGCGCAATGGCACATCAAGTTCAGCTCGTGCGGACCCCGCACCTCTGGATCTAGCCCAGCTGCAGAGCCCTCGGTCTCTCCTGTAGTGGCAGACAGCGCTGTGGAGAGCGCGCGTCCAAAGTTTGAGGACCTCTTAAATGATTCAGCTCGGAGCCGTTTTACTCCATGAGTGACTGTGGATAATTCCCGTGTGAACTGCACAAAGACTGGGATCTTTAGGTGTATGAATACGAGAACAAGCGTGCACGTGGGAGAGGCGCGTGGAGGTCAGCGCTCTGCGATTTAGGATGCTCAACTACATTAAAATAGAGGACTGTGTGCGCAGCGATACCGGCTCTCCGAATGTCATGACGGGTAGGCTACGCCAAAATGTGACCGAACACACAACTGGGGCAATTAGACTAAGTTTTGACATTTTAAATGTATTTTCAAACATTTTATTCTTATTTTCTCCAGAAGAAAATTTAAAATGTTATTTGTACATTACCACCTGTTTTCAGCATCTGAAAATAGCATATAGCCTACAAATACTAAATTTTATAGCAAAGCTTAAATATAAACCTATAATATAAAAAGCTTTTTATTACCAATATTAATTATTTTTTCTTTATTGGCGAAAAATTAACGGAAATTTAGCTTTTAATAAATTATATAAAATGTTGCATGTAGGACTAGAGAGGTATAGTCTAAATGATACGGGGCTTTAAATATATAAGGGTTTGGCTTCACTCTATCGCTTAACGTAAAGAAAGATGTTCTTTTGAGTAAAAGAAAAATAGTTCCACTTCTGCAATTCCTAACCATCTCCATAAGTGTTTTTAACTGGCTATTAATAGTCCAGGACTATTTAATTTAGTTAAGATCAATAGGCCTGTTATAAATAACTGACTCTAAGCATCTCAGTTATAATTTAGTAAATTGTAATTCACTTCCAGAAAACATGCATGTTCATACAGTTGATTATTGCGCATGCACTCCCCATTAGCCTTTTGACTCTTGTGTCTTGTTGCTTTAGTGATGTTGTATCCAAACATTAATCTTACAGTGGTGTAACTGTGAAGTATGTTTATTTAGTCTAAATTAGATCACACTGAGTGCCGACTAACCTTGGTAGTTCTGGTGCCTCTTTCAGAAGGCGGCTCTCCTCGACAGGCCGTGTGTGAAGGCTGCGCGCGGCTCATCTCGGACCGCTTCCTGATGTGCGTCAACGGCGCTTTCTGGCACGAGCAGTGCCTCCAGTGCGCCGCGTGCCAGCAGCCTCTCACCGCCACCTGCTACTTTCGGAACACCAAACTCTACTGCAAGGCTGACTATCAACAGTAAGTAAATCGTCCTTGTACCTACACAAACCAAAGGTGCGGATGTGAAATATTTTCGAGGAAGACTGATGCGCTCTAAACTCTGTGACTCTGTGACATTTTACAATAATAAGTAGCCTATAGACCCATAATTTCTCGACAAAACAATTCGTGCAATTCATTTAATTTACTGTCATAATGAGTTGAGCCAACAAACGTGATGTCACTCCATAAAATTTTCTTTATAGGCTATAATTATTTAACGAAAAATCAAGAAAATATTTCGCAATGAAGGCTTATATTTATACAAAATCATTCCCAAAGAAATCTACACTAAGTATGTAAAGTTGTTTACTGTTGACCTAGATAATAAACTAGCTGGTCATTTATAAGAAATGCTTTCCTAAGTAGTGTAAATTTTAATAACTGCAATAGTCTATATCTTTCTGGATCTCATTTTTATTTGAGGTTTGATCTTTAGATTTGTGTGTGGACTGACAGTGCTGCGTTATAAGGCGTCTGTATTTGGTGAGGTTTTCCTTGTACTTTGAGCCGGGTGGTCCTACCCACTGTACAAGGTTTTCTGGATTGGCCATGTGCAGACAGCAGGCCATCTGAGTCTCATGTCTCTGCTGGGTTTCTCATTGAGCCTGTCACAGCCATTGTCTCGTCCTCACAATACTGGCTGCTCAGGGCTGGGGGTTGGTCAGCAACAATATGAGAAACGTTTGATTTCTGTAGAGCATTATACTTCATAAACAACTAGCTGCAATGAAATCATAGAGAACAGGCCTTAACCTCGGTGTTTTGATGATATTGCATGGTGGTGTCATTAAGTTGATATGACATTATTGTCTTAATCATTTTATTATTGGTTTGCTTTTGTTTTGTAGACAATATTGCATTTATCCAAGCAATCTGCTGTAATATGTTGATTGCAAATATCAATAGTGATGAAAAAAAAATCTGGTATATTGCGCACCACTGGATAAAAAGATGAAGCAGCTGAAAGTAAATACTCATGTCACAGTGTGAGGTACTGAACCATTTTTGGTTCATATATTCTTTCCTTTTGGCTTTTTTCTGGCCACCACAGAAAACACGGTGCACAGTAAAGTGTAGGCTTGTGACTGCATTTTGGTTATATTTTAAACAATTATTACTAATGTGTAATAGACTATACTTCACAGTCATTAACACCAGCCAACCGGCCAAATGTGGATAGATTTCCTTTGTGGCCAGTAAAATATTCAGTCTCACTAGCCACTTTGTCTGGTTGGATTGTTTTTATTTATTCAAACTAGGCTACTAGACCTGTCTTTCTGCTGCTTATAAATCCCCATAATTTAAAAGCTATAGTAAATCATCAGCAGAGACAAAATTTTACTTTTTAATTAAAAACATATAAATAACAATAAAAAAGAGAGAGAAGAAAAAAAAATACAGATTCAGAGTCGAAATAAACTTTTACCTTTTGATTATGATAAATTGCTGTTTTAAAAAAGCACCTTCTCAGTGGTAATTTTCAAAAGAATTGTAAAAACTATTATAATTTTATTGTCTTATATACCACACATGAATCAATATTTAACATTTAAACTGTGGCTGGTGAAAAACCTAAAAGGCTTGTAACCTTTAAATAACAGTAATCAAAATGTCAAGCCCCGTTCACAGATATGATATATTATTAGTATATCTATGAATGAATTTGGTGTTTATATTTATGAGTATGATCCTCAGGGTGCATAAAAAAAGTTTGTTGCCTTTAAGTGTGCTTTAAGTGTGTTGTTCACACGGCCCCTGCTGGGACTGTGTCCCAATGTTACACACACTGAAAATCCACACCAAACAAATTACCAACATTGAGATCTGGACCACATGAAGAACACATGGAAGAGGTAAAAGCTGAGGTGCAAGTAACTCAGTTCTTTTAGTCAAGTACTTACTGTAAGTGGCTTGTAAAAAAATGCACTTTTTCTTGAGTACATTTTCAAGAAAATAAATTCTATCAAGTCTAAATGAGCAGTGGGAAGAATACTCATCTTGTAATCACTCGATTAAGGTTTGAGGACTGTAAAGTAGTAGTAGTAGAAGTAGTAGTAGTAGTAGTAGTAGTAGTAGTAGTAGTAGTTACAGTAGCTGTGAAAGTGAAAAAAGAGGCAAGTAACGTTCAAATGTGCTTTGTATTTTACTTGCAATGCTTTCTTTACTTTTAGTCAAGTAATAATTTTGTTGACTATTTTTACTTCTTCTTGAGAACTAGAAGTAACAGTAACTTCACTTGAGAACAGACTTTAAGTACTTTTTCCACCACTGGGTATAATATTTACTGTTTTTTGTTTGTTTTTTACAAATTATATGCAGCATAAACAGGGCTTGTTTTAAACCCTCAAAAAGACCAGGCATTTGAGGTGACCATTTAAATAACAATTAGTGAATGTTTTAATGTTTTAGTGCTTGATTTGCTAAAACATAAATATTTGAAGTAGCTAGTGGTTCTTTTTAGTTGTTTATTTGTGTGAAGTGTTATAAAAACATACTCCTTAGATTCTGTAGACGTGTGCCATGCCTGCTGTTTGTTGTGCTGAGGTGAACTTCCTGGGTCTTAAATGTTTTTACTCAAGTGCAGCTCATGGGCAGCTTTGCACATCAGACTGCTGCAGGACTGTACACAGGAGTGTTTTAAACCAGAGAGTAAACATATTTATGTGCTCAAGGAAATATATTTTTGCTATAGTCAAATTATCATGTCCTGAAACATGGAGAAAAAAAAAAAAAACATAGGCAAGTTAAAAAAGGTAAACACACATTCTGCTTCATGATATATGGCAGAGGTGGAAAGTAACTTAGATAGTTAGATTTAAATAAAATAAGATAATTTTTTAATAGAGTAAGAGTAAGTAAGATTTTTTTTATACACACTTTTACTTTTACTTGACTATGGGAAAAATACTTTTACTTAAATACATTTTTATAATCTTTGGATGAATAAAGGTATTTTTGTGGGAATGGGAATAAGTAGTAGTAGTGGTACAACTAATAGTGGTGATAGTAGTAGTATTAGCAGTGGTAGTAGTAATTAGTGGTGGAATGTAACAAAGTAACAGTACTTAGTTTGTTTACTTAAGTACAAGTTCCATGTATTTGTACTGTATTTGAGTGCATTATACAAGGGGTACTTTTACTTTTACTTTGCTACATTTTAGTGCAAGTATCTGTACTTTTTACTCCACTACATGAGTATGCTTGAAGTACACAGTATTTTGAGTTTTGGTTTAAAATCATGTGTTGTTGTCGTGCCCTCATTGTAGACACACAGTACTTAAATATAAAAGATGCATAAAGTAGTACTGCTTTAGAAACATCAAAATAAAAACCTCACCGACACTTTCAGTCTCTTCTACTGCACCAGTCTTTTCATTTCATCTGGAATCAGAACAGTTATTCAGCAAAATCCCTCACATTTAACACATTTATGAGTTGTTGAGTCTGTGTGAAATACTTTTACTTTTTCATTTGCAAGTACATTTAAGTAAGCATTTAAGTAGTTAAGTAAATACTTTTACTTAAGTAGAAATTTTAAGGTGATACTTTTACTTTTAATTGAGTAAATGTTTGCTTCTTTATCTGTACTTTTACTTAAGTACAGAAATTGAGTACTTCCTCCACCACTGGTAGTAACAGTAACAATAGTTGTAGCACTTGTAGACGTATAATAGTAGCAGTGGTCATAGTTGAAAAAGTAGTAGTCACAGTTGTTGGAGTATAGTGGTAGAAGCAGTAAGTAAACTTTTGTTCAACACCTTTACTTCTACTTGAGTAATAACATTTTGATGTAGCAATACACTGTAAAAAAAAATCTGTAAATTTTACAGTCAAAAACTGACAGCTGTGGTTGCCAGAATCCTGCCATAAAAATACAGGAGATCTGTAATTAATATTACGGTAAAATATTATCTCAGCTGTTGTTTTTACTTTTTTTTTAACTTCAATTTTAATCATAATTTACTGTAAAATGTATTATCTTAAAAAAAGAAGAAGAAATTGATTAACTGTATATTTTACAGTTTATGATGTTTTACAGCATGTGACTGTTATAAACACATACCCCACTTTCTGTAAATTTAACTGTAAAAAATTGTATATTTATTAAGAAATTAAATGTGAAAACTACAGTGTCGACTGTTATATGACAAAACAGGATATTTCTGTAAAAAACATGGTACTTATATATTTTACAGTGTTATACTGTATAATTTACAAAAAAATAAAAGTAAAAAATGTCTATTTTGCCTTATTTTTAATATTACGGTTGATTGCCATAATCAAAACAATATTTTACCAATATATTAGTTACAGTTATTTACCTTTAAGATTTTACAAACTTTTACCGTGAAATTTACAGATATTTTTTACAGTGTAGTTTTACTTAAGTGCAGATTTGGAGTACATTCTTCCACCTCTGTATATGGGCAGTGTGGCTGTATCCATTAATACCAGCGCTCTACAGCAGCTCATAATAAAAATTGTTGTAGTTATTGTAAAAAAAAAAAAATGTGCAGTTTGTGTAGCTTTATTTTATTAGACCCTGAGGAGCTGAGGTGTAGAACATCAATCACAGGTCAGACCCTGCGTGAGCCGCTTTGCTTCTGGACACAGCAGGAAGTTCGTAGTGTAAATATGCTCCTTCTTCCTGGGAGTGCAGCCTGTACCATCTAGCCATTTACAAACAGCACCTCCTGACAGAGTGAGTCAACCCACAGAAACAACAGAGGAGCCAGCAGGAGCTCCTTAAAGACCACTGGTGTTTGGATATGGCAGCTGATCAACAGGCCAGCTCAGAGTTAGAAAAACAAGGCTGGTGAAAACTTTTCGGATAGGGTTTCAGTGCCTCTGAAGGCTCTTGCCCCGGCAGCCGCAGGTTGTCCTTACCCCATGGTCTATGCAGTCATATAAGCACAGTGATTGATGCAAATGGTCCCTTGACCCCATCTTGACTTCAAAAAGAGGCAAGATGATTAAATATTGCATAAAAAAAAAAAAAAGAGGTAAGGAAACGCAATTCATCCATAAAAAAGTCTGATTTTTTTACATTACATTGAATCACCTGGGACATAGAAACCGATCAGAAAATAAAACACATATTTAAAGTGAAATGTGCATAAATAAGGCTTTCACACAATGATGCTTTGGTCTAACACTAAACTGAAAAAGCTATAAGTTTAAGGTAAGCTAAAACTTCTGTTTTAATCTGTCTAATTTCCTGCTGAGATTCCTCATAAAGGGTTTTTTATGTGACAGGTGACAGGAAGACATCACATATCTGCTTTATGACCATGTACATGCCTGCTCTTTGGTTTTAGCTCATCCTAAATCACACTGAAAGACCTTTGCCAATAACTTATGTCTGTACATTATTGGTGCCTGTTCCCGTACTGCTGTATCCGCTAATATACAGCTCCTAACTTCTGTACTCAGTCCTTGTCTGAGCGTGCAGAAGTACGGCTCTAAAAGTGTCCTGCACATGAAGGCGTTTATGCAATGAATTCATAATGAGGCCGAGGATCAAAGGGTGAGCCCCGGCAGCAGAGCCAAACCACTGGGCCGTCGGGGGTGGCGTGGTCCCAGCGTGAAGCAGCACAGCGACTGCCCGGAGCCATAACTTTAGGGTTTATAGCATGTATAAGGGCACAATGGCGTGTCACTAGAGTTTGTTAAATTCATTATTTTTATTGCCACTGACAAGCCAAAGAGAAAATAAGGAGCAGAGCCTAAATGTTATTCACAACAATGGCACTGACAGACGTTGTGGTGTGGACACTCCTAGGATATTAAATGTGTTTCAGTAAAGTTGGACAGACACTGCTAATGAGTGGTTTATTGTTTCTCGGTCCAGCCACAATAGTAAACAGTGGCAAATGTCCCACTGGTTTAACAATACAGGCACAAAATATGTCAGTTTGTGCTATTTGGCTTCATATCAGATCAATGTGTGCATTAGACAAATTTAGTAGTGCAAAGTTTAACATACTGTACTAGTCATAGACACCACAAACTAACAGATCAAAGGAAGGACTCTAAAGCCATTCACTTAATACTGCAATTAGCCTGAAGAATGATTCATACAGTCAAAGGTCAGAGTTTGTTTTGTTAGATTTTTGTTAGTCTCAGTGCTATATTTACAAATTTCTGTTTGCGGTCCTCTTCCAATCTAAATTTGTGCTGCAGTGTGACATCAAGAGCAAGTCTGGAGACTGAAACTAAGAATGCTGGTCTTTCCAAAGTTTTATGTCTACAGTCTACAACCTGAATCCTGGAAATGTTGGGACGTTTTTTAAGTTTGGTGAAAATGAAAAGTAAAAGCTAATATTTTATTCACAATATATTATAGATACAAAGACACAAAAATAATTTTTATATTTTTATGCACAAAATAAGCTCATTTCAAATTGTTGCCACCTACGGGTCTCAAAATAGTTGAGACAGAGGCAAGAAATGGCTGAAAAAGCAACAAATTTAAAAAAATATTCAGCTGGGAGAACATCTAGCAACTAATTAAGTTAATAGATATCAGGTCTGTAAAATAATTAGCTATAAAAGTGATGTCTTAGAGAGGCAGAGTCTCTCAGAAGTTAAGATGGGCAAAAAAAGATTGTAAAATATTTTAAAAACAATGTTCCTCAATATCAAATTTCAAAGGCTTTGCAAGTCTCATCATCTACAAAGCATAACATCGTCGAAAGATTCAGAGAAACTGGAGAAAAATCTGTGTCAGGGACAAGGTTGAAGACCTTTATTAAATGCCCGTGGTCTTGGGGCCCTCAGACTGACTCTGCATCACTCATCAGCATGACTAGTGTCAATGACTTTACTAACTGGGCCCAGGAATACTTCCAGAAACCACTGTGAGTAAACACAATCCACCGTCCCTTCTGCAGAGCCCAACTAAAGCTCTATCATGCAAAAAGCAAGCCATATGTGAACATGGTCCAGAAGCGCCGTCGTGTCCTGGGCCAAGGCTCATTTAAAATGGACTGTTTCAAAATGGAACAGTGTTCGATGGTCAGACCTGTCCAAATTTGAAATTCTTTTTGGAAATCACGGATGCTGTGTACTCCAGGATAAAAAGGAGGAGACCTCCCTGTGGGTCATCAGTGTTCAGTTTAAAAGCAGCATCTCTGATGGTATGGGGGCATAAGTGCATACAGTATGGGCAGGTTGTGTGTTTTGGAAGGAACTGTGAATGCTGAAAGGTTTATAAAGGTTTTATAGCAACCTTTGCTCTAAAATGCTCTATAGGCTGTTCTTCAGCAGCTGGAAACCTATATCAGGCAAGAATGGGACCAAATTCCAACACCAAAACTCCAGAAACTCATAACCTCGATGCCCAGACGTCTTCAAACTGTTTTGAAAAGAAGAGGAGATGCTACACCATGATAAACATGTCCCTGTCCCAACTATTTTGAGACCTTTAGCAGGCATCAAATTTGAAATAAGCTAATTTTTTGCGAGTAAATGTAAACATTTCTCAGTGTAAACATTTATGTTATCTATGTTCTATTGTGAATAAAATGTTGGCTTGTGTGATTTGAAAGTCTTTTAGCTTTTATTTTATACAAATTTTAAAAACATCCCAACAATTCAGCTTGTATAATAGAGGTACTAGGCCCTAATGCTTTAAAAACCATGAGGGTACAACTGTGTTTCATGTGTTTATTACTTTAGCTCAGGCTTCATGGAGTAGTATCAGGCAGACAGCAGGCCATAGCTTTGATCTTAACACTGTAACATACAACAAAAGAATTTTCATCGAAAGCCCTTTTTTTCAGTAGTTCAGTTTAGAGTGAAATGTATATATATTCAGTACACACAGATTAAAATATTTCAAGCATTTATTTTAATTATGATCAGTTTGGTTTGCATGTAATAAAAACTAAATTCAGTATCTCATACATGAGCATATGCTGTATATATTATCACATGTTCATCATAATCATCACACTTGAACTACTAATATTTCACTTTTCTACTATATTCTAATTCATTGATGCAGGACTGTAGTCTTAAAACAACCGTTTATTAAGTAACAAACTATTTTAGCTAATAATTTAATTTGTATTGCTAAATGCTTGGCACTTTGTGTGTTAGGTGATATGTCAGTGATTTGTATCTTCAATCTAGGTTTAACCGAGTTAAAAGTCACTCGGTGATAAATGTGTGTTTCTTTTGATGGCAGATTGTCTTTGGCAGCCACCGCAGCGCCAGAACACAGTACAGCCAAATGTAGTTTACACTGGCAAAAATCTCCATATTTGCATTCGCAGTGTAATCTGACTGATGATTACTCTGTCTTCCTCCTCACTGGTCTCTGCTCAGATACATGTTTGCCAGTCTGTAATTGGCCCTGTGTCCCGCCCCTCCTTCTCCTCCTCTTTTCTCTGCTTTAATCGTTTTATCACTGCTGTGGACCTCTCCTGGGACTCTGGCTGGCATTTAGCAGGCTGAGGCGACACTAGACCCCCAGGGCTCATCCAAAACCTGCCCGCTCCAAGCTGTCTACGTTATTAGCTGTGTGCTCTCAGAGGAGCGCTCAGGCCTGACACACTTCTTCACAGCTTCATAACTGTCTTTTTTGTCTTTGTCTTTTATTGTTACTCAAGTAGAAGCAAAAGTCAAATTATTACATAGGTCAAAGTTTAAAAAAAAGGATTAGGCTAGGATGACTTAAAAAGTTCCCCTTCTACGAGCTGCCCATGAAAACTCTTCCCATGATTCATGACACCATAACCCTAACTCTAACTCATGAAAAATATTAGAACTCAAAGAGTTTCAAATCATATGAGCCACTAGTTCCCAGTAGATCATAAATAGCATAACAAATGTTTTCACTGAGAGATTTTACACTTTTATGCACAAAATGAGTTAATTTCAAATTTGATGCCTGCTACGGGTCTCAAAATAGTTGGGACAGGGGCAAAAAATGGCTGAAAAAGCAACACATTTTAAAAAAGATTCAGCTGGGAGAACATCTAGCAACTATTTAATTGAATAGATATCTGGTCTGTAACATGATTAGCTATAAAAGTGACGAAGGGCAGAGTCTCTCAGAAGTAAAGATGGGACAGAAAAAGATTGTGGAATATTTTAAAAACAACATTCCTTAACATCAAATTACAAAGGCTTTGCAAATCTCATCATCTACAGAGCATAACATCGTCAAAAGATTCATCGAAAAGAGAAAATTGGAGAAGTCTCAGGTCTTGGGGCCCTCAGATGATTCTACATCACTCATCAGCATGACTGTGTCAATGACTTTACTAACTGGGTCCAGGAATACTTCCAGAAACCACAGTGGGTAAACACAATCCACCGTCCCATCTGCAGAGGCCAACTAAAGCTTTATCATGCAAAAAGGAAGCCATACACTGTTACGAGTATTTTGGTAGTTTAACTTAAAAATGTAATTTATTTCAACTTAGTGAAAAATATTAATTCAAATAATACAGTTAAGTTATAAAAGTGTCTTATAAAAGTTATATGTGCATGTGTTAACTTGACACAGGGCCATATTCACTAAGACGAGTGCTAAATTGCGAGTGCAGATTACAGATGTCAGGGTGCATAGTCCTCATTTAAAAAGTGTAATTTTACTGTCTTTAGTGTTAAAATTATGGATGAGAGAATCAGAGACCATGAGTGAAATCAACATGATGAACATTTTTATTTTTGTAATAAGAAAGAGATATAGAAGAGAATAAGAAATACAAAAGTTATTTCTCACAGTGGTGATCCAGTGTGAGACTGGAGAAAATATTGTCATCTTCATAGAAACATAATTCGTTGTTAAATAAAAACAAAAGAAAGACAAGGAAATTTAGATTTAAAAAAAAATGCATCTTGTTGATGCTGATATCCTGTGGGTCACTGTCTCTGAGTCTTGGTTGGACCATGACTGATGTGGACTGGGCTATGTTATATATGGAGCTCTTAGTATTACTGAATATTTTTTAGTTAAGAGACCCAATTTTATCTTTAAAGATATAACTTTAATTGATGGTTAGGTAAGCCATTTTATTTATAGATGCATAATATGCTTAGAGAAGTATAAAATACTGAAATCATTGGCACTTCTGTGTTCACTACCGTGAAACTCAAAGTTTGGGAGTGAGTGCATAAAGTTGTAAACATTTTTGTCTTAAATACATCAAGTCATATGTGGCTCTGTTTGTCATGGTGTTGTGTTAATGTTACACTGAAACTTTAACAGTAAAGAGAGAAATTTAGGAGATCTTCCAGCATTCAGTTCAAAAGCCACAGTCTCTAATGGTATGGGGTTACATAAGAGGAACATACGCTCCCCTCCAGGCGACGTCTGTTCCAGGGAAGACCTGGTGTATTTCAGCAGGACAATGCAAAACCACAGACTGCAGCAGCACGGCTTAAAAGTGTCCGGTGCTGAATTGGCCTGTAGTCTAGATCTGTCACCTATAGAGAACGTTTGGGGCATCATTAAATGAAAAATATGTCAAAGATCAGATTCAGCAGCTGGAAACCTATATCAGGCAAGAATGGAACCAAATTCCAACACCAAAACTCCAGAAACTCATAACCTTGATGCCCAGACGTCTTCAAACTGTTTGGAAAAGAAGAGGAGATGCTACACCACGGTAAACTTCCACCACTGGTCACTGTTATTTTATTAAATAGTATACATTTTTAAAAGAAACAAAATGTTATGTAATCTAAAATCATACTTGAATTAAAAAAATTGTTGCAACATAAGTCAGATAATATTATAAAACTGCACAATTTCAGTACATAAAAGTTCTTGGGATTTGCAAACTGCACTGGAAAACAGTAAGTGTGTTCCCAGCTTTAGCTTTAATGAGGAATAGAAAATAAAATAAGAAGGACAATTTCTGGGCCCCCCTGACCCTGAGAGACTGACGGGTCACAGATCTCAGTATAACACTGAAAAAATGTAAATACCAAAAAATAATTTGCATAAATCCAGTATCTAAAACATTTATTTAACTTAAACTTATATAAACCTCCATATTTTACATCAGAAGTCCTTTCTGATGCAATCCTCTCCATTTATCCTGGCTTGGGACTGGCACAAGAGTACACTGACTTGTGACCATTTGTGCCTGGATCACTTTCTGAATGAAAATAATTCCCTCATATTTTAATTTGTTATTGTGTGGCTGGTAACTGTTACTGACTCTAACTGCAACAACTGCTACTGCTACTACTTCTCCCACTACTACTACTTTTACTAATATAGTTCTAGTAGCACTACATATACTGTATATGAATTATAAAAGTACTGAGCAGGTAAAGCCCACGAGGTGTAAGGTTTGCTAAAGCCATGTCTCAGATATAAACCATTACCTCCTCCTGCCATTTGGTGCCACTGTGATTCAAAGTAGCTTCAGGAGATTGTTGAAGTCTGGTTAAATATGCTGAGCAAACAAATACGCCTATTTTTAAAGCTGCATGTTTTGACAGTTGGGAGACTAAAGCTGTACACTGAGTGCCAACAACCAGACCACTAAATACTGTTCTTTTTTTACTCAAATATACCAGATTTTATCTGTTTTTTGTTACTTACAATAACATCGATATTGTCTCAATGCACATACAGGACTGTGCTAAAGATTTGTAAAGTGTGCTTTAATAAGTACAGACTTTAATTTTTGTCATGAAAATGCCAGGACAGGTAATAGGCCAATGACAAAATGATTCATTTTGGTGTGGACCCAGATCCAGTAGTGTTTTAAGGGATTGTGTATTGTTTTGAGATATGGACTGATATCAGATACTAACATCACTTACAAAGAAATGATTAGTGTGAGTAGATACTTTACCATTGTGAGATACAAGAGCCTTGTGACTCAATGAAGTATTTACACCTGAACTAGGTCTGGACACTATATCTTTACTGCAAGATACCAGTGCCCTGGCAGAGGTCTGCGCTCTGCGACTGCTTCTAGTTTTGAGTTTTCTTGTTTTGCAGTTATGTGTATTGTTGTACACTGATACACCTTTCTTTGTTCAAAATATGTTTTTGTTAGAGACCCTGGACTTTTCACATTATAAGCTTTTTCAGAGTTAAAGAGTGGATTGATAATGAGGGAGTATGCAGGTTTGAGTTAACAAGGGCAGTGACTGAGGGTTTTGGCGTTAACAACATTTACTGTCTGGCCGATGTAAACCACAAGTCTCACTTAGCTGATGTCATCTGTGAGCCCAGCACAGAGAGGGGCGGGGCTCGTGGGTCCCTTCTGGTGACAGTAATTCTGTGTTTACATCTTTTTACACTAAAGTGCAGAAGTTACCTTTGTGATAAATGACTTGTTAACAACACACAAGAGCTGCAGTGTTTTCCAATGATTTTGTTAAAATGAGTGCAGTTTCCCTCCCAGTGGTGTAAGAATAAGAAATCTGAAGGTCAAAAATACTGTCACATCAAAATATTATAACTCAAGTAGAAGTAAAAGTACTCAATAGTAATAGAAAGTAGAAAGTACTTACTACTGCTTTATACTTCTACTACTGCTAATACAACTGATTATATCATTATTATTACTGCTACTACTTCTATTACAACTAGTACTGCTACCACTGTTACCATTACTACTATTGTCATCCAAGAAATGCTATTCTCATTTAGAGATTCTAAAAATCTAAAAGTTGCATATTTTCTAAAGAATAAATATTGGTGCATGAGTGTTTTTGGAAGTTTCTGGAAAAAACTTAATGGTGTGTAGGTCACATACTGATAGTGCAGGCTAATGACAGTTGGCAGATCTTAACTTTTTAAAGCTGTAAACCATCCATTTCAGTAGTGTACAAGCTAAAATAGGTATTTTTGAAATTAATTTTGTAATTTGAGTGAGTGCTGTAATCATTTCTAATCTTCTTCTGGCAGTAATGAAAACTCTGTCCGCAAAAGAGTAAAAAAACAAACAAAAAAACAAAACAAAACAAAAAAACTATATATATTATACAAAAAATTAATCTAGTTTGCATTTTTATCAAATAGCAATATCTTTATGTCAGAAATATAATATAGGAGCTTCTGGCGCATTTTAACTTACGATGTCTAAGTGAAAGAAAAGGAGTGAATCTGTGCGCTGGATGTGCAGAAGCAGGACGGTCTCAGAGAAAACCACACAGTTACCTGGAGTGCACTTGAAATCCACTCACATTTGGCGTTTTGGCTGTGTAGCTGCCCAGCTCTGGTTACCCTGCGCCAGAAACAAGGTCACTGAGAAAAGTTCTGTGTTGTCATAGACAAGTGTGATTAAATGCGTTACTTTTTTAAATGCGTACATTTTTCTGTAACAAATTAATTGTAATAACGCTAAAGTCTCATGGTCTCCCAGTTTGATAACCCTGATGTGGCCAGAGCCAGAGGTCGATGTCATCAGAGGTGAGAGGTCAGCAGAGCAGCTCTGTGTAGCCCTTTATCCACATCCTGCTGATGATGGTGTGTGAGGGTGGGACGGTCCCAGGGGAAATAAAGTGTGCCTCGCCCCCTCTTCTTCAAACCTTTTCATATCTGCTCAGAGCGATGCCTGTTTATGAGCTGTAAGTGGGGTCAGTCCCTGTGCCTCAGCGATGATTACAGGACTCACAGAGGCCCAAATTCACTTTAACCTTCTAACTTCAATAATAACTTTGAGGTTATTTGGTTAATAGTTATTCCAGTTGTTATTGTGAAGCCAGTTACTTGGCCCAGAGCAAAAGGATTAATAATAATAATTGTATTACTTTCAGAGTTAAATACAGTAGTGCTTACTGCTCTCACTAGACTTGTTGAGTCTGGTTCAGTGTTAAGTTGTGGTTAAAAATTGATGATATTATTAAGCTGTGCAGGCGTAAAATGCAAACAGAATATAGCAAGTATCTTAGTGGATTTTCCATACATAATGTATACTTTTACAAAGGTCAAAGCCACGCCTTTTCCTCTTCTTAGAGTGTGATCTTTCTGAATTATATTTGTAACCAAAAAATTTGAAAAAGTTTGAATTTGTAGTATCCAAATTCAGCCACCAGGGGTTTTAAACTAGTGTACCTTTTTTGCCAGTCTCAAGCCCATACATGGGGAGGTCTGCATCATGAAGGATATCCAGCATAAAGCATATGCCAAATCAAAATATAAATCAGTGCACACAGGGAGGCAGATTTGCTGTGGCGACCTCATGAGGAAAAAGCTGAAAGTACAGAAACATTTGCTATTCACAAAGTAGGCTCTTTGCTGTGTAATCATTCATCAGTCTGTATCGACCACATGTAAAACATGAAAACAAAAGTTTATATACTACTGACCCGGGTCAGAGGCCTCAGTGGTGCGGGTGAAAACAAAGTCAGCCCCAGGGAGCATGGTCTGTCTTTGTTTTTGTGATGGACACCAGTGTCTCAAATGAACGATAGGCTCCAGCTGGACCAGTGTGGCACCAGTCACAGTGAGATGAAGAGAGCAGGACGCTGCCCCGAGGCACTGCCATCACTGCAGGAGGCAATGATTTTAACAGCCACAGGCCAACGGGGCTTTGTCCCGACCTGCAGAGCGCTAAATTACAGATAACATGATATCACATCTGATTTTATTTCAGGTGACAATAATTAAATACACTTATGCTATACCATATCTATATCTGCAGCATCTATATTATTAGACATTATATTACTCTAGACACCATACAGTAATATCTGCCTTTATTTGTGGACAGAACACTCTAATACCTTTTTTGTTATCTGTTTGTAAACCAGATACTCTATAAAGCGCATTTTTTACCATGGCACAATATTTTGTCATATTTTATGTAATTAACAACTAACAGGCCAGTATAGTGCATGATTAGTTCAGTGGGAAACCATATTACAAGCACTCTTTAACCATGTGTAGTATATTGCTAGAAAAAGCATTGAAGTGATAGCAAATACTGTGACTTACGCTAATAGACAGGCTTCATGTGTCTATGTCATAATAAAAGCACACATTACTTACATTAAACAGTAAGTACTGTATGTGCCAGTTTAAGCTGAAGGCAACATTGGTAAGAGTAAGGGCTGGGAAGTAAAAACTGATAATAGCTTGACTTGGCACAGCCTTCCTCAGATGTTAACTCATAAATAAACTTTGAGAACGTATCAGCTTGTCACTTATAGAAATGAAGCTTCAGCCTGAGACAGGGCAGATGAACAACAGCGCACACTGCATACACAAAGCCACCGGGACTTGGCCTGTAACTAATATGCCCTTAAGCACGGTGCCACATGAGTGAAAACATAAACACGAGTATCAGAGCCACAGCATGTTGCAGCAGGATCTACAGAACAGGATTATAGAGCATGCACTTGTCTATTGGCCAATCCAAGGTTTTCTGCAGGTTATTGTCTAGACACATTTGCAGAAAGTAAGTTACAGCTTTGTATTTTGGGAAGAGCCTCTGTTCCTGTACATCTCAGCCTGTTGGCATGGGAACCACGCTATTGTCTTTCTGTCTTTCGCCTATATTCTTCCTCGTCTTAGCCGGTCTTATTTCTGTTTGTCAGTGAAGGTTGATTCTGTATGTCCAAACAGTTCTGCTCTCTAAGTCCATGAGAAGAATTGTACTTCTGTTTGATTTGCCACTTTATTTTGATTTTGTTAAGCTAAATAAAAAGAGGACGGCAGTTCCGAAAAAGTGACCGAGTCATTTTTGACTAAAGGATTGTGCACAGGTGCATTTACTACAAGGTGTAGGAGCTAATGATAGTTTCACCTGCACACATCAGTTATAAAAATAAAAAAAAACTTTTTGGGGTTGCTACAGTAAATCATCTGCCTCCTAGTGTGCAGTATTTACATACTGATATAGCATAGGTTTTCCTATGCTATTTCTGGCGTTACTCTTTCCATTTATCCAGGCTTGGGACTGGCACAAAGACTATGCTGGCTTTTCTTTCTAGTCTTGCATTTGAAAGCATGTAAGGACTGGCGTATTATGTTTTTTAAGTGACCTATCTTGTAATAACGTGGAATATTAACTTGTAAAAACATAATATCTCATAACAATGTGATATTGTTCTTGCTCTAAAAAGAAACATATCACAGCAATACACCACCCTGGTGTCCATGTGTATACAAATCTACAATCAGCTGACGTATGAAAAGCTCTCATGTTATTTCACTGTCCTTTTGATTTCCAGTACAACTGAAATCCTGTACCTGTAGCTGTGTATGATTTTAGGGGTTAATTTCTCAGACTGCCTGTGCTTTAGTTGACTCACAGTTGACCCCAGAATAATCTTCTGACGGCCTCTTGGTGAGACTTTTCTTTGACTTTCTCTGTGGGAGACTTGACTTTAGACTTTGTTCTGGTTTGTGTCCAAGAAAATTCCACAGCCAAGATTTGAGAGCTAATCATCTGCCAAGAGCTGCCAGTTCACCAAATGTTTTTAAAAGATATTTTGGGGGCATTTTAGGTTTTATTGAGAGGACAGAGTATAGTAGGAAATCAGGAGGAGAGCGGGGAGAGATCTTCGGCAAACTGAGTCCAGACTCTAACCCACAAAGCCGAGGCAGGCTGTAGTTGCCCTGTATATGCCCCGCAGTTCTCCCACTGAGTTATTCGACGGCGCAAGTTCACCACAATTTTACCATGTTTGGCTGTGTACTGTTACAGCACCTGGTAAAGGAAATTTTCTTTATTTTGTATTTTTATATCATCCAAACAAGGTCCAAAATAAGCAGAGAGAGCTTACAGAGCACATATTCCACTGGGGCAGTGTTGCACTTGATCTGTGATTATGCTTATGGTCAATGGTGAATGAAAGCCTACAGTAAGACAGTGGCTTTAGATTTGATTCTGACAACCTGGATGACCAAAAATCTCCACAGACACTGCAGTGTAAAGAAATATAATATAGCCTGCTTAATGTGCATATGCATGTCATGCATTACTTTATGGCCAGACTGGCACAGTTAGAAAACAACACTGAGCATTTTCAGTCAATATTTTGCCATTGTGGTGAGAAATATTTAGTGACTCGTTGCATGTCATACTTTTTCAATCTGGCTCCAGAGCCAAGAGAGCAGAATGATATGTTTACACATTTTGCTCTTATTAACATTTTATTGATTTACCATGGACAGCATTTCAGATATTCAAACAGAGCCATATGCAGATGAAATTTTCTTTCTTCTCCTCTACTCATTGTGCTAAAGTCCTGCAAGGGGTCTGTAAAAGACCTCACATATTTGATCTGCTCCGTCCATTTCCCTAAAACCGTGGCCCAAGCCTCTTGCTGACTTCTTGAGCTTTGGCTAAGCAAACAGCACATCCCTCCTCCCTTGATCCTGGTTTTATTTTCTTGTGCCTCCTTCACAATAATCTCTTGATTATTCCTGCTAATTAAAACTCCAACAAGCTGCCACCCAAAGCCTTAACCCCCCCAGCAGCCCCCTCCTTTAGGTCAGGCCTGTCCCAGAGGAGGCAGAGCAAACAAGCGCACAGTGAAGGAACACACACAGTCTGTTTTCACGGCTTCATCCTCTTTAATACACCACCTCTATACGCTTGTTAATCTGCTGGAGCACTCAGAGGAACAGGGCGCAGGGCCAAGGGGTCAAGGAGGCTCCTCCAGAGAGTTGGCCCCTAGCTGTGGTGGTCCACGGCTGTACAGAGGACTTTCAGAAAGCCACTGATAGAACAAATATTCACACACTGCCAAAACCGGACCAAACAAGTCTGGAGAAAAAACAGGAGTAAAAAGTCTAGGCCTCGGGAGATGCTTTTTGTTCAGGACTACAGCAATTCTGCAACATGCTGCCGTTCTGCTTTCTTAGTTTGAAGACTTACAGACATCCCGACAACTTAAGATGAGAATAAAGAAATGTATTTATGTTTTAAATTATTTCCATTCCGTATCACATTTATGTTAAATAATATTATTCCTTACAAAGAGTGAGGCAGGGAAGAGCAGAGAGCAAGCTTTCCATTACGTGCTCTGTAACAATGTTTTGCCCCTGTCCTGGTAATGCCACCTTGTGTTAAAATTTTTGCTACCTCCTCATGGTTAAAGTAAATTCAGTTGTTCAAGTAAAACAAAGTGGTTAAAGCTGTAGCACATCAGTAGGGCAACTACAGCCTGCCTCGGCGCTGCAGGGTCGACTCCGGACTCCAGTTTGCCGAATGTCTCTCCCCTCTCTGTCCCAGATTTCCTACTATATTCTGTCCTATCAATGAAGCCTAAAATAATACATCTTAATGTAGCGATATGTCCAGTGTGCAATGTGTTCATATTGATTTCTTATGTTTATATGCTCTGTGTCAACAAATTTGTTTTCATTCCAGTATCAGATTCTCAGTCAAATCATAATGAGACATACTTTACTTTACTTACAGTCCAAATCCTGGTACACATAAGAATGACAAATATTGTCATTTAAAATGGCGGGTTACTGCTGTTATTGCACACCTAGGTCAATGATGTCCCTTAATTCCCAATATTTTCAATAATTATAAATCTTTTTACTGCAAAGCTATAGAAGTCTTTGAAAGATTCGGGTGTCCGTTACTAGACTTATTTTTATGCCTTCGTATAGACGTCTCCACTTCACATTCACACACATTTACATAGACCTCAGCACAGCTTTTGTCCCTGCTCCGTCTTTTCTTCTTCTTGGCTTTTGTTTTTTACAGGGCCACTCTCTGAGATGTCCAACTCTGAAATCATTGTCTCTTTATAGAGGCAGTCCTGGCTCATACTGGGCCTGTCTCTTGGATGCACTTGTTGATTGAACCCACTTCTCTTCAGTTTGAGGACATTATAGTAAAACTAATCCACACACAGCCATTTCACTGAGTCCAGTCACTAAACATCTGTGTGGGCCATGAAGGTAAAATTATTCAGCTTTTTAGATTTAACAGACAACAGCACCCGGTGAGATTCAGCTCTGCCTTCAATATAAAAATGTAACAGAAATGCTCTAATAGTGTAATATCGGGCCAACAACTTGTGTGGTCCAACAGCAGCAATATTTGTTTAGATTACCTTATTCTACAGTGGATGTGAAAAAACAACCAAGGAAGGATAATATCACATAACATTTATTGGACAGCTGATATTAAAAGAGCAGTTTTATGTAGGTTGAGCTCAATTCAAAATATCATAGTATGTCAAAAATAAGTGTAATCAAAATTAAAATTAATTGAAACCATAATTAAAATAAAATTCTGATTAACTTCAAATATTGTACAAGCCAAACAACCAGACTAGACAAGCTTAAGAACCTGTATTGGCCTACCATAACGAGTCATCTGAACAGAAAACAGTGTGGTGTATTGACTATGAGACTGCAAGTACTGTAATTTAATAATATATGGTATTTTAGAAACCAGCACCCAACTAGAAAAATACAAAATATGTATCAATGCCCACGGAGTACTGAAAAGTCTCTGAAGTATGAGTCGGTTCTTCCAGCACCTCATACACTCTTTCCTCTGTTTTTCTCCAGGCTGGTGGCTGCTAAATGCAGTGGCTGTCTGGAGAAGATCTCTCCCTCTGAGCTGGTGATGCGTGCTCTGGACAGTGTGTACCACCTGAGCTGCTTCTGCTGCTGCGTCTGCGAGCGGCAGCTGTGCAAAGGAGACCAGTTTGTCCTGAAGGACGGACAGTTGCTCTGTAAGAGCGACTATGAGAGGGAGAGGGAGACCCTTAGCACTGGAAGCCTCGGCAGCTCAGACTCAGGCAAGATTATGACTCCACAAGCCAACAAATTGTATCTACTGTGAATGACAAATGTCAATGTGATAATTATTTCATTTATATTTCAGATAAGAGTGAGGATGAGGAGTTGGATGTGAAGTCAGATATAAAATGTGCTAGAAAGCAGGGAAAATGCAGTGATGACAAAGATCCACGTCGGCCCAAGAGACCACGCACCATCCTCACCACGCAACAGAGGAGGGCCTTCAAAGCCTCATTTGAGGTGTCCTCCAAGCCGTGTCGAAAGGTTGGTATTTTAAACAATCTGAAAATAAAATTTTGACTTATGATTGTACGTCCATGTTCTGTAAGCTTGAAGCTGACTGTATGTTCTGTAAGGTCCTACTTTAGTAATGCATGATGCATGATATACTCCTGTGTGCAGGTGAGAGAGACACTGGCCGCAGAGACCGGCCTCAGTGTGCGTGTGGTCCAGGTCTGGTTTCAGAACCAGAGAGCCAAGGTTAGAACTTTTATGTTGAAATTACTTAGGTTTATTTATTTATTTATTTATTTATTTATTACTTTTCAATGCAAACTGAGAGAAAGCTTGGTGCCTGTTGTGTGTCTTGTCTCACCTCTCTGAGCTCACTGCGTGGGTTTGTTTCAGATGAAGAAGTTAGCGCGCAGACAACACCAGCAGCAGGAGCATCATCAAAACACTCAGAGGCTCGGTCAAGGTCAGCGTTCATCACATTTGTCTAATGTTCTAAAATGAAAATGAAATTATTTTTTTCCAGGTAAATTATGAATTGCATAAACAGCTTCAGATCTTAAACATATTATGAAAACAATATACAATACACTTCCCCAGCTAGTATCAAACCCCAAAACGTCTGCTTCGGGCTGACAGTTTTGCTTCATGCTACAACTTCCTTCTGATATTAGGCTAAAAAGTGTCAGCCACAGCATCATCTCCTGCTTTTGACTGAAGACTTATTACCACTGTGGTCTCACAGCGGATATGAACAGGCAGTTTAGATAAGTGGCTCAGTGCTTTGGCAAGCTCTGCCTCTATCTGTTCAGGGAGTCCCAGCATGTCAATATTGGCATAGCAGCAGGGTTTATTATGGGGAGGCTGCTGGTAACCCAATGAGCTAGACAAACCAGCAAACCTGCTCTGTTTGAATGTGCTGGACAAGACGGCAAATACAGGAGGCATATCAGCAATCACACATCAGATCAGATCATTTAGGAATTTTTTTTACACATAAGGAATTGTTTTCCTCATGTTGAAACAATGACACCAGAATACAGCTTAACATAATGCAAAACTATATCCTAATTATAATCTGGACTACTAGAGATAGGTGTCTCTTAGTTAGTGTTTTTATTACATACATGTACCATTAACAGAATTTCTACCTTAAGGTCCCATAAATGTAATTGTGTGTTGCAGAGGTGATGTCGGGCTGCATGGAAAGTCTGCTCACGTCATATTCACGAGGTCCACATCTTCTCGGCCTGGATCACAACACTTACAGTGCAGAGTCATTCCAGCAGGGCCTCACCCCTCCACAGATGCCTGGGGACCACATGAACCCATACGGTCAGCAACACTATAATAAACAACCCAAATTAGCAGTGCTGACATCAGTTATGTGTGTGCTTAACACTAAGTTCTATTTTAGTACAACTCAAAAAGTATAAAAGACTGTTTAAGTACTCCACTCCACTTTTTCATCTGTCTCTTGGTGCCTTTTTACTTGTTCTAAGCAAACAAACAAAAAAAAAAGCATATGACTTCTAACACATTTATTGGCAAGGTATAAAAACAGCCAATGGGTTTTGATGGCTTATAAAAAATGGATGAGGCATCAACACATCACAGTGAGTACAATAAATCCAGTCACAGCCGCAGCAGCATCACTCCTGCATCCTTGCAGTTAAACAGCCTCAGAGAGCAGTTAGACTGTCACCGCCTTTGTACTGTTATTACACATCCATCTCTGTGAATATAATGAAGAAATGCAAGAACGAGCTCACCTCACAATTGTTGTTCAAGTGGTATAAAAGGAATTTGCTTTGTGAGGACGAACTGAGTACTTTGAATTGATTACATGTCAAACTTAACTCCAATCTCATTTCCAAAAACAAGTTGTGACGCTGTGTAAACTGTAAACAAACCAAAATACATCAGTTTGCAAATCTCATAAAACCTCAGTTATTCACAATAGAACGTAAACAATATGTCAGGGGCTGGAACTGGCATATTTACATATTAATGAAAATGAATGGCTCATTTTCAATTTGATTGCAACAACATGTCTCAGAAACATCGGGAGAGGGGCAATGAAAAGACTGGAAAAACACATTTAATGCACTGAGGTAGAGGTCACTGCTCAAAGCAGTCTGAAGTCTGTTTTAGGCTTATACCTGGCCTATATCACCACTCATCACTGTTTTTCTTTTAAACAAAATTATTTTAAAAAGAAATAAATTGTAAAAAAAAAAAAAAAAAAAAAAAAAAAATGTAATCTACAATCAGACTGACATGATTATTTTTTCTGGTTTGATAAAATTATAAAACTGAATTTTTGTGCATAAGAGTCCTCAGACCTGTTCTTTGATTTGTTCTCCCAGAATTTTTTAGTTAAGAAAAAATTGGTGAATGCCAAAAATTCTCTTGAGAAGAGCTTACAAATTTGCTCATAAGAAGAGTTCATGAATGAGGCCCATTGTTCTGTACTGGAAAGCACTGCATGGATCAGGAACATTTCTCAGTCATTGTCTTTGAACACAGTTTACACAAATCCAACATACTTTTTAAGGTGTGTTGCTGGTTCAAATTCAAAATAAGCTATTGTTTTCCAAGACACTGTAAAATATCCACACTTGATATGTGATCTTGTTCTATTAAGACGTGTTTTGTACATAAAAATAATGCACATGGTAAAACCTGTTAATCCAGCACTTGTTGAATTTGTCAAACTCTACTGTCTGTGTTAAGGCTGCGACTCCATTTTCCACGACATTGACAGTGACACGTCCCTGACCAGTTTGAGCGACTGCCTGATGACCACTCCAGATGTAGCGGTGCAGGTTCAGGCAGGAAACCCCATCGACCACCTCTACTCCATGCACAGCTCGTACTTCGCCTCCTGAGACTCTCCACAGCACTGTTTCTCTCCGTCACCACCACAGGGGTGATTAGGGAGTAAATACTGTTCCTACAACTGACCGTCACCAGCCAAACGTAAAATAAAGACGGACATATGGTCTGTAATGTGTATAATATACTGTAAATGTGTGTTTGTACAGTTCAAGCGGAAATATTAAATGAATTACTGTATGTTATGACAAAGATGTTTGGAATTCAAAGCCAAGATTGTGAATATTGTGTCCGTTATGGCATAGGTATTTCTATAGGCTCACTCAGCACAAGTCAGTCTATTTTGAAGTCCATTGTATTATGCCAAGTTATTACGGTCTAATTTGGTGATACCGATCAGTAAAAAACAGACTTTTTGCTGAATGTACATAATGCATTATACTGTATATGTAGTTACTGTTAAGACACGTTGCGTTTGCATGTTAGAAAGTTATTTATTTCTCTATCAAACACACTTTATTTAAAATGACAGCAACATCCAAATGTGAAGTATGCTACAAAACAGGTCTCAGTCCACTCACCTGTATTTATCTAGATATTGTGACGTCCTATTGACTAATTGTGTTATTTATTTTACAATTCCCTCACTTTGCAGAGTTTTGTATATGAGGTACTGTATGTCCAATAAAAACATCAATCTTCTTAGATCAGCTGTGATATTGTACAGTGTAATATGTGCCACTGTAGTTCATCACTGCAACATCTTTGAGTACTTTCACATTTTACGTTTTCAGATAGAGCACTTAAATGTAATTGTTGAGAGAAACTTTAATTTGCGTTACAATTTCAAGCTGCAAACCAAATTATCATCACACTGCTCTTATGCTAATACTGCTAAATACCTTATACAATAATCCAAATATTTATAAGTATCAGGAAGACTAAAGAGCCTCAAACTGTGTGTGAAGACAGAACAGAAGTGACAACAGCATGAAGAGTGAAAAACTCTGAGGGATCTGAGAAGTTAGTAGGTGAGAGTTTTAGCCTGTAGCTCTCTGAGGCTGCACCTGGTCTGCTCCTCCGTCATCCTGACAGCTTCAGCCTGACACTTGTGCTGCACCACGTTCCACTTAAACCAGCTTGAGATCAGTGTGGATAAGCTGTCAGTAACTCTTATGTGCTGCACTGTTAGCCCGCAGACACAGCGCTGTCCATTACTCAACAGTCTTCTTCTTCTCTTACCTGCATTTTGGATTCCCCCTGAGGGAAATTACAGCCTGTCACTGTGACCCCAGGTGAACCTGTAGTAAGTCATATAAGTAAGTAACTGAGCCTTAAACAGCTGCACTTTAGCAGAGTTCTGTTCATAATAATAATAATAATAATAATAATAATAATAATAATAATAATAATAATAATAAGGCCTTAGTCTTATATAATGCTTTTTTTAGACACTTTATAGCCACCACAAACACACAATCACACCGACACATTCACATAGGCAAGGTGGGTGAAGTGTCTTGCCCAAGGACTCAACGACAGTATGGAATGCCGGCAGTGGGGCCATCCTTTGGGTTGGTGGGCAAATGTGGACAGTAAGTACATACTTTTACTAAAGTAAATTAATTAAGTACATTTTTTGAAGAAAAAGTACTTTCTGAGTACATTTAGTAGAACATACTCCTACTTTTGAATTTTAAATTTTGAATAAAGTTTTACTTTTACTAGAGTAAAACTTTAAATTGAAAAGAAGAAGAAAAAGATTTTGCAAAAAGAAGCAAATGTACTTTTTTACTTACTTTACTCACCTACTTAAATAAGTAAATGTTATACTAAATACTTTTTTACTTTTACTGAGGTAACATTTTTGTTGGGTTCTTTTGGTTCTTCTTGAGTAATATTATTTGTGAAGTAACAGTACTTTTGAGTACTTTGTCCACCACTGCTACCAACTGAGCTACTGCCATCCACTTACCCAAAGCATATACCCTACTATACTATACTATACTATACTATACTATACTATACTATACTACACTACACTATACTACACTATACTATACTATACTATACTATACTACACTACACTATACTACACTATACTATACTATACAATACTATACTATACTATACTACACTACACTATACTACACTATACTATACTATACTATACTATACTATACTATACTATACTACACTACACTACACTACACTACACTATACTATACTATACTACACTATACTACACTACACTACACTATACTATACTATACTACACTACACTACACTATACTACACTACACTACACTATACTATACTACACTATACTATACTATACTATACTATACTACACTATACTACACTATACTATACTATACTATATTATACTACACTACACTATACTATACTATACTACACTACACTACACTACACTATACTATACTACACTATACTATACTACACTATACTATACTATACTATACTATACTACACTATACTATACTATACTATACTATACTATACTACACTACACTACACTATACTATACTATACTATACTATACTACACTATACTATACTATACTATACTACACTACACTACACTATACTATACTATACTATACTACACTACACTATACTATACTATACTACACTACACTATACTATACTATACTATACTACACTATACTATACTATACTATACTATAGTACACTACACTACACTACACTATACTATACTATACTACAGTACACTACATTACACTACACTATACTATACTACACTATACTATACTGCACTATACTATAATATACTATACTATACTATACTACAGTACACTACACTACATTACACTATACTATACTACACTATACTATAATATACTATACTATACTACACTATACTATACTATACTATACTATACTATACTATACTATACTATTGCAACAAAAAGTTAAAAAATCATCTGGATTGGATTTTTAAAGTTGAAGACGTTTCACTTCTTATCCAAGAGGCTTTCTCAATTCTGAATTGAGAAAGAATTGAGAATTGAGAAATTGCGATGGAGTTGTATCCGAGATTTCACAAAAACTCCTGGATAGGCTCCAACACATCCAAAATTCTGCTGCCAGGGTTCTCACACACACCAGACCCTGGCAGCACCTCACCCCAGCGCTCCATTCAGTACAACATCCTCCTCCTTTTTACACACAAGGCCCCTCACTCCCTGGCCCCTCAGTTCCTCTCAGACCTCCTTCACATCTGCACCGTCCCAGAGCCTCCACTCCTCCTCCACCTCCCAGCTCAGTGTTTCAGTTCCAAGTTGCGGCCTACGGGAGACAGCCTTCTGTGTCCAGGCCTCAGCTCTCTGGAGCTCCCTCCACATGTCCAAAACACTACTGGACACGTCTCAAAAAGTTCCTGTTTAAATTGTCCTTCAACCACATCCAATAACTGTAAAGCGCCTTGGATGTCTTGGAAAGTGCTATATAAATTGAAGGTATCATTATCATTATTATTATTATTATTATTATTAATGCATACAGTGACTGGCAGGTTAGATTTTGTTTATCTTAGATCGACTTTGCTCTGCAGTCTAATTATATGAAGTGTAAGCCATTGTTTATTTAACACAGTATCCTCCTGTGGGTGCACGCTGTTCAGCCTCTGCAAACACTTGAGCTCATTTAATCCAATATCCTCTTTATTTTACAGTGCAGCAGATGACACTTCCTCTGGGTCACTCAACACACGCCGTTCACAAACCTCTCGGTCTGGTTTCATTGCTGATCAATGGCAACAGTATTTACCCAAATCTCTTCCTCCTCTTTGTACTGCGTGAGTGAACGCAAGTGGAATAACTCCATTTGTTCCACTCCGTCAGACCAGAGGGAGAAAGACAAACAGGCGCCTCTTTGCCAAACAATTGATTGTAAAAAAGTGACGCATACACACATGAGCACACAGAGAGAGTCCATGGTTTGAGTTCATTCAGGCGGAAGATACAGAGAGACAGATGTCAGGTGTTTCTATATAATGAAGCCTGCCGTCCAACATATGATCTCTGTGTTCCAGGCAGTCACTCTCCAGGTGATGCTAAGGACAGGTGTGCTGAAATCACACTCAACCTCCCTTGTGCATTGACATGTTCATAGTATCATTTTGTGTAATGTTTTATATGTGATGTGCGATAACTATGTTGAATGTCACAATAAGTGACAGTATGGAAATACCTCTAATAAAGTTTTTAATCATAGTTAAATTAATTTCAATTTATGAAGCGATACAAAGCTCATTGGTAAAAACTCAAGTCAAAACTTACCAATGACTGTATCAGGTCTAACTTTAGTACTGAATTAAGACTAAATTATCATTTAACTGATGTTTGAGAACATCATTCAATTTGAGGCCTGGTTAGTGAATAACAAGTTAATATAATACATATATAGTATATTTAATGGAATATAGCCTATTAATTATTAAATATCTTACCTTTTGGATTATATTCTAACAAATTACCCTAAATTATTTTGATAAGGGTTAGCTATAGCTAACAATAGGCAATAGCTAGTAGTTAGCAATAGCTATATATTATTTCTTACAGACTATAGATAAATAGTATATCCATATTTATTGATTGATGTATTATACGCTAAATCATGGGTTTGGCGTTTATAGGGAAGGTGGTGTCTAAGAATACAGCTATCTTTGTGTTATGTTTTTTGGAAAGACGGGGGTGGGATTAAATAAGTTTTACTTCTTCCCTCTCCTTTTTGAGCAAATCCTTTCTGTATGGTTTATTATGAACGCTTATTTGTTTTGCTAAAATGAATGAAATGTTGTTTTTTTTTATATGACAATGTAAAAATGATCTTGATTGCTGGGTACAAGCTAATTTGTCAGTTTTATATGTTTTCTTTCTGCCTTGAATTCTGTTGTTAATTGCACATCATGAACTATTCAATTGCTTAAAATAAATAAAATAAGGTCAAGGTCAAGGTTTATTTATATAGCACATTTAAAAACAGCCACTGACACCAAAGTGCTGTACAATTCACTAAACAATGTGAAAATAAGAGCACAATAAATAGACAACGTAACACAAATTGAAAATAAGGACACAATAAATAGACAATATAACACAACAATAAAAACACAATTTATGACTAAAACACTAAAATCAGAGATCAAAGGTAAAACAAGCAGAAAATAATAATAAAATAAACAATAATAAAATGTCCAGCTCAGCTTGTATTAAAAGCCAGTGCAAAGAAGTGCGTTTTTATCAGCGATTTGAAACTCCCAATGGATGTAGCAGCTCTAATATTTATTTATTTTATTTATTTTTATATCTGTATTGTAAATAATACAAATACAGTGTAGATTATCTCATTATTGTGACAACTGTTAGTTCAAATTGCAATGGGGCTAGAGTACTGGGTCAGGGCATCTCCAAATGCAGCTCCTGTGGGGTATTACCGGTCTGCAGTGGCCACTATTTATCAAAAATGGTCAAAGAAAGGAACTGGCAAAAGGCAAAGACTTGAGGAGCGGAGGCTGGCCCGGGTGCTCCAATTCAACAGACAAGCTCCTACTCTCAACATTTGCAGATATTGTGGTAAGTGAGACAAGAAGCTCATTCATTCATTCATTCATTTTCTACCGCTTATTCCCGTTAGGGGTCGCGGGTGACTGGAGCCTATCCCAGTAACTTTGGGCCATAGGCAGGGTACACCCTGGACAGGGGCCAGCTTGTCACAGGGCTGACATAGAGACGAACTCAGACAGACAACCATTCACTCTCACATTCATTCACTAGGGTCAATTTAGAGTCACAAATTCACTTAACACATGCATGTCTTTGGACGGTGGGAGGAAGCCGGAGAGCCCGGAGAGAACCCACGGTAACACGGGGAGGACTTGCAAACTCCACCCAGAGAGTTCGTGTGATGGTGTGTATTGGCCGCCTGGGGCTCAAACCCACGACCTCCTTGCTGGGAGGCGAGAACGCTAACCGCTCTGCACCCAAGAAAAGAAGCTGAATGAAAGTATTTGTCTAGCTTCTTTTATATAAACAGATAATACAACATACCCCTGTGAAATGCTGGAACCCCCAGGAGGCTCTGGCACATGTTTACTTGGTGCATCAGTGGAGAAGTGATTGATGAACCTGAGGTGAAGGCAGACTGACTTTTTAGCACATCTGCAGATTTAAACCCACCAACAGGAACGCTAATCCTCATACATGACAGATTCTTAGCATTCTCATGTACACTGAGAGATGCATAGCACACGTCTGTCTCAGGAGTACCCTAGGGCTCCACATTAGGCCCATTTAGAGCTGTTTTCTGACAGCACTGTGGTAATCTGTCACTGCTGCAGTAATCAGGAAGAGCCACTGTCCTCTCAGCCCCAAGGACGCCCCTCAGAGCAGCGGGAGCAGACCTCAAAGACTCTGCCTGTGATGAACTGTGTAACCTGCCGCCCTCTCACACATTACTGCCATACTTCTCCTCACCTCAGAGACAGCGAGGTCTATCAGAGTCTGACAGACACTAACAGACACATCATTTTGACATTAATTATACACTAAAAGAATTACAATTGTACAGAATGTAACTTTAAGGTTAAGTATATAGACAAGGGGTCAAAAACCCGAGCCACAAAAGTAACAATTGTACTCTCAACAAAGTGAAATGTAATAAACAAAAAGAAAAAGCCAAAATTGAACTGTAGACTAATAGGTTTTAGGTCAAAAGTCCTCCCTCGAAAGAGGATACAACTCTCTTAGATTAAAGATGAAATGTCTTCAACTCTAAAGCACACCTCCAAATGGCTTCTTTTTAACCTTGTTTGTTTTTACTGTGTTTTTTGGCAGAGTGGTTAGTGTTCTCGCCTCCCAGCAAGGAGATCGCGCGTTTGATCCCTTGGCCGGCCGACACACGAACTCTCTGGGTGGAGTCTGCATGTCCTCCCAGTGTTACTCTCCAGCTTCCTCCCACCGTCCAAAGACATGCATGTGTTTGGTGAACTGGTGACTCTAAAGCGAACTGGTTTCTGTCCTGGGTGCACCCCACCTGAGGCCCAAAATCACTGGGATAGGCTCCAGTCACCCACGACCCCTAACAGGAATAAGCAGAAGAAGATGAATGAATGAAGGTTTTTACTGTGACAGCCAGAAAGACTCATCACAGCCCAAATTAAACACACTAAATTATTTTGGTACTTTTTGAGCATGTTGACTCAGCAAGAATGTTTTTCAAATAGCACTAAAATTTCAAAATTCAATTTTTTTTTTTTTTTTTGTGTATATTTATTTCTTCATTACAATTTTAAATTTAAAAAAGTCTTTATTATGTTAAGTTGCTTGTTTATTTTTGCTGGGGTGTTTTAGACACACATCTGGGTTATTATACTATTTATTATATTTGTATTATATTTTAAACTTAATTGTATTCCTGTTTTTTTATTTGTTGGCTGGGAAATTTGTCTGTAACAAGAAATAATTTCCTCTCAGTAATTTTGATATTCAAAACACTGACCACCAGAATAGAAGTAACTTGTGTGGACATGCGGAAAGAGAAGTACTTTCCCTTTCACAACACTACAGTACAGTGAGCTTTGGTGATGTGACGCTAAAGCTTCAAACTTCCTTCACACAAACATGAACTACAGATAGGTTACTAATGGAGCAGGCCATAAATCAGTAAATATTTGTTAAATCAAAATCACAGAAATGCTCTGCTGTAGTGCTGGATAAGGATGTTATTTTATATAGAACAGTCTTCCAAAGCAAACACTGGTGTGCTATATGAAGGAGTTAAAAGTCCACGAATACGCAGGTCCCAGTCCACAGTCTGTCACTACATGAGGCCCACATGGCGCTGGCCCAACCTGTAACGTGAGTTGTTTCCCAAATATTGAGTCGGGTTTGTTTATTGTTTTATAATGGAGTTCTGAGATCATATGGAGCTATGGAATAATTT
The DNA here is from genome assembly GCA_020698575.1 of Bostrychus sinensis. Taxonomy (NCBI): domain Eukaryota; kingdom Metazoa; phylum Chordata; class Actinopteri; order Gobiiformes; family Eleotridae; genus Bostrychus; species Bostrychus sinensis. Next base: position 13,554,123 of record CM036239.1, read on the forward strand.
TAGGCTTGAACTTGTGCTGAAACACTGGCTCCAGACCAGATTCATTAATAACACTGGGCTCCTGATGACATCAACAGCACTTAGGGAAAAAGCCCTGTCATAAACATTTAAGATGGCTGACACCTGACTGCGGCCATGCACCAGCAGCTCCCTGTGTACCAACAGAGAGTAGAGATGGTCACCACTCTTCAGCTGAGACACTGCTGGTCACCGCCTGCACACAAACACACACCAACATGTTTTAATCTGATCCAACTCAGGTTTCTACTCAAATATCTGTAACAGCAAGCCTGGATAATAAAGCAGTAAAACAGATTTTTTGCAGGTATAAATCTGGTTTGTGCTGTAATTTAATAATATAATTGTTAATAGATTGTTTTATTCTGTGGTCAGAATGTATAAATAGCTCTGTGACATAAGAACAGCAAGCTTTAACAGTTAAGAGCAATACTTATTATCTTCTAGAGCTTTCCACTATTAATTATTTTTTGTGTTTATTAGAGTTTCAAAAACCCAATAAAAGACTAACTCTTACTCTGTTCAGGAGCATTTCTTTTTCCCTGGTATAACTCATTATCAGCAGTCCTTTTATGTGCATTCAGGGCTTGACATTTACTTTTTTGCTCACTGGCCACTGGGGATAGTATTTGTCAAAAGTTGCCTGGCAATTAGTTTCTTTACTAGCCACAATTTAATTAAAGAAATGTAAAATTTGGTTTTATGTATGGACAGGATAAAAAATATTTTACCTAGGCAGAATAAATAAATGTAACAATATTGACAATACTCTGATATCACAATATCAAAAGTCTCACAATATTGTCGTGGACTTGCAGTGGAAAGGTAAAAAGATTTTTGTTAAATACATTTTCAGAAACATCACATTAACTAAATCACCAAAGGCATTTTGTTATTGTGAGTTTTTCTACTCAGTATTGCAGTAAATATTGTACTGTGAGATTAATATGGCGATAATATTGTACTGTAAAATTTGGATATTGTTACATTCCTACTAAATTGTGTACTTTCAAGCAGAGCAGGGCCTTATCCTTTAAAGTTAAGGTATCATAAAATTCTACTGCAAGTGACAAGTGGGAGAATTTGTGTTCCTAGCCTAAATATCTGCATATGGCCGGTCTGCTTGTGTTAATGTAAAGCCCTGTGTGCACTGTACACCGTTTCATTCAATCACCGCTTTCTTCGCCAAGTTTTTTTTTTTTTTCAAGTGAACAAACAAATCATTTAAAACTGCCTTACTCCTACTTCAGAGTTTGTCAGAACTTACATACAGTGGCAGATTAAATGATGATCTCTCAGTGTTTGACCACGGCACAGAGTATCCGCTTCATCTCAGTGGAGAGGACATCAATCAAGCTTTTTTTACTCACACGCTGTCTTATGTTGTGGATATAACCAAGGTAACTTCGTCTTCAAGGGCTTCATTTGTTGCTTCTTAGGTAAACCCCGAGTTCCATGGCAGTCCTGGTGTGAGAAGGCATTAAATTAGGTTCATCTATTGATTGGTGTGTTATTAGTTGAGGGATAAGTGCAGAGCTCAGAGGAGGCGCTTTAATAAAAATGTAAGCCACGGTGAAATATCTTCACCCACAGAGCTGTAACTAGTAAAATATAAAGTTAGAGAGGTCTGTAAAGTTTTATAACAAAGGTGAAGCTTATTGGATCACTCACTAAAGGCCATTCAGAGTTTAAGTTACATCTTCCACTGTTAGTGTTACTCACAAGTGTTTTGGTTTTGCCCTAAAATTGTAAAGTTTTGGGAAGATGTACAGAAGGTTTTAGAACCAAAACAAAAAACGTAAACAAAAACAACTTGGCCATTATGTAAAACGTTTTAATTGTTAATAACTCAACTGTACCATTGTTATCAGTGAAACTAATATCTTATTTAAACATGTCACATCATATCTTGGCACATCAACACATCATATCTTGGCACACATGTGTAATTTTTATGAAATATAAAAAATATATACTGCTCATAGCACCTTTAACTATTTTAACAAAATAGTTAAACAACAACAACAAAAAAAGTGCCCAGACCAGGATTTAAACTTAAAGATCATTCAGTTCAGGGTTAAATGCTATTTCCATTGAGCCACCCTTATATCTTCCAATGGTGAATAATCTTCTAAAACCAATAGTTTGTTATTTCAGTATAAGTGAAGTTAGTATCTTTGGTCCTAAGATCTGGATCTAAACTTGTTATGTTCCATGTCTATGTCCTGTTTTCTGTGCTTGTTTCCCTTGTGTTTTATTTTGTAGTCTTGGTTGTCCTCATGTTTTTCTGATTTACTTCCTGCCTTTTGTGTTTCCCACCTGTGTGATTGCCTGCCCCGCCCTAATGTATTTCACCTGTGCCTCATCCTAGTGTGTGTATTTAAGCCCTGTGTTTTCCCCTTCCTTTTGTTGGATCATGGTGGTGTTTTTGGTTGTGTTTCTTGTGATCTCCAGTGTCTTATCACCTCGTGTTTTCTGTGAGTACCGGTGTTTCTTTTGGTCTGCATTTTTGGGTCCTTTTCCCTCCTTGTTCCTCGTACCACAACAGTATGATCCAACCAAATCAGAACCCAGCAGACTGTATTGTGGGGACAGTGTCTCCACTTCTTTTTTTTTTGTTGATAAGTGGGAAGTGGACTTTCCCCTATTGCGGCGCTGCAACAGGCCGAGGAGTATGCCTGTTTGCTGGCAGCCGCCACAGGAGCATATGGGGGTAGACATGGGGCTAATGCTCGGTGGCGGCGGCGCTCTACAGCCTGTGCCCCAACTCGTAATCCTCCACCTGCTCCCCGGGCTCCGCCCATGCCTGCACCTACTCCCATCACCCTTGAGTGGCCGCCAACCCCAGACCCTGTCCCCTTTCCCCCACCGGAATGGCTGCCACCCGCCCTAGACCGCCGAGTTCCTGTCTGGGGGTCGCCGCCGGACATTGCTTTTCGTCCGGGGCGGTCTCCGCCTGTTCCTGTTTCGGGGTCGCCGCCGGACACTGCTCTTCGTCTGGGGGGGTTCTACACCTGTTCCTGTCTCAGGGTCGCCGCCAGACACTGCTCTTCGTCCGGGGTGGTTTCCGCCTGTTCCTGTCTCGGGGTCGCCGCCGGACACTGCTCTTCGTCCGGGGTGGTCTTCGCCTGTTCCTGTTTCGGGGTCGCCGGCGGACACTGCTCTTCGTCCGGGGTGGTCTCCGCCAGTTCCTGCTCCTCGACTGGGCTCTCCGCCAGTTCCTGCTCCTCGACTGGGGCCACCGCCGCCAGTTCCTGCTCCTCGACTGGGGCCGCCGCCGCCAGTTCCTGCTCCTCGACTGGGGCCGCCGCCCCCAGTTCCTGCTCCTCGACTGGGGTCTCCGCCAGTTCCTGCTCCTCGACTGGGGTCGCCGAAGACACTGCCGCCGCCAGTTCCCGTTCCACGACTGGGATCGCCGCCGCCGCCAGTTCCCATTCCACGACTGGGATCGCCGCCGCCGCCAGTTCCCGTTCCACGACTGGGATCGCTGCCGCCGCCAGTTCCCGTTCCACGACTGGGATCGCCACCGCCACCAGTTCCCGTTCCACGACTGGGGTCGCCGCCGCCGGAGCCGCCTGACCTCTCTCCGGGGTCATGTTTTGACCCCTTTCTGACGCCCACGTTTTGCTCCCTGGACTCTCTCGTTTTGACCCTTGACTGTTTTTGGATCATGGTCGTGTTTTTGGTCGTGTCTCTTGTGATCTCCAGTGTCTTGTCACCTCGTGTTTTCTGTGAGTACCGGTGTATTAAAAGTTTCTTTTGGTCTGCATTTTTGGGTCCTTTTCCCTCCTTGCTCTTCGTACCACAACAAAACTGTGATCTAAGCCACACTAAAATGAGGGATTTTGGTTCTTTACTGAACTTTCCTGAAATTTCCATAACACAATTAAAGTAAAACAGCATTTCCACACATCACTAAAGTTTATGCTCAGTACTGTGTGCAAGGCCTGACATTAGCACTAGTTAACCTAACAAATGCTGGCAGATTTCCATTTTGGCCAGTAGCACTTTTAGTCTCACTAACCACTTTGACTAGTTGGATTTTATGCATTTATCTTAACTTTAAAGGTCCTTAATTCCTTTTGTTATGTTTGAGTGACCACCTAATTTAGTACAGAATAATCATCATGATCTAAGAAAACAGCAAACAAACAAAAAGTTGTATTAGCAAAAAAGATAGATTTTTATTCTGCCTCTTTGTAAACCTCTTTTCCACATGTTTGATAAATTCCTGTCTCTACGTTTCAATAAGCTTATTATATGCTATAAAATACAATAAAATAATAAAATAAATAATAATTAAATTCTGGCTTTTAAAAAACATAATTTGCTAGTAACTTTCGAAAAGGACTTGCAACAGTGGCCAATGAGCAAAAAGTTAATGTCAAGCCCTGATTGTGATTAAAGAAAAAAAATAAACAAAAATAATAATAAAAAATAAAAACATGTTTTACAGAGGATAGCACATGGACAGAGATAAGATTTATTCTGTCGAGGTAAACCTGTTTATTATATTTAATAAATCATACATAAAACCAAATTTTACATTGTACAATAAAATATACACAGAAACGTGACTAATTAAATTGTGGGTAGTGAAAACACTCACTGGCTAGCAACTACTGACAAAGATGAGCCACGGTGGCCAGTGAGAAAAAGTTAACTGTGTGTATTTGGAACACAAGAAAAGACAACCTCATCCTAACTTTATTTTGTTAAAATGTTGAAAACAATAACAAAAAACAAAAAAATAAACCTAATACAACATCTTCCAACCATACAAGCTCGTCATCAAAGCATGTGGTTTATGTTATATCCTCCAAATCCCAGCGCAGTGCCGCTCAAACACAGCTCCACACTTGCTCCACACTGCTGCACACTGCTCCACGCAGCTCCACACAGCTCCACACTTGCTCCACACTGCTCCACGCTGCTCCACACTGCTGCACACTGCTCCACACTGCTCCACACTGCTGCACACTGCTCCACACTGCTCCACACTGCTCCACGCAGCTCCACGCAACTCCACACAGCTCCACGCTGCTCCACGCAGCTCCACGCAACTCCACACAGCTCCACACTGCTCCACACTGCTCCACACAGCTCCACGCAACTCCACACAGCTCCACGCTGCTCCACGCAGCTCCACGCAACTCCACACAGCTCCACACTGCTCCACACTGCTCCACACAGCTCCACGCAACTCCACACAGCTCCACGCAGCTCCACACTGCTCCACACAGCTCCACACAGCTCCACACTGCTCCACACAGCTCCACGCAACTCCACACTGCTCCACACTGCTCCACACTGCTCCACACTGCTCCACACTGCTCCACACTGCTCCACACAGCTCCACACTGCTCCACACAGCTCCACGCAACTCCACACAGCTCCACACTGCTCCACACTGCTTCACACTGCTCCACACTGCTCCACGCAGCTCCACGCAACTCCACACAGCTCCACACTGCTCCACACTGCTCCACGCAGCTCCACACTGCTCTACACACCTCCACACAGCTCCACCCAGCTCCACACTGCTCTACACACCTCCACACAGCTCCACACTGCTCCTTATTGCTCCACACAGCTCCACACTGCTTCACACTGCTCCATACTGCTCCACACTGCTCCACACTGCTCCACACAGCTCCACACAGCTCCACACTGCTCCACATTGCTCCTCACAGCTCTACACTGCTCCTCACAGCTCCACACTGCTCCTCACAGCTCCTCACAGCTCCACACAGCTCCACACAGCTCCACACTGCTCCACATTGCTCCTCACAGCTCCACACTGCTCCATACTGCTCCACACTGCTCCACACAGCTCCACACTGCTCCACATTGCTCCTCACAGCTCTACACTGCTCCTCACAGCTCCACACTGCTCCTCACAGCTCCTCACAGCTCCACACAGCTCCACACAGCTCCACACAGCTCCACACAGCTCCACACTGCTCCACACTGCTCCACTCAAGTTCCTTCCCCATTGAAATCAAGTCCAGGTGAAATTGCTACATCAAAGACAATACACCAACACAAAGAGGGCAGGTAAGAGACAATATGGCTGGTCATTCAGTTTGGGGTTTGATATTTTCCAAAATAGTGAGGGGAAATGGAAAAGACTGAACTGCAGTAGATGTCAGGGTGTTCTATTATATTTGTCCAAGGTCTATTGAGATTTTATATGAATTTAAACATTATTTATAATGGTCTAATGTACTTTGTAGTGCCTTACATGCAATAGATCTCAAATGTGTTTCAGATTGTAGTAATTTCAGCAACACTTTAGAATAACACACACTATAATGCATTGGTAATCAGTTTATTGACAAAGCTTTATTTCAACATTAATAACATCATTGGGATATAAACATCATTATAAACAGGGCTTGACATTTACTTTTTTTGCCCACTGGCCTCCATGGCTAGTCTTTGTCAAATGTTACCAGCCAAAAAGTGTTTTTACTAGCCACAATTAGTTATGCTTTTGTGTATATTTTATAGAATAAGCTTAAAGAATTTGTTTTTCTGGACTGGGATTTATCAAATATCAAAAAACTGGTTAGTGGGAGTATTTGTAGTATTCGCCAAAACAGAAACCTACCTACATTTGGCTGGTTGGTTGGTGTTAATGTCAAGCTCTCATTATAAATATTTATTTATCAAGTAATATTCTGATGTAACTCATTTAAAAATAACAAAAAAAATACATCTAAAAACTATGTATTTATTAAAATATTGCCATTTAGTTGTATTATTATTAAAAAGTGATGAGTTATTTGGGGTTGCTGTCATTTCAGCGTATGCATAAATATTTTTAAGTTGATTATAACTCGCCATTTTTGTTTTTTATTCAAGACATTAGAAAATGTGTTGTAGATTTTTATATCTATATTTATTTATATAAGAAATATTTATATCTCTTACAGTCCTTAAGCAGCTCTTTAAAAAAATTACACTCAGTGCCTTACAAAAAGTACAAAAAATGCTCACCTCCACAAAAATAATTAAAATATTAGATATGATTTTTTTTTCCACTTTGAATGAATTTGTTCTTCTAACCAACCTTAATTCTTATAAAAACTCTTATATTTTAATATTTTTTAAACATTATATTATAAAATAATATATTTAACTCTTTAAGTGCTGTTTTGCTACTGTAAACTGCTATCAGAAAAACACACACACAAAAGAAATATTTTGAAGTGCTATGTGAACATTTTAAAAACACATTTATTTGGACATGTCACATCACATGACATTATTTTGATGAATTCTTATTTTTTTTGGACAGGGGCCATTTTTATTTTTTTTATTTTTTTAAGGGTCACTTTTAGAGCCAAAAGTAATCACCTCCTAAAAGTATATTATTGAAGATATTTTTATTATTTACATTTATATTTTAGTAAACTTGAGTTCTAATCATAACAATTACATTTTTAACAATTCTCACATCAGTGTTTGTGTCAGAGCCTCTGAAAGTGTGATTTTGAGAAACTCAAGAGCGAGGTGTTTGGAAGAGGGAGTGAGAGACAGAATTAACAGAGACAAAATTATTCAACATTTTCCATGACAAAGTTAAAAAAATGTTCTAAAGACAGCTTAAAGATTAAAACAATAAGCTCTGTACGTATGTAAATGTCAGATTCACACAGTGTCACGGTCATGAGGAACCTGTTATTTACTGTAAGTGGACAAAGAGGAGAGGACTTTGCAGAGGCTAAAACTACACGCTGAGCTCTGAGCCAGCTCTGAGCTCAGATCCCAAACCCGGAAACAGAAAAAAAGTGCTTATTCCAAACAGGTGGAAGAAATCTATCGTTTAATGAAAAGATAAGTGGTTTAGCCTCTGTTTGTGCCTCTGCCCTTTCATGAGGCAGGGATACACTAAACTAACAGCACATTTGTAGCTGAAGAAAAATATCTGCTGTAGTTTTATATTCTGCAGTATTACATCAACACTGCAAAACCTCACAAGATCATTAAACTTAAATAAATTGGTGAGGATTGCCACAAATTACAATTATTTAGTATGCAGAACTCCCATACATTTTGAGAAGAATATACATTTTTCATTACTGATTTATAGCAATTTTAACAATCTTACATACATAACTCACTTTGGTACTGTTATGAGCGTAATGGTTTATGATATGGAAATTATTAATATTGTTTTTAACTAATCATGTATTTTACAATAAAAAAAAACTCATAAATTGTGCTCATAGGCTGCTTTTTATTTATAACCACAATGAGTTCAGAGCAATGATTAGAGTAGTTTACTTAAAAGAAATGCTTTGTTACTTGACATATTTTGTTTTGAGTCAGTTTAAGACATTTGGAATAAGTGACTATGACTTATTCTTTTAGATGCACCATTTTACAGTGTGGATTAAATTTCACTTTTATTTCTATTCTGACAGAAAATAATGTGTTTGTATTGTTACTAAATCATATAGCGCTGCATGTGGAAAGGCTTGTCCACCCGGGCTGCTGCCAGAATTGCCCTGGGACAGTGGTGAACCCTGGGATAAAGGAGAGCCGCCCATCATCCCGGCAAATGCCCTCGGTGCCTCTAAAATCCATCCAGATGCAGAGTCACACAGCCGTCCCATCCACTGCTGCTCCGTCCTGTGGCAGAGTTCAAACATCTCCAGCCTCCATCTTAAAACCTCTGAGCTGTCAGCGCCAGGACACAAAAGGTTACAAAAGCAACACACTGGATATTTGGAAAAGGTTCCTAAAACTAGAAAAAAATATAATAAACTTCATAGCTCATACAGGTGCCACAAACTCTATTATTTATTATGCAGAGGTAGAGAAAGTCATCAAAATCTGTACTCAAATAATATTACTTCAGGATAATATTACTCAAGTAGAAATAAAATTATATTACTAGAGTAAAACCACTAAAGTAATGAATGTTAGGCCTACGTTTTACAACAGTAAGAGTTTTTTTTTTCCAATCCAGAAATTACTCATGCAAAAGTATGTTTTAGAAAAGTGGGACATAAAAAATGTGTGGCCTGCATATAGATTATATTTAATCACACTAAAAATAAAAAACTGCCCAAAATAGCAGAAATATTGTTCACATTTAAAAAAAAAAAAAAAAAAACAACAACAAAAAAAAACTATGACAGAAAACAACAAAATACAATAAAAATGAACCTATACGTAAACTATACGTACTATACAAAAAAAAAAAAAAAAAAAAAAAAAAAAGACCAGGAATTCTTTTCTCAATGATGTTTTTGCTCAGTAACAGTTTCCTAAAAAGCTGCAGGCAACTTATCATTCATTATTTTTGAGCGCCCTCTAGTGGCCATATTGGGAAGGTCTTTTGCAGGACAATTTTTTTTTTACTTTTTTTTTTTACTTTTACGTTTACTGTTATTTATTTTAGAAGGCCTATTATAATTTTACAATTTAAATGATGCATAACCACAAATATGTTATATATTAGTGTTTCCAACCAGGAGTTAACGAGGGCTACTTCCAAGATTATAAGAAAATATTTGTAGTCATTTCATATTGAATTATTAAAAGTTATGAAGGACAAGATGAAGTTTCTCAGTGGCTGATGAGAAGAAACGGATAAAGATTATTTATAATTTTATTATTTATTGCATTTTTTTTGTAGTAAATGTATTAGTTTAATAGTTTTAATATAATTATTATTTAATTTAATTTTATTTTGTTTATTTTAAACATTAAATATACAGAAAAAGTCACAAATGTAACAGAAGTTTATATTTTTATCTTATGTCTATTTTAAACATATTAAACTTTATTTTATTTTATTTATTTATTTACTTTTGTATTTTTTATTTTGAGGTCATTAATACAATAAACTAAAAATAAAATACAGATTTTTTTTAAATGAACATTTTGGTCATATTTCAATACATCAAATCTAAACCCATCATAATTCCTGAGGTCATCCAGTTTGTTCAACCCAACCTTTTTGGTCTTGTGTACGCCCAGGACCTGGATTAGACCTGGTTTGGACCTGTTTTTTCCTGGTTTAGTTGTGGTTATAGACCTGGTTTATTTATTGTTGAGTTCTGGTTTTAGACTTGGTTTAGTCCTGGTTTAGTTCTGGTTTAATTCTGGTTTTAGACCTGTGTTTTCCTGATTTAGTTCTGATTTTAGACCTGGTTTAGTCCTGGTTTAGTTCAAGTTTAGTCCCTGTTATTTCCTTCTTTAGTATTGCATTTTCTGTTAATCCCTTTTGTACCCCTCAGCTTAGTCCTGGCTTAGTCCAGATTTAGATTCATGTTAGACTTTGATAGCCCATATTTTCTGAGATGGTACCATAAATAACTCTTCACATCCCCTGCTTTTTGCTCGCATACCCCTAGCTGTCCCCATGACCCTGGTTGGGAAATACTGGTTTAGAGGACTACATTTTGAAACCAAACTGCGCCTCTTTGCTGCTCCGTGACAGCAGGTAGGACCTCTCTGAGTGGGTTTAGGAGGCCATTAGGACAAGCCTTGTGTCTGCACAGATGGCCACAGCTCTTGAAGCCCTGGGGACCATGAGGACCATACACATCGATATAAAACCAGACAATATTACATTCACACCAAGAGACAATTAAGAGTCAAAATCAGGTCAGCTTCAGGTAACTATGACTAATTCTAGTACTAATAAACTGCTAAAAGACTTTAAAGTGCTTTGTTGTAATTCAGTTTTATCTTATCAATATCTTTTATTTATAATCAGGTCTCCAGAAATAATTTTAGGTCTGCTTTTCTCAGAGGCCATCGACATGTCCAGGGCCATACAGAGGATTTTAGAAATACTGAGGTCCATCATGTTGACGGCCAGTTTAGTCCTTGTTTAGACCTGGTTTGGTCCTTGTTCAGACCTGGTTTATTTTTGGTTTAATACTGTCATTTCTCTAAATAAGTTGTGATTTAAAGTATTTGTTTCTGGTTTAATCCTGGTTTAGTCCTGATTTAGTCCTGGTTTAGTCCTGATTTAGTCCTGGTTTAGTCCTGGTTTAGCTCTGGTTTAGTCCTTGTTTAGACCTGGTTTAGTCTTATCTTAGTCCTGGTTTTAGACTCAGCTTAGTCTTAGTTTAGCCGTAGTTTGACCTGATTTATTCCTGGTTTAGGTCTGGTTTTAGGCCTGGTTTACACCTAGTTTAGACTCAGCTTTGTCTAAGTTTTGTTCTGGTTTTAAAATGAATTATATGTAGTTTAGATGTGGTTTATTGCTGGTTTGGTTCTAGTTTTAGACCTGGTTTAGTCCCTGTTTTGTCCTTTTTTAGTATCCCATGCCTTATAGTCCTGATTTAGGTTTATTTTAGTCTTCAGGTACTGTAAATAACCATATAACTCCGCGTGCCCCCTGCATTGTGCTTGCGTACCCCTAGGGGTCCCCGTACCCCTGGTTGGGAAACCTTGTTGTAGAGAGACTTACATTACATCATTGGATGTCCTGAAGTAAAAAAAATGACCAATATTTTTCTTCATCCTTGTCTGTAGGCCATATCTTGTTTAGTAAATAATTTGATTGCACAGATGTGACCATGTGTTTACCTTCATGTCTCACTACTACAGTATATAGATATTTATAAAGACTCTTTGTCCTGCAGGGTTTGTATGTAAACATGTCTATATCAGCATTTGTTCAGTTATTCAGCATTTGGTATTCATACAAACTCTTCTTTCTAATTTAGACGAAATTAGAGAAACACAACAGGGGTGAGGCCAAAGAACGAGGCGTCTTATATAACAAGCAGAAATGATTCAACTGGACATCTGGATGAACAATGTTTATGTGGACTTGTTGCACCACCAAGCTTCTGGTCCTCTGGGGAAAGAAATAAAATCTCCCCCGCTCACTGAAGTTTCCCGGCCAGTATCAGTGTGATCGTCACACAGCAGGTAATGAAATCAGAGAGATACCAGTCCAGTTCTACACTGATAGATTAGAACAGGGGTTGGAAATAACAATAAATAAAATGCCAAACTATGTCAGATTATAATATCTACCATGATGTCATCTTGTAATTATTTGCCAGTGATTCTGGCATTATTTGATGAGTTGGAAGCTCTTATGGCAAAATTATCCCCATCTCCCAATAATAAAGAATCCTTTAAAAAAATGTCTGCATCCAGATGGTGATCTGGATCACCCCCAAAATGTAATCAATTGTTCCTTATTCCATTTCTGCCAATTCCTGAAAAATCCATCAAAAGACGTCCATAACTTTTTGAGTTATGTTGCTAACAAACAGATAAACAAGTAGACAGACAAACCAGTGCCGCTGAAACCATGACCTCTGCCTTGGTGGAAGTAAGAACAACAATAATAATAATAATCATTGTTTGCACAGTTTTTTGTGGGTCACGATCTGAAAAGTTTGGGAACCCCTGGATTAGAACAATGTTAAAAAGACTAGACTAAGTATATTATTATAGTACACACAGAATTTAATATTTCAAGCTTTTATTTATTTTAATTGTAATAAATATGTAATATATATATATATATATATATATATATATATATATATATATATATATATATATATATATATATATATATATATATATATATATTCTTTTAGATGTCACTACAACCGAGAAAAAAAAAAAAGAGAGAGAAAGAAATCATTCAATTGTTTCTGCTAGTGGCTGAGGAAAACCTTCTCCTGCTACTGTTTAAAGATTCAGGTTGAAAATGTATTAGTAACAGAAAACTTTCTTTCTAAATTCTAAAGCATCCAACTGTGTTAGGAGAATATGCAGCCCACAGCACCCAGGCTGCAGAGGCATGAGCCACTAGGGGGCGCAAAGGACACAAAATCTAGCCAGTTTGCCCTGACTCTAACCTTTTTGGATTCAAGTGACTTATATTTATTTATTTTTTTTTTTATTTTTTTTCAAGTGAAAGGAAACAAGCAGGCAAACTGAAGTAGTAGTAGTAAAAATAAACAAAGAAAAACAAAAACAAAAGTACATTTGCATTGCTGCATGCCATTGCATTAGTAACCAGCTCATACTTCTGTTCATTCAAACCAGTTCCATTCCTTAGCTCTATGATTTGTATTGCCTCATTTACTCGAAGAAATGAACTGAAATGTTTTATGGAACTCCGTGAAGAGTTTGTTTTTGTTTTTTTCACTTATTTTCTTTCTTGTCTGTCTTCGGGGGAAATTACAGAACAATTTGCATAGTTATAGATACAATGCCAGGTGTTTTTTGAAAGACTGTCCTGTTGAATCATACTTTTATTTTCGGTACACACTAGTTCACCGCGCAGAGCCAGATACGCGGATGTCCAGGCAGCGAGTGGAGGGGCCGTGAATGCACCTGCGTCTGAAGCCCTGTGGCCGGGGGTCCCTCTGTGATTGGACCGCTCGTGAGGGGGGCGGGAGTGCGCTGTGGAGCCACGGACTGATTAGGCGATACACCTGGCTGTCACAGTAAGTGCGTCTACCTGTCACTTCCTGCTGTCGGTATTTATTCATTTTCACTACTTTGTCCATCCAGAGATCGCTTCGCACGCCACTGCCATGTTGGGATGATTTTGTCTTCTGTGCGCCGCACGGAGCGGGGGTCCTGCGGATCTATCGTTGCGACCTTGGCTTCATGTTCGGCTGAAAGGAGGAGTTAAGTCCCGGACACTGCTGGGGGAAAGACCGCTCGGATTTAATCAGCCACCGCGGCAGGACGTCTTTTAATGTGGACTCTCACTGGCGTTTTGCAGCGGCTGCAGGGAGCGACACTGCCTTGTGGAAAGGTAGGCTTTAAGTGTTAGCCGTGATTACCCCACTGCAGGCCTAGCTGTGGCACTGAGGTTGGTGAAACGCCGTAAGCTGTCGTGACAGAAAGCTGCCACACTGGGATTCACAGACATGGCTGCTGTATTTACGTGCTTTCTGATACAGTGGACGTAAATGTCATTTGTCAAAACACGTCTGTGTATTGCACAGGGTCGACATCAGCATTTATTGGGGCCTAATCAGACTATGACCCTCCCACGCCAAACGAGATGCCCAGAAAGACAACATGGGTAAGGTTACACGCAGGCGTTACACCTACGCACCAAATCAGAGCTATTTACATTTAAGACGAGACTTAACCAAACGCTTTCTTCAGTTTCATGTCGGGTTAATTATAGGATGTGACTTCAGGCTTTTGGGCTTATGTGAGAAAATGAAATCTGAGAAGCAGACAGCCAAAACAGACCTACTCTGTGCGGTGCAGTGACCTTTAATAACTCAGCCACAACAATATCAAGTAGCCTAACAGAAATGATGTGACATTATCATGCAGCTTTAGAGCCAGCTGTATTGGCCAGCCCTCCCAACATCACACAGCCCCTCTGACCCATCATACGCTACCTTCTGTACCTTCCATAAGGTCATTTCTTTTATTTGGGGCCATTGTTTTTGTTTCCAGAACTGTCCCAAAGCACAATTACCTTTCAGTTTTGAAGATCTGACAAACTGTATGTGGGTAATATATGATCATATGTTTTCCATGTCACATAAATGACACATCTGGGCCTAATGTTGTTTTTATTCTTCGTCAGCCAATGTGGGCAGCAAAATAGCTGTTTCCATTGATACTGACAAAATAAAAGACCACTAGATACAGAAAGTCCCATTTACACCACTGTTGATTAATAAGGCTTTAATTTATTTACCTTCATCCCACAGTGGCATCATTTCACTTTTGATTCTGAGCCAGAGCCAGCAGGGGTTGACATGTGTCAGTGTTGCTGCTGCCAGAGAAGGTCATGTTTTCATTTTTGCTTTAAGGGCCTTTCAATCAATGAGGATACATGGATTTTTTAAGATGTACATTAAAAGTAGGTGTTATTTAATTTGCAACATCTCACAATAAATGCTTCTATCTGTGAAATATGGCACAGCATCCTCTCCAAAACATTTGGTGTTGCCCTAAATCTAATTCCACTGTAAGACAATCAGTGAAAACAATCAAAACTGTTATTTTTTTTTTGCATATGGAAATGTTGAACAGTAAAACAGTAACCATGGCATCCTCTGAAAAATGAGAGTATGGACCCAGAGGGGAGCAAGTGGGAAGTACCATCTGTTGTTCTCTGGTCCACGTGTCAGGCCTTACCATCCTCAGAGCCGCACACTGCCATCACTGCAGTGCATTAAGAGGAAAGTCAATAAGGAGCTGCTACATTTTAGTCGCTTAATGAGGAGTTAAGATATTTTGTATTCCTGTGGCAACATTTGGATCGTATACACTTGTGACAGCCGCATCCACCTACGAGACCCATGTGAATTGGAAAACCACAGAAACCTCTATGCACAAATAGGAGCTTCTGTTTGAGAGGATGCTAACCATAGTAATGGATAGGAAGCATAAGGAAGTATACGTTTTTGGCCAAATATTTCTCATACTACCATTGTTTGGGGGGTATCAAAATGAGCAAAAGTTTTGATTTAATTAGACATGTATAACCAGGGCTTGACATTAACTTTTTTGCTTACATTTTGGCTAGCGATCTTTAAAGGTTACTAGCCTTTAATTTTTTTTCGCCAGCCATAGTTGGATGTTAAAATGCTGATTTGTGTGTAGAATATAAGACAACAACCTGTTTTTACAATACTTTTGAAAACCACTGAAAAGGTAGTTTTAAAATTGTAATTTATTATCATCAAAAAGAAAATACATTAATTTAGACTAAGAAAATCTGTTTATTTTTGCTTTTGTTGTATTTTTTTTTTTTTTTAGTTTGTTTACATGATTTCAATTAAGAGCTTAATTTTATCTCTCCACTGATGATTTACTATAGGTTTTAAATTGTGGGAATGTATAAGCATAGCAGAAGAAAGTCAGGTGTAAAGTAGTTCAAATTCATGTAAACAATCCTGAATATGTTTCTGGCCAAAAGGGAAATCTACCTGCATTTGGCCGGTTGGCTGCTGTTAAAGGCAAGCTCTGTGAATAACTAAATTTTTAACAATTAAGATTATTGCAAGTGCATAGGGTTACTCTATCTTTAGGCTCTTCTTCTTCTATCTTTTGCAAATGCTGGGAGAATCTTTATAATTTTCCTGTTCACCTTTGTCAAAATAAAACCCAATGCTACCGTAAAAACAAACCCTTAGACCCCATCCTGAGCAAATGAATTCACATTAAATTTACGACTAAACTAAACTCTGTAAAATGAGATCCAACCAAGCCCTGCTCAGTGATCTTAGCCCCGCGATGTGCGATTAAAGGCCGTAAACGCATGAGTCATCGCCAGCAGCAGTATGTAGACCAACATAGATCGGCACAAAAGTCCAACCTACTCAACGCAGCTGCATCTGCTTCAGACTCACTGCCCTCGGAGCAGCTAAGGACAGCTCTTGTCCCGTGTAGACATGTGATGGGATTCAGACGGTATGCTTGAAGATACGAGTATTCATATCATAGTACTCTTGTTATAACCAGGGCTTGACAATAGCACCTGTGGCCAAATGCTGGTAGATTTCTATTTTGGCCAGTAGCACTTTTAGTCTCACTAACCACTATGGCCAGCTGGATTTTATGCATGCATCTTTAAAGTTCCTTAATTCTTTTTGCTATGTTTGAGTGACCTAGTAGTAATTCATTATGATCTGAGAAAAAACAAAAACAACAAAAAACATGTATTAAGATAGACCACATGCAAAAAGTTCACCTTTATTCTGCCTTGGTAAGCCTGTTTCCCACATATTTCATATTTATGCTATAAAATATTATAAAATAATAAAACAAACATGAAGTAATTAAATTCTGGATAGTAAAAACACTTGTTAGCTAGTAACTTTTACAAATAACTTATCGCAGTGGCCAGTGAGCAAAAAAAGTTAATGTCAAGCTCTGGTTATAATTAACAATTAAAAGTACATTGAACAGGTCACTGCGGTGGCTCACCTGGTAGCACACATACTACACACCTGAAAGGCCCAGGTTTGAATCCCGGCTTGGGCTTGATGTCTTTTCCTGTCTCTCGCCTCATATTTCCTGTCTGAATACTGCATCTATTCAATAAAGGCATAAAAAGATGCACGCAATCTTAAAGAAAAGTAAAAAGAACATTGTTATACACTATATACTATTGTTATAAAGTAATAGTAAAATAACACCCATACCAAGAAATGTCGTTCCCTAAGGCAGGACTTTAAATTCACTTTTCCTCTTGTTGCATTACTTTGAGCATTCAATTGAGAAAAAGGGCCAAGTGACCTAAAATTTGCAATAAAGGAGCAGCACTCACTGCCTTTGTTTTGGATTAACAGGTTCTGTGTTATATGTCTCACCAAAGTTTATTGTAACAACAAAGTCTACATCGTTAAGCCTATTGGTTACACTTTATTTTAAGCTTTTTTTTTTACCCAACAGCTGCTCTGATTGGCTGACACAGATCAACTGAAACCAGTGAAGAGTTATGTTAACTAGAGAGTTTTTTACATGTGTCATTCAGTACATTCTCGTCTTGTCTCATGAGGTCATATACTGAAGAATGATATAAGTATATTTTTACATCAGACTACCATGACACATTGTGGCATAACTTGAAACCGGTAATTGTCCCATCACTCATACTATTACTAAAGATTTTGAAGTATACCTCTCAATATTATGGGAGTCCATTTTTATTTTCAGCACAAACCGAGAGAAATACTTGAAACATATATAGATTTTAATAGGTTCACAGGAACAGTCGAAAGGGCCTGTACTGTGAGACTGAGATGGAGGGCAGGCTAAAAATCGATGGTAGAATTTGCTGTTAAAGATGCAAATTGCGGATTCTTGGCCTGGTTTATGACTAATATCTCTGCTATTATTGGGCCTGTCAACATGAAACAAAAACTGGCACAAAGCTTAACGTCTCCTCTGTCAGCACCCATTAACTAATGTCAAAAAAAATGTTTTCACTATGGCGTCAAGAAGTGGTGATATTATTCAAACACAGGCATGATTGTTGTCAGTAGACAGGACTTTAGGTTTAATTTAGTGAGGATGTGGACCCAAATGCTCACAAAAAGTTCAACCTCTGTGGATTTTCTGTAAAGTTATTTGTTTAAAAATAGTTTCTAAGCTATAGAGTAATACTGGCCCCTGCCCTCCATCTTAGTGCTTGACATCATCATTCTCGAACGTAAACGCAACCTGTTGTGATGATTATGGTTTACAGTTAATGAAAACCAATTATCAGTGTATCATGAAATTAGTATAAACTACATTACCTTCCTTCTGCATTTATCCGAGCTTGGGACGGCACAAGGAGTACACTGGCTTGTGACCCCCTGTGGCTGGATACAAATGACATAATCATTACAATTAAAATAAATAAATGCTTGAAATATTTTACTTTTTGTGTAGCATACTAATATGTTTGTATGTATGTGTATATATGAACTACTGAAATCACTTTTTGATGATTGTGTTGCTCTCAAAATAATTAAGATCTGACCTCCTTTAGCAAAGCTCTCCCCCTAAATGACTATCTGTTCTCAGCAAGGTGCATTGTTTCAGCAGCTTGAGCAAAGAGGTGTTAGTAATGAGAGTTTTCCTTCATCAAAGTCGTTGAGGGGGCTATGTATCAAAAATAGTTTGTGTAATAGAGGAGATATTGTTGGAGATGGCTGTTGATCTGGCAAGTGCTTTGAACAGATGCTGGGTCATCAGTTTCTTTGAATGGAAACTGATTATGAGCATCTAAAAATTGTTTGATCTATATTTATGAACATATTCAATGTGCTAGTAAAGGACACAAATTGCTTAGTGCATAGTGTTAACTTCAGTTTTCCATTACAATAACACTCTGTATCCCTGTTTTTAGATGCACAAAGCTGTACCACACAGATATTTCCTGCTTGACATTATAGCGTAACTCTCACCACAGCACACACTCAGCTGAAACTGGGACAGTGAAAGTTTTCTGTTGCTGTGGAGTCATAAACTGGTGTGTGCTGCCCCTTGGTGGTCATACTGCAGACTTAGTCATTTTTTCTGATTCTCTTCATAATAAAAGTGTATTCTGGCTGTCTGTCTACCAATATTTCAAAATAATTAGTTGAATGTAATAATTTATTAAGTGGCAGAGTTGTTTTTATGGCATTTAACCAGCCAGTTCCTCCAAATAGTGCTACAGAAATTGGGGTTTTAAAAGTAAATTGTGGAGAGACCTGTTGTTAAGGCTCCAACTAATAATTATTTTGGTAATCGATTATTCTGATGATTATTTCTTTGATTAATAATTGGACAGTGAAGTGCAAGTAAATGCATGACAACCTGGTGGTCTAACAAAGACAATATTATATGTTGTTTTATGGTTCTTGGTCAAAATTGGTGATAGTACTACAGAAAATTATAAAGTTAAATCAGACGAGGATATTCAAGGACGTTTGGATAGACCATGTATGCACACACAGACCTTTTTCTTGTCAAAGACACAAAATTGACATTCTCTTTCACTTTTTCCTGTGGCTTTACTGCTCTGTCTGCCAAATAAAACCTCCTCTAAACATATGGCATGTTTCAGCATTTGTATACTCTAGATGGCAATTGATCATTTATTAAATTAGTTGTTGATTATTTTAATAATAGATGGAAATTGATTAATCAGATTAGTTGACAAGTTCTTATTAACAAATGCAATAATGTCATTGGACTATAGGGGGCATCTGTGCCTTAAAAACAACATAGCTTGGCCATCAGCTTGTTCATTTGTACATTATAGGATGAGACCACACTACACACCCCCACTATTTATTTATTTATTTTATTTCATCTTTATTTTACCAGGCAGAACATTAAGCACAAATTCTTATTAACGGTGTTTATCTGGAACATAACATAACATTAATAACAACATTAAAGACCGTTCTTCTCCTTTGCACACCTTTATAACTCAGGCCTTTACCAGATATGACTGGAGACATCAAAGACCGTTTTTATTAAACGAGCAAGACTAAAAAAACACGAAATGTCTTTTATTTCTTGTGCTCTTAGATTGTTTTATAGGTGACTTTTATGATAATTATGAGACTAGTGCTTTATAATCTAAAAAAAATACTTTATACATTAATGTCCTGCTTTGATTTAAAAAAATGCATTTTCATGATGATGTTGGTAATGCAGGTTCTGATATTCTCGGTTGTGTGTCTGTCCTCAGGCATGGATGAGAGGTTATGTGTGCCCCCCAGCTGAAGGTCTTTGCCGACCCGAGTGCATGTGCCACCTCCCTCTGTGATCATGTATCGCAGGAACGGGCTCTCGAATGGCACCAGTATCAATTCAATCACCTCAGAGGTAAGGGGCCCAAAACTCTTCACTAAGAATACAAAAGTTGATGCCTTCAAATGTGCAAATGTGCTTTTAGTTTTACCATTGTAAGCAAATGTTTTCCTCTACTTCCTCTGGTTTTATTTTGTGTTTTTTTTTGTTATGAGAATCAAACAGAATCACATATCATTTCTGTCAGATATTTGTTTATGATGGCCAGAGGGGACTGTCCAGCATTGCATCATGTTCAAAACTCTGTGAGGGGCAGGGCATAACTCAAAGAGTTTATTTCAGTTCAGTTTACACACGTAAAACCAGTATAGAAGCACTGTGTTGAATCTTACACACATTTCACTTTAAATATCCCCAGCCACCATCCTGTGAGGCCAGCTCAGTAGAAATGTTTGATTTTGTCAGAATTGCCCAAAAATGATTTTACCCAAAGGTTTTGTACTTGTGTCATCTGGGCTCTCTGCTTATGGCCAATAACCATGACAACAGGACCTTTTATATCATTATCTTAATTCAAGTGGGGCATGGAGCTGCTGACTTGACTTCTCTCCATCTTCACTACAAAAATACTGCGCACTTTTCCAACTGTGTGTAAGGGAGCTTACAACAAGCTTGTTCTTGTTCAAACTCATGTTGCATAACAAAAAGATTTTGTTGATTAAAATGCCATGACTAAGACACATACGCTCAAATGGGATAAAAAGTCATCTTTGGGAATATCAGTGCTAAGTAAACAGGAGAGGGAAAACAGCACCGGCTTTATGTCATATTTTCATCAATTTAAATGAGTACCAGAGCACGGATAGAGCATCTGGACTCAGTGGAAATGTTGATTCACTGAAATCATTCAAAGGATTGCATGATTTTAAGTGTTTTCTGAAGACAAGCCTTTCACACAGCGTTGCTGTTTAGTCTCCTAACAGATTCACATATATACTGATATATATTATATACACTCATCACCCATATTATTATTATATTAAATATACATAAATCTGCTGAAAAGCAAACCAAGCATTAGAAAGGGGAAGAAAGGGGATTTTTGTGACTTTGAGTGTGGCATGGCTGTTGGTCTGAGTATGTCAGAAACTGCTGATTCACAACATCTCTAGGGTTTACAGAGAATGGTCGAAAATGCCCTGTTGAAGCCAGAGGAGTTGGTCAGAGCAGTTTGAGATGATAGAAGAGCAACAGTAACTCAAATAACCACTTTGTTTGAACTTCAGCAGATTTGTCTTGAACATGTCTTGTGTCTAAATGCAGGGAGTTGCCTTCATGTGATTTGTTGAATAAATATTTGCACTTAAAATTGTATTTGTACCTAATAAAGTGGACGTGAAGTGTATACATTTGAACATGATGTAAAGGCTCAGTCTATTTTTGTAATTGATGGCTGACTGTGCGTGTCCAGGCCAGCAGCACCTCTGATTCTCTGGACGGGCCGTGTGTGGACTATGCCAAGAGCTATGATGCAGTCGTCTTTGATGTACTCAAGGTGACACCTGAAGAGTTTGCTGTGAGTATTTCTTTTATATTTTCAACAGTGTAGGGGGTTGGTTTTAGTCCTGTCTTCATTTGTTGCTCAGGACAATTTTGTTTTGTCTTTCAGAGCCAGATCACCCTGATGGACGCTCCAGTATTCAAAGCGATACAGCCAGAGGTAAGACCACCCTGTACTCTCAAGCCTTCGTCCATCACACGTTTACCGAGATGGATGTGGTTTAACATTTTTACTGGGGAGGTCCTAATTGGTCCACAATAATTCCCATTGTTCTTGGACGTCCTGTCGTAGTGTTGCAGTAATGTTCTTCACAGCTGTTACCTCAGCGCTGAACTTACTCTGGCCTTAGTGGTTGAACTTTCATTGTACACCCACTCACACCCGAGTTAGTAATATACAGCAGTCACTGTGGCTCTCTGTGTTTGTATTTCCATTCGGACATGTCGCTGCCATTGGATGGATCATGGATAATTGGAGCTGTTCAATTAACCTACTTAAAAAGCCCCCATGGTGTTGTTTTCCATTGTTTACACATGAATTCATACTTTTCTGAGGTGCACATTTTTAAGTGATCTGTTGAAACAGCTTATAATTAGAGCTTACAAACAACACATATTGCATATGGTTTTTGTGCTGATAATAAAGCCTACTGTCACTGTGTGAGTCATCAACATCAACACTGTTGTGTTCAATGATAAAATGTCCATCTTTTTATATGTTGTTAATAAAATCAACAAATCAAAATGGGTATTTAACACTGTAGGCCATTGACTATAGATGTTGTATTTTTGTACCATGATCTACTTTGTGATGTGTTGCATCAAATGTGACTACCCTCTCTTAAAATCAAGATATTCTACAATTTAACTGCACCTTTAACTTTTCAACCTAAAAGGTTGAAAAGTTGGCTTGTATTTATACAGACAGCATAGCACAAGCTGAGAGCATGAACCAGAACCTGCAGAAAGTTGTGTTTAAACATAAATAATCTATAACTAGTTAAATAATGTTAATGTTTTATCAGTTTTATGTTTGTCCTGCAGGAGCTAGCCAGTTGTGGCTGGAATGGGAAGGAGAAGCACAGCTTGGCCCCAAATGTAGTTGCGTTCACACGCAGGTTCAACCAGGTACATGACCACGTTACAGTGAGCTCAGCCTCAGACATCTTTTAGCACTAATGTGGTGGTTGTTGTTGATATTATGGTATTGCTATTTAACTACGTGTGTGTGCTGATCTTTTCTGTCTCAGGTGAGCTTCTGGTTGGTCAGAGAAATTTTAACTGCACAGACCCTAAAAATTCGAGCAGAAATACTGAGCCATTTTGTAAAAATAGCGAAGGTAAGTTTGTGACAAATTTAAAAAAAAATGACCCTTACCATAAACCGTGTGGGACCAAAATAATATTTTGGATGGCATTTTTTAACAAGGTTTTGAAAAAAACAAGGCTGTAAAGCCTTTTAAGCTTCACAGAATAAAGCAGATCTTGTATTGAATTAAACTAATTCCACCCAACTAGAGCTATTCTTCTAAATCCCCAAATACAATAAACATGTTTATGTTCTAGTGATATTATGTACATTTACAAGCACATACCGCTTGCTCAGCATCTCAAGACTTCATCAGACATAGATATACTATATCCACAAACTGCAGCTCCAGCTGTTTACTTTCTTAGCGTAGAATTTACTCATAGGTTTTATTCGGTGTGTCAGTGCCAGCTCCTTGTAATGCTTTTTCAGCTCAGAGCCCATTACGAGAGTAAAGCTCCAGCACACAGTAGCTTTCCACTCTTCGACACTCTGTGTGGACTGATGCAGAACGCAGGCTCACTGATGGCAGGGATACATTTTTCTGATCATGCAGGAAGAAACAGTAGTACAAGGCTGAATATTTCCTTGTGCTCTGGGATGGAAAAGAAACCTGGAACTATGAGATAATATTTTGGCTAACTATACTGTTATGCTTAAACATGGAGCACTTTAGACGCTGTAAATGATGCAAACAACAAGCATCCAGCACTCTGCCAAGGAGCATACATAAACATGAACAACTGTTATTCACCCTATTATTACAAATCCCTAACCCAAAGCATGCCATATTATTTTGTCTTTCATTTAAATATCATATATATTTACAAGAAGACAAAATTACCTACTAAACACAAAGCATGTCTGTTCTATCAATGTGACAAGATAGATAAATGGGAAGGAACAAACCAATACATTAAAAAATAACAAAAGTATTATTTTTTATATGTGGTTTCATGCGTTATATCAGAAACTTCTGGAGCTGAACAACCTTCACTCGTTGGTGTCTGTGGTGTCAGCTCTGCAAAGTGCCCCCATCTTCAGACTCAGCAAGACCTGGGCGGTAAGATCCTTACTCTGTGTTTCACTCTTCACAAACTGCCTTTTCATTATTTCCATGGATAGTTATGTTTTTGCTGTTAAATTGGATTGTTTATCTGTTAACACATTTTCAAAAAAAGGGTAATCTTTACTGTTTTATTGAAATTGTATGGCATGTCTGGGGGTTGTGTTATTGCTGCCTGGACCAAGCTAGGACTCCTTTCAAAATCTGTGAATCTCAATTGGACTTTCTTGGTTAAATAAAGTTTAAATACACATTAGCCACAGAAGAATTTATTAGTTTTTGGTGTGCAGTCTGAACACTGTCTGGATCCATGAGTTTTTGAAAGCATTTAGTACCTGTAAGACAAAAAGATGATAATGATAATAACTCTAGCCAGTAAAAGAAACAAAGGTAAAACTTTAGTTTAGGGTCCACCTATTAACCATGAACTAAGTGCTAATTATGCTGGTGGTTAATTAGCTCTTAATTGGTCATTATAAAGCATTTATTAATCTGTTATTCTGAATGAACATATTCTACAGCTAATTAGCAACTAACTAACATATTTCCTTTAACAAACTCATAATTACTGCTTTATAATTAGAAATTAAGAGCTAATTAACCACAAACTGGCATGCTAATTAGCACTTTGCTAATGGTTAATAAATGGACCCTAAACTAATGTGTTACAGAAAAAAATATAAATTTTAGTGGAATTTGGAATAATAAACTGGAAATGTGTCCAATGAGTTTATGAAAAAATGTTCAGTTCCACATTCATTTTTGGTGAGTTGCTGCAGACTATGTTTTCATTTATGTTGCTTAAGTTTTACTTGTACAAAGCATTACAACACATCTTAATGACTTGTCCCTGCTGATTTACAAATTCACGTTTGTTCTTTTGAGGTCATTGTGCCTCATTCATGAATGTTCTCTAAGGAAAGTTTCCTAAGTACCTCTTCTAAGAACTGCTCAAGAGAAGTCTACGTCAGATTCATGACACGTTCTCAAGCTCCCAGATTCTTCTCAGTCTTCAGTTTACAGGGCTTTCATCATTTTGTTGCATATTTTGTGAGCTGAGGAAAAAAGCTGGGGAGGTGGAAGCGGGTGCACACGGAGACCAGTGCGACCTGTTTCTGGGGGCGTGGCGTGGGGGTGTTAGAGCCATGGTGAGGGGCTACAGTTCAGGCCAGAGTCATGTAGTAGTGTGTGCAGAGGAGACTCAGGCAGAGACTGTGGTCCCTGCTCAAAGCTGCACTGTAGCAGTGAGTATGAAGTCTGTGTAAGGCTTATACCTGGTCTGTACCACCACTGAACACTGTTTTTTTTAAATAAATATTTTAATAAGGAATAATTGGTAAAAAAAAAAAAAAAAAAAATTATCTACAATCAGACTGAAATTATTATTTTTTGTTTCATTATGTGTCTGATAAAATTATAAAACTGCTGAATTTCTGTGCATAAGAGTCCTCAGACCTGGATTTGTTCTTTCAGAACGTTTTTCAGTAAAAAAAAATAAAAAATGGTGAAGGGCTTAAGTACAAATTTGCACATGAGAAGGGTTCATGAAGGAGACCCACTGAGTTTTGCAGCTCTTACAGGGGAAGTATAATTTAGTCAGTACGTTTCATCTGTGACATTTGATAGAAAGCACAACAACTTTTTACAAGACAGAAGCATGGCATAGAAAGATTAAAAAGTTCACTTTGGGAACCATTGTCATACTAAACAATAAAGTGCAATCAATTATTTGCATTTACTTAATAATTAAGTTTTTTTTATTTGTTTTTTTTAAAAAAGCAACACATGAAAATGATACAGGTTCATAATTACTTTTGTGTGTTTCTTGATGCAGCTGATCAGCCGAAAGGACAAGGCCACATTTGATAAGCTAAACTTTCTGACGTCTAAAGAGGAGAACTACACTCGCATGAGGGAATACATTCGCTCTCTGAAGATGGTGCCCTGTATACCTTACCTTGGTATGTTTACACCCACTTCTACATAAAACAACATTCATAGTTTGCAAATGACAGTATAACTGTAACATTATCCTTTAATGCACTCCTGGACACACACCTGTACCTTTCGGGTTTAACACAGTTCTCAATGGAAAGAGAAACATTCCTGATTTGTTGCTGTTTTACAAATAGCCTAGCACGAAGCCTGCAAGCGTTACTGGCTAAAATCTGTTATAATAAATAATTTTTTACACGTTTTTTGCCAAAGTGAGCATTACAGTATATTGAGGCACTGCTTTTGCTTGTACGGCTTATATTGAGGTTATACAGTACGTTTTTGGTGTTACTTACTTGTCCCCTACTTAACAGTCCTTATGTAATATTTATGTAAAATGCATCAGTTTCATGTGAACGTTAATGGTAGGTGTTTGCATTGGGTCGAATCATCATTGTCACTTTCCTCAGAGAATAGGCGCCGCCCCTGAACTCGGCCCAGTAGACCCCGTCCTGGTAGCGGCTGCGGTAATGTCCTCCTCTGTACCAAACGCCGTTTAGGTTTGAGTGAGCACAGGCGTTGTACCACCAGCCGCCCTTCTGGTAGTGGGCACAGTTACCTGTTAACACACGCAGGATTTGTCATTAGCCAAGTAACCAAGATATAGCCTTATTTCATTTCCACTGTGGGAACTTTCAAGCTAAGTTATTCTCAAGCATTTTTTGGCACCTTTTTAGAAAGCTCATCATTTTCTGTTAATTATCAGCACAGCAGCTTTTTGTTCTTCTGAAATAATTGCCTACAGTTTGATGCTGAGCTTGATATTAAACAGGCTGAAAAAGTTTGTGTACTTGTCTTGGGAAGTAGTGGCTGCTTTAAAGCATTTTGACAATTAATGATTTCTCACAGGGCTTCAACCAACTCAATTAGAAATGTCTGTTTTAGTTAAAGAGAAAATACATTTGTTTGTTTTGTTTTGTTTGACCCTTGCAAACAGAACATTTTTCAAGGTTGTCTTGCTCTGCTCACCTGTGTACGCGTCATGGTCTCGGTCCAGTGTGGTGAACTGCTTGCCGTTGTGCCAGGTCAGAGAGTCACCGGCGTTGCCATGGTAACGGCCAACCCGCAGCCGGTAAAAATCTGCCTCAGACTCGACTCGGAAGCTGGCATACTCGGCAAAGGTCTTGCGTCCGGACCAGTCCTCCAGTGTGACCAGCAGCTTGTATGTTCCCTGGTTGGTCAGCCAGTAGATGTTCTCCAGGCCCAGCCAGTACTCACCATCGATGTTTCCAAACCCTTGCTGTCAGAAACATTTAGTCAGCATTTGTTTATTTTTGGTCATTACTAAGGTTGCAACACTTTTGAAAATTTTTAATGTTCCAATCTTTCAATGGGAATAAACTGAAAATTTACACAATTAAAGGCTGTCCCATAACATTGGAAATATACTGGAGCATAACAATCAGATTTAATACAAATACACTTTAATATCTATACTATTGCTTAGACATGATTATATTTAAATCATGCCAGCCATGGACCATATCTTGCATTCATCCGGGAACACAAAATAAACTTTACTAAAACTGATAAAACCTTCAGAAAAGCAAACTCTTGCAAAAAGTCAACAATATTATGTCCGCCTGGGTAACAAAGCAGATCTTTTGTCACTGTAGCTATATTAGCTCGTGGCCTAAAACTTAAATGAGTTTATCCACCAGTGGTCACCTCCGAATGGTTGAAATTAAAATTTGATTTAAATTTCTCTCAACGTTAGTATGACAATCTTACATGTTATATGTAATATAACATGTATATATTTATGTATATTAAAGCGTGTACATTGTTTTGCAGGAGGTAAAAATCTGTCAACAGTTAAAGCTGATTGTGTAATCTCCCACCTATAGTTACACTCATAGACTGTGGAGTTGAAGAGAGTTACAGTGTCCTAAAATAAAGATTTTAGGTAACATATTTGGCTTTTGTTAGAATTAACATATTTTCACTAGGCAAATAAAGTACTAATGCCTCCTTTTAGACAAACTATATGTGTTTTCCTTACTTCTGTGAAACAGCAGCATGATGTCACAGTGAGGGCCAAGACCAGTGGCGTAATGGCGGGACATTTTTAAGATCTTCTCCAGCAGGGCTCACTGTGTGTTTGAATC
The DNA here is from genome assembly GCA_020698575.1 of Bostrychus sinensis. Classification (NCBI taxonomy): domain Eukaryota; kingdom Metazoa; phylum Chordata; class Actinopteri; order Gobiiformes; family Eleotridae; genus Bostrychus; species Bostrychus sinensis. The sequence continues at coordinate 13,582,402 of CM036239.1, forward strand.
CCTGGCTACAATTGCTCAACACATGGGTTACATCAGCAGGACACCACAGTGCCAGAAGGGAGTGTGTCATTGGACTGTAGACCTGTTTTGAGTCATTGAGGGTGGGATGGGAAGTGATTTGGGCTGGGGGATAGCTCCGAAATGTCTTGTTTGGCTGCCACCATGCGTTTAGTGTGCAGTTGGGACTATTCACTATTTACACTGTATGCTGCAGGTCAGGATACTTTATTATCACTGCAAAACATTTCACCCTGTGCAGCTTTATTTATGTAACGTTAAGTGTCCATTAGGAATAACAGAACAACATTATGAAGTTATCCTTGGACCAGACTATTGGCTAAAAAAACACACAAAAAACATTTGAGTCGTGTAAAAAGATTTTAAAGCATCCGTTGCAAACTGGATGTTTACCTTGTATGTCTCCCAGTTTCTAAAAAAGTTGACCGATCCGTCCTGTCGTCTTAGGATCACTGTCCACCCGCCGGGGTCGTGCCGCATGTCGCACCAAACCTGCATGAGTTTGTTGGCATTCTCCGGTTTGAGCAGGTACATGCCGCTGATGCTGTAGCCATCATCTAAAGCCTGTAGACAGTCTTTAAAGGGACCTGAAAAGGAACATACAGCCCCTGTCTTTATCACTATCTGTATTCACTGCGTTTACCCTTGTCCTGGTGGAACAAATAGTACAACATCAGAGCAGTATTAAACATGTGGGCTCTCTGGAAAAGTGAGGTGACTTTTGACCTTGTCTTATTGTTGCCAAACATTACGTACTTTCCAGTCTGAAACCCTGGCTTTGCGTTCAGACAGTAATAAATATTTCCATTCGTAAAACCACTTTGTACCTGAAAAGATACGACTAAATATACTGCACATGAAAGTTTAAAAAAAAACATTTATGTTAAGTGTCTTATGTTTATATTTGGTCATATGTTCTTCTGCAGGTTTTATACATGAGCGTGATCTGTCTGCCATTTATATTTACAGAAAAATCTTTTTCCATTCTTTCAAAAATCCCAGAGTGCCTTGCTTCTTGTCATGGTAATTTTAAACTATACTGAGGTTCTCTCCTGCTGGCACCTGTTTAGAGAACAGTCCCATAGGATGGAAATTCACTAAACTGGACGTCCTGGACATGGAAACAGTTAAGCGCAGTAGCCTGAGAACCTGCCGCATGCATTAGCTTTAATGTAGGTCAGCATAACGCATGTGAGCCAAAATTGCTCCTATAAGACTGGCCCTTGGGGATCTCCATACTGAATCACATCATTTCTATTTCTATTTTATTACCAGATTAGTAAATGGTTCCTTATTTCTGTTTAGCAATTTTCCTCTTCTCTTTATATAGACTGGCTGTATAGGCTTTCATAAAAATGGCACAGTTAGCTGTATGAATACCATCTAGTCACTTACTGTTTAATTTGATGCATTTCTTGTTTGTGTTGATTGTCAATTCTACATTTTTGGTGATACTTTAAACCTGACTTTACTTTGGTTCTTTGGGTAGCATTTGAAAGGGGCATTTACTTAAGATAAATATGCAATGAGCCACCTGTCTATATGAAGACTTTTTACATAAAGCATTGCTATGTTATTTACATAAGTAACAGTGGTTGCTTTGTTGTCAAACATTGAACCAACTTCTGAACCACTGGTCTAACTAGTGAAGGTCAGATGCAAACTTTCAGTCTGAGTTCTGTATTGAAAACTCTTTAATCCAAAACTGAATAACTTATGTATTATACAGAGCACTTTACTGTAGGTAGTGTGTGACTGTAAACAGAATGATACACGTCCTGCACTCACCCGAGGGCTCATTAGTGAAACTGTATGTGGAGCTGGGCATTGTGGGTTGAGGCAGAGGGGGCAAAGCTTTGGGGTTCTGGTCATTCTGGATCTCATTTGTCATGGAGTTGGTCATGACATTGGTCATGGTGTTGGTGTTGTGCCGCGGGAGTGTAGGTGGGTGGAAAGGCCTGTAGCCCCCCGGGGACAGCGCAGGTCTCTGGGGTGGGGGCTGGTGAACCACAGGGGGCTGTGGACGGAGAAGTGGGCCCCTGTCCCGCCCCACACTGAGTGAGTAGCCCCCCCTCTTACAGCGCTCCTCCAGCTGCACCAGCAGAGCGCTTTGGTTGCTGGCAAGCATGGACAGGTGCTGGAACTTGTGCTCCAGGTCATGGTAGCGAATGGCAAGTTGTCCCATCGCGTTGGTTTGGTTGAGCACACGGGTCTCCAGCTGGGACACCTCCAGGGCGTTGTCTCTTTTGCGGATGATCTCGTGCAGCAGCTGCATGTACAGCTGGGTCACTCGGGAGTTCATGTTTCGGCTCTCTTTGCGCAGGAGCTTGACTTCATTGACTATGCCTCCGTCTACCTCCACCAGCTGCTGGAGAACTTCAATCTGCCGCCGCTGCTTCTGCAGCTCCAGGTTCAGCAGCTCCAGCTCCTGCTTATGGACCCTGTTCTCCTGCAAGGCCTCAGGCTCCTTTGAGTTCACACAGATTGCACCATTGTTTTTCTGTTGAGGCACAATAAACGTATAGGAGCATTTCTCTGTTTGGGTGACGCTTTGATCATTTACAGTACGCTTGTAACGTTGAGGGTAAATGTAGTCTTTTTCCAGGACATCCTCACTGCTTTCTATCTCCTGTGTTTCTCCCTGATGAGACACCTGTGGTCCTGACAGCAGCAGGGCCAGCAACACAGAGACAAACATGGTATAATCCAAGAGGGCTCCTGGAAGAGGAAAGATGATGGAAGCTAATAAAATTATTAATGACAGTTTATTACAGTTTATTATCTGTGACCATGACAATGACTGTGTTTGTGAGAATAATTTGTTGGTTGTTTCTAAAATATATCAGCCCCTCATTACTGAAATCTGTACAGAACAGACTGGATCCATAGATAAGTCTTGTCTGGATCCAGTGATAGCTTTGGTCTCCACTTGGGAGTTACCACGTAATGTTTTGATGGAAAAAAACCTGCCATCACTTAAATGGAATGCACAACAACCAAAAACACTGAACTGAATCTCTGTGACAAAAACAGTGTTTCTTGGTGGAAATGGTAATTTCTACAAATTGGGAATGCGTAATTTTGTCTTTAGGAATCTGTCCTTGACTGGTCCAAATCTGAAAATGCCCCTTGAAGTCACATGGTCGAAAAAAAAAACTCATGAGTATGTGTCCAGTGTTTAGTTCTTGAATGTAATTATAGTTGGGATAATCACTTGATTAGTGTTTGTGTGCTACAGAGAAAATTGGTAAAAAAAAAAGCTTCAGCTTTCCACGCATTTAGGAAAATTACAGTAGAGCATGGCTAATGTGGATGCACTGTCTATAAATAATGTTGTGACTAATAGTTTATTTTCTCTGTTAAAGTGTTTTCAGAGGAGATTGAGTGCAGCTCTTTAAAAAGCCTTGCAGTATATTATCTGCCACTGTGCTGTGTAATGGAGATGAATTGAACATTTCCTTCACAGTGCTTAACATGACATGGTGTAATCCAGTCAGCCTCGAAGGACTAAACAGGAAGACATTGCCTTCCAACATACGGCACTGCAAAACTCCTTAAGTCATGTTTTATTCCAGCAGTCCTTCTCCTCTTTGCTTTGGGAGGTGTGCTGACTAGAGCTGACTTGAACCTTGTCATTCTCATTATTCACTTTGGCACTTGTCTGGCTGTCTGTTTTTTAGTGGTTTCTTATAGTATTTGACAGCTTTAGATTTTTCCATATTCACATACATTCAATAACCTCTCACATCTTATACAGCAATTAACCTGTCACTCGTAAGTTTAGGTTTGTTTGTATAAATGCCAATTTATACTTCTGCAGCAAATCAACAGCAAAGTCCCGTGGACCCTCTTCAAAACTACTCCATACCCCTAATGTGCTCATCCCTAAAAATGTATCTACAAGTTGAGTGCTGGGATTTGTTGCTTGATCATGCAGTAAGTTGTTCAGAGGCTGCACAGCGGCGTAGAGGCAGCCGCGCTGAGACAACGGCGTGACGCCATCAGTTAGATGCAGAAGTATAAACCAGGCTTGAGTGACCATCAGGAGAACAAGCTGCATGCAGCCTATTAAAGATTTCAGAGATACATTGCCATCTGTCAGGTCAGAGAGTACAAGGTGCCAGCAGACACTAGAGGCCGACCAATATATTGAGCCGATTTTTGCCTTTTTTAGTCAATCGGCAATTGACCGATTCTTGCCCTTAAATGCTGCTTTTTGGTCAGGCACATGTCCAGGCAACCATGTGACTGAAGGACCCCAGCTTCCCCACCCATCTTGTAGCAGTTTAGACATCTTACACTGCAGTTCATAGGAAACATCCAAAATCACTTTAACCTGAAAAGCTCAAAATGGCAATAAACAGATTTTGCTCATTTCTATGGCATAGAACCTCGTAAAACAAAAATTTAAAAAGTGATTTGTAGCTCTCCCCAAGTTCTACTCGCACAGCAAGTTTGATTGAGATTGCCTTATTGGTTTTCTGAAAAAACTCATCTTTAACTGTCCTCACTGTCCCATTCTAACACATTTGTTTGCGTTTTCTTAAGTATTATTAAGACAAATGACTATATAATATTACATTCTTTCATAAAATTAAAACAATTAGCCCACCCATCGGCCCCAAAATTCGGCATCAGCCATGGAAGAACCCATATCGGTTGACCTCTATTAGACACCTTTAAGACCCTTTTTCAGCTAGATTTATATTTTCCTGTTACAACAGAACTTTGACTTGATGGTTCAGTAGTTACTGAAATGGTTCATTCACTTACTGATTTATGCTGTTTGACATTGAAACACAAAGTCACAGTTTTTTGTTGCTTGTTGCTATTTGCCAGGTAACCTCTCCCAGTCAGACAGAACATGTAATCCCTGCAAATAAGAAAGCCTAACTATTTAATAAAAGCTCTATTGTCCTACTGCTTTGGATGGATGACAAATGCTAGCCAATACTTATAATAATAATAAATCTTACCTCCACTTGTCTATTCCTTCTATCCCTCGCCTTTTTGGCAAATTTGGCCTCCGCAGTCATTCACGTCTAAATGCCTTCATTTTGTTAGATCCTGAGGGTAAAGTCTAGTCCAGCTCCACAACAAGTGTCCTCAGACCCCTGTGTGAGCTCCCTGATCTGCTTAAAATGTCAGTGTTGCACAAAGAGAGGCAGTGCAAACCTCCCTCTGCATCCCTCCCAGTAAAAGTGAGCCTCTACAGGAGTAATGAAGCTGTGGGCTGCTGGGACGCCTCCTGTCCCTCCCTTACAAGAGGGGGAGATCCTCCCAGTGCCCCTTCTAAGCCCTGGTCCCCCGCAGCCCAGCTGTTTCTGCTTGGTTCCAGTGGGACTCTGACGACGAACAAGAGCTGACTAAACGCACATGTAAGCAGATTCAGGGGTTGCAGGCCAGGGTCACTGGACTGGAGCATGTGCCTGCTGACCCCTGGCCACAAACTGCGCGAGAATGAGGGTGCTGGGAATGAGTTTTAAGAGCTGCTGCAGATCTTCACTGAGGCCAAATTTAGGAAAAAAAAAAAAAAAATGAGGCAATGTTTTGATCACAAGATTTACTAAACATTAATCTCCTCATTTTTGCCCAGACCCTCTTATCTAAATTATTGATATTCACTACATTAAAATCCTAAGAAGAATATATATTTTCCAAATAATCACAATCTCGTTGTCACTAAACATCTTAGTGTTTTGTCCACTCAGCCACGGTTTGTGTTATGACCATAGAAAATCAATGTATTTTATGCAGTCTCAGATGTCCAGGCAGAGATGTGGCCAAAGGTTTAGAGTCTGAATACAGTTTGTTTTGTTGTAATGGTAAGAATTACTAATAGAAAATTTTGGGGAAATATTAAATTACTTATTTGTACAATATTTAGGGATATCTGATGTGTTCTTGTCTAATTCACATTGTATCGCTTCTTTTGTCTCTGATACAGTAGGTTGCCAGACAGAAAGATATTTAGAAAGATAAAAAATATATTTACTTGAAAATGTATGAAAGTTTAGTCAGTGGAAAGAAAAAATATTTGTGCTTTTGAAGCCTTAAAATGATCAGCACTAGCTTTATTTCAGGGCATGGCTATTTCAGCAAATGTCAAAAAGGAAATGAGATCAGTTTTGTTGAATGAAAGCCGAAACTTTTTTATGTATTCATCCCACGCATTTCATTATGACACAAAGTCAACTTAAGCATGAGAAGCAATGAAAAGCTCTGAACTGCATTGTCTGTTCATGTCAATGAAATTAGTTCCCTTGAAGTTGTAGCATGTCTACATATGCAGCAAAGCATTAAGGATATTTTTTTATTGGTGCTCATACTTCCTGTCTATTTGTTCTCACAAAATGGTCTTGTTGTTTCTTGTGACTTCTTTGTGCAAAGGGGGACAAGTCTAAACCCGTGTTCATGTGTTTAGAGCCTGCTCCGATTCACCAGATAGTGGTCAAGCAACAGGAGACAGCAGAAAACAACAGGCTTTGAACAGTTTTTTTCTTTCTTTTTTTTTTATTTTTCTTTTTTATTTTTTTACCTGCGTTTCATCTTTCTACTATTTCCTGTAGTCTTTCTGATGTTACTGTGATGCATCTTGTAGGCTGCTTAAGTAGTTTTGTCAGAAGGTGGTCAACACATGTAAAGCAGGTAAACAGACTCCTGACAAAAAAGAAAACATTAAACGTTAAACAGTAAAATATCAAGAACAGTATGAACTTTTACAAAGAAGGCTTTGAACACCTTCATCAACCGTGTGCACTCCACGACAGTTCTCTCACATCAAACACTGCATAACTTGTATTGCTTATGAACATATGTTTATTATGCAGTAATCCTGTAGTTAGATCTGTTTGCCCATGACCTGGAAGGTTGGCGGATAGATCCCCACTACCAGCATTGCATATAACTATTGTGTCCTAAGGCAAGACATTTCACCCACCTTGCCAGAATGGCAGTCACATCTCCATCAGTCTGCCCCAGGGCAGCTGTGGCTACAGAAGTAGCTTACCTCCACCGAGTGTGACTGAGCGTGGAGGAAGTGGCTTTGAATGTCTAAAAACATGCTGTACAAGACTTGTGCAATATTATTATTAATCAGAGCCAATTGTTGAAGTCACACAATGAACAGGGTTTATATTTTCATCTGCAGTAGGAGCCATGAAGAGTGTTGTTAGCAGTGAGTGACAGCTGATCACCAGCACAGACCTGTGAATGGTATAATGATTAAAAAAAGAGTGCCTCAGGCAAGACAGAAAGTTTAGTATTATTCTAAACTAAGTATCCCATTGCACACTTATGTCAGGGAAATGTTATTGGAAAGTATTTGTTTAGTCCTCAGTGTTACGCTATGCAAATGTTCTTACTGTGCACTTGATGCCAGCACAGCTGATATCTTTTTCAGCCAATGCAGCTCTATGGGAAATGGTGTCCATCTCTGATTTATTATGAGGTGTAATGATCACTGAGCCCATGGCTTTGAGTGAAACACTGGTCTTTGAGTCAGGGCCAGACACGGGCTGAGGTGCTAACTAATATTTCCACAAGTGTTTTCCATCTCCCTTTACTTCCATCAGTCTTTCATATTGGCAGTAGGCACATAACTTAAACTCTCTGAGACACTTAATGGTCATGTTGGTCCACTTTAGTTGAAACGTGAAATCATAATTTCCAAATGGTAGTAAAACATGTTTGAACCACCCCCAACATCAATCCTCCTCTGACAAGGAGTAACAAAGAAGAAGGTAAACTAGTATTATGATCTAACTGTAAATTATATTATATGTATTATCATTTTCAATATTTCATTCAAGTAGCAGCAACAGTAGTCACAGTAACAGAAGCTGTTGGTTTAGATATTTCTTACCAGTTTAAAGGTATTTGTTTGGCTCTGCCCTCATTACCCAGTGTCACCAGGTTTCACACAGAGCAAGTTTGAGAATGTCCACCATTAAATTGAAATGGTGACAAATCCCTCTCCATTAAACACTAATGAAAGCATGTGCGGGGGATGAATAGTGCCTGTCTCCAGCCATAGATCACTCAATAAGAAACATTTTACAGCTTTTTGTCATGTAGAGAAAGGGACAAAACCAAGACAAACACAGTGGACAGAAGACTGAGGTCAGGCCCGTCCTTATTGAAACATTTTTCCATTTGAGCAGTTGAGTATTGTCTGACATCAGCCTGGGACCACACACTGCCTCTGCCCCAGCTAGCGGAGCATGAGATGAAGTTTGTAAAAAAAAAAAAATAGGTGAGTGCTACTGGAGCAGAACGACAACAGGTAAACTGTGTTCCTGTCTCTGCTGCCCCTGTGCCATCCTCTGAGTGAGAGGCAAAAGGTCAAAGTCTTCTGACCTCTGATCTTTGACCTCTAACCTGTTAGACCTCACTCCCTGTGGGGCATGGCTTCTTTGTGTGAGTATGTTTCTCACTTTGCTGCTTAGTGTCTGTGGCTGTGTAAAATGGATAATATAAACCGATAGATGATAAGAATAATGTGTGTTTAAGAGAAAACATTTTTACAATGTTACAAATATTTTTTGAGGATTAGTTGGACAAAAAAAACATGAATTTAATTAAGTTTTTCCAAAAGAACAAAAGGAGCACTGAGGCTTCTGCTCATCCACGTCTCACCCCAGTCTTGTTTTCAGACATTTTCCAGTGGTGCAACAACATTGCATTAGTTCTGCCTGAACCTCTGAGCCGCTGCACTGATCACTCATAGACCAACAAGGACACTCAACACAGCAGGGTTTTCTTTTTAAACCGGGGCATTACATACAAAATCTGACATACATGTAATGCACATAGCTACTGGAGCTGTAATTGCAGTGCAAACCAGTTTAATATTTTCATGTCATGGTATTATGATGTTTAAATCTAGGTTCCAAATCTATTCCTAATCTATAGTATTAGCACCTCAGTTTTTATTATTATAATTAGTTAGATTATTATATGAATGTCAGCACTTTCTTAAATTTTGTCTCAATGCTTACCACAATTATAGTTTAATAGTTGAAGAATATTTTGCTGTTAACGTGTGAAGCCTGCATTTGTCACACTACTGCATCTGTGATGGTTATCAACGTTGACGTCAGTGTTTAATCCACATCAGCCAATAGCAATAGAAATGAAAAATGAGATCTTCATTGAGCATGTTTTGTTCAGTCGTAGAATGAATGTTTTTGCATTTTCTCTGAATATTGAATTCAACTTTGTTTCTATATGGAGGCTGTTTGCTTTTTTTAACTATAAAAGGTATCTGTGGGACTTTTTTTTTTTAACAACAGCTGCTCCAGACCATAGTTTAATATATGGGATAATATGAAGCCAAACCACTCAGCCTAAATGTGAATGCACTGGTGCTGAAATACAACATTGACAATAAAAAGTTATTACTGCACCAAATCCATCAGAGAAGTCTAGGCTCCGCAGTAGTTTTTGTAGGTTTTTGTCTTTTTGTCCAAACCATGGAGTCCACCCATGAAATTGGTGAAAGCTAATGTTCTTCAATTTCTGGAAAATTCCTGAATGAAAATAAGCACAGCACTTGTAAAAGAAGTAAATGTTTCAATGTTATCTTTTATGGACGATGTTGTAGACGGTCTGAGAAAGTGCCACCTCTCTCCTTTTCCATCCAGACAGCGGAGCCGTGTTGTTAGCTGTCCACAGAAATGGTTCTCTCTCATGCATAATGGAATGAGTGTAACTTTGGGCGCCAACTTGCTGTCGCAGTGAGCCGCCTGCACAGGTGCGGTGTAGGTTTGCAGCTGTTTTTACTGGACTCCTGTAACTTTTATGAATGCACATTCTCCAGCATGTCCACCTGTGCCCTATGCTCTTTCCAAGCCCTTGTAAAAAAACATGTCTTTTCCACATCCTATCTCAAACAAAGGAAATGGATTTGCAAAATGTTTCCACTAAACACCGTCTCGCCTCGAATGTTCCTCCACATCACCAGCTCCGTCTGCTGTAATATTACAGTTAAAAACCTGTACAGTTGTTTACGGGATTTTTCTGGCATATTCTGACATGGCTATTAAAAGCTTTCAAACTAGAGCAACCTTTGTATTTGTTGGCGACCAGCTCTACTTTCTGAACTACTGCCATCCCCATACTAGGTTTTATACTAGAGTAAAGTCGGCCTCGTTCTTGTATGGTAGCGTAGTTTTTCACACATTGTTGTAGTTGGGGTTTTTTGCGTGGAGACTGTGTGTAAATATTGATAGCCTGTTGGTGATCCTAGGAGGAAAATGGACATTTTATTAGAGATAGACCATTGGTGTGGTTGTGTGTGAATGTGGTTAATTTATGGTCCTAGAGCCTTAGAGTAAAACAAGGCTACAGTGGACATGTAATAATCATTGCTACAGACATTAATTTTCTACTTTACTAATGCTTTACTGTAGTGACAGTGGTGAAAAGCCATGGACACACAGTAGACGGGGAAACACAACAGGATGTTACAGTGAGTAATAGTCTTTTATCCTATTACAGGGTTCCCGCGGGGGATTAAAAACCATTAAAAGTCATTAAATTGATTTTAAAAATCAAGGCCTTAAATGGCATTTAAAAAACATAAAATTTGATTCCAACAGGCATTAAAAATTGAAAATAGTTTTGAAGTAAAATAGCTGATATGAGTAGTTTTATTTGTGAATATAAATATATCCAGGGTATCTGCAGGGCTCAGGAAGCTGAATTTAAGACTTTTTTTACACCTTTTTAAGAACATAAAATTAAGACCTATTTTATAAGCCTGCGGTGCACAAAAGGTTGAGTCATCAATAAGGCAGCGTCATTTAATTGTGACGACAGTGAGTGCCATAAAGTATTTTGTTATAGGTAAAAAAAATCGGAGCTTTCGTATCGGCGACGGTAATATGCCTTTGAGAAGTTAAGTGCGCATTTTTAAATAAGCTGTGAGCGCAGATAGTTACATTAAAAGTATGTGACACATTTAAGAACTAGTACTCTGCATCTTGACAAAGTGAAGACTTTTTAAGGCGTTAAATTCACAATTTTTTTAGCCTACACGAGCAGAGTGAGTTTGCTTCCAGTGGGACCAAATTACCCAAACATCAGATGTTTGGCTTGCAACATTATTGTGGACAATTTAAGCTGCCCCGATTTAGATTCAGGTAACAAACAAAATTCAGACTTCAGAACATGCCCTGATGAAGCAAGAATTGTACTGGCTTTCTGTATGAATGCGATTGTATGTTTATGTTTGTGGCATTAAAAATGTTAAAAATGGCATTAAAAAGCATAAAATTAGACTTGCTGAAACCTGCAGGAACCCTGTATTATTTGAGTAAAAAATCTGCCTTGCATATTGGCCCCAAAAAAAAATCAGCAATGCTTACGGGCCATCAGAGACAGAGATTTTATGGTGCTTCACTCAGACAGCATGTTTTTAGTAGATTTTAAGCTGCCTTGCATTGGGTCAGTTCCTCCAGGTTAAACACATGCTTTGAGCCAGAAAACTCACAGTTGAATAGAAAGTTGTAAGGGGGAGTGTTTTAGCCTGTAATGTCTGCTGCAGCGTCTGCTTTTTATCTCCCGCTCACGTTAAACGTCAGCAAAAGTGACACAAATTTGTGGTAGCGGTGTGCACATTAAGTCTTGTTTTTATAGGAGCTGTGCAAGTTTATTTTCTGGGTTTTGATTAGTGAGTGTCAAATATTTAAGTAAAACACATTCTAAGGCAAGAGTATTACTATACACATTAATGTAGTTAATATGTACTTTTCTAGGAAGCAACAAGAGACTCTAAAATATTTTAAAATTAGTGGTCAGAGTAAATTGTTTGGGTCAAGGAACTTGTGAATGTTAACACAAGACGTTATTTGTCATTTATTGACAGTTTTTAATGCTCTCCTTCCTCCAGAGGCTAAGAGGTCAATTGCTTGGACTTGCTTTTGTTCTAGGTGTAAAATGCTAGTCTACCACAGTTAACATACCAAATGACAACAAAACCACCATTATTTAACTTGCATAATAGTTTGAGTTACTGTAAAACTATAATCATCAGTTATGTTTGTTTGTTTTATTTGATGTTGGTTTATTTTATAACCGTAATCACTGTGGCCGACATGTGTTCAACATCAGAGCCAGCTGCCCTGTGTAACCAAATGTACATAACAGTACTGAGCATACAACGACCCTGTGGAGGTATTAAATAAAGCCAGGAGTCTCTAATTATATTTTTTCAAAACACAGTTGGGGATTTAAGAGCAAAGCCAGTCAAACGCTAAATACTGCTCTGACGTCTAATTAAGCCCAACTCCGGTTAGCCTTTTCCTTTGGTGATCTCAGCTTGACATGACAGCTTTGTAGCAACAGAACAGTACAACAACAAATGGCTTTTTCAAAGATAAGAAAGATTTTTATCCTTTATTAGAATTTGTCTTTATTAGATAGACATGACATGAAATCAGATGAAGAGATGGAAAATGACATGGAGCAGATTGCTCCAGTTTATGTGGTACATACAGCCACTAAGGCTCGCTCTTGGCATTTTAAAATACTTGAAAATATGGCTTCTTTGTCAGGAAATCGATCTCTAATGGTCTGAAATCATCACCTTAAAGTACTCTTTAACAAAGCAATTTTGTAATTTAATAATCATTGCCTCCTGCATCACCTTACAAATCTAAAACCAGTTGCTATGGAGAATTTTCTGACTGATGAGGAATTTTCTCTAATATTTTTTTGTTATCACTTAGTGTCCAACTGAGCTGTAGTGGGTCTTCAGTTTTCCTGTCATTGATTTGGAAGGCCACCCTGCTCTCGACTAAACCCTAACAGTATAATTGATGTGGTTTTGACTGGAAAAGATGTTGCTCTGAGGCCAGTGAGATTGTCACTCAAGGTTTTTCCAGTGCAGCGTGAAACCAGCTTTGAATAAACCATGATCATTACTTTTATTTGGAAATCTGAACATAAGAGTATTCCCATGAGAGCCATTCATTTTTACGGTTTCACTAAGTGCAGAAGAATTTATATGTCTGTGTTTAACCGTCATGTGAATCCAGCTTGTTGGTGGTAAGGCATGCTGTTCCTGGATCTGCTTTGGTTTGTCTGATAAACAACTGTACACAGAAACAATGTACACAGTGCAGCGTAGCTGGACGACCGTGATGCTCAGGTGTTTAAGATCTTTCTCCTTTTTTGATGTGTTTTGTAGACTGCTGTGTGCATATTTCACAGTGATGAATATCAGACTGTGCAGTGCTGTGTGTGCAACGTTTCCACTCAACTTTTTAAACAACTGTACACAGTAATTAAGACAAATTATAGGAAAATTTATGACTCATTTGGCCTTTATTTCTGACACATCTGATGCGCTCTGTGTTTTTTCCTTTGGTCAACTGTGTTACCAGGAATCAGATCATACAGCCTCTCAGCTTGAGTTCATTTGCACATTTGAATTTGTAAGTGTAGAAATGCTGTCTTACAGTAAGTGTTGTTCATACAGGGATCTACTTGCTGGACATGATCTACATTGACTCGGCCTATCCAGCATCAGACAGCATCATTGAGACCGAGCAGAGAGCCAATCAAATGAACAACCTGCTACGGGTCATCTCGGATCTGCAGATGTCTTGTAACTATGGTGAGTTACACAAAAGTGTGGTGTAAGGTCTGGTGGTACTTAAGTCTCACAGTTCAGTGCATTTGAATCAATGGTCACAAGTTACACCTTGACTTTATTCCTAGTGACTAGTTAGGGCCTGAGCACAAATGGGCAAGTGGGGACTAGTTGATTTTTTTCTGCTTCAACAATCTTACGCCCATCTGCCTCCCTCAGACCATCTGGTGACTCTGCCACATGTCCAGAAGTATCTGATGTCAGTGCGCTACATCGAGGAGCTGCAGAAGTTTGTGGAGGATGACAACTTTAAGTAAGTTCAGGAGACACAATCCTCTCTGCTCTGAACACAGGCCTTACCGAACATTTCACTCAGAGATTAGTTTAGTAATGTGTCAAAAGAGTTGTGTTGCTGCTCAAAGAAACCGTGATGAGTGCATAAACTGAGGGGGGGCCAGTGGACAGGAAGCACAATGGAAAATGACAGTGGACTAGTTTAATCTTTTTCCACAGGGAGACCATTCCATTACTTTCTCAGACCTCAGTCCAGCTCCTTTGATCACATCCAGTCAAACTGTCATGGCTCGTGACTCTCTGGGTTTACTGCTTAATTCTTTGGTGACAGTGTTAGGTACTTTGATTTTGACCTAACTCTTCTCCGCAAGGCCTTTTGTCAGAAGCAGGGCATTGGTCTAAGCAGACAGAGCTCAAATGATTATCCAGCCTTTTGGTTGGTCTTGCTAAGTCCCATCTGGTTACCAAATGTAATAATGTACTAAAAGAAGGTTTTCATTCAGTAGCCAGATTATGTAACTTTTGAAGAGGAAAAGGAACACACTTTCCAATATAATTATGGTGATTTCATTAGAAAAACATTGCACCATTTTTCAGTTTACTCTCTTGCTGTCTGTTTTTCCCCTGTTAAATAAACCTCTATTAGGCCCTAAAACTACAAATAGATGAGAAAGAGAGACTATATTCTGTATTTACTTACCTTAAAAACACAATGTGTTTTCATGATGTAAAGACAATGCAAGGACAACAGGTAGAAATGTAGTCGTCAAGCCCTGCCTGGAGAACAGTGCTGTGTGCTGCTGAGGAACAGAAATGGCTGACGGCCTTGTAAGCACTGAAAGTTTCAGTATTCATCTGCTGATGAGACCTTGGAAAAAAGTTTAATTTAATATTTTGCCTGTGTCATTTCTTGAATTTGTTCAATAGAAGAAGACGCTGATATAGTTAAAAAGCTGAGATGCAAGTGTGGCTCAGTTCTGGTTATGTATTGTACTGTATTCAGTATTATGACAATGGCAAGAAAAAACAGATGCCATAATGTAATGTCAGTAAGGCCCATAACGAGTCTTATTTGTAGTTTAAATGTTACGTCTCTTGTGGATCCTGCACTGCAAGCAACAAAAATAAATTATCTCCTTTTTAATTCTTTTATAATGCCTCAATGTAGCTGATGGTCTTATATCCACTGAAGGTTCACTGTGTAAAGTAAAATATAATTTACATTTTATTTTATGCAGTAAAGAGCGACTAGTGACTAGAGCAATTTTTAATTTACATTTTTCAGTACTGTTATTTTTATAATGTACTGTATATACTGGATGATGCGAAGTAGATATGTACTATAATAAAATTACATTGGACATCTGTTCTTAAAATAATGCTCAGTTTGCTGCTGTCTCTGTGCCACACTGAGGCCAGTAAACATGTTTGTCTGTGTAGGCTGTCTCTGAAGATTGAACCTGGAAACAGCTCTCCTCGCATCGCTTCGTCTAAAGAGGACCTCGCAGGTACAGCACTGTTTGATACAATGATTTTTAGACTAAACACTGGCAGCTGTATCCACAATAACCTCCTGCACTGAGGTTAATCACAAACATGCTCACCCAAACATACCTTACCTTAACCCTCACTAATCTAGCTTCTAGTGCACTCAATGATTTGAGGTCCTTAGAGAGTGCATCATAATTTTAGCATCCAATTCTTAGTAAAGTTAGAGTTATAAAGATTATTGAAGAAGGGTAAAATGAACATAATTGGTCAGGTCATATCAATTCACAGTTATCTATATAATATTTATATTGACCTAATTTAAAGCAAAAGTAATTTCAGGGTGTATTGGATTAAACTGAATTGGTATATACAGTACAACCCGAATTCTGTAAATGTTGGGAGGTTTTGTTAAGAGAATTTGATTAAAATGAAAACTAAAAGACCTTCAAATTACATGAGCCAATATTTTATTCACAATAGAACATAGATAACATAACAAATGTTTACACTGAGAAATGTTATACTTTTATGCAGAAAATTTGATGCCTCTCAAAATAGTTGGGACAGGGGCATGTTTATCATGGTGCAGCATCTCCTCTTCTTTTCAAAACAGTTTGAAGACGTCTGGGCATCGAGGTTATGAGTTTCTGGAGTTTTGGTGTTGGAATTTGGTCCCATTCTTGCCTGATATCGGTTTCAGAGCATGTTTCTAGAGCGTGTCCTTTATAAACCTTTCAGCAAAACAAACCAAAACATGTGAGCTGCCCATACCATCAGAGATCCTGGCTTTTGAACTGAACGCTGGAAGGTCTCCCTCCTATTTAGCCCGGAGGACACGGCATTCATGATTTCCAACAACAATGTCACATTTGGACTGGTCTGACCATACAACACTGTCCCACTTTGAAACAGTCCATTTTAAATGAGCCTTGGCCCAGGACACGACGGTGCTTCTATACCATGTTCACATATGGCTTCCTTTTTGCATGATAAAGCTTTAGTTGGGCTCTGCAGATGGGACGGTGGATTGTGTTTACCCACAGTGGTTTCTGGAAGTATTCCTGGGCCCATTTATGTCATTGACACAGTCATGCTGCATGCATGCAGAGTCATCTGAGGCCCTAATGGGCATCAAGGTCATTCATCATGTTGCAGACCTGATATCATTTAACTTAATTAGTTGCTAGATGTTCTCCCAGCTGAATATTTTTTCCAAATTTCTTATTTTTTCAGCCATTTGTTGCCCCTGTCCCAACTATTTTGAAGTCCAGTAGCAGGCAACAATTTGAAATGAGTTATCTATGTTCTATTGTGAATAAAATATTGGTTAATGTGATTTGAAGTCTTTTAGTTTTCATTTTATTCAAATTTTAAAAACGTCCCAACATTTTCATAAATCGGGTTGTATTTCACTTAGTGAGTGTGGAGTTGTATGCAGCAGTGTTGCAGTGAAATGTGTTATTACTTAAAGCATACTGACTAATGATACCTGCCAGACGACTGCATTAAACTAATGTCAAAGGTTTATTGTTTTGTGTTGTGGAACTTTGAGGGAGGCTTTCAATGTGTGACTTTCATGGGTTCCTAGGAAACTAAGAAGTACTTAAGTAGCAGCTTGAACCAATTGTATTTAATACTGTTGCAGTGTTGCAGCTGCTAGATGATTAAAAATACATATGATAGAAAAAAGTATACTGAACCCCAAAAAAGTGTCTCCAATGTTAACCTACTTAAAGCACACCCGAGTTGAACAAAAAAGCTTAAAGTTTTGTATATATAAAAACTACGAGTATACTATTATTATACTATTTTCTGTGTGTTGCAAACAACAGTGTGTTATCAGTTTGCACCTCACCTTTTCCTGTATCCAGTATCCAACCTTTTTCAAATGTACATCTGTTTATGTAAACATAAAATAGGATAGTGAATGTTCAGTCTGTAATTTAATTTCCACACTATTTGACAGATGTGGGACAGCACGTGTCAGGCAAAAGTCTGCATGTAAACGTCTGAAATATGTACACAGTCTGAGAATGTGTTTGATTTAAAGTATTCATCCACTTGATCACTTATAGTTAGTTCAGTCATGAAGGCATCAAAGCATTAACAGTACGTCAGATTGAAAGTTAAATCTTGCTGTTGGTTTATTTTTAGACAGTGTTCTCATATTTCAGGTAAGTAGTTTAATTGCGCTGTCTGTGGAGTTGACTAAAGTGTCCCATGAGTTAACATGGACAGTGTTAATAGCACTTTGATTAAACCAGTGTGTCCTGGGACCACATTGATCACTTTCCATAGTGTCATGTCCACACACTTCACCACATGCGGGGATTTGTTTGCTGTGGTTACCATGGGGACCATTCTTTCTGCCTGCTTCCACTTATTGGGCAGTTTCACATAGTTTCGCTGTGTGTTTTTACTTCTGGGACGGTGACATTAAAGTTCTTAGTCTTCACACTAGGACTAAATGAAAGAATAGGAAAGTTTTTAATTTTCAAAATTACAAAGTGTGTGCCAAATGCTTTGTAGCATGCTGACAATCAATTAATCATTTCGACATGAAGTATCTTGCATGGAAATACAACGCTGCTTAAGGGTGAATGTTTGGTGCTGACTTATGGCTCTGTGGTAGAGCTGCGGCGCATAGGGGAGCTACAGCCTGCCTCAGCGTCGTGGGTCTGAGTCCGGACTCTGGCAGTCACCAAATGTCTCTCCCCCCTCTCTCCCCAAAACCATCTTCTGTATTCACTTCACTTTTTACTAAAAATGGGGTAATAAAATTCCACTTACCCCAAATGGCAAACAATTAGCTTGAAATAAGTAAAAAAGGGCTTGAAACAAGACAGAAATAACTTGAAACAAGTCAAATAATCTAGCCATGTTAGTAAATAAATCTAAACTAGTAAGAAATTACTCAAATCAATTAATTCAAGTCATTTTAACTAATGCTGGATATTGATTTTTTTGCAGTGCTAATAAAGTAAATCCCAATTCCAATTTTGTAAAACATTACAAAATAATTATTACTATTTTTCCTCTGAGTTTAGGATCGTGTTGTTCATAATGCATTGCTCTTTTGAAAGACACATCGGTGGTTGTGACATCCACGAACTGTGCAGTAATGGTTCTTTCCCAAGACACATGATTATAACTGCTATCATTATAATCTAAATTCCAGATTTATGTTATTTATTTTAGTAACAAATTTAAACAAAAAATGATCTCTAGTTTCAGTTCAAAGAGCTGAGTACACACAGTTATTCTCCCTATTGACAGCTGTGATCAGTGCAGGCAGTGCATGTTTCTTGGTTGTCTTCACATTCAAGATCGCAATGATGTCAGAAACATCAGATGGAGCAGGAGCCAGTTCCTTTATAGGTTAGGTTAAAATAAATACCAAAAAAGAAAATCCACAAATGTTAAACCTGATTAATTATATTAGTATTTATCTTGACACACCAAAAAAATCAGCATATTAACAACAGGCATTTATCCTGCCCCCATCTCAGTTTCACACTGTAGGACTGTAGAAAGTTGTGATATCATGTGAAAACAACCAATTAGCTCAGACTAAACTTATTAAGACACAGTCAGGCACTTCTCCCTCAGGGGTCACATTATAAGCCACATTACACAGATTCCTACCACATTATTATTTGTGATTACCAAATTGCAGATGAGCAAAAGTTTTCCCCTTGTTAGTTGAAGGGACTCACTAATTTGAACAGATTCCATACAATACCACGAAAAGGAATGCATGCGTAGCCACCAACAAGCGCAACATGTGGCTGTGTTTGGCTTGACGCAGCGCTTCCTACGTTTTACAAGAGACCAGTGTTTTAAAGCACTTTGTTGGGCAGAAAAGTGTGAGACTGAAGTGAGCGGGCGTCGGGGGGTGTCTCTGGTCTCGTCCCTGATTGAAAGGCCCCAGTGGATTTGAGTGAGTCACAGCTTTTATTGGCATTAGACACTTGTGTTAACACTGCAGCCATTTACCAGAGCAACTGATGCTAAACCAGAACCTGGATAATGAATACCATACCAACTTTATTTATAAAAACTGTACAGTCAGCCAAAGTGCTGTACACAAGTCATAAAATAAATAAACAGTAACAGCACAAGAGACAAAGACAAATCACTGTACAACAGAAAATATAAATAGAATACAATAAAATAAGACTCAACTTAAAAGAATTAAAATTTGAGTAAAAGCAGGAGGAAAATATAAACCATCTCACACAGTGTTAAAAGCCAGTGAAAAAAGGTGCGTTTTTAGAAGTGATTTAAAAACAGGCAGAGACTGGGCCTGTCTGATCTCTAATGGCAGCTGGTCCCACAGTTTAGGAGCAGCAACAGAAAAAGCTAGGGATGCACCGATACAACTTTTTTTCAAACCGATACGAGTACGAGTACTTTCATTTGAGTACTCGCCGATACCGAGTACCGATACGAGTACTTATATAGGGGTTACTTCATAGTTTATACAGTCACACTACATTCATCCCATACCGTGTCGTCTTTTTGCCGTCTATCCCCGCTCTGCGATGCTAAGTTATTTTTACAACAGAGTGGTTTGAACACAACTAACCTTGGCTAAAATTTGCTAATCATTTTAAAGACAGATTGAGCATCTGCGCATAACCAGCGGAGAGTCGCCAAGACATACATCAGCTAACACAATTAGCAACGGTACTTCTTATGTTTAATCAGACAACAACTGCTTCACACTCTGCGCTTATATCATTTTCGGGACAACTAGGACAACAAAAGGACAACTGCTTAAGTTTCAGGACTCACATATGATTTTGGATGTCTGGTTGAGCAGAATGTAGAGTCAGCTTTGCTTTTATCTCCATACAGTTCACTTTGAAATCCTTCCACTCAGTTATCACTCCTCAGCTGAGAGGGGAATGTCACGTGACAGCGCTGTAACGTGGTATCGGTTGTTGGTATCGGCCCACTTTTATGAATACGAGTACGAGTACTTGGACATGGTATCGGTACCGATACCCGATACTGGTATCGGTATCGGTGCATCCCTAGAAAAAGCACAGTTTATGTTTGGTTTTGGGGACGACAAGTTGCAGCTGATCTGACCTGAGAGCAGGTCTGAAAGATAAGCAAGACCATTTAGACACTTAAAAGTAAATAAAATAATTTTAAAATCAACTCTTAAATGCACTGGCAGTCAGTAGAGCAAGTCTGGTGAAATGCTTTTGTGTTTTCCATGGTAGAGGTAACTTGCATTTGCATATATTGCATATTGCAGTTGTTTTATAAAACAGTATTCATGGATTTAGACATCGCATAAAACAGCTCCTGTGTGTTTCAGGCCTGTCTGAGGTTTCGGTCTCTATGAGGTACAACCGGCGGCCAACATGTCCAGATGCCTCTGTGGGTGTCCGCATCCCCACTCCTCCTCCCTCTCATCACAGAAAGAGCCACAGTCTGGGAAACAAGTGAGTACAACAGGCCTTCGCTTTCCTCCCAGGCTTTGCCCAAACCTACCACTACTACAAACGACTGCAGCTGGAACTAAAGACATAATAACTATGAAGATGACCTTGTGTCCACAGTATGATGTGTCAGTACGGTATGTCAGAGAGCCGCAGCGCCACATTTCCTATAGAGAAAGCACGCCACCTACTGGACGACAGCTTCCTTGAGTCTCAGAGCCCGGTTAGGACTGATCCACACAGTACATCAGTCTCTAATGGGCTTTCGCTGGGTATGTGGACACTGCTCCTTTTATCCCCAACTAAAACTGTAACCCCTAGCACCATGTAGAGTTAACTGGGTGAAGATGGCAAACTTGTGGGTTTTTTTTACCAACAGGAAGCAGTGAAAGCTCTTTTGGTGAGGAGCTGTCGCCTGGAGTAGGGGAGAGGTGAGCAATTATATCTCAGACTGTCTGTGAATCCTGTCATGAAAAATAACTTCTTTAATTTAAAATGTAGTGCACATTTGTGACTGTATTGTTGATTTACAAACAAACAAAATATCATCCTATATGCAATTTACTGAAAGATATTTATTTAGCATTTATGGCCATTTATGTTCAGAGTTACTATATCATGGAAATTGCTCCAAATGTGATATCTCAATGTTATTTCATTTAGTCTCCGCACTTCGCTATGCTTAAAACATATTCATAATTTATATAAGTATACAGGGGCGTTGAACTGGGGGGGTAAAGGGTACTGTTTACCCAGGGCCCACTGCAGGAAGGGGCCCTCAAAAAGCCTGGAATGTGTTTAAGAGATATTGATCAGGTGAGCAAGATGGTAAATACAAAGGGCCCAGAATTTCATGCTACACCCCTGTAAGTATATATAAAGATATAGGTTTAATTTGCTGTTGTAATAAATTCATGGTCTGTCTGTTTACTGGGCCTAAAATGCTTGTAGTAGAGAGGAGTAGTAGCTTAGTGCAGCTTTTAAGACAGCTAACCCCACAATGACTGTGACACTGTGTCAAACAGGGGCCGCATGTACGCCACTCTTGGTCCCAACTGGAGGGTTCCCCTTCGCACCTCACCCAGGAGTCGCAGCTATGTCTTCAGGTACAGGACTACAGATGAACTCACCCATTTACAGTTTAGTGACTGACAGTCCACCTAACAGCTTTCTTAGCGTCACATCTGTGCTTTTACATCTTTTATTGTGAATGCCATAATGCAGACACCTCACAGTGTAAGTATCAGGGTTTCCACAGGGCATTAAAAAGCATTAGAAGTCATTAAATTGATTTAGCTAAAATTAAGGCCTTAAATGGTATTAAAAAGCATTAAATGTGATTCCAACAGGCAATAACAATTAAAAACAGGTTTGAAGTAAAATAGCTGACATTATTAGGTTTGTAGCCTACACGAGCAGAGTGGGACCAAATTACCCAAACATCTGATGTTTGCCTTTCAACATTATTATGGACTGTAATTTACAGTACTTTAGAAAAAATTTTAGACAGTTTAAGCTGCTGCGATTTATGTTTGGGCCATTAAAATGTTAAAAATGGCTTTAAAAAGCATTAAATGAGTTTTGCTGATACCTGCAGGAACTTGGAAGTATGTATTAGCAGCAAGTTTTTTAACTTTATAATGTGGACTGATGTTTTAGACTATTTTGCATCCATCTATTGCAATCTGTGTTTATCTGTGTTATGTAACTGTAATTGTCAGATATTGTCAAGTTTGTATGTCTGTAGCTCCAATCAAACAACACCTTTTTATAATCTTTTGAACTTACCCTTTTCTCTGCTTTTATGGCCTTGGTAGTTCTTCTCCTGGAAACTGCTACGGCTGCTGTGAGGCCAGTAATGTGACCATAGAGGGTCCACTGAGGAGGAAAACACTGCTGAAAGAGGGCCGCAAACCCAAGGTGACACATCTCTGTACACATCATGACATTACCATTACCAGCTGAAACCATGTGATTTTTCTGTGTGTACTGTCTAGTTGTCATCGTGGACAAGGTACTGGATCTCTCTATCAGGATCAACACTCACTTTTTATGGAGCAAAAGCACTTAGAGCTTCTGAGAGAAAACACGTAAGTTTGTATTTAATATAGTAGAAAAATATAAAGAATGTATTAAATGAAGAAATTAATTAAAATGCAATACAAACATGTACATATGTAAAAGAGGTTAATGGTTGATGTGTGTGTGCCAGTATAAGTCCAGTCCCTGTAAGCAGGTGTGTGTGACTGGGTGGATGGTGGTTCTACCGGACGACCCAGCCAGACCCAACATTTTTCAGCTAAATGACCCAGATAAAGGTACATCCTTGATTTCTTTTAGAGCTGTGATTTTGCACTTTGTAACTTCCGTAACTTTAAACTTCATGTCACTTCACAGGCAATGTTTACAAGTTCCAGACTGGATCCAGGTTTTCAGCCATAATCTGGCACAAAAACCTGGAGGACGCTTGTAGGAGCAGCAGACCTCAGGTACAAAACAGGAAAATACAGGCCACTATACAGTGTGTAGTTCAGCTAGTCTTCAAGACAAACCTATTTGCCAACACACACTCTGTATTCTGCTTTCCACAGATACCAACAAATCTGATGTCATTTGAATGATCGACTCAGCCTCTGGGACATTTAAATGCCAAATCTGCTTGTTGTCAAAACTGAGAAATAAATGGGACAGAGGAGACTGGTGTGCTGGACGTCTTGTTGCACATGGACAGCTGAAGACCTAAGGTTGCCCTTTGTGTATTTTCTCTAAGCTTCTTGTTCACTGTCTGTTGTGATGCTGCTGTAAAGACGTGAGCAAGTGTCGTGTCCTGGCCCATGTTGGGTTTCTGCTTAAGTTAGAAGCAGCTACATAAGCCTGGAGGACAGTGTTAGCTTAAGTGTGGCGATCATCTGTTTGCTGATCAGTGTTATTGGGACTTCAACTGGGAGCTCAACTTTCTTATGAAATATTGATGATGATGTGAATAATAAGGAAACACTTTTGTTAATTCAGCATTTCAACTTTCATCTCAAGAAGGAGGAACAGTGGCATTCGAACATGCCAACCAAAATGAGCTGCTCTGAAACCCCATCCTGGGGAACACATAAGGACTCAGACAGTCACTGTGGCATTGATAAATGCAGCTGAAATAAGTTCAAAAAGCCAGAAGAACAAAAAGAAATAAATGAAAGTAATATCTGTAATATATGGTAAATGAAGGAACTGGGTGAGGGTGTCTTCTGCTACCTCAGCTGGTAGCGGTCCCGGTCTAGGATAACTAGTTTGAACTGAAGGATATAACAAGGTTTACAGTGGCCACAAAGAAAAATATAATGTATGGAAAATGAACAATGGTGATGTCCATTGATTCATGCGTGAACCAGCTTTCATCTTCATGTCTGTCTAAAGCAATTCACTATGAAGTACCTAGCTTTTACAATCATATGCTTGTAAATGCTGTTTTTAGTTTAAAACTTTTATATTGAGTATTGGTCATAGACTGTATGTGAAATTGTACTTGGCTCACATGTTCAGCCTCTGTTGTATGACTAGCTTCTAGATCGTACTTTAAAAAACACCAAATCAGAAAGTCCAAATAAGGACATTGATACAACTAATGAGCTGCTCACAAGTGAAAAGGGAAATGAAAGTGAAATTTATATTTAAAACTACTTTAATTCAACTTGTATCTCAGTCTATGTTATTATCACAAACTAAAATGTATATTATATAGTGTCTATCTGTTGCCATTTATTATGGCTTAAAACTTTCAGTATGGACATGTTTTTACACTCTCGTACTTATGTTTCTTCTCCAGTTTTTTTTTAAACTCCATTACAGCTGTGTCACATTTTTTATTCACAAAACAAACGGTCTCTGAATGTCGCTGAAACAAGCTGAGTCTGGAATGTGACAGAGTCAGTCAATGAGCCAGCATTTAAGGTTTACAAAATTACAGCTACAGGTTGTAATAATGTGTTAGTAACTCAAAAACTTAGCAAAATGTTTATTTGAACCCTTTTTTTGTCTTTATTGTATCTGCCTGTCACGTGTAACAGAAAATATAACCAAGAAAAGGCAGTGACAAATATGTGGTCTTTACATTGGCATAGTATGAACTAAGTCAGTATTTCATTGTAGTTTGGCCAAATTCATAAAAAGTCATTAGTCTACAGAAAACATAATTGTATTTTTTTTAACAAGTGTTTCAAATGGCTTAATTATTGATTTTTTTTTTACTGTTTAACCAAATTGAATAATGGATTTTGATGCCATACTTCCCCTAACTCAGACTGACAAGCCATTAGATTGTTATATGTGGTGTACTGCTTTATCCAATGGTGACTTCAAATCTCTTTGCTTTTTAACCCAGAATCATATCAAATGTTCTGTACAAAGACTCTCATTCCCTTTTCTTTAGTTGTTTTTTACTCAAACACATGCTGTTCAAATTAAAGAAGTTAATCAGCTTAATCAGTTAGTGAAACTCTAACAAAAAGATTTACTTACAAAATCTACTTGTTTATGATATGAAAACTATATACAAACTTATTTTGACACAGATTGACTACGATGTATAAAAGTTCTGCTCAGATTTGTAAGAGAAGCTGATTTTGACATTTTTATGTGCACTTTGAATTGAGAATATTCACACGTTAAGGTCTCAAATGTTCAACTTGTCTGTGATTAGTTTTGTACTTTCATCTTTATGCATATTGCTTTAAAGGTCTATAGGTTATAAACAATTTAAAAACAGCCATTTTGAAGACCTCTACATTTTTTTTTTTTACATCTTAAAATCTGTGTGGAAAGGCCCTTTTGTACAGTTGTATAAAACTGTGCAATCTTGTTACCCACGGTAGCAGGCACGATTAAATAGTATAAATTATAATTTAGATGGTTTCTGGGGGGATTAATTTCCAAAGTTAAATGCTATATAAAGAGTGGTAACAGGACATATTGTTAGGTGTTAAATTCAGTCATGTATGATGATGTACAATGTAATTTGGTTCATGCCTCTATTTTATTTTACAGTTCCCCAGTGTCACTAGTACAATATACATTATTCATAAAATACCAATTATATGTTGAGATCATCAATTATTTGTAGTGCTTAGTCTGCCCTTACTTGGTTCACATGAAGATAAATGATTTTATTAGCAACTAAGAAGTTTTTTTTTTAAACTGCCAACCCACTTACACGTGAGCCCTTGTCCTTTAAGTATTTAAATATTGCTTTAATTTTGTTTACTTATGACCAATTCTTTTGTTTTTATAGTTTTATTACAGTTTTTTTTCTGAGAAGATTGTATTCAGTTCATGTGTACAAATTTCAAGTGTTGTAACTGTGAAAAAGAAAACCACTGGTTTGTGTTTGAGTCTGTGATCATTTTGCTAAGTTATTACATATCATGGCATTGCTATTTGTGGCTGTATTTTTCAGCGTCAGAAAATGGATTCTGAATAAAATGTACAGATACACTAAACTAAACATTTGAGGTGTTTTGAACATAAAAACAATATTGTGATTTCTTAGTTTAGTAAAACAGAAAACTGAGTACAACTGAGCAGCACTAGTCCACTCCTCAAGTCAAGTTTCACATTTGTACTCTTGCATTTGATTTATTACTGTACAAAATAATACTTCACTACAGTGTGAACCAAATGTTAAGCAGTGCTGCATGTTAGATATATACTGTGGTATACATGTTTGACAGTAGAGAATATATTGATGGTGGTTCATAAAGAAGTCATGTTTAGAAACAGATTATAGTCAAGATACAAAAACACCTGTAATGCATAAGTTCTAAATCATGATGTCTAAAGCCAGCTATGGCTGATCAAAGCACAGGAAGAGCTTAATAAAAACAAGAAAAAGCACCCATTTTATACTTAAGTTACCTATGGGTTTTGCAAAACCTAAATTAAGTGGATTGCAGACCAGGTTGTGACAATAAAAATGGTTATACAAGTCACTCTATTGTGCAATGTACTGAGGCCTTAGGGTTATAAACCTGATGTTCAACACAGTCAACAAGCAAGTCCTGTCAGTATATATACGCAACTATAAAATTACAGACATCTTTTAGACTGAGCACAGTAAGTTTGACCAATCTAACTTAGAATATACAACGCTGCTCATCTTGCTGCAATATGCCGATAGACAAAGTCTAGTCTGTAACGTGAAAATGAAAAGGCACATCACAAAATCAATCTGACATTAAACTCCAATGTCCCATAGAAAATGAAATCGCAATAGTTCCTATGGTACAACAACCATTGTACCAACCCACATTTAACAGACCATTTAGTAAGAGGCTTCCTCTGACTGGGACCCTCTGTGGAAAAAAAAGAAAGTGAAATGATGTCACCATTGACATCTATGGAGCAGTTTGCTATTTACAGTACCTGTGTTTAAGGCAACACCACTTTCTTTTAAAGAACAGGCTTTTTGGCAAATTAGCTACATTATCTAATTGATGGTTTGCTTATGCTCAATTTAACATACAAATGATGCATTTAAAGATCACTGGTCAGCAACTAAATACATTTAATGCTGCACCATGTCAGAGTGAGCAAAGTGCTAATTTGCCAAAAACTTTACATGATAAATTTTACAAGGAGTTGTGTACAAGTGTGTTTTTCTACCGGAAAATCCTTGGTTCATTTATTTGTTTTGGGCATGATTTGAACTTCAACAAGTTTCTTGCCATAGTCCAAGATTAAAAGACAGATCAGAGTGCAAATCCAGTGGCACGTCAGTAGGAGTGTGCCTATGTCTAGGAGGACTGAATGTTGAGGAAGAAACTGATAAAATTCCAAAAGCTTTGGTCCATGCATCACCCATCTTGGCTTCAGTTCATTTTTAATTTTATTTTTTCTTCAGAGGTGTTCTGATAGCAGTTTGATTTTTTTTAGGTTTAATCTTCTTCTATCCATTTTCCTTCCACAACACTAAGTGAATGCTATGGTCGGGCATGCTTGTGGCAAACACAAGTCCTGAGTCATTGCCACCATCCAGTCCATTTAACCAGGAAGTCACACCAGCGAGGAAGCTGGACCCCCGTTTGGACTTTCTATAAGCTGGCAGAGGCCAGCGGCCTGAGATTGCCTCTGTCCTCAAGTCCATAACATACAGGAAGTGGTTGTCAAAAAGAAGAGCAAACACCTCACCAAAGCTAAGCAGGGACAGGTTCCCTGGATCTTGGGTTTTAATCACCCTACAAAAGAAAAAAAAAACTATTGACATTAAACAAATATATTGATTAATAAAAAATATATGATATAATATTTTCCCGACACTTGTACCTGAGAATCTCAAAGCTGGCAAAGTCCCACTGATATACTCCGAGATCAGAGCTGCAGATGATGTAGCGTCCATCAAACTGCAGGCGAGGCTGAAGGCTGATGCTGCGATCCTCAGATACTGACAGTGTTTTCAGACACTTACAGTTGATTTCGCGGCCCAACGGCCAGACCTGAAGCCAAAGAGTCTTGACTTAGAAACAATACACATTAAAGGACAAAACTGAGTCAAGAACTATACCTTAATTTCATATTTATCAGCACTCAAGAGAATATAATCACCAGGACTGTGCACCATAGATTCTACTTCACTTTTCTGTAGTATCACCTGATGGACAAGCACACAAATATTAAAACTCAAAACTGGTTTAAAATTCTGCCTTACTGCATTCAGTATAATGCTTTACAGTTATTGTATTGTTATCTTTATACTTAATGTAATGTGCTGAGAGGAAAAGTAAGTTGACCTTGGTGACCCACTCTGTGTGTCCGGTCAGAGTGTTAAGGCAGACTCCAGCCGATAAAGCCCAAATCTTCACAGAGAAGTCAGCTGAACCACTTACCACCATGTCCAGCTCATCATTGTAGTCCACACTGAAAACTGAGGACACAAAACCACAAAGACTTACATAATTACATTAAGTTCAAGTACTGGTTGTTACAATATACTGATACTATATCTTACAACATATATTTTACATATAAACATAAATATTTTTGCAACTACTGGACAACCTGCTCCTGTGTGACCACGGAATTGCTGGATTTTCGCTCCTGTGCTCCACTCCCAGCATGCAATGGTGTTGTCAAAGGATCCAGTCACAAGCTTTTGTTCATCAAATTTGACTGTAGCACAGGTGTGAGTTTGGATACCATAAATGCACTGCCCGGTCCGGACATCCCATAACTTAGCAGAAAGGTCATCAGACCCTGAAAAAAAAAAAACAAAAAAAAAACACATCTGTATATATAACAGTGTCTCTCCACCAGACTTAAATTTATATAAAACAAATTAGTGCCCTCAATGTTTTTAGCTTAAGGTGATAGACAGACTGTACAGATCAGATAAGGGAATCAGATGCAATGCTTGTTTGGCCTAGACATGGGATCTCCAACCCGTACCCACTGTAGCCACTTTCCAAACTTGTTTTGTCAAATTGCTTTATCACTTGGCAAACCAACTTGTAAATGTATTCAATCAAATTTAATGGTGTACAGCCCCTTTGTGTACAAAAGTATTAGGCTATTATTCACCAATTAGTTGTCAGTCAAACAGTTGCTTGATTAGGCAGTAGAGATATGAGCTCGACTACAGTATTTTCAGATTAGGCGACTAGAGTTTGCTTTCACAAATGTAATGATAAGTGTGGGCCAGTTAATGCAATGCAAAAACACAAAGACAAAATCACAGTGATGTCTGACATTAATAACATGTTAGCCTTAAAAAAAATAGAGGATCAACAAGGTGAACTACAAGGACCTCAAACAATATGTACTTCATTGTAAAGTGTACCTGTGCACAGGAGGCCATCCTTATAGTAGAGTGCGTACACTCGAGCACTGTGACCAATGAGGGACGATGTCTCAAAGGCTTCTTGATCCTTCAGCTGCATCATTCTCAGCTTAGCCCTAAGATAGACCCCTTTCCAATGTGACGCATCCTGGATAGACTCATCAATTTTCCAGCCAAGCTCTCGACATGCACTCTGCCAAACTTCTGTACATGAGTTTATCACCTGCAACAACAAACAAATCAGGGGGACTGTGATGAAAACTGGAAGCCTTTACTGAGAAACCTAAGCAAAAGTTTGTACTTAACAGCCAAATCAAGCACCAATAATAACCTTATTCCACTGTTTGCAAACCAGACAGCAGGTGAGCAGTGTCTGTGGATCAAGCCAGTGGAGCAGGTAGAAGGCCAGCTCCAGAGGAAGCAGACGGAGAAAGTCGCGCTTAAGCAGTGTCTCCAGTCCATTGGACAGATGACGGAGCTGAGCTGCACCACTCAGAGATATGAGTTGATCCAGAGCCTGGTTACGCTGCTGGTCATTGAGTGTAAGGAAAGTGGCAGAGACTGACTCCAGCCACCCCTCAAAGACCTCCTTCTCCATGGGCACATGAGAGCAACCTGCAACACCTAGAGGATAAGTATAAACAAAATGTAAATATTTATGTATTAATTATCTTATAGAAAATAAAAAAGAAGATGCAGATTTGAATGTTCTATGAATGTTGGAAGTCACTGGAGCTACACTAATATTAAAGTTGTAAAATTTACTATTACTAACAATTTGGAAAAAAGCAATGAATTAATTTGCAATACATGACAAACAAAACCGACTGAAAATTTGAAATAGCATTGCAATTGTAGCAATAATACAACAAGGTTAACCCTGATCCACCTGCGAATAAAACAGCAAAACATCAGACGAGATAAAAACATAGGAGCTACATTAGATCAGCCTCAGTCAGCTACTTGCATGGTTAGCAACTCTGGTGGCTAACGTTAGCTGGTAATGCGACTATAATAAGCAAGCGACAACTAAAATCATGCAGGGACCGAACACGCAAAACACTGTAACAATACAACATGCCAAACATATATAGTCAACCAACCTGATAGCCGCAGAGCTTCTTTGTTTGCTAGACACTTCACATCACGAAGTTAGCTGCAGTTAGCTAAACTGGCTGTCAGCAAGTTGAAAGGATTGTCCGAGCAAACAAGCTGCGGTGCGGCCGTTAGCTCACCACTGTGGCGAGACAGACCGATGCTATAGCGATTAAAAATGTCGTTTTTAGTAGAAAGGATTGTGCATATGTGGGTTAACGTTATGTGTTTTAAACAAAAAACTGCAGTTGTGACAGCACGAAAATCTAAAGATAATGGAAACGGGATACATCTTGTCTACAAGAGCGTAAACCCTCAACGTTGTCTTACAGGCGAGACTGAGGCGGAGACGCGGCCTGACTTTTGTAATTTTCCAGCAACATGAAATTAAACTATAGTTCGTTAACATAGCTTTATATTACTCTCTGGACAATAGTTTACCAAGTTATGTCCTTGAATCATCTCTAGTACTTTACAAATGAGGAACTTTGCGACAATGTACCCTTAGGACAAACTCGGGGAAAAACATGGTAAAGAAGTTTCCGGTGTCTCTTACAAAATGGACCGGTGTGAAAAATGACAGGCGTTGTGTTGATCATGGTTTTTCCTACATTTGTGGCTGGGCACGCAAAAGAGTAGGCTAACTGCGAAACACGGAATCAGCTAAAGCAATTTTGTAAAAACACGCAAAAAACATTCCTCCACAAAAAAAAAAAAAAAAAAAAAAAAAAAAAAAAAAAAAAAAAAACAAGAGCCCTACCGCCACTAGAGGGTGTGAACGCACTGAGTTTGAGTTGAATCCCCAGTTTGCATTGTTGACTACTTATAATGAGTAAACCAAGGCACTAGTTTGGTTCGTTTTAGTCATACTAATATGTTTTACATTCTCCGTCGTTATGTCTTCAAAATGATAGTTATTATTATAGTTATTGTACGTAGAGATTTACTTCAGTCTTTTGACATTTGCAAATTGTAACCATGGTAAGAGTGCGCATAGTGACACAACTGGACTATTGTCAGTTGCCTTCTCTTTTTATTAGCTTCTATGTGATTGACAGTAGGTGTAATTTAATTAAACTACGCATTTTAAGATAATTCTCCCTTTCCTCTTTTCAGGTGCTGCACCAGTAGTTTGTCATGCATCACTTCCATTACCTTTACTACAACCAAAAAAGAATTTACTTAAGCTTCATGAAGTGTGGGGCCAAATCTTTTGTTTCCTGAATAATTCACATTTCTGGGCATGTCTCCAAATTTAATCCCACACTGGAATTTAAGTGAAGCGAGGAACTGCTGTGGCACCCTTTTTCTACCTTTTGTGTGTCAACCAAAGAGAGGAATCTCACCAATTTCCATCTTCTCAGCATCATTTAGGGCTGTTTCTGTTCATGAATCATTCAGGTATAAGCTTTAAGCACACATTTTACTTTATTTTTTAGAAAACTTTCTAAGTATTATTATTAACATTTACAAGTTAAACTGGCTAAACCACGGTCAGACCAGACTGCTCTGGAAACTGGATTAATTGTATTTATCCAAATTCATAGATCTTTATTTTCCAGTTGTTTGCAGAAGTGTTCAATTGAATGTATCTGTCATTGCTGAAAATGTACAACAGTTATATATCTTGGTGATTATTTATGTTGAAGTAATGCTTAGTAATTGATGAATTATGCATAGTTACAAATAGGTAGGGGTGTAAGAGAATATTGAGTCTGCTATGGGCTACATTGTAATATTTTATTGGGCAATGATTTGTCAACATCAAAATGGTTGTATAGATTTTTTTGTGTTGTATTATGTCCCTTATATAATAAAAAACAAAATATCGGAAGACAATCACATTGAGACAAATGAGGCAGAGTCAAAACTAGTATTTGGCTTTTTTAATTGGCCAAAACAAAAAAGGTATTTACAGTACAACAAGTGGAGAGAGGAGGACTGCCCAATTGTGCCAAAGGAAAGCAATGAATATAACAAAACAGGGCCTAACTCAAAAGACTAGACTGGAAAATAAAAGAACACAAAAGTCTGGTCTAACTGATCTACAAAAATGGTGTTTGTACAAAAACATACAAGTGTGGCAACAACTGATAAACCTAGTGTATCTCAACATTACAAACATAAATATACATAGTGTGAAGGGTACCCACTCACCTAGTTCAACCTCCCAACCAACATATTATACAATGCAGTACAATTTAGCATCTAGCATTTGATGCCACCCACTGTCTTTAAATCTTCTTCCTCTGGCTGTGATTGGCCAAATGAGATGCTAATCAGGAGTCTCCGCAAAGGTCCTGCACACAGCACCTTCACTGCCACAGAGCAGAGAAGGAGAGACTGAAGCAACACAGACACAAAACATCACTGCTGCATGTAACATGAGGTCTATCCCAAAAATCATGCAAGCACTTTCATGTTGTTGCTTATTTGGAAAAATGCAACTTGTTTATGACTTACAGTTGCAGTACTCACTGTTATGATTATTAATAAATAAAATTAATTTCTGTATTTTATGAAATTTAGTTCATGTAACGATGTACTAGTATGCAGGTGTGGTTTTCCAAAAACATTAGAATATTAAAAAAACACACACACAATACATAGCCTGTACAAATAGGCCTACTTAACTAATTCTTAGTCTGTAATTAGCATGTGTTACAGTTGAATTCATCTGTTTAAATAATTGTTTAAATAAGTTTCATATACATTAAACTTGGTCCTAATTCACAGCTATGATTGAATTAATTGCCCTCGTCCAAAGTTTGTCTATCAAGGCAGGGAAGCATAAGCTCATTAACCCTGGGATCCCTGTCCCTGCTTACAGGGTCATAATTCATGTTATCCTGTTTTGTTTGTGGCCCACTATTGTTTCGACCAAATTAGTCACTGTCTATCAATGGGGAACTTAAATGTGTTGATAAAACAATAATATGTTGTTAAAAAATCTGTATGTTTGCTAGGAACTGGTGACACAATCACTGACTAATGAGTGTCCCTATCTCTTACTGATTACAAGAGCAGTCAAGGTCAAACAGACATACAGTAGTTGCACAATTTGGTTTCTTATCCTATGAGGTAAAAATTTGGCAGGACATGCTCTGTGACTTAATCTTGCTAATTGGGACATTTGTTTTTCTTATTTTGAATTGAAAAACAGCAGCGTGCTACAGCACTTTGTAACATATGTATTTAACTAATGAAGTAACAGTGTTTGTGTCATTTACAAGTGAGCGGCTTCAGATGTATGTGTACGTGTTGTGTCAGGTAAAAGCTTATCCCTTGCATTTCACAGCAGGGTTGTTTTAGTGCAGGTCAGAGAAGCAGGCCAGTGTGAGTGAAGGCCATCTCATCGCTGATGGATTGATTCTGCATCTTCATTGCAGTGTCAATCCATTTGATTTAGCTAATTATGTAGAAGGAAGAGTTGAAAAACAGATGTTTTTATATTCTAATTCTAATTCAAAATGCTTTTTTTAAAGAAGCCGTATTTTTGTCAATAATCCACAATGTGTAAAAGCATAGGTATAGTAAGTCCAGTTATATATTTTATTAGTAATAGTATTAGTAATAGGCATCAGGAACCCACGTCCTAAAACGATTGTTGAGTGATGAATCTGCCATGTTGGTGGTCACAGACAGAGAAATGCCATAGAGTTGCATTAGAAACAGCCCTGTAAAAAAGTAAACAAATGAGCCTTTTAAAAGCTCTTTTAACTGCTTTGTCAGTCTTGCTGAATATTTATCACACACTAAAGTATCAAACTACTTTTGTGTTAACGCTAACTCGAGTAATTTACATCCTAAATTGCCTCATTGGTTTGCTATTGACAATATCTTGTGTGACCACCGCTGTAATGTCACATTCCCGTTCTCTATAGCTTAGCAAGCAGTTTGTTTCGAAAGTAGTCAGTAAAATGGAAAGAAGAGACCATGAAAAACTGTCAAACAAAGATCATTTACTAATGAGAGCATCTTTGGATGTAGCAGGATTACATATTGAACATTAGCCATTCTCTCCACAATGTAATGGAGCATCAAAAACTGTCAAATGAAAGGGCAGAATAATCCACATTACAGCATGAACATTTTTATTTACAGTGAGAATAAAATGCGTAATTGCTAGACAAAGGGCAACTGATGCAATAATACATGGTCAACAATATAGAGTTGGTTTTTGTTACTTTACACCCCACAGTTTTTACTACTATTTTAGCCAACTGCACTATAACCTATAGTCATGTGCCAGTACCAGTGGGTGAAACAAAGGTCATTGCTGCGCATTAGCGCCGTGGGCATTGGGGTGTCAGGCGCAGCTGGTACTCAGAGAGAGGCTGGGGTCGAGAGAGTATAGAGGGGTAACAAGCTACTAACAGATCAAGTGATGGATGTCCGACCACTAATCTCTGCAATACAAGAGAAGTCCTAAAGCTGCTAATATGCCTCAGAGTAAAACCTGGCCTGGAGAGTGTGGACTACACCTGAACTTAAATCAAAGTCTACTGTATTCACCAGCCATGAGATGATTTCATAGTGACCATATAATAGAAAATGAATTATGTTATTAATTGTTCTTTGTTTGGGTCCTCCAGCTTCTTCCCACCATAAAAAAACATGTTGGTGAAATGGTAAATCTTTACTGCCCGTTATGAATGGATGTGAGATTGAATGATGGATTGAATTTCAATGTATGTCTCAAGTGTTTGTGTTGTAAGTGTTGACCCAGCAACTAACTTTAATATTATTAATTATCTCAGGCCTCTAGTTGCTTGGTAGGCTTCAGCCACCAGCAACACCTAACAAGAATAAGTGGAAGAAAAAATTAGACTGCACCAGTCTAATTTGTTCCATGTCAGTGTCCTAAAAGCCTCTAGTAAATAAGGCAGAAATCAACCTATAACTCAAAAATATTTTGGGAATCGCTTCAGGTTACATAGATACTTCAGTGTTCTGAACATGACTTCATTGTTGTTTATTTTGGATTTATTGTAAACTCAAATAGTAAACACTAAAAGCTATTTCTAAACTGTTAGATAAATGTATTGTTGTGTGTTTAGTGTTTACATCTTTAAATGTCACATTTCTGAGTATTCTGTATATCTTCCCTCCCGCAGTGCTCGTCAGTTTGTTGATCCAGCTCATATTTTCGTGGTGCCCGCCCGCTCTCACGCCTGATTACACGCTCAGAGTCATGAACGGGGAGAGCAACAGTCTGTGTGCGTCCACTGCAGTGCTCATTAGCACTGGAGTGCCGTCTTGAGTGTGTGGCATGCCTGTTTCCAGAAACAGAGCGAAGCATCTCAATAACAAACCAGCATGTCTATTTTGTAGAGCTTTAAACTTCTCTTTTGACCTCTAAACCTGGGGATCCTCTGTGGACCCCAGCAACGGGACTAACTATGGAGCTGGGCAAACTTCATCTAAATCTGAAGACACTACTGCTCACCACTATGATGTTTAAATGGGGTGAGTGAGTATACATTCTGGTTATTTGTATTTAGCATATACTACAAAATCCACATATGAAGAAGTTTTTACAAAAACCTTTATATTATGCACAACTTTATTTACCAGAACTGGAGCACTTTTCCTACGATTCTAGGAATGCCATTCAGAGATGCTCCAAGAGTGGTGCACAAGTGGTTTTCAGGAGGTGCTTGTTGGGCTGTTTTGTGCCTATTGACACTATGTTAGGAGCCTCAGATAGACAGAGACTAGTTGGGGGTCGGTTATCCTTTGTCATTTTTAACAATAATGGGCACTGTGTTAGTGTCCAGGGAACTCTGACTACACTTTTACTAGCTACCATCTAAGGGAAGTTTGGGTGCTAGTTTATTGAGATGAGTCACTGGTGATGTGCCAAGATAATAACGACTCTAAACTGTTGAGAGTTAAGACTGTATTTGTTATGCTAGGTTCTAGTCGCCTATGTCAGATTTACCACATGACTGGTTCACAATCAGAGGGTGGTCTTCAGTCATGCATGCTTAAACTTTGCAAAATGGTGGCGAGGAAAGCACTCACTAATATCTGCTGTATGAATAGAAGTACAAAATGACCAAGTTATGACTACACAATCCAAGCAAAGACTTAGGCATGCTGCTAATTTTAAAATTGGACTTATGAATATTATTCCTATATTACTTTGTGTCATAATTAATTGGTGCAGAAATAATTACTAGAGGGATGCTTCACTTATCTGCATGTGACTTTTTCCCTGAGCTTACGGGACGTCCTGCTGTGACATTATTAAACCGAGTTGAGTCAGGTGAATGAGACATCTGGTTGTCAGTGTCTGATCTCTTCCATTTCACGTCACGTCTACAAGGCGTCTGTGCAGCCAGGATCAACTTTGAGTAAACCTGAGGTGGAATAACGTGAATGATGAACGGGCTGTCACTCTGCTGTCCATACAGAGTGATGTGTGACAAATTAATCTGATTTTATATTTAAAACAGATATTAAAACGCGCAGGATACTTAAGTGATGAAATGCTCAGACTGTCCAGGCTCCTGTTTTATCCAGAATCTATTATTTGTAACAACAGTTGGTTGAAGGAGCCAAGTTTTGATGTCTTATTATTTCTACTGCCGCAAGCTAGCGGAGCAACAGCCAAACAATTTTGGCTTGACTCAAAAGCCATTTTTGCATGTATAGTTTCACAATTTGGCTAAATTCTAATGTAATGTGTCATCTATGAGTCAGCTGACACTGATACTTCATCGTCATCTTATAGGCCATCAGGTTCTTGTAAAGAACAAGCATGTAACATGTAGCATTGTTTTTGTCAGTTTAAATCCTAAATTGTGCCTAAATGTGATTCACATTCAGCATTCACTGCTATATGCATTTTGAACAGCAGCTGTAAAAACATAATGGTCAACTAAACTTTATAGATAGATTGTAGATAACGTCACTTCTTCTAGACACAATGTAGTTTTGAACAAATTTTGTAGTTGTGTATTCGGCTGCCCTCAGATGCTAAATGTACTGTATGTGCAGGACAGTTGTTATTAAATATGTATTTTAAACAAATATAATTCAGAGCCTAATCTGCCAGCGGCAGATAGTGAAAGAAGCATTTGAAGTATTTTATGAAGACAATATGGTGACACATGTTCGAGGTTGAAGCTTAAAGTGTAATCTGTCCAGGTATCCTGTCACCAGCTTAGAAG
Organism: Bostrychus sinensis; assembly: GCA_020698575.1. Lineage (NCBI taxonomy): Eukaryota > Metazoa > Chordata > Actinopteri > Gobiiformes > Eleotridae > Bostrychus > Bostrychus sinensis. The sequence continues at coordinate 13,620,349 of CM036239.1, forward strand.
TGCAATGGGATTGGCCCAGAGAGGCCAGAGGATTACCACAGAGTAGTTCTTCAGGTCAGGTTGGGGTGGGGGTGTGTGAAAGTTAAGGAAGAGTAGATAGAGGCTAAAACAGGGATGGAAGAACAATGGCTGAAGGAGGCCACGTCTATATATTATGTCTATTTTTAAAGTCTAGACTTGATCTAATGCTAAATATAAGTATTTTTAGTGCCAATAACAATCAAGTATATGAGTACCTGTAGGTCAGTCCTGTAATTAAAACAATCCCGGTCAAATCAAAAACTCACATTTCTCGCCTCCCAGCAAGGAGGTCGTGGGTTCGAGCCCCGGGCCGACCAACACACCATCACACGAGCTCTCTGGGTGGACTCTGCATGTCCTCCCCGTGTTACCGTGGGTTCTCTCCGGGTTCTCCGGCTTCCTCCCACCGTCCAAAGACATGCATGTGTTAGGTGAATTGGTGACTCTAAATTGACCCTAGTGAATGAATGTGAGAGTGAATGGTTGTCTGTCTGTGTTCGTCTCTGTGTCAGCCCTGTGACAAGCTGGCCCCTGTCCAGGGTGTACCCTGCCTACGGCCCAAAGTTACTGGGATAGACTCCAGTCACCCGTGACCCCTAACGGGAATAAGCGGTAGAAAATGAATGAAAAAACATTTCCCCTAACTTGTGTAATCTTTTCTTTGAACTAGTAGTGTCATGGCCTGACAGTGCCTGAGCTGTCTGCTGTCTGCACATTTGACCAAACAGCTCTTAATAAGTTAAGTTTCTTATCAAGCAAACATAGGATCACCTCACCCCTTTAGTGGCATGTTTATCCTGCCCTTCTCACTCTAAGGACACTGTTTCTAATCTAGAAACACAGTCAGGTCCACAGGTGGCTCACACCGACAGCCTGGACAGTAATCTTAACTATTCAAACATAGTTAGTGTCTACAGTTCTCACTACAGAAGGCCGGCCTCAGATAAAATTGAAAATGACAAGAACCTTCTGCTTCAGCAGTGGCACGGTCACACCTCAATGTGGCACCAACCTGGCACGTGAGCCCTGGGTCAGCCAGAGAGCACCGTGCATTTCTATTAGCAACCTTTTAACATCTCAGGTACTTATGCACTGATCAGGTATAACATCATGACCACAGACTGGTGAACGGAATAATACAGAGTATCTCTTCATCATTACACCTGTTTGTGGGTGGGATTTATTAGGCTGCAAGTAAACATTTTGTTCTCAAAATTGATGTGTTAGAAGCGGCAAAAATGGGCGAGATTGACAAGAAAGATTAGTATTTATCAAAAGTGGTTTGGATCAGTGGTGAGCCAGCAACATGAGCAAAGACTGGCCCTGGCCCATGTGGTCCAGTCCAACCGATGTTACTGTAGCACAAATTGCTGAATAAGATAATGTTGGTTCTTATAGAAAGGTGTCAGGATACAGTACATTGCACTTTGTTGCGTATGGGTCTCCATATTAGGCCAGTGGTCATAACACATTATGACTACCAATGAGAGGCAGTGGTCATAATGTTATGCCTGTGATCATATGTGGCTGACACAATGCCCTGCCCTAGTTATTTTTGCCACTGTTTAATTCAATTCAGTTTTATTTATATAGGCTAGTACCACAACAACAGTCGCCTCAAAGGGCTTCACAGTTCAAAGTTCTAGGGCTGGGCGATATATACCATTGTGTACCAAATACTTCTTTATACTTTTTTTCTTGTATGATATGAATTTACCATATATTGTGACACCAGAAACAAAGGGAAAATGATTGGCACACAACTAAAGGCTACATGAGCAGGAACCTTTGTGTTTGTTTGGATCCTGTACAACCTTTTTGAATATCTGACGATATATTTTAATTTTATTTAGACTACGCTTTATATCGTATATGGATTGTTTACTAAGACAACATAAACAAAACATTAAAGTCTGAATACACGTGTTACCACTAAATAAACTGAAGATGACATACAATTTTTAAAAATAGCATGATCTAAATTTTTGATCATATCGCCCACCCCTGTTTAGTTCATATAAATAGCTATTCCATTGTTTGACATCAGTTGCTAAAGCTCAGGTGATTTGGTTCAACAAGCGACTGGCCACACACTTTCCTATTTTCCACAAAAGAGCCTAGTCACTTTCGCACCATCACATGACATCTACTGGAGAGATTATGGGACAATAAACTTCAGCTGCACAGTACAGCCCACTCTTAAACACTGTACATTTTTAATGGATGACAATAATGTAATTTTCAGTGAAATCTTAAGTAAGTGTTTGTGTCATTTGCAAGCATTACAATGACAAGCATAACCAAATTTTAAAGAATTATAAATTAGTCTTTGTCATCATTGAGGCAAATTAAAGTATGGCACTACCTCTGGAAAGGTAAACTCCTATTTTGAGCCATCACTCCCTCCCTGTTCATATCTTCTGTTTCAGTGAGCATGTGGACACAGGGTTGATCAAAGTTTGGGGTCTGGGGGATGCATCTGCTCAAACTGGTCATTGTTGGATTTGGCCTATTAAAAAGGAATGTGAACTGATTCCACAGAGGCAGTGCGGGCTTGTAACAGGGGCAGACTATGCAAATCCTAGCTCAGGTCTCCACCCCCCCTCAAGCGTTTAGGCCCACAACAACATATGTGGCAGCTCTTTAGGTCCACAGATGCTATTTAGGATTATACACAGTGCACTCATTGTAGACTTCCACTACAAGATAAATTAGACTTTTGACGACATTAAAAGGCAAGTTGCTACCCAAGCTTCATTAACACATTCTACTCATTATTGTACTGCGCATTATTGTACAAGGCTATAGCCCCTTTACTGGCCCCAGACACTAATTTGGTCTGATAATGACAGTTTAAAAAGAAAGAGATTAGTTTGTTGCAATGTTGTTTCACATGAGGGAAATTGTTTAGAAAATGTTATGAGAAATAAAAAATATCTTTGCATATACACATTTTTATAAACCTAATGTTTGTCTGAATGCAAATGCATGAATGACGAGATATAGTTCATATAAGCATCCAATATCATAGACAGAGTTTAATAAAATATAATATGCAGGATTTTCTTAAATTTTAAATCTTAAATTTTAAATTATTCCTCACACAATGGAAATCTCATGAACAATACGCTTCCTTATTTGTTTACATTGCTGTTTGTGTAGCTGTCACGCAGCTCATAGATGAAAAGGAGATACAGCAAAACTGTAGCCAGGTGGTGAAAAGAGTTTATTTGCAAGAGTTCATTTAATAAGTCCTGACAGAAAAGATCGCAGATAGGGTTTGTTTACAACTGGAAATTATTCAGATTATCCCTTTAAAATATAACGCTTTAATGCTATAAAGTTGAATTGTAAAAATGTAAAAATGAAAATTGTTAAAAAGCCAAGGTACTCATCAAATGACTGATGAGTGGCAGTAAAAACAGGTCTGTAAAGGTATAATTATCAGGATTAAATGCATAGTTGAAATCCTATTATTCCACACCTATGGGCCTCTAGGACAATGTGGAGGAGAATGTATCTGTAAACCTGACTTTTACTCATTGATGACCACTAAAAGAAAGAAGGAGATACAGAGGCGTATTTGCTCATTCACCTCAACATCCTGCTTGCTGTTGAATTCAATTAAAAAGACAAAGAAAAGAAAAGCTGTAGCTATTCTTCATGGGGACAATTATGACTGTTCTCTGTGGGTAACTGACTTGACACAGTTTACACGCCTAAATCAACAATAACCTTGTGTTTTGTGGACAGGAATACTCTGCACAGCCACATCGGACAAATGCCTGTCCGCCCCCTGTCAGAACGGCGCCAGCTGTGTGGACACCATGGATGACTACGCCTGCATTTGTGCCAGAGATGGGGTCCGCTACATGGGCAAGCACTGCGATGAGCTCTATGACGCCTGCTCTTTTGCCCCGTGTGAGAACTGCATCAGCACCCCGGGCAGTGCAGAGTACCACTGCATCTGCCCCGAAGGACTGATGGGAGACAACTGCACAGAGGAGGTGGACGAGTGTCAGAGTAACCCCTGCTCTGCCCCACGCTCGCTGTGCGTGGATCAGCTCAATGGATACTTCTGCAGGTGTCCCGAGGGCTATGGGGGACGGGACTGTAGGACACATGTGACAGACTGCATAGATGAGCCGTGTAGGAATAATGGCACATGTTTACTGAGACCGGAGGGCTTTGAGTGTCGCTGCGCCCCGGGATATGAGGGCAGCACCTGCGAGGAGAACGTGAACGAGTGTGCGTCAGAGCCATGCCAAAACGGAGCTATCTGTCTGGACGGGATAGCCGAGTTCCACTGCTTTTGTGTGCCTGGTTTCCAAGGATATAACTGTGAAATTGACATCAATGAGTGTGCATCACGGCCCTGTGAGAACAATGCCACCTGCATCAATGAAAAGGATCACTATGAGTGCGAGTGCCTGGATGGTTTTGCAGGTATGTCACAGGCCACACACAGATACAGGTGAGGCTTTCTAAAAGATGTCACAAATCTTTTTGGACATCACTTCAACAATGGACACTATGGACAATACACACTGCAAAAGATTTCAAACACAAAAACAGCTGACAGTAGATAATTTATAATCACATAAATTACCACTCTTAAAAACACTTGAAAATTGGTTATTGTTTGGGAGGCAAGGGGCTGAATAAAACTTTGAGGTCACTTCAAGTTTGAAAACATAACACACCTACACAAAAAACATCAATAAAATGCTTTGTATTCATTGTTTGTGCCCAGTGACACACACAAACCCCTGCTGCTGCTACAACTACCATTTACTACTGCGTCTTAATTGTCAAGGTGTGATTCATAGGAGATGTAATTTGGAAAGGTATTAGGGGTGTGCTTTTAGTGATTTCAGATTTTGTTCATCTTGAAAACAGTTCATTCAGAGTGCTGTTTGTTCCTGATAATAAAGGCACAAGGAGTATTTTAAGTTGAGTAAGATGTTTGTGGACGTCACATATCTTATCTCGGGCCACAGATAGCTTAGAAAACACTTGCATCTTGCTTTTCTCACACTCCCCCTGCTTAGTGTCAGTGAGGCTAAGTGGCATCTATAAGGGTCAGCATTCCTGGACTATACTATTATCAACACTGATATCTGCGAGTGACAGAAAGTTCTTCTGGCTTCTTATGTAAAATGACTCTGCCTGATAAATATACAGTATCTATTTACATTCTTACTTTCCTCTTGACAGGCGTAAACTGTGAAGTAGAAATAGATGAATGTGAATCAAACCCCTGCAGAAACGGTGCCACCTGCCATGACCTCATTGCCATGTACTCATGTGAATGTTTGCCTGGGTTTGACGGCATTGACTGTGAGGTCGACCTGGACGAATGTGAGAGTCAGCCTTGTCAGAACGGGGCAGTTTGCCATGATATGATCAATGGGTAAATCCAAAATGTTACATACAGCACATTCATGTTTCATCTAACTTAAAATCAAAGTTCCTCCTGACATTTATAACTTAAATTGTTTTATTGCTTTAGCTTTTAATAATACTGGCATATGGGTAATTTAATCTAAATTTGGGCTAATCCTTCTAGTTATGCATGTGACTGTACCAACACTGGGTTCGAAGGGGATCACTGTGAAGTGGACATCCCTGAATGTGCTTCTAATCCGTGTCAGCATGGAGCGACGTGTCAGGAGCAAATCAAAGGATTCACCTGCATCTGCTGGCCAGGTATCAGGGCATCTCCACACCAACTACAAAACAAATGGCTGTGCTCTTATCTGTGAACTTTCTTTTTTCCTTTAGGTTATGAAGGGGCCAACTGTGAGGTGGATATAGATGAATGTGCAGAGCAGCCTTGTGAAAACAATGGGGAGTGTTTTGAGCGCTCAAATCCCTCTCATTGGGAGATGGACTGGGAACTGAGTTTTGCAGATGCATCTGGATATATCTGCCAGTGTCAGCCAGGATTTGCAGGTCTGATAAACCAGCAAGTTGTGTATTTGTTTTTTGTTTTTTTAAAGAGGCCTAAAGTGATGGGTAATGTTTATATTAACAGGAGAGAACTGCTCAGTGAACATCAATGAGTGTGAGTCAGAACCCTGTCAGAATGGAGGCTTGTGTTTGGATCAGGTCAACAGCTACATCTGCACCTGCGCTCCTGGGTTTTTAGGTATGTGCTGCCAGCTTACTAATACACATAATGTACCTCAATATTAAACAAGGGTCAATAAAAGCTTGAATTACATTTTAGGCACTTTGCAAACAACCCTTTCTCCCATAGTGAGCAGTATCTAATATGAATGCCAACAAATGTATGGTTTAGGTCAATGGACAAAAATAGCATAGCAAAGATATAGCATTTGTTGTGTTTATACATATAATTTTTCTTTTCACAATTACACTCATTATTTGTTAAAATGTATTAATCTTGATTTTTTTTTTTTTTTTTTTTTAGCCTCCAAAAAATTATGACAATAGTTAGCTAAAATGAGTAGGGCTGGGTAGCATTAAATTATACCTTTATGGTATCCAAAGAAAAGTAATAATACTACTGGTAAAAAAAAGTTTTATTCAAAACCAAGTTTCAATGCCTAATGGGACCTTTAATTTTCCTTTGCATTTGTGAATCAAACATAGAATAAATCATAGAAACTACTGGTATAAATTAAAGCTAGGAATTTTGCTCCAAAAATGTCACTTTTATTCAAGATTATTGTGTTTTATGATTGTAGAAGATGAATTAGCTCACCATAGGTATCAGAAAAAGTATGGTATCGCTCTGGTATCAAAAACCAGGTATCGTTTAGGTACTGGTATTGGAAAAAACTGTACCCATCCCTAAAAATGAGCAACAACTGTCCTGTATATGACCATCTGACCTATAATCTGTATGCCTCTTTTGCAGGTCTTCATTGTGAAGTGAACATCAATGAGTGTGAGAGCCAGCCATGTCAGAATGGCGGGTGGTGCGAGGACGGAAGAGCGTCCTACACCTGCCACTGTCCCGACCCTGAGCCAGGGGAGCAGCCCTGGGGAGGAGACCACTGCCATGTAAGGCTGCAGGGTTGTGTTCAACACCAGTGTCAGAATGGCGCCACCTGTAGGCCCTGGCTAGATGGTGTGGAACATGGACACACCTGCCTGTGTCCACACGGCTTCTACGATGAGCACTGCTCCACCAGTACCACCTTCTCCTTCACCACTCCAGGCCACATCCACATTGAAGTGCTTCTGGAGGAGAGGAAGAGGAGACAAGTGGACCATCAAAGTCATCATGGGTTTGGCGTACAGCTGCGATTCAGGACGACAATACCCAACATGCTGTTGTTCTTCAGAGGTGATGAGGACAACCACCTGCTGCTGGAGATTGTTAACGGTGGTCTTTATGCTAAAGCCTTTTCTGAGGACTCTGAACTGGACGTGGTGTTTTCTGGCCTGGTCAGTGATGGAGATTGGAGGGACGCTCATGTGATTTTAGATGACGAGGGTCTGACTTTAATTGTCAAAGGCCCTGGATGTGATAGAGACGGATGTAAAGTTATTGATGATGGAGCAAATGAGTCACGCTTTGAACCATCTAGATCATTTGCTCATGTCTATGTGGGTGGGGTCCCAGAGGAGCTTCTGGACTCAGCTGTTGGTCAGACACCTTTTATCGGCTGTATGGAGGACCTAATCATTGACTCTAAAGCCATATTGCCCCAGAGCCTCCCAGACAACCAGGGCCACGAGATGGGCTGCAGTAAGACCGAGTGGTGTAAGCCTGACCCCTGCAGTGGGCATGGCCGCTGTGTGGACATGTGGACCAGCTACTACTGTGACTGCCACAGGCCTTACCACGGGGACAGCTGCTCCGAAGGTGAAGATCACATTCAGTATTAGCCATATGTTATATAAATTTTTCAATAAATTAAACTATAATACTATGATTATATTTTTTCTGCAAGATACAAACCTTGTATTTCAGGATTTGAGTTTGTAAACTATTTAAATGTTTAGATTTTCTGTTTCTATTAACAAACAGCCATTGTGTTTTTCTGCAGAATACCCCTCATGGACCTACAGCCATGAGAACACTGTGAGTTTCAGTGCATATGACATTGGTAGAAGCCATGGCAGCACCTTCAACGTGTCCTTCTTCTTGAGGTCTTTAAAGCCAAATGGGCTGCTGCTCCAACTGAGGAGGCCCACAAAGAGAGACGAGGGGGAGGTGTACTTCTCCATTTATCTGGGCATGGGCAGAGTGTTTGTCAGCTCTTTGTCCAACAGCACCCCCCTCACTGCTCCCATATTTGTAACCACAGGAGAGAAGCAGTTTTTACAGGTAGAGGTACGGCAGAGGCAGGTTATCTTTGAGCATACAGGCCTGCGCTACAGCATTGGAGAGATCCCCGAAGTGAACATCAACAAAGGAGACCAGGCTTATGTTGGCGGATTGCATGAACTCTGGAGCTTGGACAAATGGGGCGGATATTACAAAGGCTGTCTGCAGGACGTACGTTTAGACTCACTTCATCTAGGTGTGGGCGAATGGAAAAACTCCAATCAAGAGGATGTATATTTACCAGATAACACTAAAAATATAAAAGAAGGCTGCATCAGTGATAATACCTGCAAGGTAAAAATACACATTCTTATAAGTTTAAAACAATAATTTTGAACTTGTTTAAATGAAAATAAATATGGAATATGACATTCATTTGACAAACTATATTTTATTGGTGTGGTTAATATTCAGTGATATCTGGTATGTTATTGTTATATTTTACACTTATATAAACCTTTTATATGATATTTGCACAAGGTTGCTGAAAATCATGTTATTTGTTTTTCTAAATCTGTAGGTTTAAAATGTTCATGTTATTAGCCTTCTTAGCTTAGTACAGTAGATCTCTTGCCTTTCTAACATTTCTGTACTCACGTTTATTTTCTTTATTCTTTTGTCCTGCAGACAAAGCCATGTCATAATGGTGGAAAGTGCACCATCACTTTTAATGATTTTACTTGCTCCTGCCCAGAGGAGTACACAGGAAAGACTTGTGAAACCCGTGTTTGGTGTGTTAGTGATCCCTGTGTCAATGGCGGCCACTGTGTGGACCTTCCAGATGGATATGAATGTAAACTAATTAGTTAATTTATTCATTAAACACTGATGAAATGTCTGCTGATTTACTTTAAAGTAAATTATACTAACACTCTTTATCTTATCTATCAGGTGTGTACAATGCTACATTTGAGAACAACGCTGTGCAATACAGTGCCGGTGGATCCCTGGCTGAACCTGTTTCTAGCATCTACATTGAGCTGAGGACTCGTTCAGAAAACGCTGTCCTGCTGCGAGCTGCTCGGGGCTCGGACATGCTCATGGTGGGTCTGATTGACTCGTCGGTCCGGCTGGAGATCCAGATCGGGAACACTGTAGAAGCCTTAATTTTGTCTGGAGTGCGGCATGTGGCAGATGGGAAGTGGCACAGACTTAACATTTCGATGGCAGATCATCAGAGAAAGGTTTCCCCTTGGGTCATAGCGGTGGATGGCATCACAGACACTAGTAGCTCCCCAGAGGTCACGGGACGGCTTTACTTTCTCAACCAAAAGAGCACCACTTTAGCAATTGCTCAGAGCTTTACCGGGTGCCTGGGAGCAATAAGGCTCGGTGGGGTGTACCTTCCCTTTGTGGATGACTATAGAGCCCCACAGCCATCCCAGTTTCACTTAGTGGGAAAACCAAAGATCCACTTGGGCTGCACCAGTGCTCCAGTGTGTGACTCAGACCCCTGTCACAATGGGGGCACTTGTGAAGACCTCTTTAATAAATTTGGCTGTGTGTGTGGCTCGGGTTGGGAGGGGGAGCAGTGTGAGGTGGACACTGACGACTGTGTGTCTCAACCCTGCATTCATGGAAGCTGCAGGGACTACTTAGCTGGGTTTGAGTGCCACTGCCACCCCGGATATGCAGGCAGACTCTGTGATCAAGATCTGGATGAATGTAAGCATCACGCCTGTCAGCACGGAGGCACATGTCAGGACGGTCCCAACATGTACACCTGCATATGTCCTGATGACTACAGTGGCCCACTCTGCCAGTACGTTTTACCTCGTCCTAGAGTAAAGCAGAAAATAACTTGATGTCTTTAATAAAATTATCACAATTTTCCACAGATGGAGCTATCCCCCAGAACAGTGTGGTAAAGATGTCAGGTGTATGAACGATGGCATTTGTCATGACGGTCTGTGGGGCGCTAACTGCACCTGTCTTCCAGGTTTTACAGGCCCTAGGTAAGCTTATGCTGTGATTACTGAATAGGCAGCATTGTTATTGTTTCAGTAAACAGTGAACTTTATGACCATCTGCCTCTTTTCTGTCCTGAAGGTGTGAAATGGAAATTAATGAATGTGAGTCTAATCCATGTCGAAATGGCGGCTCCTGTTTGGATCATTTTAACATGTTTGTCTGTGAATGCCCACCTGGTTTCAGTGGACCAACCTGTGACACAAATGTAACTCTCTTTTTTTTGCCACGCCCTCTCCCTGTTATGTGTGATTTTTAATTTTTGTTTCAAGGGTAATGTATTACAACAAATTTTGACTGTGTTTTGTATGTGTTTTCAGAAATTGGCCCATAAACAGGGCGTCCCGTGGCTGTTGGTGGCCATCCCACTGCTCTGTCTGCTTGTTCTTATTGTCATCATCGGCCTAACTTTTATGGTGCTGGCAACCAGGAAAAAGCGTCAGTCGGAGGGAGCCTACAGCCCCAGTGCTCAGGAGTTGGCTGGAGCCCGCCTCGAAATGGACAGCATGCTCAAAGTCCCTCCAGAAGAGCGGCTCATATAGGAGAGTACTGTGTGCACAGAGCTGAGCGATGCAGCAAGTGCACAGGACTGAGACTAGTACTTGTTACTGTTCACTGAGCCGCACACAATTGTTGTGTTATACACCCCCTTATGGTGAAAACAGGTACTCATCCAGTGGTGCTACTTCCATGAAAATGGATGTATTTTGATGGACTGTTCTGGAGTTTGAGGAAAAAACTCACTGCACATCAATGCCCATTATTTAAATGAGAAACAAAACATTGTCTGTGCTTAATTTTGCTAATGTAGGTGAACTGCAGTAAAAAAAAAAAAAAAAAAGTTTTATTTATATGTTAGCTGTTTTACAACAGATATCAATAAAATTAGATGTTCACAAATAATAAGAAAGCACACATCAAAAGTACTACTAAGTAGTACTACTAAAATCATTCTCAGTGACTCATTTCTTCAAGACTAAATTTGTTTTATTGTTGAAGTTTGTACAGCTTGTATTGTTTTCAGATTCTAGATTGTGATGATGTCCCACTCCCAGATGGAGGGCAGGAGCCAGTGTTACTGAAAATTCAAAAATGCTGAACCTTTTTTTTTTTTTTACATTGGTGACAAGGTCCATGATCTCGCTATATTTATCCCATCACACCAAAATATCTGCACATTAAGAATAGAATAGAATTTTTATCTGCCTCCATCTCACTTAAACACTACAGGCCTATGGACTGTTGTGACAGCATCTGAAACCCAACAAAAGTATTTTTCTTGCATTTACTGGACTTTTTTATTGTTCAGGGGGAATGTTATTGAAGAGCACACTAAATCTGGTTCAATAGATGAACTACTTTTTGTACAGTGAGGTGTTTATAAAACTTTAAATACTGCACCAAATAAAAAATAATTTTGATATATACATTTTGGTCGAAAGTGGTTTAAATTTTCTGCAACATAACATAACATGAAAATGTATTTTTTATATAAAATAGGAGTTACTAAAAGGTAAGCTACAGAAACACTATTCCTTGTACTGTACACAGGCCATAGTTTTTTTAAAATATTAATAAAATAAAGCTGTGAACTGCCAAATCTAAAATTACTATCAGTATGTAGGTGTAATGTGTTTTGTTTTGACGACTAAATCACAGGAAAATACCTAAGTGAAAGCAGATAGCCATTAGAGCCCACAAGATTTAATCATAGCAAACAGTAGGGAAAATGTGAAAATTATTCACAAGGACAAAGTAAAGGTAAATAATTGTAAGGATTGAGGAAAAATAACTGTAATTATCACATTGTGTTTGTTCAAGTATACAAAATACCACTGACAGGTACTAAAAATTAAATACAGTGTAATATCAAGTGTCCTGTGCTATGATACAATGGTTCATATCATATCAGCTGTTTCAATATGGAATCAAATGCTTTCTATTCCACAAAAGAAAATATATAATCAATTAGTTGGCAGCACTATATATTTTAACAAAAGCAACATGTCATTTTTTCCTGTTTCCTGTGTGATAAATAACATTGTGTATTAATAGCGTTTTAGATCTAACAACCTACATAGGCCCTACATGCCTACTTGTGTTATTGTTGCTTGAAAGCATACAACTTATTTATTGTACGTACAGAGTTTAGTCCTTCTCAGTGTATACTCCACAATACCCTGCTTGTGCGATTACTTTACTTGTGTACTTAATGTGTGCAAGAATTCATTTACTCATTCATATATAGTAACTGAATACCTCTTGTAACTCAATGGCCCTACAAAATACAGTGTAGACATTTGGCAGCTGTATAAAGAAGTAGACGTAGTAGTGCAGTAGTAGTAGTAGTAGTAGCAGTAGTCAGGGTTTCTGCAGGGTTATACCTTTTTAAGACCATTGTTCAAGAAAATTAAGACCTATTCCATAAGCATGCAGTGTACAAAAAGCTAAGTTGTAAATGTGGCAGCGCTCTTTAATTGCAACCACTTGCGACAGTGAGTTCTGCAAAGCATTTTCGTCTTAAAAAAAATCTAGCTCCAAAAATCTGAGCTCTCATATCAGCGACAGTAATAAGCATTTGATCATATCAGTGGGCATTTTAGAATAAGCTAGTGAACGCAGGTAGTTGTATCAACTGTACATGACGTATTTAAGATCTGTTTAAGCTTATTTAAGACCTAATACACTGTTTTTCTACAACTTTAAGACTTTTTAAGACCCTGCAGAAATACTGAATAGTACTAAGTAAAAAAATGCTATCACAAAAAAAAAAAGAAAAGCTCAAGACAAAATAAATGGCAATGGCAACAGCAAAAATGCAATACAACTGAGTCTTTATAGTCCTCAAAAACATTTAATCAGGTATGATTAAAATAGTTTCAGGGACAGCTCAGTGGGATAATAGTGGGATAATATTTTTTTCAGTGTTTTTATATAAAATCAGGAAGCAGCACAAAATCACAGATGAATTCTTCATAAAGGCTCAACAAAATGACAGCACTGTGCATGAAGCCACCAAACCTGGCAAGGATGGACTAACTGCACTCAGATGAACCACAGTATGTACAGTAGCTACAGTACCACAATGCCATTAGTTGTCTGACATAGCAAACAAGCTACACAAGCAAGCTGTAAAAGTTGTGATTATAAAGATATGCAATCTGTTTTAGCAGGAAAACTGTGTACTGTTAAATACTCATCTGAGCACTGCCCTAATGTGGTACATTACACAAATCCACACCATTACAAAATGTGCAAATTATCTATTAAGCAAGTGGCAAGGGGCAATGGACTGTTGGCATCCAAGTATATAAAAACAGGGTCAGCAGAAAAACAAAAAACACACAATGAACTAAGACAATAGCCTTATAGCGGTTGGTGTGGATGACTGGCCAGTCCATGCCACATTAGTTCAAACCTACTTCTCAGTGGTCAGCTGCAGACTGTGGAGAGGACAGTCTGAGTGTGTGCCACAACCAGATTATTCCTCAAACAAAATTAAAATAAAGGATCATGCACATTATTTTTGTACTCTGCACTTAACAAACAGGATCAGTAGTAACAAATGACAACACATTTTTTGTTGATTGCAATCAGTAGTAATTAATTTGATATTGTAAATGTAACAAGCTTTGGCTAAGTCTTTGGTACCAATAGATCAGAAATTCAGTCATATTTTGGAGAGGCCCATAATCTGCCTGATATTTTAAAAACACAGAAACTGATGTCTAATAATGAAACAGGGATCTAAAAATATAATTTATTGACTGGTCTGATTCTTTGGTTGCACAAAGTGCCACATGTAAGGCACCTCTCCAAGTTGCAATTTGTGTTCAGGTTTCTAGACTTCAAGAATTATGCTTTAATAATGCTTTCATTTAGGTTTCTTCATAAATAAAGTAATATACAATACATATAATTACATATAATTTTCCTCAAAACATGTTCAAGGCACTGTACATTTATTATTTAATGAGGAACAATCTGGTTGTGAGGCCACAGTCAATGTATAGTCACAGTTACGTCAGTCAAATGTTTCCCACTTCCGCCGTAAGTCCTCTACTTTCATTTTTGGAGTACTGGGTTGGACCATAGTGAGCAGGTCCCCAAAAGGATCCTGGCTCTTCTGACTGTCTGCCTCCGTCTGAAGTGGTTTTGTCAGTCTGTTTTGAAGAGTACTGGGGTCAGTCATAGATTCTGCTAGACTAGACAGGGAGTGGTTACTGGCCGAGGACTGAGGTAGGGAGGAGGCTAACGGGACGAACGCCTGACTGTAGGACTCCATAACTGGGTGACACAGTGGAACTGACTGGTGAAGGCTGTCTGTAAAGACCGGGGAGTGTCTGTGGGGTGTGGAGATAAGGGCCCACTGGTGGAGGCCTATAGACTGCACTAAAGGGGTTCCCACTGGCTGCTGGGGAGTAGTGCATTTGAGGAGGGGTTTGTGGGAGAGAGGAGGCAAAGGGGTTGAGTGATATTTGAGGCTGCACAAGAAAAGGAGGAAGCCCCTGTGGGTACGGCCTGGGTGGGAGCATTGGTTTAGTTGATGAGAGTGTGCTGTCTTCTGCCTTGTCATTCACTGATCTTTTGCTAAGGGGGTCCAAAAGGCTAATCAGATCTAAACTGTCTTCTGCAGGTCTTGAGGGCTTCAGAAGCTCCACATCTGGGGTCCTGCTCAGGGCTTGTCTAAACTCCTGTCCTCCAGCTGTAGTCCTTCCCTCAGCTGGTTTAGACTTGGCTTGAGCCAAAGGGGGGCCCAACACTGTCCCCAGCTCTGGCGTCTTCCTGCCCTGTGGCCGGGGGATGGTGATGTTGCTGGTGTTCGTGAGATCTGGGACATCTAGACCCAATGTAAGAATTTCACGGTTCGGGGAGGGGGCTTCAGGAAGTTGGACAGAAGGGGGTCTGTCACAGGGAGGAGGCACACAAATGGGCAAAGCAGCGTCATCCTGGCCCATACTCCAGAGCTTGTTGTAAGGGTTGGACAGTTTGAGCCCAGGGAGAGTCTGTGAGTGTTCACCAATGCTCAGGTCCATACGCTGCAAGAGAAATATCAAACTGAATTTAGTTTTACAATTAAAATCACACCCCTGAAGCCTAAATCAATATTTCTATATCAAGACAGTAAAATACATAATAATAGTCTTTTTTTGCATAACCATATTGCTTTAATGATGTCTAATACACGATTACTTATATTATTACTAACATCTCTGACCTGATAGGTAAATTTGGATTGCAGGTCTTCAGTTTCTTTGGGAGTCCTCAAATCCTCCAGACTTTTAGCCAGAGTAATTGGTTGGCTGTCAGGCTCATCTTGGCAGCCAAAAATATCCCCCAGCAGGTTAATGTTGGAAAACTTCTCATTAACTGGACTTGGAGGAGCAGTGTGGCGTTCTGTACCAAAACCAGGATCATCACCTTCTAATAACTCCACTTCTTTTAGAGAGCGATAAGGCTGAGCTCTGCAAAAGAAAGTTTTCTAAATTAATAGTGCTCAAAACATCTACACTTTTTTTTCTTACCGATACAGTACATTAACCGTTTTAATGCACATAATTATAGATTCATATACTAGGTCACATACAACTATGTGTCCATACTTCATAGCAATAAAATGGATTATAAATTATTCAGTTAGAAAAGAGATGAGTCACTACTTCAAACATGCAGCACTAAGCCAATCCAAGAAATGCGTACAAAGGAGACCACTCAAAGGGGACGGAGAAGAGAACACTGTCAGGAAACCCAGAAACCGTGTCTTCATCATACTGGAGCTCATCTCCAGACGAGTCTTCCGACAGAAAGACTGTGTAATGACGAGTAGGACGCAGAGAGCTACAGTAAGGAAAGACAACAGCACATTTAGAGCTGCACACAGAGGGAGAACAGAGGCGTAGAATAACAGTAACAGTTGTATTTGAGCAGAATAGCTTGGAACTACTGTAGCTTAGGGGTTAGTATTGGGTTAGATTCAGCTTTATTGTTAGCAGCAAGTGCATATACAGTAGCTAGAGTATGTACAGGAAAAAAAGTAGTACTATGGGCATATTAGATCGTTAATGTATTTGAAAAGGAAGCAAAACATAGTAAAACAGTAAGGGTGCTCCGATCGATCGGCCGCCGATCATGATCGGCCGATCATGGCTAAAAATAGAGTGATTCGGTGATCGGTAAAATGGGCCGATCAGAAGGGCCGATCAAATTACAATAAACACGCGAGGCTCTCACATTTACTGTCCTGCAACTCTGGTTTGATTAAACAGCAGTAGCGTTATTTTAGCAGTGTTTTTAAGTTAAGCCCTGGTTATAACTAACACAAACCTGCCCTGGAGGCGCTGCTTTGTGTCCCCGCTGTGTCCTCGCTGTGTCCCCGCCTGCTTTAGGAGCGCACGGGACAGAACCGAGGCGCAGCAGTGCGTGTATTTGTAAACACCAACGTAAATAGAGCTACAGCTAACCCGCTAACAGTTACGTTAAAAGGATTAAGAAAGTTCAGAGTCTGCCTGTGTCTTGTTGCGCGGAGAAAACTGTGCGTTTTGTGGCTTAAACTGCACCAAATGGCTGCTAATGGAAAGAGAAAGTAAAAAGGCAGCCCATGTGTCCGTGAGTCTGAGAGGAGCATCTTTCATCGTTGTCTTCTCTGCTCTCTTTGCACGTTTTCTTCATTCAGACGTTGTCAAAACTGGCAGCAGGAGCTGTCTGCTCTTTAGTCCACTGTGTTTCAACCTGGTTTGGCTGCGCGTTACGCGGACACAGGCGCTGCACCCGCAGACTCGCATTAAAGGAACCAATTAAGAACAGCTGATTTTTACATCAGCGGAGCATTCAAACAAAGCCACAGACACTGGGCACACATTAAAGACCAATAATGCAACAAAACCTCTTCTAAAACAAAAATAAGTAGTATTTTGTTGTTCTTTTATATTTACAAAGGCTACAGTATTTTTTCAAATGGAACTAATAATAGCCTGCATACAATACATTACTACATTGAAGACCACGTGATCGGTATCGGCCATGATCGGTATCGGCCGATCACAGCAGAGGCTGATCGGTGATCGGCCTCAAAAACCCTGATCGGAGCACCCTTATAAAACAGTGATACAAATTTAAATGTACTGACTTAAAAGGAGCACTAATTTCATGTCTGTCCTGGTACAAATCTGAAATTTAGGGTGTCCATTATTTTAAGATTAACCATTAACTTTCAATTTATGTCTGTACTATACAACATTCTGTAAGCAAAAGTATAGCTATGTGAAAAACAATACCAGTACACACTTGGCATTTTTCACTATTCCTCCATGTTACAAATATTAAAGTGGGCTTACAGTGGGTCCACAGTGGTCTCCAGACTCACATTACTGCTTGGTCTCTTTAACAACAGTGGTGGTCGAGTCTGGTGAAGGTGTAAAAGAAAAACAAAATGCAGTTTCAGAGTGATATTTTTTAGCCAAGTTTAGCTGTGATAGTATATGTGATAGTAAGCACTGCATCAAAACTCCACCTATCACGCAGTTAAAAGTAATTAGAACTGGGTAATTTTTAACGCAATCATTATACAAAACAGTTTTTTTGTTAAACTTGTTCCATATCTTTACAACTACATTACACCCCTTACTCATTTGTGGCATACCTGTCCAAAGTGCATAGTGATTGGACGGCAGTCGTCCCAGGTATGCAGCGGCCCCTCCCTCCTGACCGCTCCGGTAGTGGAGGGAAACTCTGAGGGGCCGTCACTGTCGATAACCACTGACCCAGCTGTGGAGAAGCCATTCTCTGCCTGTTCCTGCAAAGGGGAAACAAATGGAGGAGAAGAATAACGAGGGTCCAAGGAATGGCACTGCAGTGGAACAGGGAGAGAGGCTGTGCGACGGGGCTGGGTTTGTGATGGGCAGTTCAGTAGTTTAGATTAGGGTCAGGAGAGAGAGCCAGTATTTTTCATGGACAATGTTAACATGTTTGCTAATGCACAGAATTTGAGTGACAAAGTACAAAGTACAAGTGCAAAATATTGTTAATATACTGTTCAACAGTGTGAGGTCCCATACCTTCTGCTTTAGTCGGCTCTTTACTTCCTTGATGCCCATTTTTGCATGATCTTTAGCCTGTCACAAAGTATAAATGATTAATTAGCACTCTCAAAAGACACTGTGAGGTTTAGGTCTTTGAGGAAACAATGCTTACAAATTTATAAACAGTCTTCATAGCTGGGTTGGCTTTGGTCCTCATCGTGTTAATGATTGCCCCGCCACCTTTCTGTAATAAAATATTTATACAATATCTGGTAAAAAAGTTGATGGAAAACTTAGTTATCCATTAATCATATTTTATAATTTGTGCAGTCCATGAAAATAAACACTCTAATCCATGACAATATGGATGATAGTAAAAAAAATAATAAAAAAAGACAAAGTAATCAACTTCATAGCTTTACCTTAACAGTAAACAGCCATTGGTGGTAGGTCTTGTCACTTCCTGTGGAGTATATAATAAAAACAAATTGCATACTTACTACAGAGGTCCATAAATATTTGGTAACTGACACAAGTTTGTTATTTTAGCTGTTTACAAAAACATATTCAAAATACAGTGATATGATTAATATGGGCTTAAAGTGCAGACTCTCTATAATTTGAAACTAATCACATCCAATCAGAGCAAGGGTTTAGGTATTACAGCTCTTTAATATGTAGCTGCCTCTTTTCCAAGGCACCAAAAGTAATCGGACAATTGCCTAAAATTTATTTCATGAGCTGCATGGGCTATTCGCTGTTTGGGTAAAAAAAGCTAAAATAACAAAATTTGTGTCAGTGTCAGTATATAGTGATCACAATAAACTGATATAACATCTGGAGTCTAAATTTATGCCACTGCACCAACACACCTGCATATTCCCCCATGTTAATTTCCTCTTCAAAAATATCATTAAAGCCTTCTCCTGAGTTCAACAGGTCCAATCGACCGTCAATAAACTGCACACACAACCACAGCAAGTGTGAGAGTAGAGTGATAAATAACATAATACATGATGCAATTCATTGCACAGCTGGTACCTGTTTAAACAGCTGCAACTGGATTGCATTCTGAAGAAACTGCCTCATTGCACTCGATCGATGGTTTACGAATGTTTCTTCATTAAATGTGATTGGTTCCCCCTAAGGACACTGGAGTTAGACACGACATAGACACTGTGTGCACTGATGCATGCTATGGTGCGTTCACTGACCGGTTCAATTAGCAGAGCATTTCTGTAACTGCCAAAAAGAGCAGCCTGACTCTTAAGGAAGGCTC
Source organism: Bostrychus sinensis (assembly GCA_020698575.1). Taxonomy (NCBI): domain Eukaryota; kingdom Metazoa; phylum Chordata; class Actinopteri; order Gobiiformes; family Eleotridae; genus Bostrychus; species Bostrychus sinensis. The sequence goes on from CM036239.1 coordinate 13,639,940, forward strand.
GAGCCACACCATCCCCTGTTGTGGTTGATACCTTTCTCAAACGGCTTTTTAAAGAGGACACCTGACCAAAAAATCCTGTTAATATCACACTACAACATAGTGATGCTTTGTATTAAGTCTATATGCTTATTTATTACTACATTGTTCTCAAATTATATAGACAGACTCACCACATCATTTGGTAGGCTTTGGAGGTCTTCATAGGGGGTTTCCAAGGTGTTAGTGTCAACATTCAGGACTACCACATCATCCAGAGTCATCCCACGAACTTTCTACAAGGAACAAACAGCAAAAAGTCAATAGATCCAATACAACTAGATACAGTAGAAGCGTCACAGACAAAACCTACCTCCAGTAAACTGGAATGTACTCCAATGAGATAAGGCATTGGGGCACTAAGAGAGATATACAGTTATAGTTATTTCTAAATTTCAATGGTGCTAAGAAAGTAACAATAGTTTCATTTTAAAACGTGAAATAAAGTGAACGATACAACAGTTACAGAAGATTTGTGCGCAGTAGTGTTTTAACCATTTTTCTGACTTGGTGTGGTCTACTACTAGATTTGCGAACAATACTGTATACAGTTAGGTCCATAAGCATTTAGACACTGACACAAGTTTTGTTTTTTTAGCTTTTTTACCAAACACACAGTCACAGTGCAATGTAATTTGAGGTTATTCACATACAAATCAGAGGAAGGGTTCAGGAATTACAGCTCTTTACACCTCTTTTTTAAGGGACCAAAAGAAATTGGACAATTGCCTCAAAAGCTATTTCATGGGCATTTCCCAATTTCCCTCATTAATCTATCATAAACTGATCAAGTAAAAGGCCTGAAATAGGTGTAGCATTTCAAACTGAAAACTGTTGCTGTGAACCCACAAGGCAAAGAAGTGAAATATTCTGCAATGGCCAAGTCAGTCACCAGATCTCAACCTGATCGAGTTAGAATTTCACATGTTTAAGACAAAACTTAAGACAGAAAGACACAAAAACAAACTACAACGGAAGACAGCTGCAGTAAATGTCTGGCAAAGCATCACAAAGGAGGAAACTCATCAGAGAGTCTGCACTTTAAGCTCATGTTAAAAGTAATTATATAAGAAAGCTAAAAAAACAAAAAAAACAATATTACAATACTACAATCTGCACTTACCAGCAGTAGTCTAACAGATGTTGAGGCAGGACAGGAATGTAAACATGTTGCCAGTGCATTGGATACAACATGGCTGCAGACCCATGAACACAAGCAGTTAACTGTGGAAAAAAAAACACAACACAGAGAAATTAAAAAGCCAAAGAAAACCCCCATCAGTCGAACTCTATCGCTCACATTTGATGTCCCATGTATTTTTTTGTTAGTACCATTGCACACAGAAGTACACTGTGTCTTATTGAGAAAGGATATTTCTATTTGCAGGCACTGTGGTCTCCAGTTAACTTGTTTTGACTTTACATGAACAGTATACATAAAAAAAAAAAATAAAAAAAAAGCAGGACTACTTACAGTGCTTAGTTTGCTACAGCAGATGAGGATTCGCCGTTCATAAAGCATACTAGCGTACAGATGGAGCATGTTATTGACGTCTACTGCTACAAAATATTCCGTTAAGTTTCGCTGCAAGATTAAAAAAAAAAAAAAGTTAGTGGAAAGGTGATCACTGCAAGGAGAAAATGAACCAGCCAGCATCTTTTCAACACATTACACCAAACACAATTTACAATTTATATATTAAAACTCCTCATAACAATTTACTCACATTTTCAGGTATGCTGGGGAGCTCTCTTATGTCAGGCACAGTGAAGAAGGAATGCTGATAGACAGAAAGAAATAGGTTTCTGTAACAGAGTACTACAGAGTAATAGATTATAGAGATATTTGATAACAGTGTGGAAGTTACTAAAGGAACTAAATAGAAAAGACTACAGAGCTAAACGATTGTTAATTAAAATACATACTTACCATGCCCAGATGAACAGGAACTCCAGGCTCTGGGATAGGAAGGGTATGTAGTGACACCAGCAGCTCTTGTAAGGGACTTTCCTAGATCATTCAGAATGTCCATTGATAATAAATTGGAAAAAGAATCAAACAAACCCAAACCCATACAAACCTTATCCTTTCACACAACATTATTTGCATAAGGTATATGCATGTATGTCTGACATACACACAATAATGTGAAAAGCTTTTATATTTACTTTTATACCAGTGGAGAAGTCCTTCAACTCAACAAAAAAAGAAAATAAAATCCTTCTCTTACCTGGCCTTTGATAGTGTAATCTGCAATGATGTTAAGCAGCTTGTAGAAGACCTCAAACCAAGGCAGGTAACTGAAAGACAAAATAAGTTTTATAAGTATTATAAAACCATTAAAAAGTCCAAAAAACAAATTATACTATATTTTTGTTTGACACTGCAAAAATTCACCAACCTAAGAATGCAGTAGCAGGTGTGAGCGCCAGAGGAGAGACGGCAAAAACCAAATCTCTGCTTGCTCTCAATATCAGTCAACACAAATGTAAAGTTCTGGCCAACCTGGTTGACTGTTAAGCTGCAAGGTGGAAACAGAGCAGAAAGTAGTAAACAGTATGGAATAAATTATTTATAAATCCAATGCCAATACATTTGCAACTCAATAAAAATAAAATAACTTTTTTTCATGTTCTCTTGTTGAAACATTGATCATTAAAGGTGATTAAAAATATATATATCCATTCTGATATCTAGTTTTATAGGACTTCCGTAATGACTTTTAACGTCCTGTACTTTGAGTCACTTTGGTCAGCAGGAGGCACAGTAGTTACAGTTATGTAATCCTGAGTGAGCACTACCTGTCCATGTTAAAGGGGAAGCAGAACTTGGGTACTGTCTGAAGAGTCTCCTGTGAAAATAATGTTTTTAAGCAATAACCAAATATAGTTAAGCAAAGAAGATATGAGTGAAAGAAAAGATGTCTTGTGTGTTTCAGACCTTGTCAGTATAATCTTCAGGAAATTGCCTTTGCACCACTGGTTCTGTCAAATACAAAACATAGATTGATTATTTCATTACTTTTGCAACAAGGAATTAAATAGAGACATGACATTTAAAGTTTTCTATCAACTTACTTGAATTTTTTCATGCAATGACACAATGACTGTACAATAGCTGAACTAGTAAAGGTCAAGTTAGAAATAATGTGAAGTGCAAGTAACCATCATTTGACCTCCAAAAGCTTAGACCAACGCTAAATGCCAAATGCTGAAAAGACATGCATGAGAGAGGACCAGACAGAAGAGGTTTGTAGACTGCTCCTCAGACACTTACTAGAGCCAGGTGTTCCTGAATGAGCTACCTCCAGGTAAACCTCAAAAATCGACTCAGGGCTTTCCCTAAAAATAAAAACATTAAGACAATGCTTTTAATCACATACAAGCAAATAAGTAAATAAATTATAAAATATCTCTGATGAATGATAAATTGTTAGTTGATTGTTATTTGCTATTGATAAATTTGTATTGTACCAGAAACCTCAAACATCATTGTATCTGTATTAATATTTATGTGTGTATATATATATATATTTATGTGTATGTATATATATATATATATATATATATATATATATATATATATATATATATATATATATATATTTATGTGTATATATATATATATATATGTATATATATATATATTTATGTGTATATATATATATATATATATATATATATATATATATATAAATAAATATATAAAGAAAGAAAGAAAAATGTAACAAAGTGTCAGCTTTTCACATTGTATAAATCGGTTTCATCTTAATTTTAGCTTTTAGTGGTATTAGCCTTAATGTAATAATTTTATTAAATATTTATTATTACAGACATCAATGGAAAACATTCTTTCTCCAAGATGAAATAGTCACTTATATCTTATATCTTAAATTAATGGCTAAAATTCCACACACCCGTAATACTTAAAGTTGGGTCTCATTTTACTGGCAACGCTACGATGCCTTATATTACATGCCTAAATGCATAAAGCATTATTATCAAAGAAGGGGCCCACATGAACCGTCTAGCTTCCTCCCTCCAGGCTTCAGTACAATACACAAAACCATTAAAGCGTGAAAACGGGGAAGCACACGCCTATGTGTCATATTCCAGCCTCTTGTCTGTAAACTACTTTTGTCTTGCATCCGGTGGAAGAGGGGCAATCTGATACAGCGGCTAAACGTACACAAACAAGTCGCTACGTTATTTGTCTCAGTCTGATAGCACTGGTATGTTTATTCATCTGACGCACCATACTAGACAATAGGGGTCATTTAAAATGCACCGCTTTATACAGTGTAGAGGCGGAATAGGATAATGTTTTAGCTTGTGTCGCAACAAGTCAGGGCCCTGATATGAACAGTTATCCCAATGATTCACGAAAACAAAGCTAACGGCGGGCTGACACACCCATCACAATGATCTGTAAAGAGATATTCTTACTTGATTCGGGACCCCATCCTTAATTGTTACCCAGCTGTGGCTGGTAGCAGCCTAGAGTGCGCAGCCGCGACTGTCGGGATGTTTTTCTGCAGCTAAGTTGTCACATAGCGGTGCATATCGCCATAGTGTACACGCGTAGATCACGCTCTACGGCCCGAGGAATTAGGGGAAATGTAGTATTTCAGACAAGGCATGAGCGTGCTCTGTAGTTGTGCAAAAAACTACAACGTCCACAAGGCGTGTCGTAAAAACGTATGGACTGTGTGATACAGAGGTCGATAAACTTTATTATATCTTTCCTGTGTATTATCTGTCAGATAATGACCCTTTGTTAATACAAAATAAATAACTAAATATCACGTTGAAATGGTATAACATGCTAAATATAGGCTAATAACATTATTATTATCACGACACCTTTTAACACAAAACGCCGCGACTTAAAAGTAGCTTATAAAATTGCTATTTGTACTATTTCACTGATGGTTTTAACAACACAAAACCAATATAACTAATCTCCCCAAAATGTATTTAAAACAATTGCTAGTTGTACTACAATAGTGTTAAAATACTAATAACAGGAGTCATGATAATTTTGAAAATTAAGGTGGGGCCTACGTAAGTACTCTATAGAAGTAAATTGGATATCATTATATGAGGGCATACATAAGCTCAAACTGTGACAGCTGCTACTGATGCCACAGATTAGGTGTACCTGCCTGGCATTACTTCTACTACTATTACTACTAAACCCGATGTAACTGTAGCAGTAGTAGTAGTGGTAGTAGTGCCACTACTACAACAGCTACTACTGCTACTGCTATACTTACTACTAAACTGCCACTACTACTGCTACTACTAGTACTGCTACTGTAACCGAGGGTCTTAATGCTGAGCACTGACGTTGTAATAGCTTGACGTGAAGAAAGGACGAGAGCAGTATGGAGGACCAAAACTACCAAATCAATAAATCAATAAATGAATCTTTTTGACAAACAGGACAAGAAATGTTGAAATAAAAAAAAAAGTATTATTATTATTAAAGATGTAAGTTAAGGTTATAATAAATAAATAAATAAATACATACATATATAAAGCCCTAAATTCCCCTTACCGTATTTATTTCTTCGTTTAGTCATTTGTGCTTTAATTTAATTTAGCTTTATTTTATTATTTATTTTTTCCTCTTTTATTTGTTTCCACATTTATTTATTTATTTATTTATTGCTCTCTGTCAACAAAATGCAAATGAAGGCAGTCCTGTTAGACAAAAGTAATCAAAGCAACAAATCTGCAGATAGTCCAGGCAGTGATCACTTGCCCAGATCAATCAATGACATCGTCAGGACACGCCCCCTTCATTTGCATTTCGTTGAGAAATCAATCAATCAATAAATGTGGGAATAAATAAAATAGGAAAAATAATAATTAAACAAAGCAAAAATAAATTAAAGCACGAATGAATAAACATAGAAATAAATACAGAAAGTAAATAATTATAGGCCTTTTATTTATTTACTTATATCTTAACTTCTACTTTTTATCTTAACCAAAACTTACATCTTCATTTAAAAATTTTTTTTTTAGTTCAGCATTTCTTTCGTCCTTTTTAAATAATTATTTGTGAAAGATAGCATTTATTTATTATTTATTATGCAAGCAGGATCGGGCAGTGGTCGAAGGTGGGGGCCTCGGCGTCCCGATCCCTGGACACAGAAACTGGCTCTGGGGACATGGAATGTCACCTCGCTGGGGGGGAAGGAGCCTGAGCTTGTGCGGGAGGTTGAGCGTTACCGACTAGAGATAGTCGGGCTCACCTCCACGCACAGCTTGGGCTCTGGAACCCAACTCCTTGAGAGGGGCTGGACTCTCTTCTACTCTGGCGTTGCCCGCGGTGAGAGGCGGCGGGCTGGTGTGGGCTTGCTCATAGCTCCCCAGCTCAGCCGCCATGTGTTGGAGTTTTCCCCGTTGAATGAGAGGGTCGTGTCCCTGCGCCTTCGGGTTGGGGACAAGTCTCTCACTGTTGTTTCGGCCTATGGGCCGAACAGCAGTGTGGAGTACTCGGCCTTCTTGGAGTCCCTGGGAGGGGTGCTGGAAAGTGCTCCAACTGGGGACTCCGTCATTCTGCTGGGAGACGTGATTGGGAGGAACGGCCTCCCCGATCTGAACCCGAGCGGTGTTTTGTTATTGGACTTCTGTGCTAGTCACGGATTGTCCATAACGAACACCATGTTCAAGCACAAGGGTGTCCATCAGTGCATGTGGCACCAGGACACCCTAGGCTGGAGGTCAATGATCGACTTTGTAGTCGTGTCATCTGACCTTCGGCCGTGTGTCTTGGACACTCGGGTGAAGAGAGGGGCTGAGCTGTCAACTGATCACCATCTGGTGGTGAGTTGGATCCGCTGGCGGAGGAGGAGGCCGGACAGACTCGGCAGGCCCAAACGTATTGTGAGGGTCTGTTGGGAACGTCTGGCTGAGCCTCCTGTCAGAGGGGTCTTCAACTCCCACCTCCGGGAGAGCTTCAACCAGATCTCGGGGGAGCTTGGAGACATTGAGTCCGAGTGGACCATGTTCTTCACCTTTATTGTAAATGCAGCCATCAGGAGCTGTGGCCGTAAGGTCTCTGGTGCCTGTTGTAGCGGCAACCCCCGAACCCGGTGGTGGACACCGGAAGTAAGGGATGCCGTCAGGCTGAAGAAGGAGTCCTATCGAGCCTGGCTGGCTTGTGGGACTCCCGAGGCAGCCGACGGGTACCGGCAGGCCAAGCGTGCTGCAGCCCGGGCGGTTGTGGAGGCAAAAACTCGGGTCTGGGAGGAGTTCGGGGAGGCCATGGAGGAGGACTATCGGTCGGCCTCAAAGAGATTCTGGCAAACCGTCCGCTGCCTCAGGAGGGGGAAGCAGTTCTTCACCAACACTGTTTACAGTGAGGGTGGGGAGCTGTTGACGTCGACTGGGGATGTTGTCGGGCGGTGGAAGGAATACTTTGAGGATCTCCTCAATCCCACCGACACGTCTTCCGTTGAGGAAGCAGAGGTTGGGGACTCGGAGGAGGATTCATCCATCACCCAACACCCAAGCTGAAGTCATCGAGGTGGTTAAAAAGCTCCTCGGTGGCAAGGCACCGGGTGTGGATGAGATCCGTCCTGAGTACCTCAAGTCTCTGGATGTTGTGGGGCTGTCGTGGCTGACACGTCTCTGCAGCATCGCGTGGCGGTCGGGGACAGTGCCTCTGGACTGGCAGACCGGGGTGGTGGTCCCTCTTTTCAAGAAGGGGGACCGGAGGGTGTGTTCCAACTACAGGGGGATCACACTTCTCAGCCTCCCCGGGAAAGTCTATTCCAGGGTACTGGAGAGGAGAATTCGGCCGATAGTCGAACCTCGGATTCAGGAGGAACAATGCGGTTTTCGTCCTGGCCGTGGAACAGTGGACCAGCTCTACACCCTCTATTGGGTGCTCGAGGGTTCATGGGAGTTCGCCCAACCAGTCCACATGTGCTTTGTGGACCTGGAGAAGGCGTTCGACCATGTCCCTCGTAGCGTCCTTTGGGGGGTGCTCTGGGAGTATGGGGTCCGAGGCTCTTTGTTAAGGGCTGTCCGGTCCCTGTATGATCGGAGCAGGAGTTTGGTTCGCATTGCCGGTTGTAAGTCGGACCTGTTTCCGGTGCATGTTGGACTCCGGCAGGGCTGCCCTTTGTCACCGGTTCTGTTCATAATTTTTATGGACAGAATTTCTAGGTGTAGCCAGGGGCCAGAGGGTGTCAGGTTTGGGGACCACAGGATTTCATCTCTGCTTTTTGCGGATGATGTTGTCCTGTTGGCTTCATCAGGCCAGGACCTTCAGTGTGCACTGGGGCGGTTTGCAGCCGAATGTGAAGCGGCTGGGATGGGAATCAGCACCTCCAAGTCCGAGGCCATGGTTCTCGACCGGAAAAGGGTGGCTTGCCCTCTCCAGGTTGGAGGAGAGTTCCTGCCTCAAGTGGAGGAGTTTAAGTATCTCGGGGTCTTGTTCACGAGTGAGGGAAGGATGGAGCGTGAGATCGACAGACAGATCGGTGCAGCGTCTGCAGTAATGCGGTCGTTGTATCGGTCTGTTGTGGTGAAGAAAGAGCTGAGTCGAAAGGCGAAGCTCTCGATTTACCGGTCGATCTATGTTCCTACTCTCACCTATGGTCATGAGCTTTGGGTCATGACCGAAAGGACAAGATCCCGGATACAAGCGGCCGAAATGAGTTTCCTCCGCAGGGTGGCTGGGCGCTCCCTTAGAGATAGGGTGAGGAGCTCGGTTACCCGGGAGGAGCTCGGAGTAGAGCCGCTGCTCCTCCACATCGAGAGAAGCCAGCTGAGGTGGCTCGGGCATCTGTTCCGGATGCCTCCTGGACGCCTCCCTGGGGAGGTGTTCCGGGCATGTCCCACCGGGAGGAGGCCCCGGGGAAGACCTAGGACACGCTGGAGGGACTATGTCTCTCGGCTGGCCTGGGAACGCCTTGGGGTTCCTCCTGAGGAGCTGGAGGAAGTGTCCGGGGAGAGGGATGTCTGGGTGTCCCTGCTTAGACTGCTGCCTCCGCGACCCGGCCCCGGATAAAGCGGAAGAAGATGGATGGATGGTGTAGTGCGGGTTTTCTTGACGTTAAGCAGCACACAGTCTCTGCCTCAAACTACTGTCTGCCCTGATCACTATGAACCGTCACAGGAATGCCATGCTACATACATAATCCTCAAACAAACACTGGTAAACTCACTGGGGATGGTCAGAGAGAGCATATAGATTGACAAACTTAGAAAAATAGTCCTCAATAAAAAGCATATATCTGTTGCCCATTAAATCCCCATTAGAGGTCAATGTGCTGAAACAGACAAACGATGCAGGGACAACCACCTGATGCTGAGCTTCCCCCAAGTGAGAGGAGTTTACCGTCCGGCAAAGAAGTCTATTCACTAGGCAAAACCTGGGGAACTTGGTCCAGAGCTTCTGAAGCTACCAGGAGCTGCCTCTCAACTGCCTTCTGGGTGGACGAGAACCCCCGGTCTTGCTCCAGTCTAATATCTGCATCATTCTGCTTCTGTTATTCAGAAGTACATGCAGGTACTGCTCGCTAGTGTCAGGATCAGTAGGTTGAGGTACTGCAGTCTGTGGAGATATGGATGTGAAGCACTGCAGTGTAAGGATTTGTTCATTTTGGGTGAAAGCATCAAAGAGGACGATGATTCAGAAGTGTAATCAAGTCAGAAGGTTTATTCAGTAAAAACACAGGTAAGGTTACAGTCAGCAGAATGAGCGCGCTCCTAGAGAAAGGAGTGTCCTCAGTTTTTATATTATGTATGACGATATATGACGATTTCTGCATAGCATTATCTTCTTGGCTTCGAGTAACTTTTTTGTGCATAGGGCAGGGCCACAAAAAGTTCTCAGTTTCTGCAGAGCCTTCCCACGCATCGACAGGCCGTAGGAGCCCCCCTTGTAACCTTGGGTCTGATAACTTTGTAGCAAGCTCATTATTATAAGCAATGCACCTAAGAGTAGGGTGACCTTACAGTGAAAGAAGAAAAAATCACATAAAACCAAAGTATTATTACTAATATTGAAGTGTTTATTAACCTTAGCAGTAGTACATCAATATATAAGTTTAATGGTAATACGCAAAGCTATATTTAGAAATATTAAATAGCAGCTACAGCGAGTGTCAATAACATTAACCAGGGAAGCAGTACCATGGCCCTGTAGGGGCGCCTCGAGAGGGCGTCAGCATTTGTGTGGTGCCACCCCTCCTTTTGCTGCATAACCCAGTTATAGGGGTCCAGTTCCAATATCCACCTGGCTCTTTTGCCAGAAGGACCCTTGTCAATAGCCATGCCCCGTAGCCCCACCAGAGGCTTATGGTCAGTTATTATAGTTGAATGAATGAGTGAGTGAATGAATGAATGAATGAATGAAACCTTTATTGCCCTGAGGGGAATTTGTCAGAGAAACAAATATTACAAACAGTACAATACAACAGACAGAACACCTGAGGCCATAAAAAATATATATACAGTAGAAAAATAAATAAATAAATAAAAATTATAATAATTTAAATAATAAGCTAAAACAGTACAAAAGGCACTGTATGACATCCACTGTCAGTAAGTCCAGCACAGCGTGAAAATGCTAAGTCAACAAAATGAAATATGAAAAGTTAAACAAGTTTGTTGAGCAGCTGAATACTGTGTGGGACAAAGGATGTGATGCCGCTCTTGGTCCTCATCGGTGGCATCACATACCTTCGCCCAGATGGTAGGAGTTTATAATCAGACCACAGAGGATGTTGTGTGTCAGCAATTATCTTTTGGGCAAGATTCAGTGTATATTTGTTTGCTAAAAAAGACATGCTGTCCATTTGTTTGCCTGAAATCTTGCTACCCAGTTTGTTTTTGTCTTGGAAAGACAGTGCTCCACCCCAGCACTGTATGCAAAATGTTAAAATGCTTTCAATAAAACTTTTATAAAATAATCTCAGCATTGTTCTATCTACATTAAAATTTCACAGGTTCCTTAAAAAATACAGCCACTGCTGAGCTTTTGCAAACTTAGCTGTGGTGTTCCACATCAGCTTCTGGTCAATTATAGTACCGAGATACTTAAACTCAGGCACAATTTCAATGGTGGTGTCATTCAATAAGACAGGGAAGTGATAAGAGTTTTTTTCAGAAATCAAAAATCATTTCTTTAGTTTTTTTTTTTTTGCATTTAAAATCAGTGAGTTCTCCTTACACCAGTTATAAAAATAATCAATTACACTTCTATAGTCTGTCTCATTTTTGTTTAAGGCCAACAATAGCAACATCATCTGTGTATTTGATGAATGAACAGTTACTTCCATGGCTGACACAGTCGTTGGTATACAGAGTGAAAAGTAACAGCGAGAGAATGCAAACTTGAGGGGCCCCAGTCCTGGTGGTGAGTACTGTAGATAAATGGCCATGTATATTTACAAATTGTTTTCTGTCCATGAGGAAGTTGTATATCCACCTTATAAGAGTGTGGTTGAGTCCCAGGCTGCTTAGTTTGGCAGCAAGAATGTCAGTTCTGACCGTGTTAAAGGCAGATGAAAAGTCTGCAAATAGTATCCTCACATAGGAGGATGGTGTCTCCAAAAAGACCTGATTAAGCAGGGTCACTGTTAAATCCTCAACTCCTCTCTTTGCTTTATAAGCAAACTGTAGAGCGTCCATTTGACTTTCTGTTTCAGACTTTAGGTGGGATAACTTCAGTCGCTCAAAACACTTCATAGTTAAAGAAGATGACCCAATGTAATGTCTAAACTGACACACAGCCCACACTACAGCCCACAGTTCTTTATCAAATGTAGACCAGTGTCTTTGGGTGGCAGTAAGCAACTGACTGGCATAAACCACTACTCTGTTCAAACCATCCTTATCTTGAGCTAATAGACTAATCCTCCAGTCAGACACTCCTGACCAGGATCCTGGCTCAAGGTCTGGAAAAGGGACCCCAGAATGCCCACTGCTCCTGACAGGTTGCCCCAGGGGTGTTGAAGGATGGGTCAAATGCAGAGAATGAATTTCCCTGCGGGGAAGAGGTACTTTTACTTTAACTTCACTACATTTTAGAGCAAATATCTGTACTTTTTACTCCACTACTATTTTTGTATTGGTTTGAAGTAAAAAGTATGTTAAGTTTGATTTAAATTAATTCGTTTTTGCATGTCGTCATTGTAAACACAGTACATAAAATATGCAATAGTAGTAGCAGCGGTAGTAGTAGTAGTAGCAAAGTAGTACTCCACAGAAAGACCTCACAGATTCAGTCTCTTCTATTGCTCCGGGCAACCATTAGGTTTCAGCACAGTTTTTCAGCAAAATCCTTCACCTTTAACAGATTCACTAGTTCCTGAATCTGTGCAAAAATACTTTTACTTCTTTACTCACAAGTAAATGTGAAAGTAAGTACTTTTCTACTTTTACTTAAGTAGAAATGTTAAGGTAATAACTTTACCTTTACTTGAGTACATTTTTGCTCCTTTATTTGTACTTTTACTTAAGTAAAAAAAAGTAGTACTTCATCCACCAATAGTCAAGAGCTCAAAGACACACCATACCTGTTAATGTTAAAATATTCTTGTATATACTGTGTATAAATGAAGTAAAAAAAAAAGAAAAGAAAGAAAGAAAAAGAAAAGAAAAAAAAAAGACATACCATACACTTCCGGCCTTCACATTAAAAGCGCTAACCTTAACATCCTGTATGACTGCATTAACATATTAAACGAATAAACAGCACAGAAAGTTGCTTATACTACTAATACTACAACTATTATAACTACTGCTGCTACTACTAAGTGCTACCGCTTAGAGAACACGCTGCAGCAGCTCGTCCAGGCGGCAGGAGAGTAGTTTTGTCACGTGCCTCCCACCAAACAATCCACCCCTGGCACAGATGAAGAGGGGGCGTGTTCGCGCGTGACGTTTGACCTTCTTTTTTTTTTTTTAAACCACAAACCCACCATTTCATTACTCGAGTTTTGACTTTAAAGTTTTCGTTTCGACAGTTCAGTGCGTTTTTGAAGCCGCGACAGTCGCTTGCGTCGTGGTAACAGGAGCCGCAGGGGCACTCACGCACTCAGGCGTCGTCACGCACGCTACGCCGAGCCTCAGGGAAGGGGGTCTGCTGTCGATGTACAGAGTTGCACAACAACACGGGCCAATGTAACTTGTAGAAACTTTCTGAAGCTTTCGAGCAAGGCTGATGTTTACCGCTCTTCTTCAGGTACGTCACGGTTCTTTGCAAACATCGTATTAACAACTGGTAATGACAGTATGTTTAATAATGATATGTGTCTAAGCCAGCTTGTTTGTATTGACTTGTGTGGTTATATCGGCCAAAACGCCTCTCCGCGTAGCCTACAATGTTTTCATAATTTTTGAAGGCTGAAGGGGATATCCCATTGATGTTTTATTTCCATGGGCTTTCAGCGCATGTCTAGCTAGCATTAAGTTAGCCTACCACTTAAAGAAACTTATGGAAATGACGTGCCCACGCCTCAGACGGAAACCAGACCGTATTTATTCTTCATTTATCTGCATCACATCACATTTTGATCAAATTTACCACTGGCTCAGGGTCCTGAATATAATACACGACTGTAACGCAGTTGTAAAACATGTTGCTAATAACAGTCAAACTTAATTTCTGCATTCTTAATGTTTTGCCAATTGCTCGCCCATCTGTCATTTTGGCCAAATAAAATAACGCTAAGGGGGCAGTATCTGAACATAATCAACCATTTGATATTATTTCCTCTTGGTTTGCTATCGTCTCATAACAGGAAATTACTACAGCAGATTGCAGTAGCTGTCTGGGGTACTTTTTCTTGATAGAGAAAAAAGGTCTCTAATGCTTTTGTCAAATATTTTCCAGAAAAGGTTGCATTTTTGGTACAGTGCCTTGTTCTTTGGTTACTTTTATTTACTGTAACGATGTAGTGCACTTAGTGTATGCTTTGTGAAGTACGTTGTCCATAATTGTGTGTTGGACATCACATGCCACTGCAGCAAACAACATTGTGTCTGAGTATAAATGAACACAAATGCATCACACAGAGTGAGATGGGGGCGAGGCAGAGAGCTGAGGCGGTGCTGCCTGGTCGCTGCCGATTATGAGGATGCATGGGCATGCAAGGTCAAATAACTGGCTAAAATTAGTCACGTGTCAGCTGTGACTGGGAGCCAGTGTCTTGTTTGGCTCAGGCGCTGGTTAGTGTGCACACTTCAGGAAGCCCTGTCTTCACACATATCTGCAGAGCTCAACTTTTGTTACTTTGACCATATAAATTCTTCACAAATAAGTTAGAAATCCTGGCAATTGTAACTGTACTAATAGTCTGTGGTGTAGTTTGTTGTTGTTTTGTATGTTGTGTGTTTTTTCTCTGGACTTTGAATCTGCTAAAAAAGTTTGGTGATGATGGTGATGTAATAAGTTACGTTTACCACTCAATATGCCTTTAAAATTGGTTCGTAATTTTGGGTGGTATTTAAAAAGTCTAGCTAAAAACTACTAATGATATTGCTTAATAATGTATTGAATTGACCACATCAGATGACTCAAAAGCATGCGGAATAAAAGGCGCTTTTCCACTAGGTCAGGACGAGGTGGTTTGGGGGTGTTTCCGCTCACCAAAGCGTTCCAAAGTGTTCCCAAAAAGCAGTTCAAACTGTTTGAAGAAAAGACTGTGGTGGTGGTAAAGACAAACCCCCACCTGAAACCACTGTGGAGGAAGCCAAATGACTAAGAGGGATGTCCAACTAAAGATTTTAGTTCAGGGAACAGGGAAGTCGTTGTATTTTATTATGCAGCTGGCTCCAACAGACAAACAAAACTGCCTCAATGTTATTCAGCTGATAAATTATGATTGTAAAATTCACAGCAGTGACATGATTATGCTTACAAAAATATGCTTGAAGCTGTATCTGTCATTTTACAAAGGTAGATAATTATTTTACTTGGACAAAAATATGTCAAATATTTGAAAGGTTTTATTGTTAAACATTTGCATAGTGTAATTAGAGTGGTCTCAACTCTTATTCGGTGTAACCCTGACTTTTCAGCAGCAGTTCACTCCATAACTCATGTTGTGCTCCCTCCAAACAGACACACAGCTACAAGAAACACCTGGAAACTCTTTGCATTTTACACTATCTCAGTAAAAAGTCTGCTTAATGACTGTGAAGGCTGCCATGGGGTTATTCCAGTCCTTTTAAGTATCATCTCCAGAGAAGCACTGGACAGGTCATGGCTTCTAAATAGAAAAAAATAATATTACTTTGACACACACATGCACAAAATGTTAGTGCGTCTTGTCAACTAGCCAGCTGGCCTACTATTGAATTGAAGATGATTCTTTCTTAGATTCTGTAGACAATTGATTTGTGTGCCACCATAACAAAAAAGTGTAAAATGATACTGTTAGCTGCCCAATGTAATGCACACTACCAAACTGTTTCAATGCCATCTGTGTAAACAGAATGATTATTTACATAAAAAGTACGGTTATGACTGTAGGGCAGAATTGAAACCACCTTTCAATCAGAACTAAAAACTTTTTGTCATAATAGAAGCAAAGGTTACAACTACCAGCTCTATACAAGACTACCATTGCACTGTACCAAGTTTCTGCACTCCGATATAGAACAAAATCTGCTTTAAAGAAAGTATATTTCGAATCATCAACCAACGTTAAAGCTTAAAGATCCCATTATCTCAACTAACAGCAGCCTGAGACGTGTACAGAGCACTACTTTGTTCCTGTGATATAAACTAAAGCATGGCAGGAGGGCCAATTGGCATTGCTAAAATGTTAATGGATTGTGATGGAGCTGTGTAGATTAAGGTAAGTGCAAGTTTGCACATGTGCAGCACTTAGTGCTGACTTAAGATAGCTGTGGGGTTTGGGGTGCTAGTGTGTTGCTTTTGGGGGCTGATGATGAATAACCCTTTAATGTCTTACACAAGGAATAGGTGTCAGCTTGAGTTCTAGCGTAGACTGTTTGAAGCTGTTTGTGGTCTAAACAAATATTAAACTACTGCTAAAAAACATATTTACTGAGTGAAGACTACTTGGTTACTGTCAGATGACAGGAAAAGAGAAAGGTCCATGTAAAAGATCACACTGTGATGACTCAGCTGGTCACAAGAACAGCTCCCAAGACACTGGCTAAAATTCCAGTTCACGCTTCAAATAGCATCTAGTGATTCAATTGTTCAAATGATCTTCTGATTTCTAGTTAGCAGTGGCCATGAGTCATTCACACACGCTCTGGCCTGGTCTGTGGACTACTTTTGTCTTACACTGGATGCAAGACAAAAGTAGTACACAAACCAAGTCAAGTCTTCAGTAAAAAATAAAAAAAAGAAGATAGTTTGGGGCTAGTCTGTCTCAATTATTTCTAACTTAGTGTACACTACTTTCATTTACAGTATGTTAGCGATAGTGTGTTTTACATTAGGGTTTCAGAAAATAACATAAAAACAGTATGGTAGATATGGTAGACCTTTTGTAAATAAAACGCCATTAAATCATTTGATTTACATACAGTGCTATAACATGTGCAACTTTTTCTCACTGTCGACATCATTTAGATTATATGATCACTTGTTGTGACCAACTTTACATTTTTGTCCTGTGTTGGGTTTGATGTTTTGTGGGTTCTTTTTTATGAACATTGTTAAAGTAGTACATCAAAGTTAACCTGTGCTTCACACAAAGTGCTAACAATATATGAATCTGTAAGGTTTCCAGTTGACAATCTTTGTAAAGGGGAGGGCCTTTTGGTACAATACTTGAATGTGATTGGATAAAGCGCTAGCTGGTAACCATCTACCGTGATTTGGTTTTAGCTATGACTTACATCACATAGCCCCCCCAAAAAATGCTTCAATAATAAAACAATGTACTAAAATTTTTTGAAGATTTTCAGCATACGGTACACTTTTCGGCATTCACATGTTTGCTGTTAGCAAACCTAAAACCCGCCCACTCATGACAATACTGCTACACCATTGGCACAAACCACCAGCAGTATAGACCCAAGCATAGCAGCGAAAGCCTGACAAGATGGATTTTTATGACTCACAAAATGTCACAAGAATCCAGGTAACATCAAAGCATCTTGTAGGACATTTACATTTTCTTTTACTGAGCCTGGAATGTTATAATCATTGTGGTATTGCTGCATTTGTGAGCTCAAGAGGCAAAAATTTAGGCAATTGGTGTTTATGTGACTCAACATAGAGTAATATAGAAATAACATTACCACCATTTTCTGCATATGTTGCAGAAGTGACAACTGATTGGAGGTGATGCCACCATGGAGGCACAGAACAACAATGAGGCCATGTTAGACAACCACAGCAAACTGTACAAGATTCAGGAGGATCAGGTGGGATGCCTTATATCATTTATATTGAATAAAACACTGTAAATAATCTTCACTAAGCATAATGAGAGATGTGCATGCAACTTTTACATTCATGACGTCTTTGCTTTATGTATTTCTTAAATCTGTTTTATTAGTTACATATGAAAGGTGTATCATTATACTCCTCTTTTAAATCTAAAATAGTAATTTGATTTATTATTATTATTATTATTATTATTATTATTATTATTAGAAAAATGTTCCAAGCTGCACATATTGTTGTACGCTGGCAAACTTTCGAATTGAAAAGAAGATTGGCCGTGGTCAGTTCAGCGAGGTATACAAAGCCACGTATCTACTGGAAGGACAACTAGTTGCACTCAAGAAAGTCCAGGTACTGAAAACACAGTATACATTTAAGTTTTTCAATTAAAATGTTTTCAACAATATCTTTTATATACTTTGCATTGCAGATCTTTGAGATGATGGATGCCAAAGCTCGTCAGGACTGTATCAAAGAAATAGATTTACTTAAGGTAAACTTTAGTTTCATTACCTCAACACTTGCACATATTATTTACTTAAATGTGCTTTCCCATGTTTCTATTAAAGCAACTAAATCATCCCAATGTGATCAAGTACCTAGACTCATTTATTGAAGACAGTGAACTCAACATTGTTCTGGAGTTGGCCGATGCTGGTGATCTTTCACAGATGATTAAGGTTAGGAACTTGCGCATTGATGTTACGCATACCTTAAATATAAAATATTATCATAGTTGTAACATTTGTGGGCTTCTCACTCAACAGTATTTCAAGAAGAAGAGGCGGCTAATCCCAGAGAGGACAATATGGAAATATTTTGTACAGCTTTGCAGTGCTCTAGAGCATATGCATTCACGTAGAGTAATGCACCGAGGTAATCTTCCTTCTACCATTTGTATCATAATACTACTACTAACCTTTTTTGTCCTTTAGCTCATCTCTGTTTACACCCAATTTCCAGAAAATGTTTGACATTTTTTGAATTTGACTAAAATTAAAACTAAAAGACTTTTAGATCACATGAGCCAATATTTTATTCACAATAGAACATACTGTAGATAACATAACAAATGTTTACACTGAGAAATTTTACTCTTGAATGCACAAAATGAGCTCATTTCAAATTTGATGCCTGTTACAGGTCTCAAAATAGTTGGGACAGGGACAACAAACAGCTGAAAAAGCAACAAATTCTAAATAGATTCAGCTGGGAGAACATCTAGCAACTAATTAAGTTAATAGATATCAGGTCTGTAACATGATAAGCTATAAAAGTGATGTCTTAGAGCTGCAGAGTCTCTCAGAAGTAAAGAGTGAAAGAGTACATAAAATGATTGTGGAATACTTTGAAGACAATGTTCCTCAACACCAAATTGCAAAGGCTTTGCAAATCTCATTATCTACAGTGCATAACATTGTCAAAAGATGCAGAGAAACCGGAGAATTATCTGTGTAAGGGACAAGGATGCCCATGGTTTTTGGGCCCTCTGCATCACTCATCAGCATGATTATGTCAATGACATTACTAAATTGGCCCAGGAAAGGTCCAGAAACTCATAACCTCGATGCCCAGATGTCTTCAAACTGTTTTGAAAAGAAGACGAGATGTTACACCATGGTAAACACACCCCTGTCCCAACTATTTTGAGACCTGTAGCAGGCATCAAATGTAATTGAGCTCATTCTGTGCATAAAAGTGTAAAATTTCTCAGTGTAAACATTTGTTATCTTACCTGTGTTCTATTGTGAATAAAATATTGGCTTGTGTGATTTGAAAGTCTTTTTAGTTTTCTTTTTTTTTTCAAATTTAAAAAACCTTCTAACATTTCCTGAATTAGGGTTGTAATTGTGGCTACAACCTTTTGTATTTTCGATCAAAGTGAAGTGTGTGTGTTGTGTTTCACTCAGATATCAAGCCAGCCAATGTTTTCATAACAGCTACCGGAGAAGTGAAGTTAGGAGATCTCGGATTAGGCCGCTTTTTTAGCTCAAAAACCACTGCAGCTCACTCCTTGGGTAAAACAAAATCTAATTCAGCATCATAAGCAAGTTAAAATGTAAGTAAATTTATAAATCCTTTCTGTCTTTTTTTTTGGGGGGGGTGGGGGCAGTGGGGACCCCATATTACATGTCACCAGAGAGGATCCACGAAAACGGATATAACTTCAAGTCGGACATCTGGTCCCTGGGATGTCTTCTGTATGAGGTAAGTTTAATTTGAACCTCTTTCTCTTTGAGGTTCAAGTAAATGTTTTGGTTAAACCAATACTGTTAGCATGACCCATTGGCCCCTCTGTTCTTAAGTTACACCTCAAAGCATGTTGTTAAACTCATACGGTTTCAAACAAGGAATTTCAGACCTTTTTAAATAGTCTTTTGCTCTGCATATCTTTGAAACGTTGATGGCTGGCAGTTGCTTATTACAGTCTTGAAGTTTTTGAGAGGAAATTTGGACAAAGGAGCCATATCCTTTGCTCCAGGAAGCAGTATGATTTTAATGAAAACATATTTTCACACAAAACAAACAAAGTAGCACTGCTTAAAATTAGTCATGTCCAAAATTGACATCAGTCTTTTCCAGCAGTTTTTTTTTCCACATCAAATATATTTGGTCTTTTTTTAAATTCAATTTTCTTGTATTTCACTGAAACTCTGAGCAATCGTTGAGGCAGTCCTTCACAGAAACAGTGTTCTCTGTGTTTTGCTCATTTTTAAAGTATGTAGGAAGTTATGACAAGCCAGTGGACTGATTAACAACTATTATGTGTGCCATCCACATTCAGATACAAGGCATTTTTATGCCGTCCTCTTTTTACAAAAATGTTAAAGGAAAAAAATGATGCAAGAATATATATCATATCATCCCACCTTGTTACTTCCTGACCTTAAAAAAATCAGCAAACACCTACCTTTATGTGCATAGTGTGAGCAACATTGTGTGAATTGACTACCCAGTTATTACTTATATCTCTTTTCTTTATTAACATCACAAACTTGTGACATTGTGACCACTTTCTCCAGATGGCAGCTCTGCAGAGCCCATTTTATGGTGACAAGATGAATCTCCTCTCCCTCTGCCAGAAGATTGAACAGTGTGATTATCCTCCTCTCCCAGCCGATCACTACTCTGAGAAGGTATGTCAGTATAAGAATTATAAAGTAATTTATAACATTATCATCTGTTTGTGGATCTTGTGTTTATTATTACTACCAGTAACTGTGGTCACACAGTGTTGTAAAATTATGCTTTTAAAGCAAATTAGACTAATGCCCTTTATCTGTGAGTCAGTGTCTGCAGACAGTCACACTCCTGATCAAAATCTTAGGACAAAGAAAAGATTACAGGTATTCAAATATGCTTTGGTGGATCACAATCATTTCGTAAGCAGAGCTTCAAAATGCAAAAAGTGGAGCAAGAGACAAAAGTTTTTAGTTGGCAATTTATTTTTATTTTTTAACAGAAATAGGCTGTTCAGCAGCTGATCAAAATCCTAGGACCAAGTCTTTAAAAGTCAGAACGTGCAAAAATCTGGCTTTCATATTGTTTTCCGTGAGGCATCCACAGTCATGACCTCCTGATGGCAAAGGCAAAAAGGAGCTGCACAAGCAAGTTTTCTCACAACGCACCATCACGGCACCACAAAGGACTTCTTCAAGGGAATAGTGTTACTGTTTTGGACCATCCTGCGTGTTCCCCTGATCTAAATCCAATAGAGAACATTTAGGGATGGATGGCAAGGGAAGTTTACAGAAGTAGACATCAGTTCCAGACAGTGGATGCCTTACGTGAAGCCATCTTCACCACTTGAAGCAATGTTCCCACTAGTCTCCTGGAAACACTAACATCAAGCATGCCGAAATGAATTTTTGAAGTAATCAACAAGAACGGTGGAGCTACTCATTACTGAGTCCTTTTTGAAAGTTTTATTCCTGTTTTGAGGGGGTTTTCTTTCTTTTTTTTAAACTATGGTCTTACACTTTTGATCAGCTGATGAACAGCCTATTTGAGTTTAATTGTTGTTTTCAATAAATTGCTTACTCAAATATTTTTTTGTCTCACAGCTATTTTTTCTTTTTGCAAGTTTTTTTAAGCTCTCCTTAGAAACTCCTTAAGATCCAACAGTGCAAAATGTCAGTTTTTGCAATTTTTCAACTGGTCTTAAAATTTTATGTCAAAGTTGGCATGCTATTGGTGTAATGCGCCGTAGATGTGCTGTCTCTTGAAAGCCAGACATTTAAGCAAAAGTCATGTATAGTATGTGATTTAGGATTTACTGCTTTCTGTCAGTGTACTAACTTGATTTGTTGAAATAAATCTAGTAAGTACAACAATCACTGATTCACGATGTTTCAATACACTATTCTCAGCTGCGGGAACTGGTTAGCATGTGCATTAACCCTGACCCCGACCAGAGGCCGGACATCGTCTTTGTGCTGCAGTTTGCCAAACAGATGCACATGTGGACTTCAAGCACCTGAGCAGCTCTGGTTTAGGCACAACTGCTCAGCCTAAGGACCTCAAAACCACTAGATGTAAGCTCTGTCTGCTTCTGCAGAAAACATGCCTTTCTCTGAACATTTTGTTCTACAGAGCTTAGAAAGACACCATGAAGACTACTCAAGTGGGCAGTGATCTTAGTTTATTCACAGCCACTTCAGCTCTGTCATGGAGGATGATGGTTGAAGGAGATGGTTGAAGGAAGTCAGTTAAACCCATATTGTTCATCACAGAGGGAGTTCACGTTAACCCTTTTTATTTAGCTATGAATAACAATGTGCTTGATGACGTTGGGCTTCTGTAATATTAGTTTTTGCATAACTCCATGAGAATTGCATTCCAGGTTCATAAAAAAAATCAAATTTGCTACTAAATAGCAGTTAAGACAACAACTTGAGATACAGTTATAGCACATGACATCAAGAGGCACGTCTCACTCTTAATGGCCTTACAGTGTAGTTGTGACCTTAAGATAATGCCTTACATGTTTTCATACTGTATGTATGCAGGAATTATATAAGCAAATGGGCAGTCAGTACTACTGTCAGTACTGACACGATGTATGAATAGGATTTTTTTTGTTTTATGAAAAGGTATATGGTTTATCATGGCCCTCAAACTATTACTTTAAAATGCAGTGTTATCTGATGCTTGATAGATTTACGCAATATTTCTGTGTGCCTGTGTAGACCTCTGTCACTGTGAAACTAGTAATGCCTTGTAAACAAAATGCTGTGAAATATTTTGATGTTTTGACAGCCCTTTGCTCAGTGCCATAATTCTGTTTATTCTGTCAAAAGTAACAGGGTGTAGGTTATGTAGCGTGTGTAAGATGTAATCTTGTACAAATAGCGTTATCAACCATTTACATGCCGAATTGTGACCTTGCCTCAACTTGCCATTTACAAACTTGTTGTGCTACATGAAATTTTTGTGGAGTTATCAGTCTTTATTCTTTGCCAGCTAATGCACCACACCATTTTACAGCAATATTGCATAATGCAGATAAATCATGACATCAGCTTGTGAATAAATGGATTTTAATATCAGTACCTAAAACAAATTAAATAAATGCTTAAAATAAAGGCCTAGTCAGGCTTAGCCAAATCTAAATGTGTATACTGTATATGAGAAATATGTAATATTCTACATTTACCTCATGCAACAGAAAGTTCTAAATACACAAGTTTAAACAACCGGACACTTTTATTGCAACACAAATTGTTTCAGGAAAAGAGCAATCAACATTGGCCAAACTACTACAAATAACTATTTAGGAGGTGTCCATGGTCTGAACTGTTTCCTCAACTACCTCCAGATCCAGAGGTATCACAACCTTGGTCAACACACCAGTTGTTCCTCTTTTGTATTTGTAGTCTCCAGTTCTACAAGGAAACAAATCAGTGTAATTAACAAAGAATCAACGAACACTTCAAAGGTTATTGCTCACAGCACACTAAAGTCAAAGGTCATGCGGCCAAACAAGTTAGTGAACTATCTAGGAAAAGTGTTAGCAAATGTGAGATTGAAACTCTAGGCCTGCATTGACTCTACCAAAAGTTATGAGTCTGTACTCACTGCTGCATGGCTTCAAGCTCATTTACTCTTCATACAAAAATGAGCAACAAGACAATAAGTCACCCACTAGTTCATAAAGTTAATGTATGGTAGGCTAGCAAATCAAATGATGTTAAATGTATGTTGTAATTATTGTTAACAGTGTTAAATCCCTTCATAAATATACAGTTAATAATTTGTACCTGACACCCTTCTTGTTGGCCTCGTCATGGGGCCGGAGGTAATCCACTTTGCCCTTGGTGATTACGCAAAGATCAATATTGCTGCCAGAGCCCAGATCATTGAAGATTCCTGCAGCAATAGCGTCACGCACCAGTTGCTTGGCTTCTTCCTCCTTTAAATAAGCCAATTTGTTTAACGCTTTAGTCACAACACACACATATGGATACAAACTGTACAAATGTAAACAATACCTCCATGTCCGGTTTGTAGCGGTCTTCAAACACTGCCATAGCAGCAAGAGACCCAGACCCTGTAAGAGAGAGAAGAGGTACTGTATTAGACAAAAATAACAACCGCCCTGTGTGGTTACTGAGTGAACAGATACAAACCCATGGTGACATAGGGCAGCTTGTCTGTAGAGCCATGAGGATAAATGCTGTAAAGGTGTGGGCCGTTGCAGTCAATCCCACCCAGAACCAGAGCTGCCCCAATGTAGCCCTGATACCTAGAAACACAACAGCAAAATGTTAAAACAACAAAGATTTTAAATTGTAAAATGCTCGTTTTGATCACAAAACTCTTACTGATCATGTTTGTTGTACAGGTCAATTTAGGTTGTGTAAGGTTTAATTTTTTATAGGAGTAATTTACAACCCTTAAGTTCCATTTAAAGTATTTATTTACATTTTTGTCATTCAGTTGATTTTTTTTTTTTTTTTTTACAAATTTGGTTGTTAGTCAGACTACCTGAAGAGCATTTGTTTTAGCATGCGGTTGGCTGTGGCCACTCGAGGCAGTCTACCGGTGGAGAGGGAGTGAAGCTCGAGGTTGGAGGAGATAAGCTGAGTTGTCATCTCAGTGTCTGCAGCTGTTCCTGCCCCACAACAACTGGAAAACAACAATGTCCACATATAAAGCTAAAAATACATTTTATTAAAAGTAACCCATTAATTATCCTAAAACCAACAAGTTTGTGAAGTTTTTGTTATGATCGGTCTTTGATGCCATTGTTACTTATTGATTAAAGTCAATATAGGGAGCCCTTAGGGATAGCAAAAAGAACCTTCAAGTTTGCTTACTAAATGTTGGGAGAGATATAGTGGATCTTTGAACAGTTCTTGTCTGCCACTACCATGCCCTCGGTGGCTCTTGTATCAGCTCCAAGGACAACACCATCCTTCAGAAAAAGACAAAACAGTAAGAAATCATGAATAAAAACGTCTAGAAAACAGTAAATTTGAAATGTTTGAAAAAGCACAAAAACAGGTATTTTTATAATGTATGTAGAATTAAAATCCAAATACTTTTGTAGTTCCACATGAGGCCAAACCATAATTTTTCCTGCTCCATACCTTAAATACAACTCCACAAATGGTGGTTCCTGTTTTGCGAGCTGATGGCAAGCTGCAGCCAACTTTGTTAGCCTCTCCTTCTATAAGTGCATTTCTGGGTGGAAAAAAATAAAAATAAAATAAAAACATCAATTACACGTGTGTTCACGACATGTTTTATCTATAAAACAGCCTGCATTTTCTGTAGATTATCTTTTTCAATAACTAATACATACTTATTTATCTCTATTTTAAGCATTCAACATATAAAAAACATTTTAGAGAGTTTACTGATGCTTGTTTATCAGTGTTTCTGATTGTTAATATGTTCAAGCTCATATGAATCTGGCGTTTGCTAGGACTATAATTAACGGGATTATTATCAAGAAAAAGAACAGCCACACAGTGTAGTGATTTAAAATACGAGCATGTGCGTAAGAAAAACACACACGTTTGTTTTAGTAACTAACGTACATGTAAGTTTAAATAACTTTTATTAAAAGTAGTTGAAATAATATACGTTTAGCTGAAAAAGACAAACAGAGGGAAATGCCTGAGTCATTGTATGGTAGCCATTGGTGTCTCCACGCTAACTAGCATCACTAGAAAAAACTTAACTAGTTAAATCAAACTCTCATTAAGACAAGGACAGTTTAACAGATTATATCTTGCGTTTTGTATTATAAAACAGAAATAACGCACCTTTTGCAATTTTCGAAACTGAAACCTGCCAGGGGAGGCCGGCAGACCGTCAGCGTCGCCATCTTGAATGAGGTCTGTTTCCCGGAAGTGCCGGAAGTCAGCTCAGCTCAGTAAACGCGCTATTTCTTTGGGTTACCAAGCAACATAATACCCTAGTCATATTTATCTGTTGTATGTATGATATTATCAGTTTATAAACAGGGCTAATTAAAATAATGCAAATGCAAATTTGACTTATACTGTTTTGTCGGTAGAAACTAGTTGTAGAAGAACAGAAAAGCCTTTCCTTTTGGGTTAGTGTAGGTTGGAGTCTACAAGTCACAAGCAACTCTCGAGTCACCCTTTAAGTTACAATCAAGTCTATTCAGTTTATACAAATGTTTCAGTTTGGCCTGTTTTTACTTTTCAGACATCATCTAAACTAACTAGAAGTAATTTGAAGGACATTTTTACTGTAATTCAAGTCCAGTTCAAATCTAAAGTCATAAATATCAAGTCAAAGTCAAGTAGAGTCTTTTTGGAATATTAGTCAAGCAAGTGCCATGTTCTAAAATTTGCAACTTGACTGCCTTTTAACAATACTATCAAATTTGGTATTTTATTTTAATTTAGTCTAAACAAAATGCAGAGCTCAGCTCCACTGGGTTCTATTCAAAGACTATAACCATAACAAATTGTTTGCATAAAGCTTTTTTATTATTAATTGTAAATGTAGTTCTTTATTTAATATACTTGTAATTATATACTTATAATTGTTGTACAAGAGTCTATTTTGCATTGCCAGTTTGTGTTAATTACTCAAGCTGGATGTGAACTATGAGCCAGCTGATGTCAAGGCCAGGCCTCTAATTAAGTGTAGTTTGGATCAGATAGGGCACCTCCACACAAAAGAATAATGCATTATGTTGATTAGTAGTTTTGTTATAGCAGGTGGCTGAGATTTACTGACTTTATCCTGTCAGTTGTTCCAAAATATTTTCCTGTTTCAAAAGATTCAGATGTCACAACAAGTAAAATTAACTCTATACCTGTCCGCATTATTAGGCTTACATACTCGCTTAAAGTCAGTAAGTGATTAGCCCACTAGACTGTATGAAATATCATAATATGACAGTCTGCTAGAGTATATCACCAATAATATATGTACAAACGCAGGTCAACAAAGTCAAATGTGAGAAACTGAATTTATTTTAGTAGTTCATTTAAAATTAAACTCATATATTACATAGAATTGGTACACACATCGTGAAATTTTCAAGCATTTATTTAATTTAATTGTGGTGTTTATGGCTTACAATGAATGAAAACTAAAATTTAGTACCTCATAAATTGAGAACATGAAAAATAAAAGTAAATACATTTTACGTGTTTGTTTATTTTAGATTGAAACATTGCTTCTTTTTTTTTTTACAGGTATATGTACAATCCGGGATGGTAATTATGCATTGCTCTTTTTGGTGTGAATCATCTCACTTAGCAGACTGTTGCAGGGCACATCACCACTCTGGTGCTTGCTCCACAGATAGTCTTCAGCTAAGGTGCTCACAAAGTGTACTTCGGACAAACACTGCAGCAGCTGAGTGAAGCGGCCCAAGTACTGAGAGGACAGGGCATACTCCAATAGTGCCCCACGGACTTGGTCCTGCACACTCTCTATAAATGAATGGTTTTCAAGCTGTTTCCCATCTGCCCATGAAAGGAAAACAAATTTAAAAGTGGCAGGATCTTTTAAAAGTAATGTATTTTGAAGCTGCTGCTAACCTGAGTTAAAAACTATCAAGAACTTCATGCAGACAAATTCCTGCTGATCCACCTTTAGGAGCTGGAACTTTTCAGTCAGATTTTGCCCCATTTTAATGAGATTGAACAAAATGGGACCAGCCTGGCAGCCAACAGCTGAAAGATCAACCTGAACCACACAATACTATTGATTTAACTATTGAAGGCACAAATATGTTTTAACCATCACATATAATGTCAATAAATAAACTGTATCATAAATTTATGATCACAGACAGGTAAAACGTAATGTAAAACATAGATTTTTTTTACTGTATATTTATAGTCTAGTATATAAACTAGCCACAGGTAAAAAGTTAAAAAGGGAGATTTATACAGAAATTATGGAATTATGTTGATAAAATTGTGCTGTAAACACACCTCATGTCCAGTGATGAGAAGTAGGTGTCCCTGTTTGCCGTTCAGGACCTGCCTGCAGATCACGTCTAGAACCAACAGCTCAGACCAGCAGTTGTGCAACAGCGTCATTTGGTCACTCACCTTACATAAACAAAACAAGAACACTGACTAACATTATTTATAATTTCTAAAATTAGATAACTGTTTTTTTGTTTTGTTTTTTGTTTTTTAGGGAAATATACCTCTAGCTGTTTGAAGAAGACAGATGTGCGAGCCCACTCCACAATAGAAAAGAGTGTGTGCTCAGCCAGAAGGAACATGAGACTGAAGAGGCTTGGAGGCCCGTGCTTCTCCGACTTAGATTTGTGTTGTTGTAAACACAGTCTAATCTTATTCTGCACTTGAATCTCGTTGGGATTACAGCACAAGAGCTCCAACACTAATGGAGGAACTTTGGGCAATTGTGGTTCACTGAAGTACTCTCTGTGGACGCTGACCGTAGTGAAATGAAGACTGTGGTCTCTGAGGTTGGACCTGGCCAAGGCGACCTCAGAGTGAAGAGCAAAGGGGTTTGTTTCAGGTGTGATGTTGGGTAAAGGAAGGCTCCCAGGTCCAGGCCCGACAGAATCCGTGCAGTCTGTCCAGGTGTGAGAGGACACTAATGAAGCCACGGCCACAGCCTTTCTCTGCTGTTTCAGGGCACGGTCTTGTTTGTACATGGGTCCAAATTTATTCCGGCCTCCTCGCATTCGATCTGCCCGAACAGCTGAGGACACTCAATATTAATCATTGTTTACATAACATACAGTAATCAGTCCACATTTCATTCATTGCAGCCCCTGGTTCATGCAGGCATAAATATTCCACTTTTACTTTAAATAAATACATAACATTAAATAAAAAATATTTGGATCACATAGCAGCTGCTAATAATTTATTCTTAGCTGTAGGGTTTGTTTTTCTTATGATGTCATGATGTTATGTCTGTGGCTAATTGTGAATTGTGAATGCTGGATGCAATCAAGTCTTGTGTCAGCTGAAGTAAAAATAAGGGCTTTCTTGATGATTCACTTTGTTCTTACCTTCCAGTCGCATTCCCACATCAAGACATTTCTGAAACCTGCAGAAGGGACAGCGTTTCCTCTGGGCTTTATCAATTCTACACTTCTGGAGCTTTGCACACACAAACCTCTTGTTGTTTTGAACTGTCCTCTTAAAAAATCCCTGTCAAAAAAGGCATTGGTTCTAAGAAAAAATGTTTATCCTACTTACTATCCTTATTAGCATATCTCGCTACTCTTAATTTAACCGAGGATCAAACCTAATGTACCTTGCAGCTTTCACAGGTGAGCAGCCCATAGTGATATCCAGACACTCTATCACCACAGACGGGACACAGCTCCTCTGGTGTGGTCTGACTGCAGTCCATGGGCTCAAAATAATACAAGCTAAAAAAAAAAAAAAAAAAAAAGATCCAACAATTTAATTTAAAACATTACAATTAGTCACACATCTAAGAGTGTTTACATTAATATGTATATATATATTTTTTTACCTTTTTAGATGACTCAAGAAAAGTCTTAACAATTTAAAGCATTGTGTGTAATGCTGTTTGCAGAGACCTGTGATTCTGAGACATGAAAGGTTGCTGTCCGTGGTCCTGATGTGGTGCTCCAGGTTCTGGTCCAGGTCGTACTCAGCTCCACCCAATTAGTATATTAACTGTTTAGACACTGCTTTTTTCATATACTCTTAACTAACACTATCTCAGTCAAGTGAGGCCTGGAACCTAAAATGAATTACTAATGAATATGATGTCAACAGTTTACTTAAAAACAATACATTTTTATTTGTTCAGTGAACTATTGTTTCACATCAAAGGGCAAAAAATAATTTATGCTTCCAATCCAGAGGACACAATTAAGTGCAAAATGATAAAGGCAATTTTAATATTTCTTAATATTTAGGATCAGTGAACAGAGATAATGAAATGAATGGATTAACATTGTGCAAAGAAAAATCTATCATGATTGACTGCAGTAAACAACACCACTACAACATTTTGTTCTTGCATGTGGCAGCAAAAAAATGTATTCATTTTAAAATCTTCTTTAAGGAGTAAGACAGCAGTGTGGCTGTAATTGTGCTCGCTTAACAAGGTAACATTGTATACCTGTATCTGTGAACACCTTTTATGGCACAACAATGACCAAACAAAAAATTAATTCTATTTGTCAAAAATGTGCTGGACACATAAAAAAAAAAATTAAAAAATCTTTGTTTGTGTGAGAAAAGTCTAGATTATTGAATAAGGCTAAAGTTTCAATATGGTTTAAAGTAGTTAATGGCATGATAATTCAAAATCATTAGTAGAAATATTTCACTTAACACTTAAGTTAAAATCTGTATTTGCATACATTAACAATAAGACATAGGTAATGATTTTCTGCTTTTGCAGTATGAATTTTAAAGTGCAATAATTTACTCTGTGCTAAGAAAACTAAAATTAATTATCAATTGCATGTCTGCCAAGTTATTACAGGTGTATACTGTAGATAGTTACAGTACGCATTTAGTTCAACTAGAATGCCACAGTGAATAAACATCTGGCTCGATTTCACAGTTTGGCTTTGGGTGTTTGCTCCAGCAGTGTCCTCATGTCCAACAAGGTCTCCCTCACAGTTTGTGCAAAAGATGCTGCACTTGTTTCTTTAGAAGTGTTGAAAGATGACACAGCAATGTTAATGTGATCATCCATAGGATTGTAGCATACACCATATCCATTTGGGACAACAGGGCCAAAACACATAACACAGTCGGTCTTGGATGGTACCTGTAAGAAAGAAAAAAAGAAGAATACTAACCATGTAATAACAAGATACACACACATATATGTATATAATAAATTTTCCTAACAACATTACTAAATTACCATGGGCTGGATCTTAGCACAGGCAGTGGTCTATACATAAGCGAAATAGGGGGCGTGTTGGTATGAACAGCAGACGTTAGTTTAGAAGCTGGACTTGGGCTTTCCTGCAAAGAGGCTGTGATTCAGTGTCCGCTCTGGACCAAGGCTCTCCTTTCTCTCACCACACACAGGAGAAGAGGATGCAATACAAGAATGAAACATAATTCCTAAACCTGCGTGAATTATAAAATTATGTGATTAATAATAATTTAGAATGTGTAATTTTATTATAATACATATATCAAATCAAACACAATTAATATAAAATTCCTGCAATGCCTTTTTCAAAGTTTGTATTTGTGATGCTGTGTGTAATATAGTGGCCTATATGAGCAGCAGCCTTGGCTGAATTGCAGTGCTTAACAACAACAAGCGCAAAAGTGGTGCCATTTTATGTCTGACACATTTATCTGTCTCTGGACAACAAACCACATGGGGATAACTTTGTTTTTTAGCCCCCTTGTATCACCGCTTTATGTGCGCAGGACGCTGTAATGAGTGTGGCTGGAGATGCAAGCCACCTTCACTATTATACTTTATTTTTTAAGAGCTGTGCATGGATGTGGAAGGAAATGGCAGGATGTATTATTAATATTATATAAAATAGATTTTCCCTTTTTTCTGGTGCATATTAGAATGACTATATATATTGTTTTATGTAAGCCCTTTATACAGTATCTAATGGCTGTGTGAGTAGTCTGCACCTGCTCAGTGTCAAAGGTACAAACCGTTTCAGTTTTACACCAACACGCCCCCTGGGATTGGCGGTGACGCATATGGAGACAGTGAGCACAAGACATCACTGTATGCGTCGCCGCCAGCTTTCACCTTGCGGAAGATCGGGCCCTCTATCGCAGATTCTCCAGACAATACTTATTTCTGCTGTTGTATAAATAAGGAAGTGTGTACCTGACTGGTGGACAGTAAGTAATGCAAAGCTTTGGAGTAAGACTTGTCACTGAAGATCAGGGGCAACGTAATTTGTTCTTCAAGAGCCTGCATCTTAAGGCCGAGAAGATGTCTGTCAATAGCCTGTCCACTGATGGCCTGTTACACAAAGTACAGCACATGAATGTAAAGTGCTTTTCACACCAAGATAAACTGCTCTGAAAATATACCTACCATGTTAGTGTACCATCTGTGTGCTTTTACAGCTTCTTCCAACAATTTAACCTTTTCTATGTTCTGTTTTGATGGATTGTCAAAAGCCTTGACAAATTCAGCAGAGGCACTTGAGGCTGAACGGATCGTATCAGTACGGCCAAGCCTGAACATACGCAAAGAGGCACTTTCATATGTGGCACAGCTGTGCTGGTACATCCTGGAAAAAGGAGAGGGAAAGAGTTAATTTATACTAAAAGCACCAAACAAATGAGTGAAGTGATAAAATCACATCAAGTTTAATCTGAACAGTAGCAGCAGCATCTCACCTGTAGAAGGCCAGTTGTAGGGCAACTTGTATAAAAGCATCAGGGCTCATTTTGTAGGTCTTTGGGACATTCTTCCCAAAGTGTTCAAATACAGCAACTTTCATTTCCAGGTCCTTGGCCAATCTTTGAAAGAAAAGGATATTCAGTAAATCTATAAATGATCAAAAACAAATATGCAATATGCTAAGTAAGTATCTGGTGTTTGCAAGATTAATTACTGTAGTGGAATGTAATGTGAACTCACATGTTCATGCTCTGCTTGGCCTCCTCAATGTTCTTTTTAATTTCCGGAGTAATGTTAAAATGTAGTTTCTGCGGCACTGAAGAAGACTTAACAGGAGTCTGACCCAACTCTTGCCTCCTCCTGTTTACAATGTGTACATACAAAATATCACATTTCATGAACATAGCAAACAATTAGAAAAATAAATGTCTTAACTAATCTAAGTAAAGACTGCTATGGTTACTGAGGACAATTAAGAGCAACAAAAAAACATTAAAAAAATGAAAACAAACACATGGTTTGCAATTTAACTTACGTATATTCTACAACATGGTCAATCAAGGCCACGATCGGAGGACCCTCAGCAGGGGCATGTTCATAATTAGCACCACATGTTCCATCTTCTCCAATAATAAACTAAAATGTTCAACATGGAGAAAACTGATATGATGACAATGCAGTTGTTATTGCCATTTTAAAAACAGTAAAGTCTTGTTCATGTTTGACATAACGACCACATTCAAACAGACTTTTACCAAGTCTTTGTACAATTGGCTTATGCTGCTGTTCACGTTCAAATATAAGTACAAAATTGCTCAAAAATTGCTATTCTGGTGTTTTATGGCAAAACCAACAACAAGGCCATACCGCCTTGTGGATGCCCGATCCCGTCGGACCTCGGAAGCTAAGCAGGGTAGGGCCTGGCCAGTACCTGGATGGGAGACCGCTGGGGAACACCAGGAAGCCGGTGTGAATGTGAATGTGAGTGAGTGAGTGAGTGGGGACTACGGATGGAAATTAGCTCTGAGCTATAATCCGGTGTATTTACGGCACTAGCTGCTGTTCATTAATACACACTGTCCCATATAAATAAATAAATAAATAAATAAATTCACCAGGTTTGTTTTGATTACAGGTCAGTGGTGCACTGCTTACCGCAACATGATTGTTCCACCCATAGAAATGAAATTTTAACTATGAGGTACAGGACTAACATCTTTGTATAGAAGAAAAAAATGAGTAAGTCTGGCTGGCCAGGCTGATTTTAGAGTCTAAGCAACTACAGAAAACTGTAAATGATCTCTAACTGCAGGAAGTTCCAATCCACTGACATAGAATTACAATGGTAAAACTGCCCTCAATGTGTCAAGAATGTTAGTGTTTATCTTTTAAAACCTAAACATTTCATAATTCTCGGTAGTGTAGTATTTTACAGCACACCTGTAGTGTCTTGTCAAACCAACGATTGCCACTGTTCCACTGGCTGCCTCCTCCATGAAGCATTTGGACAGCGGCACAGCTACGGTACATATCCTCTGCGATCTGAGGCATTGCTCCATCCAAACACACAGTAAAAATGCTTCTTTGAATAGCTGACACTGAGTCTTTGTTGGTCTTATCTAGACAAACAAAAGTAAACATTTGTAGTTAAATAGGTTAACACAGTCATTATTTGTGATTCACAGACATAACTTCTATTGCTGTTCATTTTTCATTTATTCTCATTTGGGAATAATGATATAGTATAATCATAAATAATTAAGATATAGGGAATACTAACCCTTGATGAGGTTTTTGTATATTCTGCCCCATGAATCCCGGTCTAAAGTTGTAAGGATGCCAACAGGCTCAGAGTTGGTTTGCTGTGAGGAACTGCAGATGTGCTCCAACTGGCCACAAAGCTCATCAGCAGTCAGTGCAGTTCCATCTTTGTTGTAAACGTCTAGTACAAAAAACTGTTTCAGAGAATACACATAAGGGAAGACATTACATTTTTGTATAATTGAACATAGCCCCAATTAAATAGTCCTTACTTGAGAATTGTGAACTACTGTGATGTGTTTAGGGGAGCTCCTGGCATGATTCACAATGGAATCTCTCTTGAGCCCAGGGATGCGACAGGAAGAAAGCACCTGATAGTACTGATTCATGCACAGAGGCTTTCCTCCCAAGTATTCAATGGGTAGTGTCTCACTGTAAAACAATATTAAAAATCTGAATCTCATTGTATTGTGATATTTTAGATGATTGTAAAGGCAAGCTACAAAGTGAGCATGAATTTTTACTTACTTGTCAATCATTGTTTTAAAGTCCAAGACACCAGCAATAAGTTTGGCTGCAAATCTAAATTATGTGTGGAGAGAAACAACTGTATAAAGCAATAGCCATATAAAATGTCATGTATTATTAAATTAATATTTGATGCTCGCCTTATTTGTCCTTGCTTATCATTAAAGTTCACACGAGGCAATACCAAGCCCGGACTAGAATGGACCACCACTGGCAATCGGTAGTCCAGGTAGGCGACCTGCACCCACCACTCTGACAGCTACGGATAATAAAAGTGGACATTAATTTAGCAACACATAGTTCTGTACTAAAAGGCCTTTTATTTAAGCAATGATTATAATATGTTATCAATACAATTAAATATATTTTTGACAGTGTCTTTTTTTTACAGACCTAGCTATTTATTAATTACTTTTTTTTTTTAACTTTTGTCACACTAGTTGAGGTATTGTACATTTTCAGAAGCTCAGCAAATAAGCAGATGGTATGCCGTTGCTGAACTTACCCAGTTTTCTGTGTTGCTCGCTCTGTTTTCCAGGGCTCTCTGTAGTCGCTCTCCAACACCTCCAGGTTTCTGAAATTCCTCTACAATTGTTTTGGTGTGCTGCAGCTCCTCTACCTCCACAATAGGTTCAAGGGCTGCAATATAGCGCTCACATGTCTGTTGCAGAGAGGGCACCGGCAGAGTGGGCAAGCCCTTCTGATGGGTCAGGTATCGTCCAGCAATCCGAGTAGCAGAGACAGGCGTCACTAAGTGGCACGGTTTCACAAAGGCACAGGGTTTCGTCATCCCCGCTTTCACCTATGAGAGTGTCAGAAAGAGTGTTTAAATTATATTTGTACATTTAGTTTTGGTTGCTCTTTTTACACAAGAGGGCTACTTTATGTGTAAGGAAACCACAAGAAACATAATCTAACATGAATTTGTAATCCAATGTTTTGTTTTAAGCAGTAAGTGCATTAATAAAATCATAAAAACTGGTTTTAAGTTGTGTTATACAAACACAAAATGACAGGTCCCTATTATTTTTGGTAACATTGAGGCCGGGCTAAAGACAGCTTATTATGAACTACTTTCTGTTGACTTTGACAACTGATATCTCTAGTTTATTGGGGAAAGATTGCTGTGTTTTCTATTGTTTGATAAAAATGTCAATAAAAGCAAAAAAGTAGTCTCTGTGCTATTTGCCTGAAATTATTTTTGTTTCACCACGGACAGGACCTACTGCACAAATTAGGCCCAGATATTCCTAACAGTAACACTTCCTGTGAAGTTTTACTGGGTCTTTTTAGCGTCATTTACTCATGTCCTCCTGGCTTTTAGGGCTTTTCAAATGTATTTTTTGCTCTCATTTTGGCATTTCTTATGCTAGGGTGATGATATTCACAAAGATGTTCATTAATAAATTAATTTTAGAATTTCATCATCACAACTGAAAAAGTAGGAAGAACGTGATTTTTTAAAGGAGTCCCTGAGGGTTAAAAAGTAAAAAGTAATAAATAATAATACAAATAATAAAGTTAATAAAGTAGTTATTGCTTATACTTCACCTTTAGCTAACTATAGGTAACAACAAACATACAAATATGAGTGGACATAAGTTTCTTTATCGGATGCTATGAGCTCTCCTCACCGTTACCTTTGACCCACTCTGCTCAGAGTTACCTTAGCTATTTATGCTAACTGCGGCTAAGTGTTTGCTAGCCAAAACTGCACTTAAACCTAATACCAACAAAAGACACGATCAAAGCGCCACTCTACTCTCTAATAAAGGTTTATTTCCCTTAAATGAAAGCGTATGATGCACTCGTCCCAACTTGCAAATACACCTATATTTTTGTTACGCTAAAGTTTTGTAAAAACAAGCATAGTTAAATTGCTATCGGCGGTACTTACCATAGTTCTGCTGCAAATGCCCCACATTCTGTATTCAAAGAAACGCCCACCGACTGTTGTCTGTCTGAACCTATGTCTGAACCGGGGTCCCACGAAAAGGTTAATTATTTCCTGTTGTCAGATGTAAAGAGTACGCTGAGTCAGACACATCGGACACACCACACAGTAGAAAGTACTGTGACAGTAGTGCAGTACTGTGTAGTAGTACTGTGACTAAAAATGTGGTAGCAGCCTGCCGCTCCTGAATCCTGGCGGGGTCTTTGACCATTAGCATGATGTTTTTGTTATTATCGTAACATTAAAAACAAATAAATTATCATACATTTGAAGTAATAGTTTTGGTAGTTTGAGAATGATAAAACGCACCAATGTATTTATTGAATGCGTTAGCCTACTGTTTTTCAATCTAACCCCAAGATTGCAAGTAGACTTTCAGGCCCTAGACCTTTTATAGACACTAGAGGGCTATATTGTACTTTAAACCATTTTTTGAGGTAAAACCTAGCGGTACTAACAGCGTGCAATTTTACTTGACTCCACGAGGGTGCAGTGTGAGCCAGTCTCTGGCTGAAATGAGCTGAATATCCAGAAGAAGACCACAGGTCGCCATGGCGGAAACAGAGCCAACGTCAGGTAATAAACTAACGCCGTTTAATGTTTATGTTAAACATTACCAACTTCTCACTCTTCTGCTGTGGTACATGAAGGCTGATTCTTTCATAATTATTTTTCAGACACTCTGCGTTGCTATAATTAGTTATTTACATCACATTAGTTATTTACAGTGTCTTACAGAATAGTCATACAAAAACAGATACATCACTATTAATGTGTGTGCTTTTCAGGGTCCAGCACTGACAGTAAAACACAGGATGGTACCCCAACCTTCAACTTTATGGTGCCTAAGAAAGAAATCAACATGGTGCCTGACATGGGCAAGTGGAAACGCTCTCAAGTAGGTTCCTGAGTTTACTCTCATCTGTGTGGAGGTAAATTGTGATTGCAGAAGTTTTAAATCACATCTGGCAGAGCAGTGTCATTGCTTTCAGTAGTGTTTCTTGGTCTGGTTAATCATGAGCCTTTGAGTTTGTTTGTAATTGTTGAGCTGTTATTATGTCGGTATGTATTTGTATGTAAATTTTTTGTTGTTTTATGTTTGTAACTTAAAATTTTTATCCTCTGCCCATCTTGACCAGGACTCCCTGGCAGAAGAGATATTGTATCTCAGTCTGCTAATAAACAATACCAGTGTGCTTAACATTGTCACCAGGGCCGTCACTAGACCACTTTTACTGGGGCACATGCCTCAGTGTAAATCAGCTGGTCCCCACTAAATAAATCTTCAATAACCTAGTATTACTTGCCAGGGCTTTCATTACACCGTGGGCCTGCAACAAATAGACCCCAGTTTTAATCCAGACCCTGAGAGGCTTTGAGAACTGCAAAGCTTTAACGTGCATGTATGGGCAGCTTTACAGGCAATAGTACAGTAGTGTTCAAAATATAGGTAGTATGTGTATCAAATTGAGTAAATCTCAAAATCCATATTCTAGCTTTTATTTCTCCACCTGCAAATGCATTGAGAACACTGCTCATTCTAAATCAATCCAAATCAAAACATGTACAAGTAATAATCAAATATTTTATTCCTTTACAGAAAGTAATGAAAATGGAATATTAGACTGCTAAAAAATAGTGTCTGCACTTCTCTAACTCAAACTCAAACATTTTCTATTTTAATTGAAAATGCTTTAAGATTTTACTTTCCTGTGGATCTCTGAATTAGTATTTAGTTGTATAACCACGGGTTTTGAGAACTGCTTTTCATCTGTGATGCATGGAGTCCACTAACTTCTGGCAGGTATCACAGCCCAGGACGAGTGGACTACATTCCACAGTTCCTCTGCATTTCTTGGTTTGGCATCAGAAACAGCATTTTTAATGTCACCTCACAAGTTTTCTATAGGGTTAAGGTCTGGGGATTCTGCTGGCCCCTCCATAACGTTAATCTTGTTTATCCTGAACCATGATGCTGCTTTTTTACTGTGTGTTTTGGGTCATTGTCTTGTTGAAACATCCATTTCAATGGCATTTCCTTTTCAGCATAAGGCAACATGACCTCTTGAAGTATTTGGATATATTTAAACTGAGCTATGATCCCTGTGATAAATAGGCCTGACACCTTAGTATGAGAAATCTCTCCATATCATGATGCTTGCTCCACCAGGCTTTACTGTCTTCACAGTGTCCTGGGGCTGGAACTCAGTGTCTGGAGGTTGTCTGACAAACTGTGGCCCCTAGACCCAAAAAGAACAATCTTACTCTCATCAGTCCACAAAATGTTGTGCCATTTCTCTTTAGGCCAGTCAGTGTGTTCTTTTAACCTCTTCAGCACGTCTTTTATTTAACAATGGGATGTTGTGGGGGCTTTTTGCTGAAAGCTTTGCTTCACAAATGTGTCTTCTAATTGTTACAGTACTCACAGGTATTTTTAGATCTTCTTTAATCTTTCTGGAGCTGATCATTGGCTGAGCCTTTGTCATTTTGGCTATTCTTCGATCCATTTGAATGATGACTTTTCGTTTTCTTCCACGGCTTTCAGGTTTTTATTGCCATTTTAGAGCATTTAAGATCATTAGCTGAGCATCATTTTCTGCACTTCTTTATAAGTTTTCCCTCTCCAGTCAACTTTTTAATCAAAGTATTCAGACGACCCATTTTCTTCAGATTTTTTGAGATATAACCAGTCTGCACAACATGTGCTGTCCTTGTCCTTACATAAGAGACAGCTGTTTAACAGCTGATTTCTCACAGCTGACTAAGGGCCCTGAGAGTACACCACACTGCTATTATTTTGAATGTGCCCCTTTTAATTAATGATTCAATGAAAAATAATTAGCAGCATGCATTTCACAACTGTTGGGTCTGTTTGTTTTCTATTACTCTACTACACCTACTAGTACATTATTTACCATGTAGAAATATATTTTTTACCAAAAACAGTGATTTTTTTGCTTTGTGGTGTTGGACTGCTATTATTTTGAACACAACTGTACATTGGGGTGCATACTTTACCCAGTAAAGCTTCATGTCTAGCTCATCTCTCTATCTTAGTTATATAGGAAATACCAGTGTAGGCACTCATTAGGTATTAAAATGCTACATTATACCTTGGCTTA
The DNA here is from genome assembly GCA_020698575.1 of Bostrychus sinensis. Lineage (NCBI taxonomy): Eukaryota > Metazoa > Chordata > Actinopteri > Gobiiformes > Eleotridae > Bostrychus > Bostrychus sinensis. Next base: position 13,679,562 of record CM036239.1, read on the forward strand.
ATTGTAGGGAGTGGAGGTTAATATTAAGAATTGCAAGTCAATATTTATTGTTAATAACTACTGTATCTTATAAGTTCTTTCTGTGATGGTAATTTGGATTAAATCTTTATGAATCTAGAGTGAAATTTGTTTTTCCATATACAATTGTAAAGAACTGGATAACACTCAACAAACTCAGAAATATAAATATATAATATTTTAAATTTTGTTTTATTTTGTTAGGCATATGCTGACTACATAGGCTTTGTTTTAACTTTAAACGAAGGTGTGAAAGGAAAGAAGCTCTCATGTCAATACAAAATATCTGAGGTAAGTGGTACATTTGGAAATTTTACATCTTAAATTTTTACATTGTTAAAACGGTTTAGTATTTTATTTCTTTCTATGTACTGAATTTCTAGAAAATATGTGTTTTAAACAAAAGGTAAATCCAAGGTTGCCGACTTTGAGCAATTAGAGATTCAAGTTTGTGTACTCATACGTCTGTCTGTAACATTCTCCGTGATGTTAAATGTATGTAAAGTTTGAAAATTTTTTGTATGCCAGACAGTGGAGAAGCTACTAGAACTGTTGGATACTCTGGACAGGTGGATTGATGAGACTCCTCCTGTTGACCAGCCATCAAGATTTGGTAATCAAGCCTTCAGGACCTGGTATGCCAGACTAGACAAGGTCAGTACAAACACAATATACCAGTTTGTTGAAGCCAGGTAGCTCAGTTAAAACATTAGTTTTTCTTTGTAGAATGCAGAGGCTTTGGTTGCAGCCGTGCTTCCTGCAGACAAACAGGCTGCAGTCCCAGAGATAGCTGTTTATTTGAAAGAGTCTGTCGGGAACCAAACCAGGATAGACTATGGGACAGGTAATTATTCCTTTGTGAGCTTTTCTGCACTCTTTGTTTAACTTATGGCTAACCATATAAACAATATTCAGTTTGGCCACGAGAAGGCGCTTTAATGCTGCCTATCGCCTCTATCAATTGTTTTTTTAGTTAAAGTAGTTGGCAAAAAAATTAAATTGGTTAGTCTCTTATACTAGAATGAAAGTTTGTAAAAACAAATTAGACTTTAAGGAAATTTGTGTCAAAGCTTGTTTTTTGTGCATTTAGGTCATGAAGCGGCTTTTGCTGCATTTCTTTGCTGTCTCTGTAAGGTTGGAGCTCTCAAAGTGGATGATCAACTGGCAATGGTTTTTAAGGTTTTCGACAGGTGAGCAATACATTTAGGTCTGACTTAGGATGAATGCACAACACTCATCTGATCATGAATTTGTTTTGTATGTCGTATTAACTTCTGTTTTTAATATTATACATTTACAAAACAGTGGTGAACGTCATCAAATTATTAATATATGAATAATGATACAGTTTATTTTAATATATGCTGTTCACTAAAAAAATAAAAATGTAATATCTTCTTTGTATGTGTACAGGTATCTACAGGTTATGCGAAAGCTTCAGAAAACGTACAGAATGGAGCCAGCTGGGAGCCAAGGAGTTTGGGGCCTGGATGATTTTCAGTTTCTACCTTTTATATGGGGAAGCTCCCAGTTTGTAGGTAATAACCTGAACATATAAGATATTTATCTGTTATACTGTCTTTACATTGGAATGATCTTTAGTGACATCTGATGGTAGAAATTTACACTTGCACCTAATTTCTTTAGATCATCCAACCCTGGGGCCACGACACTTTATTGATGAGAAGGTGGTAAATGAGAATCATCAGGACTACATGTTTTTGGAGTGCATCAAATTCATAAATGAGGTATAAAAATAACCAGTATCAACAAATAAGCTGTGTTTTTATATTTCAGTCTCTCTAAAAATATACCTGTCTGTAAATTTTCTCAGGGAAAAAGTCTAGTTAGTATGGCTTGTTGTTCATAAACGCTTTTGTTCTTCATGGCAACATTGAGAAAGAGACCTGGTATAGTGTAAATGTTAGATTTATTTTATTTATTTAGGATGGACAAAATGAAAAACTAAATTTCAAAATTAAAATTTTGTGTTAATTTAGTAAAAATGTCCTGAATGTTGAACCTTGTTTGAGTGGCTCCTAGTTCTCTGGCTTAAAATATTAACTGGACCACAGCTGAATGAGGTTTTGTCCAGGAAGGAGGAAAAGGAAGACGGAGGGAAGGCAGATGGGAGCCTGCGTTTGGGACAGAGCCAGAGCAGGAACCGTGTGCTTTGTTTGTAGAGGAACAGGAGGGCAGGGACGAAGAGGAGGGCGGCTGTTTAAAATCTACATCCTTTTCCTCATTTGTCGTCAGAGCCTTTCTCCTCCCTCTTCTGGTCACGAAAGGATGCTACTCTTAAGTCCAATAGATTAGTGTCAAGGAAGTGACTTCCCAACATATTCCAAATTAAAAGCCTTTTTTTAATCTATTGGAGCCAAGGCTTTGATATATTTTTTTGTCTTTTTGGATAAAATATTATTTTGCCAGGCATTTCTATTCCAATGTTTAGCTTGCTTTAGTCTGAGGGGTGCATACCTAAAAGTTTCAAATATAGTACAACATGTTTCTAGGACAATAGTATCTTGGTTGGCAGCCGTCATATGTTAACAACTAGTCAATATTTTTAGTCAAACTGCAGTTAAAGTTTGGGTGTTACAGTTTAGGCTATAGTAAAAACTAATAACCACATACTTGAGACTAAAATTGTTCAGTGTTGAGTTGTGATTTAGATCAGTCACTGGGGCATTTCTGTTCATTGGTTTAGACCAATAAAAAGAACTTAATACTTAAAACTTTAGCTCTTTTTTTAATTCACAAATGAGGCTCTTGTGTGTCTGTGTGTGCGCTCTGTCCTCAACATGAGTCACTTCCTTCCCCACATGCTGCTGTGAATCACTTCTTCCTCCAGGGAATACAGGCAGTCTCCACCCCCCTGCTCCCCGCTCTTTCAAGCCCTTCCCCCATGTGTTCTCATGCAAGGCCCTGGAAAGTGTCTGAGCACTGGGAGGGGGTGCATGGAAAAAGGAGGGGGATGTTAGATTGATGCCCCAGGGTCTGGCTTTGGATTCCTCAGCCTCCTGGGAGAAATGGTGGGAAAACACTATTCATACATTCATAAATTTATTTTGTCTGCAATGCATGGTTCAAAAATATTAGTTAAATTTAGTTTCACACTTTAAAGGTTTTATTATCATTAACACACAGTTAATTCCGTAATGAAACATAGTCACAAAAGTAACAAAATGCCTTACAGACGCTAGACTAAACTTTTACGCAGTTGTGGTTATGAGTATGTCTTATTAATGTGTACTTAAAGACAGTTTTGAAAGATCTTGAAATCTGTTTAGCATTAATAATAATATGTCAGTGAATGAAACCCTTTGAATGTCTCAAAATCACTCCACCAATTATCAGGACTTTTACTCATGTCTCTATCCAGCAAAACAAAGTTAGCCCTGCAAAGAGAACAGCTAACAAACAAAAGAGGCTTGAAATGTACCACAAAAGATTTAGTGACTTCTAGTGGTGACATGCTGAGTGACAGACTCAGTGCTGTCTACCCATCATCTCCATTGTTTCAGTACTATACTGGAAAATGCATGAATCATCAAAACTATTTTAAAAATTGACCTGCAGTGATTCGAAATTGAAGACATATTTGAATACACTTTGAACCAAAATGTATAATAATGTAATCATCCTGTTTTTGTGTACGTATTTTAAAATTAACATACAGTAAGTAATAATGAGGACACTTTTATGTCTGCTGCTGTATTACGTGATTTGTTCTCCTTTGTGCTATCCAATCTAAAAAGGATCCCCCTTCACTATCCCATTTGAAAACATTCTTAGTTACCAGCAGCTGAAGACAAAGCAGCATTTTTCACATTCCCGTGTCTGGTGGCTGCTCAAACCTCAGCAGAGTTGAGCATTTCTGAGCCTCAACTACTTCTTCTTGCAATAGCCTTAACAACACTGTATTGTACCAATGCACATAATATCATATATATTTTACATTAATACTAGTTTCAAAACACATCCAATCTATATTTAGTACTGTTATGTTGACACAGCTCAAGCCAAGTTTACATATGTAGGGCCTTTTTGTGTTCTGAAACTGCTTCTGTTTCTCTGTGTGTCCAATCAGATGAAGACGGGTCCATTTGCTGAGCACTCAAATCAACTGTGGAACATCAGCGCTGTCCCTTCCTGGTCCAAAGTCAACCTGGGCCTGATCAAAATGTACAAAGCCGAGGTACTGCTTTGTCCCGTCGTTTCCACCGAGTACTTATTTATTTTTACCTCTTTTTTGGGGGGCATTTTTCCATTGTACAAAGGCATAGTAGACAGACAAGAGACTGAAGGAGAAGGTTTGACATAGAGCAGAGGCAGGCTGGGTATTGAACTGAGGCGCAGTGCATTATGTAGCATGTGCTCTACTTAGTGAGCCACTGAGGTGCTTTTTAGGACATTTAAAAGTGCTTCAAGGATATTTTTGTTCATCTGTAACTACAAGGGTACACTTTATAATCCAAATAGCTGTACTTTCTTGTTGCACTTATTAAAATTGTGGCGTAGACAGCGCTTGTGGACTCATTTCATCCACTGGTAAACACCACTTCTCAGGAACAGACAAATCAGTTTCACTTAAACACAGCCTCTTTTGACAATAGCGACTGTTAAGTTACAACAGTGAGGATGTAATTTTTGATGTGATGTGGTGAAATGCATATTCTGTCTCTGAAAAAATCATATTTAATTCTTCTTTTACAATGTACAGCACTTCTAATTTTAGCTCCAGAAGTATGCTGTAATTCCTTTTATGCCCAAACTTGATCTTCTCTGCTTAAAGGACCTGTAAGGCACACGCTAAAAAGAGTTAATCGATTGTTTAAGCTGAGAAAACTGCTTTTTCTAAGAGCCTAGCTTTGTTGGCTGGGCTTCTGTCTGTCTGTCATTCACTTGTCGGTTCCTAACCGGTTTACAAGCAATGTGAGAAATCAGGTTAAGTCTGAAAACACACTGCACCCAAGCTCCTTTGGAGCCAAATGCCCGGACAGACTGGTTTGCGAGGCAGGAAAGGGTTAACAAATGAAGCGAATGGGATTGTGTGTGTGGGCGGTTGGGGGTGGGGTTGGGGGGCTGTCTAAGCCCGTTCTCCCCGCCTGCATGCCCACATCCTGTGTTTTCCAGAGCAGCCTGTGAGTCTTCCCAAAGAGCTGAGGGGCCAAGCTGTCTGCCTCTCCCTCCCCCCGCTGCCTCCTCCGCCGTTCTCTTCATTAAATCCTCCCCTCCCTGTGTCCCGACCTTCCTTCGAGCCTGGAGCAACCATCAGCTCTCTCGCATTCCTCTCTCCCTTTTCCTGGCCCCACACAGGGTTCAGGCTGAGAGTCTTACAACGCAGAAAGGCAGAAGAATCCTCCATTTTCTGTGTTAGAGTACAGGACCATTCTGGTACTTTGAGTTTGTATGAAACGTTGTCTAACACTGAGATGCAGAGAAAACAATGGTTCAAAAGTTTCAGTGTTAGGTTAATAAGATAAAAAATATCCGTAAAAAAACTTTGTGTTGTGTTTTAACCCCAAGAAGAAATAGAATATAATAGGAGTTTAAGTAGTTTGTACTAAAAGTTTGTGAACAATTAATTGTTGACAAAATACATAGATTATTTATAGCCCTGGCTGTATGTTGGCTTTAAGCATTTACACGATTCAGTACAAGTTGACTACTGTACAGAGAATTAACTTGAATGTATGTTAAAATGTCTGTTGCACATTTGTAGCTCCACAAGCCATTCTTATGGTGTCATACACAACCGACCTACTGGATCAAACAGACTGCCTTGTCGGGAATAAAGACAATATAGGGCAGCAGCTATTGTCTATTCTCTTATAAGTTAGGCACATGCTGTATCATTTAGAATCTAGCTATGGAAATCTTTTTAGCTCAAATAGAGACATGCTTTAGGCTTTATTCAGGTGACCTTTGGGTGGCTTTTTATTTAAACAGTTGTAGTTTAAAACAGTTACTGCTCAGACAGAACAAAGTGTCCATTTGTTGAGACTGATGCTGGTGTGGTCATGGTCTTAAGTGCTACATTGTCCATGCTATTTTCAACTGTCAACCACCATAAATGAAACATAAAATACAAATATCATACAAATAAAATTGTCCATGGAAATATTTGTTACTACAAACCCCATTCCGCCAAAAAATTAGACACTTTAACTGTTATAAAGCTCATGAACCCATGGAATTTAACAATAAAACATATATTCCACATTTCAGGTGTGGAAAGACACATTTTCCATTCCATTAACAAAAGGTTGTAAAATCAATTACTAATTATAAAAGAAACACTGGAGAAGCATTGTTAATTGGCATCAGGTGAGTAATAGTACAGGGTGTTCTACCAAGGGTAATCTTTTCACTCAAATATGAATCGGCTGCTGTGCAGCTCAATGGTAGAGCTGTGGCACATATACAGGGCAACTAAAGCCTGTCTCGGCGTTGTGGGTTCGAGTCCGGACTCCGACAGGTTGTTGAATGTCTCTCCCTGATTTCTTACTATAATCTGTCCTATCAATAAAGCCTAAAAATTAAAAATATCACTTAAAAAGACATGGGCAGAAGTCCACCAATTTGTAATTAAAACAGGATTGTATGGGCTGCCCACTTTCAGAAGTCATATTGAAAACAGTTGGCCATACCATCCACAAATGCAAGTTAAGCTTTAACATGCGAAACAGACGCCATACACACTACATTTTAAAAGTTGCAAAAACTCAAGGAAACAGGATCCCTAAATGTTTTTGTGTTTTGGGGCCAACTCAAAATCTCACATCTTCAGCAACTAAGATTTTTTGTTCACCTAATTTTACATTCATATGTCTAAAAACATGTGAATGTAATTTTAAGTTTTACTCACTAGCAATATTTTTTTTAACTCATCTTACAATCAATTTACTATCCATTGTTTTCACATGTGAATTATTCATTTCTATTACAAATGCATTCACACTTTCAATATCTGTTGCTGCTGTTTATTTTTTAAAAATATGTCTGAGCACAATAACTATTGTAATTCTTTTGTTAAAATTAATATATTAAGTTTTTATTATCAATAATAATAATAATACTTTTTGTGAACAATAAATAGTAAGTTGGCTGTAAGATGAACTGAAAGATTAGATTAGACAAATGAATGTCAAATTAGAGGAACAAAATTATTAATATAAAATTATTAATATAAAACTTGAGAATTTGAGTTGGCCCCAAAACTCTAAAATCTTGAGGGATCCTGTTGACTTGAGTTTCTGAGTTTTCACAACTTTTTTTACAGTGTATATAGTCTGTTTCAGGGAAGGCTTTGCACATTTCAGCAAATGCAAGACATTTTACAGTACCAAATTTTTCTCAGTTACCTTCTCTATTTTACCATCAATAATTTAAAGCACATTTTTAGTAGCTGACTCAAATAGGGATGCATTTATCAATTAAAAGTTTGAGGCCTTAAAAAGCGGGGATCGTTAACTCCTAAAAAAAAATATTGGGGTATGCTATGGAACACTATGGTATGTGCTGACAATAATGCTAAGTGTATGTAGCTTTTCAGTGTAAAGGATGGAGTATATTGAAAACAGGTGTAGTCATTTAAGATCCCGAGTGAAACCGATGTGGCTAAATGTGCATTGAATTAGGAGCTATGCCATTTTATTGTCTTATTTTCAGCTATTTTTG